>JAWMRA010000001.1:95441147-95532138 GCA_035584735.1 Pseudotriccus pelzelni | reverse complement strand
AATCCAAACAAATACTGTGTTTGCGTGTGTGTGTGTGTGTGTGTGTGTGTGTGTGTGTGTGTGTGTGTGTGTGTGTGTGTGTGTGTGATGCCTAGGAAATCTCCTGTGTTATCTGTGTAACATTTTACCTTCCACTAGACAAATATATTTTTAAACAGTGTGGAATCAAAACAACATTCTCAGCATTCAAGACATTCTGTCATCACTGCCCATTTGTTGCCCTCTAGGTTTCTCTCAGCTGGCAAATTTCCCATTTAAGGAGTTATCTGATTCATCTGCTTAGACAAGGCTGCAAAATAGAATGAAAAGCTGGATTATTCTAGAAAACTCATATTTTTCTTTCAGGGCAGAAAACCCAGTGCATGAGAGCTGAACATTAACAGCAAATGGAAGCAATCTCTCAGAGTTCACAATTCTACCTTACTGTAGTCTGTGAAATCTAATTTTGGTTAAGATGCCACAGCACTTATTTTACATTTATACTTTATTTCTTTAAATATGTTTAGTGCCACATACTATGTTAACCTGTTTTGAAGCCTTAAATATTATGTTCATATACGAAATTTATTTTTAAACTGTAGTTCTAGTAAGCCTCTAGTGCATCCTGCTGCTTCTATGCAATTTATCATAAGGAATTACCAATTGCTTTGTTACCATTTTTCCTACAGCACATTTTTTGCAGACTGAAAGTGTTAGAAAAAAATAAAAGGGAAAAAATAGAAAAAATTAATAAATTGCCAGTTTTCCACAGCAAGATGGCTCGAGATTTACTTAAGTGATGGAGTAGATTTCATGACAGAGGCTGTACTGCAAAACCATGCTCGTGTTTGTGGGCCCACTGGCTGCAGTGCCAAGAGTTCTGGAGGGATATGCCACGGTTCTTAGTACTGTAATACACTAAAACTACACACAACCCTTTTGTATCACAGTGTGGAACACTAGTTTCTTCCCCCAGGTAGAAAGAAAACTGTCGTAAGGTGGGGAGAAATGTCATAACAGCAACTTTCCTTACTGAGCAGACAGAGAAGGCTTTGTTTTCTTGCCACAAATAAGTGAACTAACAAAAAATTCCATCAAATGCAGGCAAGGGTTTCATGTGCTGAGCGTGTATGTGCACTGAGTTAAGCAGAAGATGAACATAAGAGAAATCTTAAAATGATTTTAAAGTGATTAACATAACAGCACAGTCATTACTGAGCCAGACCTACTTTATGGAGACTACTGCATTCCAGGATTGATACTAAACCACTACCTTATGATGTTCACCAAAGTAAAAGTCTATTTCAAGGTGTTATATTATTTTAGCACAGTGATTAATCAATTTCTTTTTAGAGCATCCTCTGAGGGCTTAAAAATTCATGATTCACTTTATTAGCATTCTGTACAGCTTTCCATATTCTTTGAGTGGTATGATTAAATTTATCTGTGGTTGCTAATGGTCGCAATATGGAAAACGAAATAGGAAAGTCACCATTCCACATACACCCATGGATGTCCCTAAAACCAGACGTGAGTTCCAAACAAAGAGGACTGCAAGTGACAAATCCTTTCTTTTTATTCTCACAAGCTAGCCTGAATACACTGTGCAAAAGGCAGACAGGACGGACTTGTGAAGGAATACTGCAAACGGAACAAATAAAGTAGTGCATTTTATATGTTACATTTTAAGGCTGGAAATTAGTTCCATAAACTTATTTTCATCACTAAATTGAAAGATTTTCTACTAGGTTTGAAGACTCTCAATACTGTCTTATTTATTTAGACTGCACGTTCTAATAGTCCAGGCTTGTCATCAAAAGCCAGTAAGAACTACATTTTGCCATTCTGATCATAAAGTATTTAAAATTTATCAAAGAAATCAAAACAACTCTCTAATAAGATTGAATCCATCATCCTTAGAAAATGCCTGTACAGACCTACAAATACATTTTAGGTTTACTGAATGTAGCAAGGTACAATAGTGTACAGTCTCATTAAAGAGCTGACAGATAAATACTGAGCCATCCAAAATGATACTTCTTTCTAAAACCTGACATCATGCACACAGTAATAGCAGGATATTCTGTAACATAATAAAAGCTAATATAAGCAGAGCAATGTATCAAGGTATCTATCATTAAGTAATACTATTATAAAGCTCTAGCAACACAAACCATGGTTGATCCCTGAGTAATTTCTCTGTTGTGTTCATGGCAATATATACTCTGGAAGAATGAAGTTCTTCATCACATGGAAGTTAAATGATTTTCCTGTTTCTCCTATATTTCTTTTTGTGAGCTGCTGAGTATTCCAAATTACGCAACTAAAGGGTGTTTTTGCAGGGAAAGAGTACGTTTGTTCCAAAGGCACTGGTGTGACTTTTCAGAAATACCACATTAAAAATAAACCACCATAGAAATTGCACTGTATTGACTCCATGACCCTAAAAAATGCACTCCAGACTGTCACTACCATTAAAGGTAATGAGTATGTTTTAATTCACTGGTGATGACTTTTGGACACAGGCATCCCTCCACCAATGCATTTCACTTCCTCCCCTTGAAAAGGGGGCTCAAATATTATCATCATATGACAACACAGACCCACCACAGTGCTAGAGAAGGGGCACTTTATTAGGAGTCTGCTGACGGATCTAAACATGCTGCAAAATTCTTTAAAGCAGAAGCACGCCATTAATTTCCATATGTATTACTTTCTATGAAAGAAGTGTCTCAGCATTGGGAGGGGCTTTACAAGGCTAATATTTCATCTCTGTCCAGTACTTTTTTGCTTTGTGATGTGCCTGCCTATTATGAGACTAACTTATTCCAAAGAATAAATTAAGCAGCAAGACATGACAAGCAGGGCATTTGTATGCAATTTGTTTACAGCCTGAGGTGTGCTACAACAGCTCAAGGCCAAAGGCTGAGTAACCTTAACCATTTAATAAATGCAATAATAATCAAACTGAATGCACAGCATCGGGAGACTTATTTCTATTATAATATGGAATTTATATATAGGACCAAGTGCATCTGTGCATTTAGTGACTGTTACTAAATAAATTATATTGCTGAGAAACTTTTTCTAACCACTGTTATCCAGTACAAGTGAAATGTAGAAGTTTATATACCTTGTTCTACAACCAGACAATGCTTGTGTAATGACAGAATTACACCCTGCACTGTAGGTCCAATATCAGTTAAAAATTATCCATTCAGACATGTATAAATATTAAAGGACTAGACATCACAGGACAGGACAGATAATCAGCTACTCTAGAGTAGCAACCGGCCTGTGCTATCCTGCTCATGTACCAATTAATTAAGGTCTAGCTGTGGAAGCAAGAAAGAATTAATTTAAAATAATTCATTTTTTCTAACAGCACTGCCTCATCTCATTCTGAGTGACTGTGCACAGACATGGGCTGTGCTACCGGAGCACTATTTACTTCACTGCTCCAGCTTTAATGAGTAAAACAATGACATTATTTAGGTTCATGATCCATTCGGCAGTCACAGTAAAGTTCATCTCTTAAATAAACAGTGCGGCAACCTGGCTTGAATTTGTACTCAGCATACGAACAATTGATTTTTCCCATAAACTCACTCCCTTTCCGGTCTGCCTTGTGACTACATGGTCTGATTTAACCCTGGTGCAGAGAGCTGCCTTCCATCCATGTTCCTAAAACCTCCAAAAAATTAACATGATTGAGAATAAAATATGTGGAGATCTACTCATGAGGTGGAAAGACCAGGCAGTAAACTGTTTTACAGGAAAGCACAGCACCTGTTTCTTTCTGATGTCTTCATTCTGCTCTGGTGAGTCTTAATCTGTAAGAAGGACTGTTTTTAAAGGTGAAGATAAGAATAATAATTTTAAAAACCGAGAACTAGCTACTGGATTCTCTTTTCCTGTCTTTTCTACCCTACTCCCCCAAAAACAACGGGGAAAAAAAAAGGTATTCTTTTTATGTGAGTATAATTCCTTGGCATTGTGCCTAAGAACACACCCAAAGCATAGAGTGATCTTGACGACAAGCCCATCACTCACACATACTCCAAACGTTCAGTCTTTAGACTTCTATGAATTTCCTTCAAGCCAGGAAGGAGGAGAGAATTACTCAGCTATTACTGAAAAATTCTTATATTTTGGAGATTTAGTACCAATGTCTTGTGTTACAGCTGCTGCTGCATTGTCTTCCACTTTATTCCAACTGAATAATTAAATACCCTTTAGGCCTTCTGACAGTCCTTGATGCAGCATGGCTGTTAATCAATATCACAGGAAAGGGAATTAGGCTTAGGCAACTGTTGCACACAGCAGGATGGACAAGACGAGATGGAAAGAGATCTCTTTCAATCAGAAAACTAATTTTCTATATTTTCTATATTTTACAGCACACCCTAAAAACCGCACACAGACTTGTGAATACGTGAGATATATACAGATGTGTGGGGGAATCAAAATTAACCTCAGAGATTTGTTCCATCATAATGGCAGCCAACAGTCACTTCTCTTTCCATTCTTTCCTAAATTCCCTGTCTTTGCATGTTTCTGGGATTGAAAAAAACACCTCAGCACCAATGTTAAATTTAAAGTATTAAGTTTATAGGGAAAATGTGACTGCACGAAACCGTTTCTGAAAATACTACCATATGACTGCAAAAGGGAAATATAAACAAAATTCAGTTAGTAATTCCTATCTGAATTCTGCTCAGTGCAAAATATATAGGAAGACTTATGTTTCCAATAGTTGGGGGAATTTTTCTAGAATCTCTAAAAACTGACCGACCACAAGTTATGTATTTTTTTCATTATTTTCTTGTCCTGCAATGACTCCATAGGCTATTAACTGCAACCCTAGGCTGAGAGTACCAACAAATGAAAGGTTCACATGAAGGGGTATCAATTTTCCCCACGCTGTCCTGCCACCATGCTTGATGCTCAGATCTACAGAGAGAAAACGTGACACAGTTCCCAAGTCTCCTCAACAACTCTTCCTTTCTGACGAAATACTCCAGTACTGAATTTAGAAACACGTCAAACTTCCTACCAGGAACAAGAAACTAATGTGAAAGTCAAACAAGTCAACTTCAGGTGGTTAAATAAATAAATTACCAGTGATGGTGACACCATCAAGCCACTGACATAGAGGTAGAAGAGTTCCTGTACACTTTACACTCTTCTGTTGCAGTGGCCTCTGGTATTTCATGTTTAAAGATCTGTGTATTTATAAAACACACCAATTCAACTTCAATCCATGCACACTGTAACAACAGCAACTCTGAGTAATGAGGAATAGTCAGCAACTGAAATGGAAACGACAAAGTAACCAATTATTGTCAATATTATACTTTCTGAACCATTTAGCTGAAATTCAGTTTTGCAAAAAAACCAAAACAGTATTTTCCCTCCTTGCTAGGGCTAACATAAAAAGAACCTGCATGTTTTATATCTAATTTATCACTTATTTCAATTTTTTTGTCTCACCAAGATTTGCTTTAAGCTTTAGGAAGCGTGCTTCCACTAGCACCTCCCTCAAAACGATCCAAAAAACACATTCCATACAGCACACTGTCCACACTCATGAATCACAGAAAGAACAGCAAAACAATTTCAAACCAACCTGGGCTTTTTCAATTTCTTCAGTCCCTTCCCTGGAGCTGCTCAGCCTCAAGGAAGGCTGGCCAGCTCTGGCTCCCGGAGGAAGCGACAGTGGTGCCAGAGCTACGCTGCTGAATCACCCACAGCAGGACTTGCAGAAGGGACAGACACCCCGGCTGTGAAAGGAGCCAAGGCAGAAGGGATGGCCATGGCTGTAGCTCCAAGTCCAGCCTAACCTCCCTCTGAAGGGGTGCAAAAAGGGCCTTGCTGCTCTTATCTCCCCATCCCAGAGCTCGCCCACTTCAATTCAGCCAACACCCTATATGTTTTGTGGATCTTAGCCAAAAAGATTCTGGAGCTACACAACCATTTATTTCTGGTTGTTGGGGTTTTTTACATACCATTTAGCTAGAAAATAATGAATGACCCCTTCTTATATATCAGGCCATATTCTTTTAAAACTGGAAATTAAACTTCAATTCAAATGAAGGAAAAAAGATCCATGTTTTAAACACAATAGAATCTTTTGATAGAGTGTTTTACCAGTTAATAAAAGTTTATATAAGACATGTGTGACACTAAATAAAAAAGTTTTGCATTTTGAACCAATTCAATACATACAAGAGAAATTATCTATAACTAGAGAAATTAACTGAATATTTCTGGTCCCTATGTCGTCCAAGATTTCAAAACTAACAGATCTCATGCTCTCTTTCTTAGTTTTCTACTTAGGTTACTCATTGGGAGAAAGTAGGGGCTTTCCTAACTAGCAATCTCCCAAGCAGTTTCTCATCTTTAAGCTGTTCGGTAAACTGATAAGCAGAAATTAAGAAAAGCCTTTCCCCTCCTGGAAATGCTACAGTTGCCAAATGTTGGTTTACTATTTTGGCCAGATCCAGATACAGAATTAGTCTTCTCACAATTGAGTCAATGACTTTCTCTAAAACTCCAGCAGAAAATACTGTCTGAGTATTGTTTTCATTAGATCAATGCAAATAATAATTCAGGAGTTAGTAGTGCCCAATTTTGCATAGGACTTACAGGCTGTGATTTTGTATTTCATATTAAATTGCAAAAAAAATCTGTTCTGTTTCTAGTGAACATTCAAATATTTTCTTCTAAAGACATTCATATTGACATGTGATTCAGCAGAATTTTCTCCTGATGCAGCAACTGTCTGTAGTGGAAGCAGCGTGTCAGGCAGTACTGATAGACTTGCAGAACGCTGATTAAAAAGCATGTCTTAAAAAATCAAAGTGGTAAGCACAACTATAAAGAAAACATCCAGAGAAATCCAAGCAAAAGACTAAAGATAAAGATACAGAAATAAATGCATAGCTCAGTTCCCGAAATAGTTCACAGTACCAAACTAATCTCCTCTTCTGTAGGGTCACAGCCAAGTCTCATTCCATTTGTAATCTAAACTGAAGCCAAAAATAAATACATACAGAAGTAATATTTGAAGAGCACAAGTATATATATATATAATTGATTTCCTATGAAGACTTTAGGAGATGTCTAAATCCGAAGTAATTTTTCGAAACTATGTTTAACAGAAATACTCATTCTTGCTAAATACTGGATCTCCCCTCACTGCCTTTATTTAACCCAGCTGACCGTAATTCTAACAATTTAGCTCAGTTTACAAAGAGTTTCCATCAAAACCGACTGCCACACAGCCCAGTCTGTTAAATGGAAATCTTCGCCTCTCCAGACAAGTTTTCCTCTGACACCTTCCTCTTTTCTGTATTACAGAGGCTCTGTCTGGGATGGGAAACTGCATGAGATGAACCTTCTTTTAATCAGCGTAGATTGCTATACCACGAATTAACAAATACATAACACCACTGTAGTTGTCTTGGTCTTGAAAGTCTATTTGTTTGCTTCCGGATTCCACCAGAACTCAGCTGCCTTAATCCCCCATATGCCACTCACCTTCTTATTTCACTGGGTGCCAATTCTTCACACTAAAAGGCAGTCTGCAGTACATGTATGGAATTTTTTTTAATTATGTCTCCAACTTACCAGCTGTCAAACTCTACTTGACATTTACAATAATGTCTGCAGAGTAACCTGTATCTCTTCCAGTTTTTTCCACTATGAACTACCCTTGCTCTTTCTTCATAAATTCACTTTCTTTCTATACTCCTCATATAAATGTTATCCTTTTTCTGTATACATCTATATTATGACTGAATATGAAATTAGAAATAGAAAAACAGTACATTCTTTATGATGAGCATGAATTGCATAATATGTACTGAACAATTCCTCTTCACTTTGGCAGGCAGAATGCATATTTGCCTTTATTCTGTTCAGGCATTCAACCACCACACTGGACTTGGGAAAAAAAAAGCTAGACTAAGTTTTCGGTGAAGATTTGCTTCAGACCTCCACTATAAAGTAAAAGCTGTATCAAGCAACCAACAGTCAGCTTAAATCTCAGATGTTTTCATGTTTTGCATTTAAGCTTGGAAGATAACTTTACTCTTTTCCTTTATTGCAGCTCTCAACAATGAGCAGTCTCAAGAGAAGAAAATAGTTTCTCGGTCTGAAAATCATATGGAAAAGATCAGCTGCCCTAAAAAAAGTTATAAATGTCTGGACAAACTTTTCCCAGATTTTCCTTCTTCAGTTATTTAATGAACATACGGTTATTTATAATGTGAGTTACACTTGTAGTATTTCAAAAATTAGTTATAAACATGCCCAGAGCTACTCAGCTCCTCCCTACTGACCTCGCTCAATACCCTTCCAGCGCTGTTTGCTTTGGCCTGTCTTTCACAGTGAATCCATGTTCTTCAATGCCTTCTCTCCGTGCCTTAAAATTCACCTTAGCTTTCTTTTCTTAGCAAGTACCTTATAACAGGTTATTTTAATTTCAGAACGATCAAAACATCAGATATCAATTATGACAAATAAAAGCCTTGGCCAGCAGGCACAGCTGATTAAAAATACGTATAAAATGAATGCAAGCTCAGCTATATTTTAAACTAAGTATTTAAGGGACAGTAAGGAGTAATCATTTAGGTTAGTGAAACGTAGCAGAAGCTAATAGCTGTGTCGATGTCTTTTTGACGGGTACAATACAGACATGTGTCCAAGCAAGGCCCCTCTCCAAGTCAGGAGACAGGCACTTCTGGAGCATGATGCACCTCATCAGTGAGACTCTGCCCAAAAGGAGAGGCCCTCTGCTGGGAACACCTAAGCCTGGGTCAGGGATGGCTCCAAGGCAGACAGGCACCTCTGTTACCTGACATCCATGTAACCCATGAAATTAGGCGAGGTGATCCCACCCAAAAGAAGCTATGTTAAAAGCAAGAGGGATACGACTAAGAGACTAGAAATAGTCTTCTACTTTTCTTTCTCATGAATGTATGTATATGTGCATGTGTTTTGTTAGGGTTTTTTTCCAAGGAAAAAGAGTTAGGCAGCATCACCCTGAAAATCCAAATTCATCTTCTTCCATCTTTATACTGTTTAACTGTCTGTGGGGTTTAATGCAACTTCTCACGTAAATATAGTGATTTGTTCAAAATTACTTCCTATTTAATAGAGATTTAATTCTATTCAGTGTATCACTTAATAAACGGCAAAATGACCATTTTTCCTCTTTTCAATCAACACAAAGTGCAGATGTAATATGGCCATCAGAAGATAGAAGGGCTTTTTACTCAACATATAGCATTTTCTCAAGTACTCTAGTATACTGGTTTTTCTACTTTTGAATTCAATTCTAATGTAAAGAAACCACTAACTGAAACATGAATGTTGTACATAACCACGGCTTTAACTGAAAAAGGAGCTGCTCATTTCTTATATTTCTTCTAAAAGTATATGGAATTACTTTTTGTTTTAAACTTTTCCGTTCACTGTTAATTGCATTTTACACCTCACTTGAGGATTCCACGGAGCTCTGTCCTTGACTCTCTTATGCTCCAAGCACAAGGGAAATCCCACTCAAAACTGATTTTAATTATCACCTATGAATAGATACTCTGTGCTCCAGACTTGCCTCTTCTATACTGACAACCTTATCCATTTCTGATGTGATTATTCTCCAGAATAATTCTGAACACTCAGTGCTCTTTCTCCCTTTCCTCTGCAGCCCTTCTTGCTACACTACTACTAATCTTAAGTACTGTCAACATTACAGGCATCTTGCAACCCTTGATAACATTACCTTAACCTATACATTTGGAAAAATCTCCAAATTTATGAAAGTAACTTTATTTTTCTATAGAATCATGGAATTATAGAATGCTTTGGGTTGGAAGGGACCTTAAATGTCATTTAGTTTTAAACCTGTGCAACGGGCAAGGACACCTTCCACTAGATCAGGTTGCTCAGGGCCCCATCCAACCTGGCCTTGAACACTTTCAGGCACGGGGCATCCACAGCTTCTCTGGACAGTATGTTCCTGTGTCTTTTTTTATTATTATTTTTAAAGTCTTTCACAGCCCTTCTCTAACCTTCTTTATCTTATTTGCATGTTAGTGCCCTTGTCTACTTACTACATTTCCAACTGGTAATCTGCATGTTGTTTTCACGTTTTCTCTTCTATTGGAAAAACGTTTTCTTAAACATCCATCAAGCTACTTCACTAAGGTCCTTCACATTCTTTAGAACTTTAGAATAAAGCTGAACATTTTCTAAGAAATGCTTTGGTAAGAAAACCAAAATGTGCTTTCTAATGAGAAAAAAAAATCACTTCCTGAATTCCGTTAGAACTTTGAAATGTTTTATTCCTTCAAGTGTGCCTTTGAAAATGAATGAGAAGAATGGCTATAGTTAAGGGACTCCAGTGACTTGTCACTGAATCTGTTCAGACTACCACTGTTATTCCAGATTCACATCCGGCAAATTCATTCTAGACTTGAAGTTGAACAGACTTACTCTGTTATGACTAACTCAAGTAATCAAGATTTTCCACATAAAAATTTTTGCCACCACACCTGTTTCAATTCCATCAACATTACAAAGGCAGCCAGGATAAGATTTGGCTCTACACTTGGAATTTAGTTAATGATCTAGTTGATGTCTCATCCAGAAAATAATTTAATTTACAATTCTGTCAGCAATTCTGCATGAATGAAAAAGCAGTAGACAGGAATTCAGCACATCGAAATACAAAGAATGTGACGTTCTAATCCACAGAATAAGAGAAGAACAACTAACCTAGAGTACAGGCTTTGAGTTTTGTAAAATAAAATTCTAAATGTTTAACTTTTTGTACTGTATGCTCACCTGAACACGATTCCTTGCTTCATCATGCTCTTACTGTGTCTTATTTTACTGAATGTTGTTAAAAAAGCAAAACCTGTAATTATATGAGAGTTTTATGTTTCATGGCACAATGAAACTCTTTGAAAGCCTGGTCTCATGAGCACCATCCCATTCCTCTGAGCTGCTGAAATCAGGTGACACCACTGACGGTTATTTCACATTTACTGCAAAAACTCACTACCACCAAGGAAGGAAATTCCAAAGTGTGCTTCAAGAAGCTTTGCAAACAAAAAATTCTCTCGACAGATGTTTTATGTTTTACGGTAGTTTCCTAAGAAAAGCTACACAGTCTTCAAAGCTTTCTAACTCAGGCATCTAGGAGCCCTGGGTGGAATTTCTACAAACCCACGGGTGACTTTGTGAGAAAGGCTTTTGATCATGACCACTGGAAATCCCAGGATGAAGAGAATAGCCTGGTCACTTCTTATTCTCTGCTGTTCCACAAAATTGAGATTAGCTAATCAATCCTCCTCCTCAAAAGACAGGAAACCGGGTCACTGTTGGAGTTTTACTTAGGTAAAACTCTACAACGCTTTCATCAGGTCACAAGGAAAACACCCAAAATGCACCATTATTCTGCAAGCTCTTTTGCCTCACTCTCAAATTTACAGCTTATCTAAAACAAACGGAGAAAAGGTCTAAGAGCAAGACTCAAACCAATAATACAGTTGAACATAAAATACCCCAAACCCCACAATGGGGCAAACTTTCCTAATGAGGTTACTCAGTTTTCTCTTTCCTCGCAGAAGTTAGGGGTCCATCCCTACCCCCACTTACCCATTTCTCTAAATTCAGGCAGAATTGATTCAACACTACAAGGTGCATTGTTTCTTCTACTCTTTTCTTCATCATACTTCATCATGTAAGACAAGTGTATAATTCAACTGGCTTATGTCCTCCTAAAATAGAGCGGCCAAGATGGAGAAATAAATCCTTTGAGAAGATTGAATATTTAGTAAGTGTTGTGGACATTATTAAATACAAAAGCATATGACAAGATCATCATATCTTCATAACTGTGATTTGCTACAGACCATCAGAAGACTCCTGCATGTGGGTAGGAAGGAGCTGTTGGACGGGGGGGATATTTTGTTTTACAGGCGGTCAGTTATGGAAGATTACACGGTGAGAAGCACTGAGACACACACACCCACATCACACACCCTCCTCCAGGCTTTTACACAGATCACTCAGAACTTAACACATATGAAGACACAATAATTTGATGTGGGACATTCTGCTGCAATTGAAATTAGCCCTTTGTTAATTTAGAAAAGATGATTCCTAACATGTGAGCTTAAACTTTTCTCTTACAATGAAGCTGTTTTTTATTTTCAGCTGAAATAATATTTTATCCTGTAACCTTACTTAAAAGAATTTTGCTTTCTTCTCCTAGGAAAGTGTGTGCCATATTCTCACTTCATGTATAAGAATTTGGGTAGCTTAATTGTAACAGCTTTTAGCATAAGAAAATCAAAGCTGCAGTGTATTTCATATTACATGACACACATTGACAAAATAAAAGAAAAATTAACAATTTATGTCCTATATTGCAAGTGTTTTCTTAATGGTAATACAGAGAAAAGAGAAAAGGAAAATAAAGCAAAGGTTTTCTTTTTAAACTATGTATCACAGCCACTGGACAGGCATTGCTGCGGCTATATTAGAAACAGAGAACACCAAGAGCTGGTAACAGCCCTTCTTTTCCTGCTCTGCCCTCAGCCTGCACACACGTCAGACTCCTTTATTCTAGAAGGACAAGAGCAGAAATGACATCTCCTATACACGTGCCATGAAGCCACTAAGAGAAGACTATCAGGTTGAAACGTGGTTGGTACTTCGTCCTGCTAATTCCTCACTGGCCACTGAAACTTTCTTCGACTGAGAGATGAACACAGGTTAGCAGCAGTGCACAAAACAGTGTCATTTAATCCTGGTACTAATAGACTACAACAGCAGCACTCGTTAACACCTCACAGCAGTTTGGGGCCACAGTTTTTTGTTTATTTTGATAAAGACAAGAACATGCAAACAAAAGTTTCCCCCGACCCGCACCACTTAAAACAACAACAACAAAAAACCACAGGAAAACCAAAGACTATAAAAAGACAAACACTGTAACAAAGTATCAATTAGTCTTACCCTTCAACAAAGCAAAACCTTAATCAAATAATAAATTTGTAACCTAATATCTCCTTCTGCCTTAAATCCTTCCCTGTTCCTTGCCAACCCCCACTTCCCTTGAAAACCAGATGGCCCCAGCAATATGCCCTGAAGGTCAACAGATGCACCATGTCTTTGGATGAAGAAAAGGTATATAATGTCTTTATTAATATTTCCAGATGATAAAACTGGAAAACACAAGGTGAAAAAAAGCACTAAAACATCCACAGCAAGAAAACAAAGCAAGCACAGTTACTGTGTTAAAATATTCAAGACACCAATGAAAATAAAAGCCAAGTAGTGAACTCTTATTAATGTTATGAATAATAAATATCAAGTGAAAAGAAGATTGATTAAAAAAAAAGTACTGTAAGAAATTACATAAAGAAAGGATACTAGATAACTCTGGGGACTGGCAGTGGATATGGCTGCTTATTTATCATGGCTGTCAGAAGTTGTGAATTTAAAGATTTTCATGTTTTTACAAAATGTGCCCCCACCTTTTGGCTTCATAAGAAACTGTGTCAGTGGGTGAGTAGATGAACACATTCATAGGTGAATAAACAGGTGAACAATTTAGCCTGCAGTGGGTTGGCTGAGGCTTCACCCTGTTCCAGAAAAGTATGTCTGGAGAGACTCAAATGAATTACAGATTAAGCTATTCCAGATTTTCACTGGTGAATTTAAAGTACAAACCAACGTCTGTGAGTCTTAATGTGAAAACCAATTCTAGTGACATTATTGTCCTTGATGCTTTTTGTATTCCGCTACTTCCAGGTCAAATTCATCCAATTTAACAATAAAAACAACTTATAACTGCCGAATTTATCAGAACGCCAGGCAGATACCTTTCCTCAGAACATCCATGATAACATATTTCATCCTGCTCCCTGTCACAACTGGGAAGTTGTATGTTCTTTACCTTTTGTGCATGGCTGCAGTTGTGATTACCACTGAGAGTAACATGACTCCCTAAGTTGGATCCCAAGACAGACCTGCATTTTAAGGCTGAGCAACTGAGGGCTGTAGACATCCAGTAACTTCTTACTTGTAGGAAGACAGAGGTGTATTTGTGTAGGTATTCTAAGCTCATGGCACATAAAAAGTTAACTTACCACCCTTTCCTAAACATGAAATAACTTGTTAGCCTAGAGTACATTGCTCATGCGTCCTTGCACAAGCCTAGATGATAAGGGGCTAATGTGTGTGTCTCAAACACTGACAGCCAGATAGCCAACCAAGGATTGTTGGTAACAACAACCAAGGACTGTCGGTAATAACACACTGTGAGGAAGAACAGGATTTGCTGGAGAAGGGGATCATAAGGAGGTAGGGCAGCACTTTCCTGGGACAAACATCCTTGTTCTGCCTCTTAGAGATAAGCACAAGGTAGTTCAGGGCAAGCACAGGAATGAGGCCCAAAAACAGGCATGGATCATAAGGGAGGATCAAGACCACCAAAGACTGGTGAAGCTCTCGACCCATTTCCACCAAGATCTAGAAGAACGGAACGCAATCACAACTAATTTGCATAGAAAGTGAGAAACATCTTCAGGACAGGGAAACTGAGCTATAAAAAGGCACCTCAACAAAGCCCAGGCACATGTACCCCTCAGAACCCTGGACATTCCATCAGCTGGGTTAATGCTGGTACCAGGACCAGTGATCTCTCTCTTCCTTCTTTTCTTCCTTTCTTTCTCTGTCCCCCTCTTTAATTCATCCCTCTTTCTTCCCTTTTTCCCTACCCCTTTATTCATACTCACTGCCATGTGCTCATACTAGGAGATCAGGGACAAACTTATACGTGCCAAATGTGTAATTTACCAATAAAACTTCGTAAGCTTTTGCAGATCCTCTGACTTTTGTCAGACCACGCTTTAGACCACAAGCATTGACCTGGTGCGCCCATCTTGGGTGCTCCCTTCCCCTTAAGGGACAACCACAGTCCTTAGTTTAAAACTCTATGCCCCAGAAAAAAAATACGATTCAGTTTAATTTCCTCATGGGTTCAGAACTAACAGAAGTACCAACAAACCAAACCTCTCCCAAGAGCATGCATTAATAAAGCAGACAGAGTAGCTACATTTTAAGAGAGGTGGCCCCTTTTTACTTAAAGCAGATTTATGCCACCTTCTGGAATGAAATTTTTAATGCTTGTACACAAACAATATAACAAAGCCTATTCCTATCTGAAACTACAGCCATATGAACCAAAAAGCCCACAGTTACCTGCTCCTAACAACACAAGGCCCATGTGGATGTGCTCCTGGGGCCAAAAGGTGTTAAGAACATTTAGCCTTGGACAGGTATCCGCCGTGCAAGGTACTTTCCACCAAAGTGAATGATGCAGACAGATGGTACTTCACTGGCAAAACAGACAGGCAAGGAGGAATAACATACCCACTGCAGCTTAAACTCTGGTGGCCTAGAAGAGGTGCCACGCATACACATAGAAAGTACTGCTTTGCCATCAAGGACCCACTGTCTACCCAAACAGCACGAGGTACAATGATAAAGGCAGCCACAGTCTGGCAGACATGGCCTTTTCCAACGCTTTCTCTGGCCATGATACTCTTGAAGAGGGTTAGCAAGTCCTGGATGGAGTTTTATTTTCTCTTCCCCACTCTGTGTAAGTCAGAATGCACCCAGTATACCATCACTTCACAGTCTAGCTAACACAGAAGCCAGAGGAAGTATATATCAGACTCAATACACCCTAAAGTAGCCCTGCAAATCCATACTCTATTTTAAGAACAACTAGAATAAAGGGCTGAGAAATTAACACTATTAATCTGAATAACTGTATACGTTTATATAATCCCTTCAGACTCTCTATAAATCTGTAGAGACTTCACTAGATTTTTTGTGTGAATAAGGAGTAACCATCATTGTATTGATGGAGCACTGTTACAACCTGAGAAAAGCCTGTTACTTACGAAATTGAAAAATATAAAGCAGCGTGTATGTCAGCCCACAAAAGCAAGCTGCTGATTTCTAGGTATGATGGTGTGGAAATGGAGAAGCTATATGAGAACAAAAGACTGTGAAAGCTGCTCCATTTTTAAAATAGAGAGAATGCAAAATTGCAAACGTTTTACAGTGGCCCAGGTTCAGTGCCTCACATCTGCAGCCCAGCATTCACATTGTGCAACAAAAATGTCTGCAGAGATCTCTCCAAAGCAGCTCCACATTATCAGTCCACTGACATGTTTATTCAGCAAGACAGAACATCAATAACATTACCTCATAAGTTTTCTCTTTTTAAAGTATTTGGAATTGCACTAGACGGTCTAATGCTCAAACCACTTTGTTACAACGTTTTCAAAAAAAATAAACAAAAACTCCTAGTCTCATCTGAATTATTTATTCTTTCCTTCAGAATTAAAAGCCAGTGAATATCAGTATAAAAAGGGTCAGAAGCATCCAATACAACCAGCTGTTTTCAAGATATAACAGGAGACAAAAAGCCTTAATCAATAATAAAGTATCATTATTTGTATTTAATTGCTGCCTAGGAATGCTAACCATGAATCTTATATGCAAGATTATATTAAAATCTAGAAGAATCCAGATGGAAAAAGAGACAAAATTATCTTTGTCCCCAGAAGGCATAATTTAAAATAAAGGGATGGATAAAGAGATAAAGGATGGATGGGTGTATTCTGGTAGATGAAAAGCAGAACAAAACAATGAATATGTCTCCAGGCCACACTGCAGAGGACACACTTATACTAGCCTGAGTACTGTATGACATGCTACATTCCACAGTGTTTCCTGTAGTAAAGTACAACTGGCCCAGGTAAAGCATCACCCTAGAAAAGCTGCACTCTTTTGCTAACCATGCTAATTTGGGCTTCTGTACAAAACCCCACACTGTGCAGTGCTGCTACGGCCAACAAGCAAACGCTGCTCGGCATTTTCAATGCAATAATTTGCTCTTCTTTGTTGCAAAGTGGATACCTCCTAGAGTCACCTGATCAGCCTGTCGCGCTCTGCCCAAATTCATGTTGTCACAGACCTTGTGGGACCCATCCAAACCAAGGGACATAATGAAAACAGGCAGTCAGGTAACAAGCCTGCTCCAAAAAGCACTGCAGTGGAGCCTTGCTCAGAGGGAAGGAGCAGCTCTGCCAGCTTCCATGCTGGCACAGCAGTATGAAACAGGTATTCTTTCCAAAGGGATTTTCAAAACAAAACCCGCAGTTGTCTTTCCAGTTTCATTTTCAGACTCCTCTGCTTCATTTGTTAAAAAAGAAACAACAGCAGAAGAATAAATGTGAAGCAAACTATAGTATCTCCTACAAATAGTACTCCTCCTATTCCTTTGGTACACACACAATCTGACTTTATTTTTCTTTTAAAAAGCATTTTTTTCCCCAACTAAAAGAAAATAAAAAAATCTGGACAGCTCTAAAAAATACAAAGAAAAGACAGTAAGAGTTTGATTCACAAGAACACATCTTCTGTTTGATATTGGTACAGCTGCAGGGTGAAGTGTTTTCCCTGGGCTTGCAGTGACACTGAAGCAGCACAGCTGACCTCTGGAAGAGGGAAACAGCTACACGGGCACTCTCATGTTTCCAACTGAAGTGCAGTGTAGCTTTCACAGAAACAGTGTTGTTCTGGCATAGGTCTCATGGTGCTATGTTCAACCAAGAAAAAAGGTGCCCCAACCCAGGCAGTGTTCAAAGCCAGGTTAGATAAGGCCTTGAGGAACCTGGTCTAGTGGGAGGTTTCCCTGCCCACAGCGGGGGTATGGGTTGGGATTAGATGATCTTTAAGGTTCACTCCAACCCCTTAACATTCTATGATTCTACAAAAATGTCTCTCTGTCCAGCTCTTCATTACAAAATGCAGCAAGTACACTACCTTTTGCCTTTAACTCTGATTTGGACTATGTAAATTGTGATTATGCTCAAAAGCAACATCGGTCTCGCAGAAAAGGCTTATTGCACTACTGTGTTAAAGTGATGACAGGAAAGAACAGGAAAAACCTATTCAAGGGCATACAAGACACCTATGTACATCAGTGCCATACTGATATTTGCTAGTAGTTACCTGAAAGCAATGCTTCTGGAACACTGCTTGGAAGCTGGTAGGAAAGCCCACAGTTACATGGAATATGCCTGACTCTGACTGGGATTTTTGGTTGGTTGCGTTTTTTCCTATTCTTTTCTTCTCTCCCTTATTATCATAAACATATGCAGATGGTTAAGAGCCTGGCTGTTAAGAGCTCTCGTAGTTTCAGCCCGAAGAGTCCCCAGGCAGGACCTACCAGGCAGAAGGGGTTACATGATCCCAGAGCCACTGCTTCCACAGGCACACACAGGCTAGATTGCATTTGCTTGAGCAGTTGATGAAGGACTAAGCCCAGCAGATGAATACAACAGATAACTGTCAAATCTTAAACCAGCACAGCTAAATCTACCAGAGTTTATGAGACAGTAGTTTATGTTACAGTCTCAAATGCCAAGGGAGCTAAAAGTCCTTTTAAAACACTTTCTGTAATATTCCAAGTGACTTTCTTGCTCGCTGAAGAACTTGTAATTCCTTATGCCACTTCTGCCTTTTCCAACAGGATTCTGAGAGAATTAATTCATTAAAACATCAAGATGAAGAACGGAAGGAAACAAGCTGCTGCAAAAAGGTAGAACAATTTGATAAAAATTGTTTTTATTATCCCACTTAATGATGGGATAACGCATTTGAACAGCAGAGAATTTTGCAGTGGGTTATTAAGGGGAATTGTTTTGTGCAGATCATTTCTCCATTAATATTAAAACCTTCTCAGCCTAGACACACTTAAGTGTTAAGAGCTGTATGCATTTCTATTTCACATCACATAATGTCTGCTTATAATGCAATGCTGTGTCACTCAAATGGTGAGAAAATGAATAAAGTCATTTTTAGAAGCACTAAATACTGAAGAAAACAAGACTTCATTATTATTATCACTAAAAAGTAAGGGATTACAACACCTTGGAAGACAAATTTCAAGCTTAAAGTCTCACCTTGCATATGCACGCATTCATATACGTAAATAGGGAGCACCCCTATCTGGGAAGGGTACCCTAGGAGCACTGGCGAAGGTTTGGAATGTGTCTCTCCCACCCCTCCTCCCACCTTGCTGAATGGCAAACCTGCAAGGACTGAAGCGAGGCAGCTACCTGGAAAGAAAAAGGATCCTTCATAGTGTATTTATAAATGTTAAATGGCCCGGGAAACTGCTGAGAGATTTCTCATGCTCGGATCCTCATTTTCTCCTGCGTGGCCATCCCTGGGACACGGCTGGAAAACAAGGCAGCCATTTTCTCATAAGCTGTTACACTCAGCAAAACAGATTGAAGTGCTTGATAAGCTGCTGTTCCCTTCCGTGCCTGCAGCGATCGGAGGGGAACAACAACCCATCACCCACAAACAGGTACAGCCGCAGCCACCTCTGCTGTGAGCCGGGGCAGGCAGACAGGGAGGGAGGGATGGAGAAGCCTCCATGTGAGCACATCCATATTCCCCGGCAGCGCTACCCTTCATCTGTGCAAAACCTTATGGGCATGTGACATAATACTGCTTCCTCACGGTTTTGTGTTTCCAAAAATAAACTGCCACTGTGAGAAAAATCCTTGGCTTTTGCAGAACCTGTGTATCCAGGACACTGCCCTGTGTGGAAAAGGCCTTCTCCAAACCTTGTGGTCCATGTGGGCAGAGAGTGATTTTAACTGCGCTCGTCACAGGTATACATGCACCTGTATGCCCACACATACCTGATGCAATTTTCAAAGGCAATGTGGCTGTAAGTAACCCCTCTGAAATAATTTTTTAAGGGACTAGACTGTCAAAACCACTGAGCAGCCTGACTCTGTACAGTGTACAAATCTGGGTATTCAAGATTGGAAGCAGCTTGAGAATAGAAAGGTTTGTCCTTAGATGTAAAGCAAGAAGTCATGGCACTTATACTTAGATTTACCTCTGTCTTCTATTATAATCCACTTTCCTGTCAGTTTTGTAAACCTCCCTATTTTGCAGCAGTGTTTCGAAACCAGGCAGCAAGAAGTCCTGAGCGCAGGGAGATACCTTTTCAGTTTCAGCAAAACGTGTTCAGACTTAGCTGTGCTCAAAGCCTCTGGAGAAAAAAATTCCCACTTAGGTTTTGTCAACAGAGACTACTAAAATCCATTTGCTGAAGTCCCCCGCTACCCTGTGCATGCTGTCCCCGGCTCTTTGCTTCAACACAAAGTCAGGCTCCAGCCAGCCCCCAGTGGGCAGGCTGCCCTGCCAGCTCACCCAGCCAGGCCCACAGGAAGTTCAGTAAGTGGAGGACACGTGCTCCCATTTGGCCACTTCTGATAGCTTCTGTTTGGCTGGCAGGAGAGCGCTGCACTGAGCTCCCTCTCCACGTGGACAGAGGCTGCACAAACAGAAGGTGATTCCCTGAAGCCATCAAAGTTCCCATGCCTCCGGCTCAGTTCAACCCACACACGGTCTGGCAGACCTGCCTGGCTTGGCTCTGCTGGCACATTTAATTCATTACATCCAACTCGGACATCTCTTTTCAGTGGCTGGTCCACAAGAGACAGCAGTACAATCCTGTTACCTAAGGTAATCATTTAGGTCAGTCTTAAGCAATTTTGTCACAGTGCCAATGGTCAGGAATCCCAAAACTAGGATTGCTGTCAATACCATGTGTTTTTAGCACTACACCTACAAAGTTTCCTTTCTCTACAGAAAACAGTGGAACAGCCAAGAAGATGACACACAAATAAAAATACTATTAAGACCATAGAAAACCTAAATATGAGAAAAGCATACCTGAGCTGTCGAAATCAAAGGCATCATCTTTGCTTTTTCCAGCCAGAAGCACAATTTTGCTCTGACCTCTCCCTTCCTATCACTTGCCATCCCGACCATAGGTAGCTCCCACTACCACCCACCGCTGCTCCCATGCTGGGCAGACAGCAGCAGCTGAAATCAGGCAACACTAACAAAATATTTCTTGCCCCAGTCAGTACCTGCCCCAGCTCTAGAGCACAAGAATTAACTTTGCCCCTGCAGCCTTTGTACTTCCACTTTCACACATGCTCACTAAGGCTGGTAAATCAAAATGGTACCCCAACACATCATTCCTAATACTGCAAACGCTGTAACTGTTTCCCAAAATTACTGCATGACACCAGAGGTGACTCTGGCCAGCTTTGTAGAACTCCAGTAAGACAGGAAGTCCGAATAAACACAAGTAGAGCACCGGTACTTCAAACATGTGATGCCCTCATCAGTCATCAAAACTACAGAAACACAGCCCTGTTCTACATGATAGTGAAGAACTTTCGTTCTGTGGCCGTGTATTTTTACTGGGTAAAGTAACAAGTCTTGTTTTTCTGCCAAGTATACATGCACCAAGGCATTTTTTAATATTTTTTACTTTGAAATGCAGGATAGCATAAGTTTAAGAGTAGAAAGTCTCCTCACTCCACTAAAATTCAAAGTATGTAAAACCACAGCTCTATTAATCATGCCATCTGTGCTAGAAATGCCATTCTTTTTTTTTTCTTTTTTTTTTCCCATAAGACTATTACATCATTTGCAGGTGGTAATGTCTAAAAATGTATCACAGAAGATATATGTAAAACCAGACTACTCATTTTCTTGATCAAAACAGAAAGTAGAAATGAGCCCATTCTGATCTAGCTCATGCCTCTTGGTACTGGAGGTTTTCTCACTAGACCTGTCACCCTCAAGCTGAAACGTCGTTTCCAGAAATGAACTGTGCAGTTCCTTACACCTGTTTCATACCATCAAACTCGAAAAAAATGGCTTGATCTCTTCCAGGAAGGAAGGAGTTCAGCAGTGGATTGAGGAGTCAGACAAGCACCATATGGCTAGAAGGGACAGGAAGACAAAAGCGAGGGCTGAACCACCTCTCACAGCAGCAGCAGCAAGAGTTACGTTGGCTCAGCTGTGTTGTCTAATCAAGTATGCTAAATCAATTAAGCTGAAGTCAATTTGTACACATGAATCTTTGTATTTATAAATGAACCTAAATATTCCACAGTAATATTCCATACGGTTTATTTCCTGTAGTACATGGACAGAAACCAAGGGCTGGCTGCGCTCATTAGCCACAAAAACATGCTGTTTTACAAGGCAAGCTTTTGTCTAGCAATACAAAAAACGAGCAGTGAATGGATGAATCCCTTCCCATCCTATAAAACAGTGGTCCCCCATGCAGGAATGTCGGTTAATGTCAGTTATGAGTAAACATGGTCTCTCAGTTGTTTGGAATTGTCACCACTTTGTAAGTAATTCTCATACATCTTCCCAGAATACTTTATTTCTCACAGGTTTTAAAGAAAACAGAAAGCCGCCTTTTCTGCCTGCAGAGTATTTTCCCAGCTTTTTGTTTGGGCAGTGATGCTGGAGCAGAGGCAGGGTGGCTGCAGACCCCCACGGAGGTCGTTCTCCACAGATGCCACCCTCAGCTCTCCACACAAACAGCTGAGCCGCTCATTGTTCAGTGGCCCGGGACAGCGATTTACAGCCATCGCAGGCAGACCAGCTCTAGCAAGAGTTGGCTTTAAAAAGGTACACAGCAAAGTAAAGCATTTCAGCAGTGACTCAGCCCTGTGTATTAACAGCTTATTTAAAGAGCCTACTGTTGCCATGTGTCAGGGACAGGGGCTGGATCAGACTGTTGAGCTAACTGGATGCTCTGCTCACATTTTTCAGCAGGACAACAGAGCTGCCAGTATTCTGGGAGCAGAAGCACAAGTCAAGCAGAACAGGAAGGAGGGCAGGAGGGGCCCTTTGGAGCCACTGCTTTTGAACAGGCTGGAGTCAGCTGCGAAGAGTTGGATTCCCTTGGTCCACAGGAGGAAGTGGAAGCCGAGAGGTTGATGAAATTGTGAAGAATTGGGCCCCACATAAGTCTTTATACCCACCATGAAAAGTGAATGGAACACAAAACAGTGCTTAGAAGAATCTTGTACACTCACGTAAATACCTGTGTGCAGAAATTAAGAGAATCATCTCCCAATACATGGCTTTTGGTCATACTGGAAAGCGCAGGGAGGTGAGAAAGAAAAAGTCACCATAATCTGATTAGTGGTGTAATATAGACTAAACTGGGAGATCAATGAGGGAAACTATAAGGAAGAGTTTTTTCAGCACAGTATGCTGGAGAAAAAATGGGAAATCTGGTGGAAATCTAATGGGATAAAGTAACAGATGGTAGGTGGACACCCAAGGGACACGGAATATGTTTAAAGATGATACTGGCTAACAGTATGATTAAGAGTAAATGCAATATCACAGTGCATTTGTAATGCAAGTATTAAGTAATGTAAGTATTAAGGCCATAAACCCCTTAATATTCTAGGTTAGATTTACATACTTTTATAGACACCTACAAGACAAATAGGAAGAACACTTACAAGAAAGATCTATGTAACACAAGTATCTGGGCTACTTAGGGGAAGGCTCTTGTGCCTGTCTTGAGAAATGTGGCAAATAACTGTCTACAGACACGATACAGGACAAGCAATTAAATTAATCAGCAAAGATATAACCATAATCGAGTCAATATACAGAAAAGAACAAGTACAAACCACCATCATCTGAGTGACCTGAAGCCTACCTGACAGTACATCATTCCACCAGGCCTATAAGGACTCTCAGGAAAAAGGCAGATCAAACCCTACCCACTTTTTCAATCACAGATACACCAGCAACTTCCAGCAAAATCTTTCACATAACCCACTATTCTTCCACCCGGTACACGTGCAGGAGGAGGGACTGCAGTCTAAAAGCTGAAAACAAGCAGGTCAAGTCAAGATGGCCACTCATGCTCAGGCAATGCTTTCAATATTCTCTTAGGTACCATCAAATTTGCTACAGCAGTCTCATGGAACTATGGTGGTCCCAGGCCTTCCAAATATTTGCCAACAATTAAATAATATCTATCAACAATTCAATCCAGCTGTAGAATTGCTTATTTCTCCGTAAAATAAACATTACATATACAAACTCCAGATATACAGAGATAGATGGATACATACATACATACAATAGAGAGAGTGTTAAATGGAGTAGATGTAAACAAATTATATAAAAAGATATAAACCAATGCTGCATTATTATAACCCAGTTATTTATGCAGATTTATTTTAAAATATGTCTGATTGCATTCATAGCACTGATGAAGAGAACAATAATGCACTAAATACCATTAAACACTTAAACTAAAATTCCTCCTTCACAGCCACTTTGATTTTACTTTGCCACCCAGGACAAGAATAACCACATGACCGGAAGGTCAGAAAATTCCTCCTCTGTTATGAGAGCAAACTAAACAATTTTCAGAAGCAGAGTCCTCTCCCATGCACAATCCTGCTTTCTGATCTCCCACCTCTGACTGGTACTAATTTAAATTAGGGGACTGGTAGCTTTAGCACTTCAGCTGATATCCATTACCATTACATCATGCAAAGCACTCCCTGAAGTAATCAGGAACTAAGCTGCTTATGGAAACAGTGAAAAAAGCTCACCAGACATTAAATAGAAGCCAGTGTACAGCAGAGACATAACCAGCCCCTCTGTAAGAAAAAGAGATTTAAATGGGCAGCTGCATTCTGCATCAGCAGAATTACAACCATTTCTATGAATGGTTTCAAGGTGCATAGAGAGGTCACTGCCTTCCATAGCTTGGGTTACTGCAAAGCCAACAGATAATAACTACAAAAAGGGAGCAACTGGGCACTGTTTTAAGGCACTGGACTGCCTTAAAACAGCTGAGGAGGAACAGAATGATGCAGCTTCAGAGCAAGCATCATCCTCTGATTTATTCACAGCTAGCTTAAGAAAATTTCCCAATGTTTTTACAATCATAAAATCCAATAAACCAAGCCTCAAAACACAGACTTTTTTTTTTTTATCCCAGTCCAGGAAAATAGTGAGAGGTAATATAAGTGGGCCCAATCAAATGTGATGTAAGGAACAAATAAGAAACACAGTCTTTGGAAGCCTAAGTTGTAACAGCTGTCTCGCATAGCTGTGCCTGTGTCTGTTCTTGGGATCTCACCTCAATGGCCTCTGCCCAAGGGCAAAATATTTTGTTTTAAAGATGCTTAACTAGTACTTATATAGGGCAAGCTCGCTCAACCGAGGAGACAGCTAAAGTCATTCGGGGCCCACCTTACACGTTCTGAAAAGGCAGATATAGATAGGCTTCCTGGCACCTTTCCATCCTACAATTTCCTACTGCTATTACACTGATGATTCAAATCTAATTTTAACAAGCAAGCAAGCCTTCTGCTGTCAGCAACCATTGTTCCAAGACAGAAGGAAAATACTTTAAGCACAATTTCGTGCCTTTCAACATCTGCATTTTTGTACTGCTTTTGTTCCTGGAGAGGGGCACGGAAAAGGAAAATAAGGGGAGCACTTCCCAAGATAAGGAGCTAAGATATCAGTGCTGTCACTTATCATTTCCTAAACAAGTCTAATTTTCCCAAACAATACATGGGTGGCAGAAGGGTATTATTCATTTAGGGACTAATGCTTTGAAAATCTATAAGACTTGCTACAGTTACAAAGAGAGTTTCAAAAACACATTCCTCTAAGAACATATAAAAACAATGGGGTTCTATTTTCAAAATTACAAAAATATTTTCCACATCCTTTGGTAAAACTGAGTCCTACACAGCCACAATGTTTATTTTTCTAAAATAACTAATTCTTTACAGCTAAGTTTGTGTGTAAATGAAACTTCACCACCAGCTCAGGAAGAATCTGAAACTTTCCTCGATTGTATAGCATCTCACAAAGAGGCAACCACTCACCAAAGAGATCAGAAAAATGAAAATAATTTGAATATTCTTTTACATATTTTTCAGATAGCCTTCAAAAGCAAAGTCAACACAGAACAACGAGCTGATTTCATTAGTTATACAGCAAAAGAAATCATCCCATATAATGTGCACTGGTAGCGAAAAGTTGCAAAATATTCACAGAACATAATTATCTCTGAAGATTATAGTAGAGGGACATACACTTGGTTTCAATAACCAAGAATAAGCCAACAACGAGCACAGAAAAGTCTTCCTCACAAGGAAGAAACAGCTTAGTTGTTCTGAGTTACAGCACAAATAGCTATGTGGCAAGTCCTGATGTTTGTATTGCATGATTTTAGTAACTTATAATAGAGGATTAAATACATCTGCAGGTCTCCTAAACAAAACAAATGCTATACTGTGGTGCTGAAATATGTAAGGTGTTTCCATTACCTAGAATTCATATCACAGAGGGTTATTTATACATTGGAACAGGAAATATTTAATTGCAGTTAACACCCTAAAAGGTACAGAAAATGTTACCTGTGTAATACACTGCTACTGTTGTCTGAATGGTAGCAGTCAAAACATGGGTGATCAAATGTTGCAGTCCTCTTAGACAGACATTGTGGAACCTGCTCAAGGTATTTAATTTGACCTCTTTGTTCAAGTCAGTGGCATTTGCATTCATTCACATTCAGCAAGTTATTAATCTAAAAAAGCGAAGAGTCGTTCATTTCTTCTTTTCTCTTCTATAAAATTAATGCCATAAATAAAATGTTGCATTTAGACCTGCTGTGATACTGCCAGCCAATTTCACTGCAGAGAAAGGTCAAGGACAAATTTATTAAAAACCAAAATAACATTTCTTTTCCAAACTCCCAACAGTACCAAGCATTCAAATAAAATCTCAACACTGGTCAATCCTTACTGGGCTCTTAAGTGAGCTGTGTGTTTTAAGAGCTAACCTTTGGAACAGAACAAATTACTGTACTACTTCAGTTTCTTGCACAGCAACTACTGTGTTGCAACCATCCCCCAGAAACATCATCTGAACTAAATAATCTGAGTGTATGAAAGCCTGAACTGAAAGCCTTAATAAGCATGAATACAAGAAACACGTAGGTTACCCAACTGGGTGTCCTCAGTAACACAAGTTTTGAAACTCAAACATGCAATTCTTGCACTAAACATAACTTTGAAACAATGAAAGAAACCTGTATTTTAGAAATTCATCTGAGAAGGACGTAAAAACTTCAGCTAACAGACAATTCCTCGTCTCAACTTCAACTGTTTCGCCATCTTTAAAATAGCTGTGAATATTAGGGAAATAACAAACTTGGTTTCCTGTTTGAATTCTTCTATCTTTATCTTACTTTCAATTCATCTTTTTATTTCCATAGCATCCAAACAAAAGAGCCTTCTCACATTGTAAGTCTTCACATGGTTATTACTAGATGATAACCAACTCACAATTTCAATTTCCTTTCAACAAAACATATTGGATTTTGTCAGTTTTCTACCAGAAAGATTAGCTCGTGCAGAACTCCCAAACTTCTCCCTAATAAATCCAAACTCTTTGAGCTTCTGGTAGGAGTACTGCTCCTCCACACTGCACCTCCATACTAGCTATTTATCATGCATTCCATATGGATAGTAAATATAGTTTTCGTTTGTTACTATTGCAGTCTTACATCAAAACACCATATCACACTGAAAGGACACTTATATGCAAGCTGTACAATATGGCCACAATGCACCTTCAAGACACACAGATGACAACTTGTGAAGGAGCTTTAGATGTTATGGGCTTGCACAGATCAAAATAGGAAGACATCACTTTACTATTCCTCATCACTATCTTTACAACTGAGCAGGGTAAACCTCCCGGAGATCTGAAACAGGGAAATGGGAAAAAATGCTGATATTTAGTTCAGAAACAGCTCAACATAGCTTTTTCCAGTGACTACAAGTGGAGCCCATGACTGCTGTATTTGCTTACAAACTCAGTCAGTATTTCAGGGACAGCACGCAGGACAGGCTCCTGCAAAAGCAGGCAAGTCCTTCAGCATGTATATTACCAGAGCATCTGGCCTCAAAGCACAGGAGCTACTGCATCCACTGCCTTCCTCATCACAGATGTGCACACAAACCAATAGGCTAGTTTGGACTGATGCTGACCATGGATTAGATAGAAGTTGCAGAGACAAAAGGGACTTGGATTTAATGCAATAAAAGGAAACATAGAAAGACAAATGGAAAGCAACAGAGATATTACCTGGGAAAACGCAAGATATAACAAGTTGGTTATGAAAATATCAGTAATAGGGAAGGTCGAGAAGGAGGGGAGACAGTGCACCAAGACATAAATGAAGTAGGAGATATTACGGGCAGTCAAGCTACAGAGTAGAATTTAAAAAAGAAAAGCATCAGAAATCATTCTAACAGCAAAAAACATATTCTCTATAAATTTAGGCAGACCTGGACTCCTGAAGCTGTTGGTTAAATGAAGAGAGGTCTCTCAAAAGTAAATACATAAAGAACTGATATTTGAGTAAAGACTGAGAAATGGATTTTGTACAGCTGAAAAATGATAAAGTGGGGCAAAGAGAAAGTGGGGTATTAATTCACAAATATCTAAAGGAGGAATCTGCCTAGCAGCAAACGGAAAACATTTTCTAACAGCTATAGAAATTCAAGGAGGAGTACATGGAAAGTGAGGGGTTTTTTGGTGGTTTGTTTTTGTTAGTTTTTTATATGAAAAATACTGAGTGATTAGCAGAAAAGGCTTTTTGGAGAAGAACGACTGTTGGCCTGTAAAAAAACTGCCAGAGGGAATACTGCAAAGCTACTGCTGGGCAAAATAACAGAAAATGCACTGACAGGAACAGTCCTGTATAAGCAAGGAGGAATGCCTTGGATAATGTGAAAGACCACTTCCCAGTCTGCTTATCTGTATACTATGCATACAACTACAATATATTACCTGAAAATTTGTGCTCCCTTTTTAATATAACACTAATGTACTTTATTACTGATTCTAACAGGCTTTAATAGGAGGAAGCATATATTCAATTATTTTATTACATGCTTTGAATATAAATGGTGAGCATCTGCACTCTAGTTTACTCCTTCCATCCTCATGCTCTCATAAAAAAAGCACTGGCACATTTTAGAATTCAGAGCAGCCCAACCTCTTTCTTGGCTGGTTTGCTGGGATCTATATATCCAATCTAATTATTTTGATTCCCATTTCCAACCCTATCAGTGGTGCAGTGGTGCAAGAAATCAAAATGCCAGTCTCCTGAATGTGTTAGAAGCTAAAAGCTAACACCTACTCATTTGCAGAGGCATCACTGCATGGCCCAAAGCCCCCGTCACCATGCAATTTACATTCAGTGTTCTGGATGTGACTCGAGAGGGGTTTCCCAGTGTACCAATACTGAGCATTTCATATCACATTTCAGATATGCTACAGGTTGTTGCATCAGCTTATTTTGTCACAGCATAACTGACTAACAAAAAACCCCCAGCAATGCTTCAGTTCAAATTTTGTCTCTTTTTGAAGACTCAAGTCTTTCTTTGTTATTTTTCCCTTTTTTTTTCTTAAAATGGAAAAAAAGGGATTATACATCTAATATTCCCTTAAGTGATCAGAAGAGAGTGTCAGCAATAATCCTGCCAAAACACCTACTACCCTCTCCAATGGGGAAGATCCTATGTTGCTCAGTAGCTGAATTCCCCTGTGGGTCTTTTCTCTGCCTATATGCTTTCCCCCTCTTGAATTACAGTCTTACCTAGATTACGAATGCCTCAGCACCACCAAAAATATTCCCATTCATTTCCCCAGCTTTTACAAACATGATAACATGATTTGTGTTTAAATATAAGCATCACCATTTTACTTTTTATTATGAATATCATATGTTTGGCAAGCTGTCTGACCTTCCTTATGATGATGAATGCTGCAGCAAACAATTTGCTGTATCTTTAAAGAAATGCCCAATTCAATTACATTATGCCAGAAGCTTTCAAATCCCTCTCTGCCAAATGTCTTTGCTATATCCTGCCACAGACAGCCCATTTGTATTCCAGCACAGTAGGACACTTGTTTTGTTGAAGCACACAGTTCTAGTTAGGTACTATCAACAGAGCAGTATTTCAGTTCTGCAGCTCTGTGTTCCGCCCCACCCCCTCAACCCTCTGTTATCACGATTTTCAATTTTACTGACCAAACGTGTATGCATTACTAATTATGTGCATGAAATGCAGTAGTTATCGACTGCTACAACAAAATACATTAGTGACCAATTACAGGAGTTCTTGGCAGCAGTGGTTATCATTTTAGTGGATTTAATCATTGCACTTAGAGTGAAGCTTGAGATTCCCTTTGAGATTACACCACTAATTGCTTCTGTTTTGCCAGTTACTGCATGAGTTGGTTTGCAAAAAGGATCACTAAAGATGCTTTCTAAATATGGGAAGTAGCAAAGAGATGAAGCCTCCTGTAATGAGTGTCCCCCTCCCAATAAAACCACAGTGTCAATTTATTCATGCCACAGTGCCCGTCTACGACACATATCCCCCTTGTCACCCCTCTTTCCTTCTCACTTCTTGTTATTGGGGCAGACAACAGCAATACAGCTGCATTGCTGTTCATGTGAATTGTGTGACACACTATCAGTTATTTATATAGATAGTGACAATATTACACTGCAAAAATAATAAAAAAAATGTTTTCCCCTCTCTTCGGTGTTTGCAGAGAGGATACTACTTTTTATTCTTATTATGACAGAATGTTTGAATGGTCCTAGACCTTAAAAAAAGAGGAAAAAAACCCAACCTAGGCAAAGTACACGATTTATCAGGTGCACAATACCACCACAAAAGGCTTCCACTCTCCAGGAATCCCTAAAAACAAACACTCCCCTTCCAAAGGAATTTGTAATATAACATATTGTTCTTTAAAAGCAGACATCTACCTCCAGATCGTCAGTAGTGATGAATTATCTGGTTTACAGCCCCATAAAGCAGAAGTGTCTATATATTTTAATGCTGAGGCCAACCACAGGACTTTGGTACCTATCAAATGTAGTGATATACAACTTTCCAAACACCAGTGAAAGGCTGTGACACTTGACTTCAGGCATGGGGGAGGGTTGCAACTACAGTTCTGTTAGCTGTCTGAGAATAAGCTATTTTAATAAATAAAATTGTTTAAATAAATTCGTTTGGCTCCTTTTCATTAAAAAATTCAGCTACTGAAGCTTTCAATTACTCAAAACACCACTTTGTGAACAACAAAGAAACCCTCTCAAAAATATAAAAAATCCCCCCAATAATACTCAACAAAATTTTTTCATGAGACTAAAAAACCTCCTATATTTATTTTAACATCAACTCTTTTAAGATTTCAGTAAATGCTAGGCTGACACAGCTTTAATTAGAAATTTAATTGATCTCTGTGAGAGAGATACTGTAGAGAGTTTTAAATCCCCAGAGATTTCTAGACTATGAACAGCAGAGCATATGACATCTTTAAACATGGTCAGAAACCATACACTGCCATTTACAAAAATAATAACAAACTCCATGAAATCAACTGCTAAAAGAAGCTGAAGAGCTTCATCCTGCAGTATCAACAGGCTCCAGTAACAGTACCAGTTGGCTTCACTTCAGCCTCTGAATTCAGGATGGACTAATACCTACCAATCCCTGAAAAAGAGCGTAATGCAGCACACGGGGGGTTGCAGCACAGATGTGTTTATCTTGCTTCAAACCCAGACGCAGATTTGCACAAACCTGTCAATCTTTCCAGAACACCAAGCACAAGAACTACAACACACAGGATGCTCTCAAAACCAAGGCCAGTTCATTTTCATGCCTAACTGAGAAAATCTTGCCCCAAGGCACTCAATTTCAAGTTCTGAATGAGAAAATTTGTAGGTGATGCAGTAACTACAGTAACTGGCAAAAAATAAACTGGATAAAACACCTAAATTAGAGATCAATCCTACATTCATAAAGGAACAGACTACACAATTCAATTGGATTATCCCCATCTCTTAGTTCAATAATTCTTGACTTCTGCTTTATTAAACAACAATTAAGGACAATTTTCAAGTAAAAAGCAACATAACACTGACGTGATATCTTTGTCATTACAGACCCTCAAACCCAGCAGATGACTGCCTTTCTTTTGTATGGCCAAGTTCTAGTCCCACGTACACAAGCACAAAATTTAATAAACTATAATTTCAAAAAGATTACAACTGCACCTGGAATTTCTAGTGCTGCCTGTCAAACAAAGGAACAGGAACAAAAGAGAAGAAAAATATTCCGAAAGAGAAAATATTCCCAAAATGAACAGCTGAGCTTACGTAGCACTCAAAATACAAAAGGTTGGAAAATACCTGCCTTTCATCAGTGTCAAAAGCAATAGACTAAAATATGCAGAGTAGGATTGATAACACAGGAAATAAATGAAAACATTTGCTGCATGGTAGTATAGAAGTTAAAAGAAACAGGGCAAAACCCTCTCTTAAAGGTCCTGCTGGATTTAAAACAGAGCTGTTGAGCCAATTGTGATTTAAAAACATGCCATTATCATTTAAGAACACTGAACTTCTTTTCCTTAATAAACCTTACACCTAGCAGTTCGCTAGCCCACAAACCTAATTCCTAAAACCATATAAAAATGAGTGCAAGACAAGGAACAGAATTTCAGTGAGAACTACTAATGCACAGGAAAGCAACCAGTTACTTCTAATACAGTCTGAGGTATTATTTGTGATTCAGTACCTAACTTACAAATTAAAGAATGATAATGCTAAATGCTGCCATGATGCATTTCTAAATTAATCTGAAGTCTTATGCGTGTACAGCTCACAAAGCCTGGCATATTTTTAAGTTGCATATTTAATTCTCTTTAATATCAAAAGCAACGAGAGACCTTTTTCTCTACTACTCTACTGCAAAGACATACACACAGTAAATACTCTAGCAAAATGAAATATATTTTTTATGCAGACGGATATCAATTTCTAAGTTCATGCATTCCGTACAAGAATATTATTATTATAATTATTATATTATTAAATCACAGCACAGATTTGGAATAAACAGCACTGGTAACAAGTTTAGACCAGATTAAATTGAGAGACTCTCAGCTGGTAAGTATTATTTGTAAAATTTAATGCAGGTACCAGTAAGGATATTCAACTTACTGAAGCTTTCCAAAACCAAAGATAATTCTTTTACTGTGACAAATGCCAGCAGGAAGAAAGGCTCCAGCTCTAGGGATTGTTTCAGAAAACTCAATTAACTTGTCCATTTTTAAAAATATGTTACCAGTAGAAAGAAGTTTCATGCCATACAATATTTATCTACTCATTAATATCACATACATGCCATATATGAATATGTATGACTAAATAAATACATTAAATAATAAGTAATACATCAAAGTGCCTTTTTGACATGCAAAATTACTTTTTGAAAACAGAATAATCGCTGGATTGCCAGGAAAGAAAGCTAGGCAGATTACTGGAAAATATTTTTTTCTGTCGTTTCAGAAAATTGTGTAGGCTGGGTATGGAACTGGGGTCCTTCAGATCCCTAGGAATGTCTGCCATGTCCATGTCCAATCTGATGAAGAAAAGCTGTCCCTGTCCTATTTTAGTGGAAGCAAACTCAACCGAGATAATAGTTTCTGCCTCAAAAAAACAAGCCATGGACTGAGCATTCACCCTTTGCAAGACAACTGTATTAGGCTACCACAAGGTCACACTCAGCCTTCACCCTCTGACGACCTCATACTTAACCTGGCCCATTCCAGGACTTCAGTTCTGCTGAGTTTCAGTGCCTTACTACTGATTACAAACCAGCAAGATCAAGTTTAACCTTAAGAAACTCAGAAATTAGTCTGAAGATAAAAAAACTAAAAAGGCAAACCACCAAAATACCAAGAAATCCTGCTTACGATCTGTGTTTCACTTTATGGAGGCTTTAAGGGTAAGAATAAAAAGAAAACCTACTGCAAAGCACTCGAGGTTCTATACAACATTCCTTCCCTGTAGCTTGTCCTAGTTCTTCCATTCTTTGTCAATTCAAAAGCCAAAGTATTGTCTCAAATTACAGGTTAGGCATGGAGATGCTGAAAAACATTTAATGGTTCTAGCACTTTGTAAAGCTGATTTTCAGCTAAGCATTCACTTACTCAGGTGCAAGAACAGTCAAGCTTCCCAGTTTCCCCCAGCTTTTCCCTTCAGGCCAGTTTTATCCTTAGGTACCTGTGTACAGTAAAAAACAAAGAAAAAAATTAATTTGCATAATTTCTCCTAAGTTCATCTCTTCATTATATCAACTTCTATGGCCCAAATTTAAAAATTCAGATATCCAGCTTTTCTAACAGGATTATTTTCCATCAATTTGCTTAACCAGAAGCAAATTCAAAGCTTTTTTCTCCCATGTAAAAAGACTGCATTTTATTTGGCCGGTTCTATATAGAAACGTAAATTCCACCCAGCAGAAGGTGGGATTGCATGATTTAAGTATATTTCATCACTTGTTTTTAGGAGTACAAACAACACACAGTTAAGCCTTTGTTAGCCACAGATTTAAGCTACCTTAAAACTGTTAACATGTGACAGGAAAATCCTACATGTTCAATTAACACTTCAAAACTTGAAAGAAAGTCTGTGTACAGGTGTAGTGTCACTTAGTTAAGGAGGAGCTAAAAAAACAAGGTTATTCTACTTTCTCCTGACAGTAGCGTGAATTAGAGAAACATTTTCAAAATGTGCTATTCGACCATATGGAATCAATTTTTGCAGACATATGGAGCTCCAATTAAACAAGTGTGGCTTTGCTGACACGAATGTCCACCTGCACGTATTCAAATTTTCCAGAATTAGACCATCTAATTTAGAGCACCCCATCTAACAATAACAGAGTAGAAAATCAATGCATTTGATATGACACAACCACTGAAACTAGTCTCTTTAAATAGTAATTGCAGCCTTACTTTTGACCATGGTCAGAATATAATCAGATAAGATGGAATTAGTTCCCCTAAAATACAGCTGCAATTACACCAGATCAAAAGAAAATTATTTTTCATCTTCTCCATCATGCAAGTAAACATATAATTGGAAAATTAAGCAAGCTACAATCTTTCAAAGAAGATATCACCAGAAGTCAACGGAAATTAAAAATCTGACTGTAACCATGTTCCTAGTTTTTATGTTTTCTTTGCACATTGTGCATCCAGATTTTCCCACGAAAAACGTATGGAAAGCATGCCATTTAAAGAAACAGAAGCCATCAAGCTACATACAAACATCAACATCCTCAACAACCCTAAAATCTTAATACAAGGGAGGTGTCCAATGAGGTGGAAACTAACACATTTTTAAGGTAAGCACTTCAGAAGTTCTTCTTTGGTTTTAATTTTTTTAAAGATTTGGAGTTAATTGGGCCCCCTTGTTCAAATCTAGTCTGACTGGCTTTTTACTAGGTGATGATGTGAATTTTTTTTTTACAGGACCCCAATCTGATTCAGTGAATACAGCAGCTAGAAGAGCGTACTGGAAATCTACACACTGACAGCATTACACGTGGTCACAGCACGGCTCTGTATGTCGTCTACCCTGGGTGATTCTGTGCTGTTCCAGAACTGAGCACAGAAACGCCGGTTTCCAGACAGAGCTTCTCTTTGGTGCTGTCAGGACAACACCAGATTGCATTACAGCCCCCTGCAAGGGAGGTTATATGATCCCCATAGACAAGAATGAAACTTTTGAATCAGGAGCATTATAAACTTCAGTGTTCAACCAGATTCCTAAAGATCATTTATCAGAGTACTCAGCCTTACATAATACCTTAAACTAATTTCCTGGGGAAGTTGTACTCATTTGGCTGCCTAGTTAAGGTGACGCACGCACATCTTTCCTGCCTTGTGCACTGCCCCTGTCTTCTACAACAAATAAAAGCAAGTTTTCAAAGACCTATCTACTTTGTTGCAGTCTCCACACACCTCTGTTCCACTTAAGACCATAAAAATCTGAAATTATGTAATTTAAAACTATATCATAATGCATATGTCCAAGGGAGCTCAGTTAACATATTTCAGAAGATCTCAATTCCTCACCACCCCAGCTTTGCAGTACTTGTTCTTTGTAACTCTTAACAATTTTACTCAACTGTCAGAGCTTGGTTTAACTTCCAGCTCTTTTAAAACCATTGAAAAGGGGAAGCTCTGCCTTGTTCAATGCAGACACTTCAGTCTCCCTCAAAATTCTCTCATCCAAGCTCTATCATTGCCAACACTGTGGACATGTGCCACCACTCCCATCACACTCTTTGTCAGCAGGCTCAGTTTCCTATTTGTGACCCCAGTTCTGCCTCTCTTCAGCAACCGCTTAATTCTCATCAACTTCATCAGACAATATATTGCTCCTTCCCTGCAACGAGAATCCCACTTCCCATTAGCTTCCAGCTCTCCTATACCAGCTTTCCTTTTAATCTCAACATCTCTCAGCTTTCTGTACCCTTCACAGATCTGTTAGCTCTTCCACACCGCTTTTCACCTCCCAATGTTTTTCTCACCTCTTTACTCTCCCACTCACTTCCTGTGCCTGCCTCTTGCCCTGGCAATTTTCAGATTTCTTCTCAACAACCAACTCCATATCTTTTCCTGGTTCCTACACACTCTGTGATTAGCACGCCACAGCCATTTGTGCTGAACTCACTTCCAGTGATGGGTGTTAAAGAGGTCTGTGAAAGGGCTAATGAGAAGAAACACTTAATGTCAGGATCCCAGAAGAACTGGGGCAGAAGAGAAGCTAAACCAGCAGTGCTGTCTGAGCAGACATAGAATTTTAGGCACTTAAATCCCTCACTACAGACACCTACATATTTAGGTGTCAATGCAGTTGTAATGAAGGCTTTTAGAACTATAGGTACTTCAATCTTGATGGTAGATTAAAATCACCCAGTCTTTTAAATTAAAGTACAATAATTCTATCATTCCACAAAGGATCCAAATAAAGTTACTTAGAGTCTAAATCTCAATCTACATTTCAGTTAACGGGGTGTTACTTAGACTTCTTCAAACCATTCTTTCTGAAGACAAAACAGTCCTTGATTCAGTCAAATATATTAGGTACTGTGGGGGAGGGAGGAATGGGTTTTAATTAAGAACAGAGTTCTCCTGGCACTGTGTACCAAGGATAAGTGTTCTTATTTTTACTGTACTGGAAGAAAGTAGATTATCGCATACTTTCACCAATTTCTCCCAGAAAGAATGAGCTAACCAAAGACATCTCCCTATCCTGTCTCAAACACTCCTGTCATTTGTGTGTGTGGGGTTAAGGCTGAATTTAACATGATTTTATACAATCATAGAATCATAGAATACTAAGTTGAAAGGGTCCCCAAGGATCATCTGATTCAATGTTTCCTGGCAAAAGCATCTAGGGAAGATGGCCCAGCATCCTCTTCAGCCAGATCTTTAAAGTGTCCAACGCTGAGCAATCCACCACTTCGCTGGTGGATTTGTCCAGTCCTTTGATCATCTCTGTGACCTTCTCTGGACCCTCTCCAGCCTGTCCACACCTTTTTTGCATAGCAGGGACCAAAGCTGAACACAGCATTCTAGGTGGCAAGCACTAGTGGAATAATGACTTCTTTGTCTCTGATGGTGATTCTCTTGCTCATGCAGCCCAGCATTCTGTTGGCTTTCCTTGCCACAGCAGCACACTCTTCACTCATATTGACCTTGTTGTCCACCAGAATACTCATGTCCCTTTCCACAGAGCTGCTCCCCATGGCTACAGATACCAGCCTGTGCTGAACTCCTGGATTAGGGATAGATCTCTCCTGTGCTGCTACTGTATTGCTGCTACTTTGTCCATGTAGTAACATTGCTGCTACTATCCATTTAATAAGTTACTTAATGAGTACAGATGAATGATTCAGTGATAGAAGTTGTCTGCTAGACAGGAATTTCTATTACATCTTGATTCTTGCAACATTGAAACTAGAAAGAAAAAATAACTCTCTGAGTTAACTGAAAAAAGGCCAATAAAATACTTTTTATATTAAAATAACAAATTATCAAAAATATTTTGGCACACTACAATGATGCAACCTTTCACCAACCTTTTTGTGCGCCTGACATATAAAAATTAAGCATAAATGCAGTGTTATTAATGAATGCAGCATTAACAAATAAATGACTCCTTCCTCTCTTGAGCCGCACTGAGTTAAGTACATTTTAATGCTGAAAGTGGGATCTAATTATCTCTATTTGATCCCAAATGCAACAGGGAAATAAAAATGTTCAAAATACTTCGATCTTGATGATAAGCATTCAACACTGAAAGGTATGTGCCAGGATAACGTAAGATGTTATTATATATTCTTATTTCTTCTGAAGAGGTCTCAAACAGTCACAAGAATATATTCAGTTCTGTACAATTGCTTGTTCTTCCACCTGGTACACTGCCTGCTGGTGTCCAAGCCAGAAGCAGATTCAGTTATCTTGGCTCCGATCCCCTGCAAATCCACTACTGTCACATCCCATGTAGGAAGGAGGATTGTCAATATGCATAACGCCCTTGGAACTAGGCCCTAGGACACAACTAATGCAATGACTGCAACTCATACACAAGCCAATCATCACAGGTGATTGTAGGCATTTCTCAAAAGCTGGCACTCTGAGTTTCCTATTAATCAGTATATTCACAGGTTTGCTACTTAGCATAGCAGGAAATTAGTAACATAACTATTAGCAGTAGATTGACCCTGAATTTAAAAAAAAAAAATCTAAAAAACGAAACCCCACAAAAAACCACACACCTACAACCCCTCCCCACAAAAAAAAAAAGCCAACAACAACAACAACAAACAACCGAAGAACAAAAAAATCTCACTGGTAAACTGACCAAAAAGCCATAAAAAGAATGCCAGTATTTGCCTCCACTCACTTCAGAAAAACTTTCTGCTTTGTTTATTTTCTCTTCCTGCCCACAAGTTCCTGGCATCCCTTGTACTGCAATGTTTATATTCTACTTTCCATCACCAATGACATGAAAAAGACACTTTGTTTACCCACACATATGTCCTTGCCAGAAAAGTCAAGAAAACCATTTACAACTGAAGGTCCATCATTTTCCTCCACAGATCACACATATGCAGACAAGAATTGCCCCCTTCCCCACCTGGTCACATGAACAGGTTCTGTGTCTCCCCAAAACCTGCAAGACAGAAGGAAAGTACTGCTTCCTACAATCTATTGGTTTCCTGGCATGGAAAATTTACCAGTTAATAGTGACAGAATCACACATTGAACTAATTTAAATATTTCATGGAAGGGTCTGGGGAGGGAGGGTTTGGCAATAAAAAGGTTTTTTGCCTAACAATCTTCATCCAAAGGAAGTCCAGCTCACCTCAGAACATCTCTCCTACTAGAGTAAGAGGATTTTAGGATCATCACTATAGCTGTTATAGTCTGGCTGATGCTAGTTAACTTGCTCACACAGATAAGTCCTAGAACATTCCAGCAAACAAGTGATCTGGGATTATATTTTATACACCTAAAGCCAATATAGTTAACATTTCTTTGATCCTTGATTTCACACTTCAGAGAGCTGAGGGAGAGAAGTGATGCTGGTACTTTCAGAAACCATTAATTACAGGAACTCATCATGAAGGGCATTGCTAGAAAGTATTAGAGAGAATCCAATGGTTTAAATATAAACAGCGCAGTTGGTGTCACACAGTTGCTCATGAAAGACAAGGTTTCAGTGCATTTTTTTACCCCAGACTGATGATCTATAAGGTGCTGAACAGGAAAGAAACTTACCACAGTATAAGCACCTTCCATTAAAATGTATTTCCTAGCATATTTGATCTCAAAGTAAATTATAAATCAGATTCATTTTAACAGTCTAATATACTTTAAATGTTACAGCCAAAATTTTCAAAAGATTGGCTATTACATTTAGTCAGAAAAGTTAAAGTACACTCTTCTGAAATCAACTCATTTTTGAAACAGAATTCATCCTGAATGGGAGCTACCACCTTTTGATGGTAAAAAACAAAAGTGACATTGAACTGGCCTCAATTATAACATTAACGAGCTTCTCAAAATTATTTGTCTCCTTTTCAAATAATATGTGTAAAAGCACACAATTTACTGGCGGAAGCAGGAACAGTATCTTAATTAACTAGTTTACTTTCTTAGGAATTCTCAGCTGCTTAACAATGTATTTTACAAATATTCAGGTTTACCTTACAGCCATTTCCTATAATAATACTTTTTTTTTATTATGACAATAGACACCTGAAGAGCCCTTTTCACAGTCAACTGAGTGTTTGGTGGTACAATACAGCCTGAGCCTATCAAGCCCAGTAAATCATATTTTACTTTTTAATCTGACACTCCAGTGAAACACTGAAAAGAAGCTTTCCCTTTAAATCCTGTCCTGAATAAAATCTAGAAAGCTGTAGCCCCCATCCTTTGTCAGCTGCTTTTTCATTTACTAATTTAAGAACACTTCCTCCTGTTGCACACTTACCAGGAAACAGCCATGCCATGAATGTGTTATAAACACTACGCTCCTCTCAGGCTGCACAGCTTTCTGCAAAAACAAGACAAACTAATGGAAGCACTGCTCTTTACCATCCCCTACTTCCTGCCCACATTCTGGTTACTTAATTCAATACCAAAGTTAGAGCCTATGATAGAATTTCACATCTCATTCTCCTTCTGCAGTTCCCCCCACCCAGTCTGAGGTGTTGGCTGATTTCCCTGCAAGTTTACCTTCTCACAGAAATGCCAAAAATGCAAAGGCAGAGTGATAACCAAACTGCAAGATATCACTTACTGAGAACAATCCTTCTGGGGCACAGGAGGTGACAAATACATAGATTCTCCAGACAACATGACCATGAAACTTGTCTGCACCAAACAGTAAAGTTTGAGCAGCAGAAAGAATGCAACACCTCCTCTGCATCACCAAGGGGCATTTCAGTGTGTGCCTCAGCACAGTTCGGAGACACAGGATGGTCCTTCCAGGACTGATGTGCAACTGCAGGCAACCACACGATGAATGTTCAGCTCTGAAGTTTCCATTGGATATCTGCTTCACGTGCCCTAAACCCCACAAAAGCCTTCTCAATACCATACAAAAGGCAAAATAGCTATAGAAAAAGCTGTAATTACAGAATACAGCTTGAGGGCACTGGCTATGTTCTATGTCTTTGCATATGTTTTTAATAGTTGCTAAGTAACAACTTCTATATGATCACAGGAAGTGGACCATGCTTCACACAACAAAAAGGGGATAAAAATATCTATATTATGTTTAATTTCCCGAGGGGGACTCATTCATTCCTGATCCCAGACTAGTAATTGATTCCATGGTGAATGTGAGAAGATGGGGGCTAGAACAGGGGACAAGTAAAATAAGTTGTTATTAAAAGTGTTTGGAAGAAAAGCATAAAAACATGCTTCTTATCCACTGGCAACCACTCGAAATGCTGAAACATGTTGTTAGTACCAAACAAATATAATGAAAACAAGCAGTTTTGGTCTCCCTTCAGACCACTTGGAGACCTCAATACTTCAAACCCAAAGACTCGTCTCATAACTTAACTTTCTATGGTCATTCCAGAATGAAATGTCCTGTGCAGCTTACTAAACTTGAGCTTAAAACTGTCCAGGTTCTTTACCCCACTGTTCTTTGCCCCACTTTCAGGTTCTTTGCCACCACAGAAGAAATGGTGGGGGAAATTCTCGTAATTTCTTGTCTAAATTCATTCAGAACCAATTTATAATACCAATACCAAAAAAATTGACTATACTTTAGCTGAAAAAGGTCTTTGTTGCTGACCTTCACTCATAAATTTATTTACAAAGAATAACTTCATCTTGTCAGTGCCCTGAGCTGAAGGACATGACTGTGAGAATGATCAACTCCCAGTTGACCCCTAAAATTATGCGGGATCTGCTGCTCCAGCTGGATCCCTACAAATCTATAGGCCCTGATGGCATCCATCCCAGAATCCTCAAAGAGCTGGCTGATGTAATCTCAAAACCTCTCTCGATGATTTTTGAGTTGTCTTGGGTATCTGGAGAGGTTCCAGTTGACTGGAACTTGGCAAACATTTAACCAATTTTCAAGAAGGGCAAGAAGAAGAACCTGGAAACTACAGGCCTGTTAGTCTCACTTCAGTGCCTGGTAAAATCATGGAAAAGATTACTCTGGGATATATCGAAAAAATGACCTGAAATACAACAGTCATCAGTCACAGCCAGCATGCCTTCCTGAGAGGAAAGTCCTGTTTATCAAACTTGATTTTCTTTTATGACAAGGTAACACACCTAGGTGATCAAGGGAAGCCAGTTGATCTAATCCTTCGGGATTTCAGTAAAGCTTTCAATACTGTCTCTCACAGGATCCTTCTGGACAAACTGTCCAGCACACAGCTGGATAAACACATCATGTGGTGGGTGAGCAATTGGTTCATGAGCACAGAGGGTAACAGTGAATGGGGGAACATCAGACTGGAGACCTGTCACTAGTGGGGTTTCCACAGGGCTCCATCTTGGGCCCTGTGCTCTTCAACATCTTCATAAATGACTGATGCAGGACTGGAAGACATACTGAGCAACTCTGCAGAAGACACAAAACTGGGAGGAGCTCTTGACTCCCTCGAAGGCAGGGAGGCCCTGCAGAGAGACCTCGACAAATTACAGGACTGGGCAATCACTAACCAGATGAAGTTCGATGAGGGAAAGTGCCAGATTCTGCACGTGGGATGGAGCAACCCTGGATGATTGTAAAGACTGGGGAATGAAATGCTGGAAAGCAGTGCCACAGGAAGGGACCTGAGGGTCCTGGTTGATGGTTGAACATGAGTCAGCAGTGCCCTGGCAGCCAGGAGGGCCAACCGTGTCCTGGGGGACATCAGGCAAAGCATCGCCAGCCAGTCGAGGGAGGGGATTGTCCCGCTCTGCTCTGCACTGGTGAGGCCTCACCTTGAATATTGTGTGCAGGTTTGGAACATAAAGAAAGATACTAAGCTATTACAGTGTGTCCAGCGGAGGACAACGAAGATGGTGAAGGGTCTTGAGGGGAAGCCATACAAGGAGCAGCTGAGGTCACTTGGTGTATTCAGGCTGGAAGAGAAGAAACTGAACAGTCTACTCATCACAGTGTACAACTTCCTTGTGAGAGGAAGGGGAGTGGCAGGCACTGATCTCTTCTCTGCGGTGACCAGTGACAGGACCCAAGCGAATGGCCCGAAGTTGTGTGAGGAAAGGTTTAGGTTGGATATTAGAAAAAGTTTCTTCACGCAGAGGGTGTTTGGGCACTGGAACAGGCTCCCCAGGGAAGTGGTCATAGCACCAAGCCTGAGACAGTTCAAGAAGCAATGCTTCCAGACACATGGTGTGATTCTTGGGGATGGTCTGGCGCAGGGCTAACAGCTGGACTTGATGATCCTTGTGGGTGTCTTTCAATCAGCAAATTCAGTGATACTGTGAGTCTCAACCTTCATTTGACTAAGCTAAACGATAAAAGCTTTCTAATTTGCTCTTTGTAATTCTGACCAGCCTGGCAGTCTGCCTTTGCACCTGTTCCAATTTAAGTCCATCCTTTTTGTTTACTATGAAGGAGAAATGTTGGACACAGTATTCCAAATGAGACCTCAGGAAGGCTTCGTGAAATGCTGTTAGCATTTCTCCATCTCTCTACAAAAATGTTATGTCTAGTGCATCATAGAAACACATCAGACCTTTTCACAGCTGCATCATACTGGTGGCTTAGAGCCATCCTAGTGGCATCATCACAGCACTTTACCTAATTTAGACTGCTACAACATTAAATCATCTACAGAACATCCTATGATGTTAACAGATGTTCTTCTCTTTTTAAATATTGAAATAAAGATTAGTGTGACCTCTCTGAGATCAGGCACTAGGGACTTGCAGAGCTGAATTAGCAACTGAGACTTTCTGATTCTTAACCCTAAATATACACCTCCAGACTCTAGAAGCAAACATATGAACTACAGAGTGCACAAGGGTACTCCTGTTACTGCACACCAAATGCATGTGCCTGCATTCAAAAGTAATTTCTAAATGGATGGTTCTGGATGGGCATTTCTCTGCCATGTAATAATTGCACTAGGCTGCTGAGGAGCCACACAGAAGATATTCAGAAAAGCCAAACCCACTCTGACATAGGGGTGGCCTTCCCACTGCCTGCTCTCATCTTCATGTCTTCAGCTGGCACTAGAAGTGCCTTTTTGTAGGGATTACATCCACACAAGTCACTAGCTGTTAGGCCACCTCCCCTCACACCTACTTGCTCTTAGTTCTCAGAGCAAGAGCTGTTCAGTGATAAGCCCTTCTTACTGAAGCTCACATCTATGCTGATATATTCTCCTGAAAAATGTTTTCAGGATTCTGAATTTACAATTTGAATGGTCTTGTTGTTTAAGAATTTAGATCATACTGTAAGTGACAGTCTCCTGGCTTCTCAAGACAAGACACAAAAAATCTAACAATGCAGGAGTGCAAATTCAAAGAACTATGCACAAAGGAGCTGACCGGTAAGAAACAAACAGCTTGGTGGTTCCTATACAAGTCAGTGCACTGTAGCTACTCACACCATAGTGTTAATTTCACTATTACAATCAAATACTCCTAATAAAAGCATACTTCTGTGGAAAATTTGTTCAAAACATGGACTTTAATAGAACTAGACAAAACAAGAATGACTTTCCCTTAAAGCTCAGGATCTCTTAATTGCCCAGAAATGCCAGGAACAATTTTCAGTTGCATTCCAAAAAATACTTTTTCTTCCAAGTAACAAGCAGAGCCAGCACTATCCTCTGAGATAAGCACATGGGAGTATTTTTCTGTAAATAAAGCAAGCATTCTAGTCAGAAAATAAATATCCTTGCTATACTTGAGCTTGGTTTCTCTTTTTCACTCATTATCACATATATACCTTAATCATTTCCCGTTTAGATGCCTTACACAGATTAACCCATTATTGGTATTGGAAACACTTCATGAATAGCCAAAACAGATGGGATGACTTCTGCTAGTACCCTGTGGTGTAGAAGTCCATGTTAATAACAATGCTGCACTAAAGCGAAACAGCGCAGCTGTGCAAAGCCTCAAGCATTACCTCATGGAAATTGCAGACAACTCACTACATCACTTCTACAGATGAAAGAGATATTTCCAGATATTTATGTTTTCAGAGCACTTTCGTGCATCACTGAAGGAAGGCATGGATCAGAAACAACTGAACTGACATGACCTAGCATGTTACTGCTGGCCAGCTGAGCTGAGTCAGCTACAGAAGAGGTAGATATTCTTCACATCTCGGCAACTGCCCAGCAGTGGGGGAGGGAAAACCTGCCCAAGGCGGCTTAAGCACGTCTTTTACTTTACAACTGAAGGGATGAAAAGTCAGTTTTGCCAAACCTGATGATGACCCATCTCATACAAAGCTGCAGTAACACCCAGCATTTTATTAGACTGCGGTAGTGCAATTAGCCCCAGGCTGTAAAAATGGGTTTCTGTCCTCTGTGCCACACATGCTCACCAGCTCTAGATGTGAATGTATCAATATGGTCCTTTGGTCTTTGGTAATGGAAAAGGTTATGCCTCACTAAAATTGCAAATAAATATCAGACATAATTCTGGTTAGGTTCTCAGTCTATGACACATGGAATACAAAATACACACATTTTTGACTTATACCAACAAAAAGTAAGTAATCTGAAAACCAGGACAACTATCTCCTGGTGTTAGCAGTTGGTGTTAGCAGTTGTGTACGTTCTATTTATATATTAAAATTTCACTGTTTGTACAACAGAACTGTATTTTTTACTTCTAATATGGAATCTCGAAGCAGAAAACAAGCAGCATCTCCACAACATTTCAACATTTACTTTATTTGAATACAAATGCAGGTACCTCTCATAAAGTCCTGCCAGCAAAATCCACTCATGTTCCTAGCTGGAAAATACCTTTGCCAAGATACTTCTGCAAATAAGGCATACAATTTGTGTGTATACAAACAGATACTGAAATCTTTGTATGCATACATGGTAAAAGAAGCATCACAGTTTACAAGCAAAAATGAGAAGGTCATGTTTCAAACTGACAGTGTGATATGGTGTTATCAGGAAAGACAGGAATTACAGTGATTTACAGTAAATTACCCGCACTGGCCAGGGACGATACATAGTTATGAGACTAAATTAAGGAAGTTTTCATTGCTGCCTTATGGTGCTTGATCTCTCAATTAAAGTCTCAAGAATACTGAATTATGTGTATTTGAGCACTGGTTTTTTTTGATGTTAGCATGAAGAAAAGGTTTTTCAAACCACAACACACTTGAACAGATTCAATTATCATCAGCACTTCCATTTCTAGTCACTAAGTCCCACTCATTCCTTCTAACTGACCTTGCCACTTTACTTTCTAATCTTTATACCAAAACTATCAGAATAAGAAAAAAAAACCCAACACAAGCCCAACACAGAACCTATGCCTACGCTAAGAAGCCTAATGCCCTTCAAACCCAGGGAATCTAAAGTTCCCAAATATATGTTTATCCACAGCACACTTTTTTCTAACAGTGAAGAGTATCTTGCGATTAACGTATTTTCTGAATGCGATGCACATATATGATATGAAAGTATAGATATGACACAGGGTAAGGTCTGAGCATATGCAGATGTCAAGTGGGTTAATAACCTGCAAACCAGAATCAACAGAGTGCAGTTAATGCCCATAAAAAGGAGGCAAAAAACTACAGGAGGAGCACCCAAAAATTTACCAGGTTTACTAGGGGGATGACTCCAGTGATGCCTTTGGCTTGAGTTTTCTAACTTTGATCAGTTTACAGTAAATTTAAATTTATTCAGAAGATCAAAAACATAACACACAAGATCAAAATTACTTCCTTCAGTTTACTCTCCTGTATTTTGCATCAAAGTAGCATCATAGGCAATTAAGATTTCCAAACACTACTCGTGCCACAAAGCCTCACTGAAATTCTCCATACAGAGTAACCAGCTGGCCACTAAGACACTGAACAGTGAACTACAAACTACCTTCACTTTAACAACATTCATGACATCCTAGTGAAATTATTCAGGGTTACAAAGTAAAGAAGGGGTAAGGTTGGAAGGGACCACTGGTGGGGACATCTGGTCCAACAGTATTGTGTCCAGACAGTTCCTGAATATCGCCAGTGAGGGAGACTCTACAACCTCTCTGGCAATCTGCTCCAGTGCTCAATCACCTGCACAATGAAAAAGTTCTTCCTCATGTTCAGGTGGAACTTCCTGAGCATCAGTTTCTGCCTGTTGCCTCATCCTATTGCTTGGCACCATCACGAAGGGCCTGGCTCCATCCTCTTGACGACCTCCCTTCAGATATTTATATACACTGATGAGGTTTCCTCTAGGTCTTCTTGAGACTGAACAGGCCCAACTCCCTCCTCCTTTCCTCATAAGAGAGATGCTCCAACATCCTCATCATATTCATAGCTCTCTGCTGGACCCACTCCAGGAGCTAAATGTCTCTCTTGTCCTGAGGAGCCCAGAACTGGACACAGCACTCTAGATGTGGCCTCATCAGGGCCGAGTAGAGGTGCAGGATCACCTCTCTCAACCTGCTGGCAATGCTCTTCCTAGTGCAGAACAGGATACCATAGGCCTTCTTGGCCACAAGGACACACTGCAGCCTCATGGACAGCTTGTTGTCCACCAGGACCCCCATTTCCTTCTCCACAGAGCTGCTTTCCAGCAGGTCACCCCCAGACTGTACTGGTGCAGGGGGTTATTCTCTCCCAAGTACAGGACGCTGCATTTGCCTTTGATGAATTTCAGAAGGTTCTTCTCTGCCCATCTCTCCAACCTGTCAAGGTCCCTCTGAAGGGCTGCACAGCCCTCTGGGGTATCGGCCGCTCCTCCCAGCTTTGTGTTATCAGTGAACTTGCTGAGGAGGTATCTGCCCCTTCATCCACGTAATTCATGAACAAGTTACTGAACCCTGCGAGACAGTGCTAATTACAGGGAGATACTACTAGTTACACGTTATTAGAGGTGACATTTGGCAAGGTTGCCCACATACAGAGTTTGAAAGCAAATTGTGCCAAACCTCTACACCATGCAGATCTAGTCTTTTAGGAGCACATTCCAGCTGAGTATAGAGAAATACACTGCAAGTACAGGGAATTTTCCACAGAATAGAGTACCCGATAGATAACACAAAGTTGAATGTTGAGATACAAAGTTACAGCTTTGTCTCAAGACTGACAGAAATACTTGCATTACTTAGAAACTCAGTAACTCCAAAATAAATTGGTTGGACCTAAATATCTGATACAGTTACTGAGCCACATGATGCAGAGTAGTAAACTAAGAGAAACATGAAAAACAGAAAGTATCAGTAGAAGCAAAAAACATTTTTACAATACAATTTTATATTATTCCTGTAGAACCTACTGATAAAGACATATTTTTTAGAAAAATGTAATATCATAGGAATTTTAATTTATGCATATTTAATAGACTTCTATAGTGCACGTCAGACTAAACTGCTCAGTCAAGATCTCTGAAAAGAAGAAGCTACTCTGCATAGTAAGACTTCTCAGAAAGGCTTTTAAAAGAAACACTTTGGAGAATTCTTATTTTTTTCTGATAAGGCACATGGGAGTGCTTTCACTGAAATAATTCTTTTATATAAAGATAAAAGATATTTTAAGCTAATTGTCAGACACCTTCACACGTATAAGAGCCACTGATTTTATTCAAAGATTTCTTACTACATCCAAAAGAGTCACTATTCACCTCAGCAACCTCCATGTCAGCTAAAATGCTTATCTGAGCAAATTTCATGCATGCTTTGGTGTTTGCAGGATTAGCAGTTATCTGACATATGGGTCAACTATCTATTTAAAAAAAAAGAAAAAAGAAAAAAGAAAAAAATGGCCAAAAAAGGTTATACTATCTACTCAGAGCAACAGAAAAAGGATGCAAGATAGTACTACTCACTTCAGGACCTCTATGCCTTCCTGGTGACCAAGCACGCTAATGGAAGTTTACATCCCCATTATCCTAAACATCTATATAACAATAAAACAATCCATGCTATCTGAAAGAACTATGACTCCGTGCAATTAATAGCAAACCACTTCTTACAGGTGTTATGTTCACTGAAAACGTTGGTAAATAAGATACTAAAACACAAGGAGCTTTAAACAGTAGAGCCTTCCAATTTCCCTGAAACATCACCTTAGCTAGGAACTATTAGCTAGATATTGCTCTGAGTCAGTCCCACCCAATTCGATACTAAGTCAAGGTTAGGGCACTGTAGTAGCAAAAGTCAGTAAGAAAATGAGTCAATATATTGTTATCGGGTACATCCTGTTGAGATTGGGAAAAGCAAATGTCAAAAAAGGGGAGCAGTTAAGGAGGATACTCTTGCAAAGAGTCACACTTTCTCCAGTGATCCACTCTGACAGCAGGCAATTAAGCCCTGGAAAACATTGCTTGCCATTCATTACCTATGAGCTCTTCAGAACAACAGAAGTACAGCCTGGGAAAGTATTTGGAGAGAAAATGCACATTCAGTGAGAATGGTCATGAATTAGGAAACAACAGTTTAACAAGAAAGGCAACCTCCCAGAAAAAGGAGTGAGATTTTGAACATTGTATGTGAAATGAGCTCTGCTTTACATATTTCAGCAACACTGTTCATCAAGACATGGCATGTCTTTATATAGAACCAGTTTAATCTCAAATGGAAAGGGAAATGTGAGGTACTTGTAAACATCATTAATGCTACAGGCTGCAGCATGATTATAGACTTCATAAAAGCAGAGTGATTCTGACCAAAAGAGCTTTTATTTTCAGATCAAGCCAAGTTAAGGGCATATCTTTGTCTCACAGCAACATAAATATTGCATGTGCATTCCTATATTTAGCCATCCCATGCAAAACAGATTAAAAGAAGCCGCTAGATATTGTCTGTAAAAGAGCAGTTCTCTTGACCTTAGCATAAAAATAAGCCAAATAAGCCATGGTGGACTAGGAGAGGAGATGAGTTTTCCTCTTCCAGTCATTTAATCCTTTGTTTCCTTTTTTCCTAGTACAAAGCTTGACAAAGGCATTATAACGCTATCCCATCATTTTGAGTGCACGCTCTCAATTGTTTTGGCAATGAAGTATATATATATGCCAAGGGTTCAGGGAATCTTGAAATCTTGGAAACTGAAACACATACACAAAGTTTTTCCACCTATCTTCTCTAGTTAGCAATTCTAAATGGACCAACAGCACACAATTTCAGAACAGTGAAGGAAGGATACTGAAATGGCCAGCCCTCCAGGGCTGCAACTAAAATAAGACCTCATCCTGAGTTCAAATAACACACAATGGACAGATTTCTAAGGCAAGTAGGCAGCTGGAAACTCTTCCACCTGCAAGATGACCCTGCTAAAGCCCAGGAATGCTCACCTTTAACAAACTGACAAGGCAGCCCTCTCCTGTCCCCACCACACTCCAGAAGTGGGGATGGAAATATGTGGAAGTCAGAGCAGAGAGCACCCACACCGCCAATCTTTCCCTACATGGCACTATCTAGGAAACATATCCTAGGTCTATAAATCAGAGTAAACCTTAGGCTGCTATGAGTTATGATTACTAAAGACATTAAAGGCACAACAGGAGTTTGCTGCCTGGAATGCTGACTATCCACACGGTACATCCACTGCTCCAGTTAGGTACGCCTCAGCGGCAGGAAAACGCTTTACATCAATCACGCTCATTTTAAAATGCTTGAAAGAATGATGCTTATTATCAACTACTACTAATTCGAAAAACCAGTATTCAAACTAGTGAATATTACATTAAAAAATAGAGGTCATAAAGCCACGCTTCTTTTTAGAAAGTCAGCAAGTGAAGAAACAGCATGTCTCCAATTTTAATTTTCAGTTCCACTACATGACACTGGGAAGTTCAGATTTAGCTGTAAAATGCTGCTGTCAAATCTGTTTTCTGCACTCACAAAAGCTCCAGCCCGTCTACCAGGGTGTCCCTGCTGTGGAAATCAAGGTGACAGAGCTGGTGCCCGTTTAGTTCCCACCTAATACAGGTCAAGACTCATATGAACCATGACTACTGCTTCATGGTTTGGAAATACTCCTGGGTCTGTTACCTCATTGCAGGAATTTCCTTTATAGTGCATGCTTGTGTGCTCTGTTTACTCATAGATTCACTCCTGTTTTCTCCCTAAATACAATTTTTTTCCTTGATCTAACTTCTTAATCATATTTTTTAGTAGATCTCCTTGATTTACTGTTCTTTGCCTGCAGGCATGATTATTCCTGCCCACTGTTTCTAATTTCCACCGAAAGTGCAAATTTCAAGTAAGCATCATGGAAGGACATTTGATTTGCTCAAGAAAAGGCCCTTTTCAGGGCATCATATATCTACTTTCCTAAAGTGATAAGTTGCATCATTACCAATGGTAAGAAGCCAAAATGTGCAAGGGGAGGGGGAGAGGGGGGTGTGAGGAAGAGAGAATTTAAAAAAAAAAAAACAAAACACCAACCACAACACACTTGCTTTTAAAGTTTTCATCTGGAGATGACTGAAAATGCATTGTGCCCAAAGGCATCTGCTAGTAGTTCAATTAGCTCTCTGCAGCATCTCCATTTTAGTGTCTCATTGTCAAGAGCAACAAGACTTTCATCGCAGAAAAATACTGAGAAATGTCAAGAAACATCTTAGAACAGAGACTGTCAAAAGAATTCTTTATGAATGAAGGCTGCTCACATGAGTTAAGTTGTAAGGTATTCAGATGCCAGGACAGGAGGAGAAAATGCATACACATACTCTGAACACTTCCTAGTCAGAGAAACCAACTAAAATTATCTCATAAATACAAGTGGATCTATACCATAAACTCTTACAAGCAAATATGAATGGCAAAACTCTAATCCAATTATCAGCAGTAACAAAATATATGTATATGCTGCACATTTTCAGTGCATGAGACACAAAAGCAAACTTTATAGCCTATCAAATAACAAAACCCAGGTACCAGCCACATAGTAGAAAATGGAAGATAAACAGACTTAACAGATATGGATTTGAATTTGTCTAGAAAAGTACTTCCCTTACTTTATCCCAACTATTTGAGAGGAGATAAATATTTAAATATTATTAGCAAAAAACCATTAGTTAATGGACAGTTACAAAATCATGCTCTGAATATAAAATCTTTGAGACAAAATAATTCTGTTCTAGGATGGCAAACATTTAATTACTAATGAACATATAGAGCAACAGTAGAACACTTCACACTCAGCGTAGTTTGGAATAATGTTATTCTGCTTCAGTAAGAATCTACAAGTAAAATATGAGATATTTAACAAGCTATGCAGGATTTATTACCTTCAAGATGTTACTCTAATTTGCAAGATATAATCAGGTTTTCAAGGAACAATGCTAAAATGTAACAAAGGATCCCAATCTCATTCCTTAGCAGCTCCTTCCATTTAATCATAAAAACAAGATAAATCCAGTTTGCCAAAAATGAAAAGATGGATGAGGCAGATAGGAAACAAATCAGTTAAGTACAGGCACCAGAAACTACAGTATGAGATGGCATACAAATCCTGTGGTTGACAGAGATAAATCTTACAGATAAATTCAGAATTAGAACTGACACTAAAACTAAGGTTTGAGCAGAAGCTAGTACCACTGCACAACAGGAAGAATGAAGCAGAGATGTTTCAGACCTGTCTTTATTTTGAAAATCCCCTAGCTTTATTGATTTGTGTCACCACTTCATCATAATTTTTACAATAACATACTTCAGAAAATACTATGTTCCTATAATCTGGGATTTTGAGAACTGACATTATTTGCATTGTCTGATGGTGCATTCTGAAAAATAATACTATTCCACTGCTCCTTTGAAATATCACACACAGCAAGTTCAAAGGACACCTTACATAACACACAATAAGCAAATGCATAACTTGCTGTGAACACAAAATTCATTTCTGGCAAGGGATAATAGTACAGCTTCCTTGTAGCTCAAAATAAGGTACTCTTGCCTTATCAAAAAAGGGTAATATTTTATGTCTCAGAAGTGCTATGCAAATCAGGAGTAATACAGAAATTAATTGTTAATGAAATTGTGAGCCTGTTGCACTTTTTTTTTCTTCTTGGGAGAGCAAGGTCAGAAAGTCTTGGACAGCTGCTGCTGCTAGAGATTGCCCAAGAGGTGTTTCTCCATTGCCTGAAGATCACCACAATGAACCATCCTCCAGTTGCCCTTTTTCCCACTGAGACTGCACAAGTGGTAGTGCACTTACCAGTCAGTCCTCACTCACTCCCACACATGAAGTGTAAATAAGTATCCCTTCTATGACTCAGAGAGCAAGGGGACAGAAACTAACAAAGCATGGAAGTTATCAACAAATTACAGAAATTTTAAAAGGTTTTTCTTAAACGCTTAACCATCACAAGCAGTAGAATGTGGTGGCTACCATATTTACTATCTCATTTTGTCACCCTATAATGCCTAAGGGAAAAAACCTAAAAGATTAAACATCTAAAACAGTTTCTGTCAATGCAGCCTGATGATCGAGGGGCATGAAGGGAATTTAAGCAAGGCTCATTAACAATTATTCGGCAAAAGGGGAAAACCACCAAGGCATGCAAGAAAGAGTGAAAACCTGAATGTTTTATGTTGATATGCCTGATGAGATTATAGGTTATACGTTCAGCGTTCTCTACCTCCTGCTAAACACCACAGTTTTGTCACAAGCAATGAGGTATTACAAGCTCAGCATTTCAGCACACCAGAGGGACTAATTAAGACAGCACTGTGCAATCCGTGTGCTATGCTAGACAAAATAAGCACCTCTGTATTGGACACTTTCTTCAACTATCCTTCATGTGCAGGACCCATTTATGAGTGTCTTTGCCCACAAATGACTGCAGCACGATCAGGTGATGTAAACTAAACGTAAGTATTATTTATCAAATATTTAGAAGGCCGAAGACTATGCAACAGCTTTAGCAGATCTACTGAAACATAAATGTGTCACATAAAGAGTTAATGCACTCCTACTCAGCTACCTCAATTTATTATTAGAAGCAGTAGTCTTCTGATTATTGCAATATTTAATTCGGTCTCAGAAGAGGAAAAAACCCCCATCATGTGCCAAGTTTTTTAAGTGGTGAAATTCCTCCCTGTACCAGAGATAATCTTTAATTCAGTTCGACATACTGTTTTCATTACAAGCTTACTTCCAGCATAATCATAACAGGTAAGGATTACGTTAAACCATACTCTTAACTGATGGCCCAGCATTTCTTTAAGTGATGTCACAACCTTCTCCAAACAAATTAACGTGTCCAGTACAGATGCTGACATTTCATATCAAAAAAGAGAACCACACTGTAAACAAAGCGCTACAGAAATATGTGTCAGCAGTGATTTGGCAAAGGTTTCAGACTGATGCAAATATTTCTGCTATGAAAAACAGAAGAAAGCTGCAGGTGTGACGAATGCTTCTGTGAAGGGGAAATAGGGCTGGCTGACACCTTAACACTTAGCCAAATACTGTATTTGATAACAATGTAGAAAATGGGTTAAAGTCTTTGAAGCTACTACTTTTTAGAAACTGAAGCAGGAAAAGAATACAGAAGAAAACCAGTTTCTTAAAGAATTTAGTCTAAGGTGCTTATACATGTTTGTTTATATGTGTGTGTGTGCACATATATATATGTGTCTGCATGTACATGTATACATGTGCATTTGTGTGTGTACAGAAAAGACCACTGATTAATCATTTAAAACAGCTTGCAGCAAGAAATAAAGTACTTTCCATTCTCTCCAATACATACTTCAAAAAACAAGAAAAAAAGGCTGCTCAAAAACATAGAAAAGTATGAGTTTGTGTCTTCCTGAACACAGAAAGGCAGAAAGAAAAAACGAAGTTTCCATAGCACATTTGGCAAAAGTACAAACTTTGATATTAAACAAAATTCAGGCGAACACAGTACAGCAAATACTCACATCAGACTTTACTTAAAAGATCCAAGAAAAATAAATAATAGATCTGAAGCATCATTATTAGTGAGAGGTATTAGAGACACAGCCCAGCCTTTCGCTTTGTGAGTTCAGCGGAAGGCTGATGGTTCTTTCCATTTTTTCCTCTCATGGCTTTTTGCAGGGGAAAAGGATCCACCAAGGGAGTCAGAGGAGCTGCTGGCAAGGTTACCCAGAGAGCTGTGGGCAGAAGCCTGCATCACCACCCTACAGTTCCCAGGGGAAGTCCACAGTGCAGGATGGAGATGAAAGCTGAGGAGCAGAAAAGTAAGACTGCCCAACCTAAAATTACTCACTCAGGTTAAAGCTTGGGGAAATACACTGGAGAGTGTTTCCGACGAGCAGCCCAAACACAAAATATTATAAAATCCCAAGACTGAAGCTGAACAAAGGCTCTAAAATCCAAACTGTTCTGGGTAGCACAAGGCTATTTCAGGTAAGTTAACTGACCACCTCAAACACAAAGGAAAACACAGAGCACGTGGAGAAAATATGCAGATATGGGATTTAAGAACTGAAAGGAAAAGTGGTGTCACTCTGCATTCTAATTTGGTTAACTGGAGATTGCCACCACTGACAGTCCCAGCTGCTTTCCTGGTTGCTTGGCTCTTCTTCACGTGCCTCAGAGCCCATGGTCCCATGGCTACAGTGCAGGGGAGTGGGGAAGAGAGAAGTGCAAGGCAGATCAATCAGCCAGTCCAAACGAAAACTACTCCCTCCCACACACACCTTGACTAACTTTCTGGTGTAACAACTCTTCTAATTGAACTCTCCCTCATGCCATGTGACCCCTAGGGCCTGTGTGCTGAAGTCAACAAAAAGACAAGGACATCCCTTTTTGGTACCAGCCTACAGTGACATCAGGTAATGTGAAATCACAAACTGAGAACACACCATCTCTCAGTTCTCTCCTATAGCCAAGTCAAAGTGCTAAGGACTGTATAGCCAACTGGGAATTAGCAACTCCAGAATGGACTCCAGTTATTCCCCTTCTGACCTAGAAAGGCTGGCAATTGTCTCACAGCCCCAACCAAAGGAGGGAGGCACTTGCACACCACTTCCTAGCCTTTTAGAGTAACCAGTCAAGTTTCTAAAATCTGCTAGCACCTTGATCCTCTGTTCTCTACCCCGTCCTAGGTTAGCTGGGTTCCGTTTCTCTCCTTAAACGCGTAGGAGAAGACCCAAGTGGCATGTTAAATTGGATCGGACTGGACTAAGCTACCAAACCCTCAGCCCCAAAAAAGGAATCTGGACTACCCAAACTCCAAGTACTTCATCTCAGGCGTGTCTTCCCCTTCAGCCTATGAATTCTGCCTGTACTTACCAGGCATGCTTAAATTTGCACTGATAGGGCTGGGTGGGTTGGTACACCTTCCATCCAAGACCAGAGACCAAACTTGACATAGTTCAGTCAACCCTCATGGGCTCATCCTTGGTGGCTTCTTCCACAGTACATGAGCTTTTCATGGAGCTTTTTTCTCTATTTGGAGACAATTAACGCTTCCTCACAACAACAAAACAGTCTTGTCACGTACATGAAGCATGTTGAGCAAATTTGTGAACTTTATCTCTGAAAAAAAAGGGACTACTGTTTAATTTTAAAAAGTCGCTTGCCCACCTCTGATCACCGATTTGATATCCCTTGACAACATAATTATATCAAAATTTAATTAATTCTTTACGTTAGCTATAGAGCAATTAATTACTGAGCTTGGTCAGGCAGTTTCTGCTACAGGAGGTCTCCTCTGGGATTTATTTACCATTGGTCAATATTATTCCTAAATTCTACTAAGATGTCTATTATTAGTGACTTGTACCAGAAAGTTCTTGGATTCACTTCAGAGAACTGCAATTGGGCCTATTTCTGTTTTGTCTTCTGGGAAGCTCACAAGAGCATTTCTTTTTCTGGATAAAGTTCCCTAACTATGGAAGTGATAGGCATTATATTTTAGAGTAGCAAGTGATTAAAATTATACTGTCCATATATTCCTCCACACCTGTAAGTCTGTTCTATTAACAGCATGAGAGAAACGTTAGACAATGAGTAGAGCTCTGAAACAAAGTTACACTACCAAAACTGCCTGGCCTCATAGAGCTCTTCCTATTGAAGGAGAGCATACAAAAAACCAAACCCTTCGTGGTGTTAACAATAGTCAAGACCACTGTAATAACTGTGAAGTGTCTTCATTCCTATTTTCACTGAGATTTTTCAGTCCTATTTTCACTGGGACAGCTTGTTGCCACATTATCCATCAAAAAAAAAAAAAAAAGAAGGGAAAACGAAGTTAAACAGCTGACATAACTGGCACATAACTAGAACCTAGGATCAGTAAATGGTCTCCCAAAGATGTAGGAAAATAACTCATGTGTATCATCCTGCTATTTTTTTTAAATTAAAATGTGATCTATATCTATTCTAGAGATAGGAAGAACGCGTATTGCCTCCAATTTTACTGGAACTGGGCAGCTCAATATTGCCTCCCTAGTGAAACACAGATCCAGTAAAAATTGTTAAAGTTGTGTGGGGTTTTTTTAAAGATATTTATCATTTAGTTGTGGGAATATTGTGCCATACAACTTTATAGACTCACTTCTAATGAAGCCCTGTAACTTCCAAGGTCACCGACACGGTTCCTGCCATCCCAGGCACGCGTGTGAGTTTCCCAACAGCCGACTCACATCCTATGTGAAAGCTGTGGCACGTGTTGTGACAGCCTGGCCTCTGGCAACCCCTCTCTCCACACACCGCTACCCCCAGCAGTACCAGGGCACACGTTACACACCCACGGGGCTCGGGCCGCGGAGGGCAGAGTGCCCGCGAGCAGCACTGACAACACGAGTCCCGTTCGTTCTACATGGGGAAAAAAAACCTGTGGTAATTTTTGGTTTTATTTTTCACACACTTATTTGCATAACTGTTGAGATTACAGAACAGCAGTGGCAGTTGCAAAACATATTCTCACACAAATATTTTTAAGTGGTTTGTGAACATTACCCAGACATGTATTAAGATATTACTGCTGCTGCATTGTTACTGCTGCAAAAATCCTTTCCATGACTATACAGGTCATCATCGTTATCATTTAGGCCCTAAATACTTCCTTTTTCCATTAACTTCTGCATACCTGGTCTCTCACAAAACTACATTTATCTTTTGCAATGAAGAACTAACTGGGAAGAGCTGGTGGGCCTCAAAATTTTGTAAGATCAGGCTGGAGCAGAAACAAGATTTGTTTTATCAAATGATCTTATTTTTGGTCCAACTGGTTAAGATGAATGACGGGTTTCTATTTGACTGAGAGGTTTTCTACATTTCATCAGCTTATATAAATTTAAATGTATTTGGTGAAAATAGTCAACACCGACCGAAATGCCTAGAAAATTTAGGTAGCACTGATAATTCTGGAAAATGTCTGTAACATTTCCAATGAAAGTTCTAATTATCAGACTGCTGAAAGGCTTTTATTTAAAAATAAATAATACATATTATACTTTCAAAGATCAAGACACAAATATTATCAGCTGTTTTTTTCCAGGTTTTCCTAAGTCATTACCTGTTTTTATCTTGATTTGCCCAGAACTGAAAACCCTACCGTAACTGTGACGCATACCTATCTTAACCAAAAATGTAACTGACTGATCATTCCAAAGGTAGAAGGAGCAGATCCTAACAGCATGACGTTACCTAAACAGATCAAGTACCTTTTCTACCCCTTCGCAGTTCTCATCAGCACTGAACAAACCAACCATACCTAAAAACATTTGTTAAAACACTGAAAGATGAGCTGACCATGAAGCATATCACAAGCTTTTCCCTTGTAGTACTAACTCTATTTGAAGACCAGAAACAACTTAATTAAAAACTAGCCTCTGTTTTCAATTTTATTCTAACCCTCTTTGATTTTTGAAGTCTTCCTACGCATCTATAACACACAGAGCAGCTACGGGGCTGCCACTTTACAGAGTGCAGTAACCTTGCTTCCTGCTGCAGCTGTACTCTGGCTACTCAGAAGCGCAGCAGAGCTCCCTGTTACTCCTCACTAGCTATCTGTTTTGCCAGCCTTACAGTTGCCTGTAGCTCAGATCACCTGCCAACTGCACCCACACGCACCTCCTGCCTCTCAAACAATTTCGGTTCCTCCTGCTATGGCAGAGTCTACCCAAATCCCCCTTTTTTCAGATCATGGACAGATAAGGTAAGGTCAGCTTCTCTCCTTTATAGATCTGAAAGATGAAAGTGAGGCATAACACAGGTCCCAAGGCTTGTTTATCTATCCTACACCTGCAGTCAGGCCTGAGAACGTAAGGACTGGGTGGGGAGAGGAAGAAAGGAAGATACTTGTTTTTCATAAAAGAGTAAGAACTCAATTTTCTGAAGTAGCTTAGACCAGCTGTTCTCCCTCTAGTTTGCGAACAAATGCGGCATAATAGCTAAAGCAGAGTGGCACCTTCATCCTTCTTGCTTCATCAACAGGGATGACTGGAATTCATAGGGAGTCTGGAGCATCTTGTATTATGGCAATACTGCAGGCTTCTGCAAAAAAGCAACACCTGACAGTTTGCCAAGACGGTAACACTGATTTCCATGTACAGCATTTCAGTGTGCCTAGCACTCTAATCAACTCATTTCTGTATTCAGTGGAAAACAACTTGATGTAAGCGTATTTCTTTTCCAGCATTGTAGCACTTCATTCAAAAATCCATTTGTGGAAAGACTGCAATAAGATGGCAAAAAGACGTCCCAGATATTGTGCACATGACCACATGCTGTTGCCTTTTTACAGGCAAATTGAAAGATTGGAAAGATCAAGTTCTTCATGAGCACTTAAACCTGTTCTGCCAGCGACACTTCCCCTCAGCACTCAGAGGATGCCACAGTGCTGAAAGCACTTCAGTTCAGCCCGTATTATTCTTGCTATGCAAGGATGAATGTAAGGCATGTTATTCCCCATTTTGGGATGAATGGATCTAGAGTACAGGAAGCTTCAGGCTTCTTTAATAGCCAGGCTCTGATAGCCTGTGTTATGTAACAATAATACCTTCAAATTTAAAAATGAGCTTTGCATGGCGTAACTACAAAATTTTTACATGTGGCTATGATCTTACAGATTTTTATGATATTAAGTCAAATGACTTTTTAAGGAATCAGCCAGTATATTACTTTATATTCCGTTGCAAAGCACTGATGCATTCTGGAGTAAGGATACATTTGAGAGACCTTATTTCGGACCTGAGAGACACAAAACGAGCTATCAGAAGCTTACAGTGCTTTGCCATTGCCACACTGTTATTTTTTAGCAAGTTTTCTTATTAGCTCTGTCTGCTTCAACAGGAGCACCTGCCGGGAGGAGCTGACACATTTGTAAACAAGCAGGAATAATTCTCCTAGTGATTCCTGGTATCTGAACAATACCTTTACAACCAGCAAGGATGAGTGGCCTAGAGCCACTTCCAGAATTCATATAGTTCACTGTTCAATCCACTGGGCACAGAGAATAGCATGCATGAGATAAGACAAACAAAATTAGAAGTCACATTTTTTTTAAAGTGTTGCCTGCAGCAATGAGATCCACAGCTCTGTGAAAGAGAGGTATGTAACACAAAACTATCTATTTTCCTCTGTAATGCATTTTAACATGTGGGACCCATGGAAATCACAGGGCAGCTTTATTTTCTTGTAAACATTCATCTTTATCACTCATAAACATACCAAGAGACTCATGGCATCTCATATGCTTCCATAATGGAAACAGACAGGTCTTAGGAAAAGGTATAAAGACGGATGATGTGTGGTACCTTTTTCTGCCAGAAGTATATTTTATATATGTGAAGTAGTTGTTCAGTATCCATAAAGTGAAAAATCATTGTGCTTGCAAAACAATTTTAAGGACATTTGATTAGAAAATTTGACAGAAAAACATATACATAGGAAAATAAATGGGTTTTGGAACATATCTTGAAGAAACTGGATAGAAGAAATGCAAAAATAATTACAAAGACATACAATGCAAATCAGCTTAAAATATATGTTAAAAAGCAAATCTTGTTTTAAATAATTTCCTTTCAATTAATATCATACATGTTTAATATTGCAGAAATGGTCCAGGCAAAGGAATCAACATGATAAAACTGAGACTGTTACCTTGATTTAAAATCAAGTATTTTGGTTTTTTAGCAATGAATTTTAAAATACTAGCTTTACATTTCAATTCAAAATAATAAAAGAAAAAAAACCAAAACAAACAAAAACCAAACGAGATAAAAGATGAGCATTCCCCAGGGTTGGTGTCTGACTGAACTTGGTTTAAAAAAAAACACACACGTGCATTTTAAAATAAAGGCTGGGAGCAGGGTATTACAGTCCCTGGCCTCACCCCTGCTCCTCCAAAAAGTAAGGATGGGAAGGAAGTCACTGGATAACATTCTGTACAATGGATCATAGAATGGTTTGGGGTGGAAGGGGACCTTGAAGCTCATTCAGTTCCAACCTCCCTGCCACAGGCAGGGACACCTTCCATTAGACCAGGTTGGTCAGAGCTCCAATCCAGCCTGGCCCTAAACATCTCCAGGGATGAGGCATCCACATTTTCTCTGGGCAACCTGTCCCACTGCCTCACCAACCTCACAGTAAAGAATTTTTTCCTAATATCTAATCTAAACCTACTCTCTTTCAATTTGAACCCCTTCCCCCTTGTCCTGTCACTACATGCTCTTGTAAGAATTGTAATTTAATCCAAGCAACTTGAAATTTAGGATAGGGGTCTTCAAGAAAATAATATAGTTAAAAATGGGATTCCTTTAATCTATGAGGACAGACAGCTGACAGAGGCAGAATTAGACTAAAACCTAATTCTGACCCAGAAAACACCAAGAGTAAAAATGGAAGAGAAAGTACATCAAGAAGGACGACAATAATTACATATGATGCAGTATCATTGGGTCCTGCCATTTTCGTCACATACTGCTATAAATCACAGGAGAGTTGAGAAGAAGGCACATTGCTCTCCCTTCCCCCAGGCACTCATCTCACAGAAGGATCCAGACTGAAAGAGACAGGTTAGTGTTGAACACACATAGCATAGAGCGTAACTTCCAACATTAAAATACACTTGCACACCAGACGTTTTGTTTGAAAATACACCACCATATATATTATTTACACCCAAAACTTTGCTGTAGACTGAGAACACACAAAAAAAACTGGAGGGGAGAAAAAACTGATTCCTTTCTGCTTTGGTTTTCCCCCTCTTCCCTTCAAATAATGATACGGACATTCAATTTAAAAATCTGGTTTTGCTTACATTGTTCAGGTGTAAAAAAATACCACTGAGGAAAAAACAGTATTACACAACTGAACATGTCACTTTAGAACAGACTTCAGAACACATAGCCACAAATGTATTTATACATTCCACCTCTATTATCTGTAACACTAATGAACACTGACTGTTGTGACAAGTGCACAATATACACAACATTTAGAAAAAAGTTCAGTCAAATCCTAAAGAACAAGCACAATCATCCACCATCTATACACGAACACACATGAAGAAAATTCTCCCTGTTGATCACATCAGACAAAAACATTACTGTACAGTTCATATTTTGGATTTGTTTTTTAAAGTAACAATGGCTAGAGAAGAAAAAGGAGGCCTTGTTTATCCTGGAATGAGTTAGGAGGGCTCTGAGCAATGACACAGTTCTGACACAGTAGCTAAGTTAGTTCAGGTTTAATCAGCCACAACTTGTGTGTCAGGCTGTGGGCCTGAACCCTTCAGCACTGACTCGGATCATCTGCCGAACACTTTCTATAAACATGTGATCTCAATATTCTTATAATTTGCAAGACTGCTACATTTGTAATCCACTTCGGAACATTTTTGCTCGGTTGTTAATAGTTCAGAAGAGGCTGAAGGCAGGACGTGGTGTTATTTGTTTGTCAGCAGCATAAACAACTCTGGTTTTGCAGCTCTCACAGCACTGAAGTTCCAAGAGTTCATGTATACACACACAGCATTGAGATTTGTGGGTTTAATTTTTTGTCATGCATCTGTTGGGACAGTGGAAGGCTTGAGGGTTTTGATATTAAAGGGCTGACCTAATTAAAGTTGAATCACTCTTCCCAGGTATAGAGTAGCCAAGTTCCTGAAGCACCACACCCCATCATATCATGAGGGTGGAAGCAGACTACAACCTTGAACATCTGCTGACAAGTTTATACCTGAGAAATAATTCCTTTGACAGAGGATAGCCAATGCGCAGCTATCCTTGAGAAAATTCAAATTGAGAACGATTAGTCAAACTCCGTTTAGCCATATATATATATTTACATATTAGTATGAAAACTGCTTAAATGTGAACTTTTAGATCCTATTTCCAATGCCTTGTTCCTTTGTTTTCTTATCTCCTCCACATTTTTGTATTGCACTTATGTTTTTCCTGCTTTACGTAACCATAAGTGCTTTTGCTTGAAAACACTATATTGTGTAGTGCATTTATTATTCAGGTCATTATTTGCCTCCTGCTACTAATATAGGAAAAGACAGTGCATAATGAACATTTATGCAAAACGTGCAATAATAATTTAGGGGTTGTATTACTAATTCTTTAATATATATTTTAATTGTAAGAGATGGCACTAAAACTTTCCTCCAGCATCATCATATGGCACTTCTTAATACAGAAAAAAATATTTTAATTAGTACATACATATATACACATATATATGTATTAACTTAATTTATATATATATACACATACATATATATACATACATAGGGTATGACTGCCTGATAAGTAAGTTGATGCGTTTTTAAAAGTATTATTTCCAATGTTTCACTCTATCACACATTTCTTGACTTCATGATCTTTCTCTATAATATTGTACAGTTCACACCAGTCTCACCTCTTTGATTTTTCGAGAAGCCCATACACCAATATGCACGTGTGTCACTGGATAATTAAACAAGGTATTTATTTATGTTATATATTATATAATATTATAATATTATTTAATTATATATTTTTTCATTATGTTACTGTTCACTTTTTGCAGTTATTAGACAATTACCAAACCATTAACTTTTCATCTTAATTTCAGTTTTAGGACTGCAGTTACTAATACAGTTCCTCAAGATCACAGCCCATATAACAAATATAAATTCTCTTTAAAAAAAAATTAATTATCCTGAATTTGGAAAGTTCACAGAACCATTTCTGTGGACAACACAACTAGAAAATAGCTCTGTTCTGTAAATGTACTCCACAAAAAATCCAGAAGCAGAACTAAAGCATGTGACTTTATTCCTCTTTCTCCATCTATAAAATAAGTTAATTATATTTAACTACTTCACTGAAAACTCTTAAGCCATTATTATATATGAAATTTGTGAAGCTTTTAAAACTGTGAAGTCATGACAGAACTGGGATCAGAATAGAGGGGCTCCACCATTCTCCCAGTTAGAATGAAGCACCGAAGTTCAGGGATTTATACATTGTGAAGGCTCAAAGAGAATACATTTTAGCTTTCTGTTAAGCTCAACATCTTAAGCTCAAAGAAGCTTTCTACTTAAGGCTTGTTTCCATCCTTTAATCCTGCAACTCTTCTTTGAACCTTCAACTGTTTTCTTCTTTACTTGAGGACACTAGAGCTAGAGAAAACAATCCAGCAGTAAACCTCTGAGTGCTAGAGTGCCATCTCCCTTCCCATTCCCACACTTTCTAGCTTATGTACCCAGAGACCACGTCAGCCCTTCAGCCATAGACGTTTTACACAGGATGGAGTTTCCTGCTCTAAAAGAAGCTCCATGTCTTAGTCCCTTTCTGTGGAATGCTACATTTACTACGTTAAAGCAACAACCTCATTTTTCCCAGTTTTACAAGCATAGTCACTCAGCAATTTGCTCTATTCATTATTATTTTCTCAATTTTTGAATACTCCATAAACTTTTTGAGTGATTGTTTTTACATGGGCACAGATAAAAGAGGAAACGTTCAAGTGTGGAGGACTGGCAACCCACTGGTAAACACAGACACACAAGGACCTCAAATGTAAGTGTATTACCCCTCCTTTAGGTCTGATTCAGCTCCTGTGTGCTCTTCTCACCAGGCATCATTCTTGATTCTTCACGAAAATGCCAAATAGCACCAAGGGAGTAACCTTACGCAAATCTAAATGTGTATTTTCACACTACTTCACCAGTAGCCCACTGTATAAGCAGCTGAAAAACAAGGCAAGGGTAGCAGTCTTACAAAGCCTACTTTTAGCAAACTTATGCTGACAAGCATTAGCAATATCCTCTGATTTTTCTCTGGCCTTTATTTACCAAGCCCTACATGAGTTATTCCATCATTTTACCTGGCTAGGAATTCAGGCTTATAACTATCTTGGTTATCTAGTCTACAGTGCTGGTGCTCAGCCAGATTTCCAATGCCTTTACGGTATGTCAAGACTTGTACATCATCAGTGAGTACCCAACATTAACTCCTTTGTCAGCTCTGTTTGGATTAAACTATCTTCAGGCTCTGGAAGAGCCATGCTGAAAACTGGACTTCCATCTAAGTACTTGCTGCCCCAGACTAAAACCCTCTGGGAGGGACCAACTTTTTTTTTCCATATTATTCTGCATTTTAAACACACCCTCCCTATCCAACCATCAAACTACTCTCTTGCAGGAAAATAAAATACAACCAACAATACATGGTTTTCCTTGTCACCAAAACATTTTAGTCTATGTAAGCAAGGTACCTCAATATAAAGCCCTACCACTGCATGAAAGGGAATAACGGCAACACTGACATACTTCCCAATGTAGGCTTGTTTTATTTCTTTTACACATATTGGATTGAAACACAGGCCAACAAAAATTTCAACTGGACAAACAGAAGAAAGAGGTGCTTTAATTTGTTTGTACAACTGTGAAAAACTAGAAGTGTTTCTGCTCAAGGAACATGAGTGGCAAAATTCAGATAAGGAGACTTTGTTTAAAACATGTATATGGAAATGCAAGAGAAGAATAGGCTGTTAATTTTTCTGTCTGAATTACTGGAGGTACCATAAATAAGCAGGCAGAAAATTCATCTCCCCTTCTCTGTGATGTTTCAGCTTCTCTGAGAAATAAAGGTTCAAATCTATCAGCTTGGGTAACCAAAGTTGCCAATCTTTTGTGCTGGCTTGCATCAACAATTTAAAATTGAGGAAAACAAATGAATCTCAGAACCAATATTGATCAATCTCTCTGTCCAGCCAATGCTGAACTCAGAAATACGTACATCCAAATGCTCTGCTTCTGAGGCTCCTCTTGGATATTTATGTTGCAGATAATCAGGAGTTTTGTTTCATTAGTGAGTGGGTTTTGTTGCTGGGGACTAGAATGGAGAGTCAGGGAAGACAAGGGGGAAGGAGGGAGATTTCGTGCCTATAAAAGTGCAATTGTGTATCAGACTAAAGCTCATTTAAAGGCTTCCAGTAAGAAACTGTGACCAAGGCTTGAAACACTAAAACTAAAGAAGCAGCTTCATCTTGAACTTAGGGACCAGCTGTGCTCTCATTCCCCTTCCCCCAACACAGGAAACAGACCTAGAAACAAAAATAAGACAGGAATGCTCCTGTGCAAGCTAATGTTGTTGGCTTTTTCAACATCCACTACCTTTGTGCCAAAAAAAATGAAACGCAGGAGCATTTAACACTTCAAAGGATAGTGGGACACCGCTTTAAAAATAGAATTTTCTGCCAAAGACAGATATTCTTTCATTTTGTAAACAAACTGCAAGAATATTACCATGAATGTATGTCAAGACAGATTTCATTTATATTCCTGTACTACTTATGCACAAATACACTACTGCATATTACACTTTTACCTACTTTAGACTACAATTATGCTGCAATGTTATCTCCCATCAGAAAAAAAAAAATGCAGTTGAACCTTTTGATATTTTCCAAAGCATTCTATTACAACATGCAGTTTGAAAGCTTAATGCTACAGAGAAATGTTTGACAAAGTTCTCTCCTTATTAAGCAATGATACATAATTACATGTTAAAGGAGAATGCAAATAACATCTTGCCAAAGGAATGTACAGCCACATATGCTACTCACAGTATTTCCAACTACAAATCATAGTTATGCATTCACTTCTGTTATTAAGAACTTGGCCTTTGTTCAGTGTATTTAATTTTCTGAACATAGGCAAAGAGAATGGAAACTGAGTGGTAGGCAACATTTTCTGTCCAACTTTCAATAAACAAAAAACAAAAAAAACAACTTTATCTAATTTTGACAAGCACAAATCATCTCCGTGGCTTGCTCTGCTTCACTCACCACAAACAACTCATGTTTTCAACACTTAATTTAATATTTTGTAGGCTAATGGAAACTTTACATAATGCATTCTCGCTCATAAAGCTAAAATGCCAACGCAAATGGGTTGAGATCTTGATATGGAGAGAAAGCAAATGTTATCTTTTCAAAATCTTCAACCTAACAAACATGATGTGGAGCATGGGATGAGCACTGATACAAAATAAAAAGGAGGGGAAAATCATCTTACTTATTTTAGAAGAGTGTCTGTACCTCTTTCTGAGCACAGCACCCCCAGCCATACCTCTCTCAACAGTGTTTAAAATTTGATTAAAATAGTTTCTTAATCCCTCCTCATTCTACTAGTGTCCTCTCTGTGGTATCAGGACACAAAAAACAGATTGAAAAACAACCACTGATGTGATGGTTGTTAACAGTTATATTTCAGTTTCACTTAAAATCTAGTAAGTATTGTCAGATTAGTCCTCACTCACAACAAATTCCAACTCCAGTGGTTTCCTTTCATTTTTTTAAAAAAAAGGGTATGTTTGATCTTTATTTTGTGCATTGAGAGTTCAGGGCCATGCAGCACTCATCCCTTCAGCACCTGTTAATAATGTCTCAGTAGAAGGATAGAGCAAAAGCAGGTGAAGAGGGGCTTTCAAGTTTTAACCATTCCATCCATGTATCTCATCCCATCCAACCACGCAGCGCTGTATCTCCCTCCACTTCTTTACAGCTATTCCCAGCATGAGGAAATGACTTGCTGTGGATGCAAAGTAATGTAAATACTTTTTCAATTTTATGGGATTTCATTCTAAATACAGGTAATTAAATCTGAGCACAGTGAGTCAACAAAAGCAAGCACCAGTCACACCCTGGTCATGTCAATCCAGGAAAAGATCATCATCATAGACAGCAAGATTAATCCTAAACAACCAATTTTTCTATTGACCACTCTTCCAGTTACCAATATAATCTCTTGCCTCCAGAATAAAAGCAATTTTTAAATAGAAATATTCCATGCTTTCAGAATGCACTGCTTGGTATACCAAGTTCTTTCTCCCTGTTTTCCATAAAGTCATATTTATGTCTATTAGATTTTCTGTAACCACTGCTAAGAATAAGCAACTCATTACTACAAAAGTGTTTTATGATCTAAGATAAAGTGGTTCAAACAACTTGATACTTGATGACTTTTGGTAAGGGGATAGGTAAATGGACTAAGCCTTAAACAGGTTAAAAGTGAATAAAAAAAGCCCAAAACAAACAAATCAAAAATGGGAGCACCTCTATCAGAATAGCTCCACCTACACAGGTGGTACAAGGCTACCACAGTTTTTTACGCTGCCATCACTACTGGAGAATAAGCTTCTTTATGCCTGGAAAACAATATCAAAAACAGATTGTAACAAACTCTGACTTGACTGGCAAGAGTTCCAAAATACCTGAACCTGCACTCAAAGCAGGCTTTCTATCAAGTCCCATGTAAAGGAACATTTAGATACTTTTTTATTTTCTTCTGGTTTGCATGGTTACAGGATATATGTTCAGCCTGATCTGTGAGATACTAAGCTTTCCAGGTCTAGTAACAAAAATAACAAGAGTTCCATGGTTAAACAACAGGATAGGATAGAAGGATAGACAGGACAGGATAGATAGGATAGATATTTTCAGTCAGAAGGGACCTACAACTCTCACTAGTCTAACTACCTAACCAATTCAGGGCTGACCAAAAGTTAAACCATATTGTAAGGGCACCGTTTGATTGCCTCTTTAATACTGCCAGGCTTAGGGTGTCAGTCATCATTCTAGGAAGCCTGTTCCAGTGTTTGACCACCCTCTTGGTAAAGAAATGCTTCCTAAAGTCCAGTATACATCTTCCCTGGTGCAACTCTGAGACATTCCCATGCATCATGCTACTGGATTCCCAAGAGAAGAGATCAGCACTACCCTCTCCACTTCCCCTCCTCAGGAAGGTAGAGGAATGAGGTCACCCCTCAGCCTCCTTCTCTCTGAGGAGAAGACAAGCTTAAAGTCCCCAGTTGCTCCTCACAGGACATGCTTTCCCGCCCTTTTCACCACACAGGTTTTCATCCTCTGGACACTTTCAAGGACCTTCACATCCTTGTTAAATTGCGAAGCCCAGAACTGCATACAGTGCTCAAGGTGAGGCTGTACCAACACTGAATACAGCAGGATAATCACCTCTTTGAGCAGCTGGTGATGCTCTTTGATGCACTCCTGGATGCAGCTTTCCCTCTTAGGAGCAACCTGGATGAGAACCATATCACAACTAATTTCAAAAAATGTACCTACTGACAAGAGACAGGCATTCTGTTATATGTAAACTGTGTTTTGAAATGCCAGCTCGGCCATAATCGAAAATAATCAAAATTAAAAGGTAAAGAAAATCCACATTCCTATTGCAGGTTAGCGTGAAAATGCGATCTAAAAATGAAGCAGTCTTTTATGCCTTGCACATCACACCCCAATACCTCAAAGAATGTATACATGCTTTTGTACATAGCTTCGTAGCAGAAAGTCTTCATGCAAGAGTTACAGAAATTAACTACATAAGAAGTCTTAATTATCAGCATAAATTCTCTCGTTGCTTGATAAACAATAAATTTCTGTGATGATTCTGTAGACCTTTAGAACTATGCTATGCTTCTGTAATGACAAACCCACTTGATAAATACTGTACACCATTAGATTTCAAACCATCAGATTGTAAACAGAAGGCTTTAAACTTACAGCTTACAAAGCTGCTCAATACCTCCGGCATGTGGTATATGCTCATTTTCATCCATCTAAAAATATCACATTTGTAAAAATCTAATCTCTGGAAACATAACTAGTTGGGTTTAAAATAGTCAGTTCGCTGATGGATTTATAACTTTATCTGCATTTCACAATTACACTCAAAAGCATATTTTAAAAAGAGTTCATTCCCCTTCTGCAAATAGGCATTTGAATTAAGTTCATACCAGACTGCAGCCCACATAATGAATAAATATGTTGTTTTATAAGCAGCAGAACTAAAGGAATATGGGTTTTGACACTTTCATACTCCATGTCTGCTGAAGAGCCTCACAAACTCCTGCTATTACCCAGACGATGACGGCCCATCCCTCCCAGCTGGTCAGTGTGCACATACCTGACTTGGAAGCTCGTTGCTTCCCACGGAATAAACCAAGAGTTATGCTCTTCCAATTTTGTGAGGAAGTGGCATGACTTCTGTCTCCTTCACCCCCTTAGCCACTAATCCTTGCAACACCTGTAAGAATCCTCTATCTTTGAGCATATTAACACTGCCAAATGTGGCTGACATTGTTTAACAGAGTGGGGTGTTTTATTCTGGAAGGGACGGACAGACAGACAATGCCAAATTGCACAGTAGGAAAAGGTTCTTCACCCAGAGCACGGCTGTGCACTGGAAGAGGCTCCCCAAGGGAAATGGTCACAGCAGTAAGCCTGGCAGAGGAGGCATGTGGACAACGCCCTTAGTCCTATGGTTTAGTTTTAGGTAGTCCTGTGAGCAGCAGGGAGTTAGACTTGATGATCCTTATGGGCTCCTTCCAACTTGAGATATCCTATGATTTTATGAATGCAAACCACAGATTTTGTTTCTTAGGAAAACCTCAAGAATGCTTAGCCAGATGACGCTCACCAACTCAAGATCCCCAAGCTCATTTGTGCTACCCAAGGAAAGCTTCTGGACTGACCTGACATTTAGTTTTCACTATACAAACTCTGGCTTCTGCTGGCAAGTGCTCAAATCAGACAGAACTCACTCTAGCTGTAGCTGTCAATGTGCCCAGGGCACACAAATTGATTATTTTGGTTTCTTTTTCTTCTCAACCTTTTCATACTCTTACATTCAGGCAGTGCACTGAAATGACAGTGCACTGAAATGACAGTGCACTTGTCAGCAGAGCAAAACACCGACAGAACATAACACTGCACAGCACCACAGCCAGTCAAGCCACTTCACAAGGGAAAAGTATACTGCTCTACATGCACCTCCTAGTTACAAAAGTCCACGCTAGTATTCTGCTCTAAACAGCTCTATTTTTAATAGACAACTGGATTTTTAAAGGCAGTAATACTGAGATTTTAATCAGTTCTTAAATAGGATGAATCCATACAATTATTAGTTATTTGAACTGAAACATGCTGGTGACTATCATGCCTGTTCCTCCATCTATCTTAACTTTGAAGTTACAAAAATATACAGTAAATGAAGCTCCGGATGATGATATTTAGCCATCTTGAAATTTCCTTTATGTTCTGCCAACTTCAATTCTGATTTGGACTAGAATGATAACTAGTAAACAATAATCTGGCACGCACTCATTAGCAGAAAAACAAACAATATATTTTTAAAAGTACAATATACCAGATAAATTTCCATTTCACAGAAGAAGATTTCAGCTTCCAGTCCAATGTCCTGTCTTCATTTTTTTTTCTGATTGCACAAGTGGCAAAAAAATACTCTATTGCACATTAGGCTTTTAGCTCTAAGGCCTTTTATTTTAGCTATTGCTATTTCTTCTCTCCCGTTCCCTCCCATTTTGAGACATACCATTAGTGTGAGATCTGCTCAATTTCAAACAAGCAGGGTAGAATAGTTTCACAGGTTAAATCAATTGTAATTCTTATGTTTGCTTTTACGGATTTGAAAATAATTTTCAAAAATTATTTTTGACTCAAAGACTGAAAGTATATTTTTAAATACGTACGTGTACTAAAGAATGAACAAAGTTCGATTGTTTTAAAGCTTATGCTCCCTTTAGCTTCTAATTAATAGTATCTTTGTTATTTTAGGAGCCTCATGGGTATTTAGAGGGCTAAACTGCAATAAAACCAAGGTACATAAATGAAACCTATTAAGATCATCTTAGTCAATAAAAACTAATTGCATCAAACAATATCCGCAGCTGATGGACAGCCCTTCCCAGTGTGCAGGAGAGGGAGAGGAGCAGGAGGGCATGTCCTGCAGCCCCTATCACCCAGGAAAAGCTATCATGCATCCTTCTTCCCCAACTCCTGCCTCCTCCAACCCTGCCCTCCCACAGGGAGCACCCCAGCCCTCTTCACCCACCAACAAGAAGCAATCTGACAGCAATACTTTAACAGCCATATGGCTGTGCCAGGCAAATTTGGCCTTGCTGCCTCACACTGTTGCTGTTAACCTCCTCCCCCTCCCTGGCTTCCCAGAACGTCTCCTGACAGATGCATATTCTCCAGGAGAGGCACGGTGGCTCCATCAAACATGTCACACCGTCCCAGAAGATGCTTTACCCTGATCAGGGGAGACTTGTGTGCAGCAGCACACACGAGGAGCCGGCCATGGCACTGTCTCCAATGCCCAGCAGCCTCTGGCACCGGTGACACATGGCACACAGAGGCCCACACAGCCTGACACCAGAGCAGCTCTGGAAAATATGATTAACCACGCACTCTAACAGTATGAAAAACATCCACATTGCTTCTCAAAATGGCTGGGTAAACAAAGCCTAGTGCCTACCTTAGACAGAAAGCCTTTGAAAAATAGTGTGTTTAATGCACGAGGAAGAAAGCACCCCAAATATTTATAAACCACTCAAACTCTGCCTATACACTGTCTGAGAACTCTATGAGTTTCCTTTTTCCTACATTATGAACCAGACCACATATTTACAACTGCTTCCTTCATCTAACTAAACCTTTGCAATTCCTACACCTGTCTTTTCATTCTACCCTTTGAATACCACTGTAATTTATCCAATTCCTTTGGTGACAGGCCTGCTTCATCTCAGAGGGGAGCATTAACTTCTCTAAGGATTTTAACAGGAGGAAACTAACCATGACTAGACAATGTTTGAAATAGGCACTTCTTGCTTTTAGTTGCAGAATGAGTCTGCATTGCTGGTGGATATAAAATTCAGACAGGAGATATGGAGATAACTTGAAAGAAATTTTCAGAGCACAGTTCTACGTAGGAATGCCTCATGAGCAATTATCAGAGTTGCTAACTTTCTCATTACTAAATGCTGTGTTATTTACATAGAAGCTTCACAGACTTGTTCTTCCTTAAGAGCACTGAGGGCAGCAGCCAAATATTCCTCTGCCCAGTCTTTGCTGAGAGGGAGCTGAAGGTACACAAAGGTAACCACAAAGACGAACCAGAAGGCACAGCAAGTAGGTGTTCACTGCCCATTGAAAGCTCTTAGTTACTGGGTACTGTTCTTAAAATCTACAAAGTAGAAGTAAGATGGATTTTAAAACATTTCTAGTCCAGACAGGAAATTCTTAGAAATTATAAACTAGTAATTAAGGTCAAGTCTTAAACATACACACATTAAGCTTTCCGCACACAAGTGCTGCTGTTTACTCCTGTAAACTATTATGTATGCAATTAAGTACAGACATAAATACTGAATACCTACAGTCACATCCTATATGATGGAAATGTCTGGCCTACAATAAAGACACATTTCACAGAAATATTAAGTATATAAATACATTTGTAAGACGTCTTGCTTTTGGGGTTTTCTTTAGCCACACTCTTTAAAACTCAACTTAAGACATATTCACAGAACCACAGAATGGTTTGGATTGAAAAACACCTTAAATATCATCTATTTCCAACCTCCCTGCCATGGCCAGGGACACCTTCCACTAGACAAAGTTGCTCACAGCCCCGTACAACCTGGCCTTGAACACTTTGACTCATCAAAATGCAGCTAACAGCACTTTGGTTTTAATGTTACGGGAGAAATGGCTTTATTAAGTTAACTTCTACACTGAAGTAAGTTCAAGGAGGAAAAAGACGTATTTTTAACTAGTAAAAAGACGAGATTTTGGCTCTAAACACAGTTCCTTTCTAGATCAGTGCCAACCTGTACAGTACTGGCAATCATGAAACGGCTAAAATGGTCTGCAAACTATTGCAGAAACAACTGGAATAAAGGCATACATGTCTACGTCAGGAAGCCTGATAGACGTCACAATTTTGGTCTAATTTTGATCTTATATCACCAGGCGTAATCAGCTCCTTTATATAAATACTCCTTCTATTATCAGCATTTTAATTAAAATGCTTACAATTAAAATGACCAAATTGCAGTTTTTTAAGAAAAATTTATTTACTTGAAAATTAAGCATATCTTTCTAGCAGCCAAAAAAATGGATATGATCTAAAAATTGCACTGCTTAAAAAAAGTGAGACAATTCTTTGATTTAGAAGACTTGAAAACACTAATATGTCATTTCCCTTCTCCCCAAACATACATCTAAGTGTACCAGAAGAACCACAAATAGCAACTGTTCCTATGAGAATGTTTTTTCATGAAAAGTTCACTCTACCTCCCACATACATCAAGTTGACAATTGAGTATCAATTCAAAATGTAAGCACCTATGTCCTAAGACAACCCTCAGTGCTCAGTTAACAAGTCTGTCATCTGCTTAATTTTGGTTTGGTGAAGGATGCTGGGGGATTTTTGTTTGTTTTGTTTTGTTCTCTTCTGGTTTACTTTCATGGGGTGTTTTATTACGGATTCATCAACACAAAAATTTATAACAATTTATAACACTTGCAGATCCAATTTCCTTTTCCAGAAAGGCCAATGCTTAGTAAAATGCTGAAAAGTGGTGCTGTGTACATACTTACCTTCCAAGGGATCACAGCCTTTTTAAAGCTGTTCTGCTACCAGCTTCAACCAGACCTACCACCGGCAAGAATCAGGGAGAAGATCAAACCTGGGGGAAAGCTGGCATAAGTGCCTCTCTCCTATACAACTGCACCATATCAGCACTGTTGTTTGCTTCTCTCTCTCTCTCGTTCCCTTGCTCCAAAGGGAACATAAAATCTAATCAGCAAAGCAAGGCCTGCAGATCAAAACACAATTTATTTCTCACCGGTGTGATGTGGCACACACGAACGCCTCACCCAACACCACGTTTCACAGGAAGCAGGCTAGCCGAGAACAGGCTTTGAAACTATCAGGTTCAAAAACTGTGAAACCAACGGTGAGAGAAACCTTTTTGAAACAACAATTGCAAAAGACTAATCAAAATCTGCCAGCTAGGTGTGGGTTCGTCCTTCAAGGACCAGTTCATGCTCCTTTTCTCTAGGTTATTATTGTCTACTTATGAGAGGTCTCTTGAAACAGAAGCGTACCATGAAGTATCTTTAGGTTTTCACATACTCTGGGAAGGTGGGGTTTCTCCTTATTTGAATACAAACTCATAAAGACACAGAGTTAGACGCTGGAACAACTATCCAAAATGCAGCTATTACTCACTGATCGGCTGGGGTTGAAGAAACAAGTACTAAACCGGCCTCTTGCCATCACAAGCTGCAAATGCCTCTGTAACACTGTTCACTGGGGCTTTTTACTGCATCAGCCAGACTCGTAACTGAGATTTCTAAGAAATTTTGTGAATCAAAAAATAAGTACTAAATAATAATTCTAAAGAAAGTTATTAAGTAGCATCTGTAGTGTTGAACAATTAACCCAACTGTTTTGCTAGGTCAGCAATGCCATTTTGTTATACTGATTTTGGCTGTCAAAGTCTTGTTACTAGCAAAACAAAAAGATGACAACCAAAACTTTAATAGTATGTCTGCATTTTCATTTCATAGTTTCTGTGGCTTGAAATTAATTCAACATATTTAAACAGCCTACAGTAGGGTTCATGCAGACTGACATTCTCAACCTAAGGAAAAAGAGAAAGAAATGAGAAGTCCAAGCTACTATTTTACAGGTCCTAAACTTTTCTGTAGACAGGAACAGTGCATCCCAGTTTGTTCTTCTCATCAAATTTCTTTTAATAAATACCTTCCACTAAATTCTCAATCAACCTGACGATATTTCTAAGCTACAAAGAAAAAAAAACAAACCTCCAAGCCAGTGCAATTTGCATGTAATTCTTATATAGTACGGTTCATCGTGATACTGCTAATTTCTAGATATTTATCCATATAATTAATATGTAAGTCTATCTAATTTTTAGAAGCATTTGAGTCCTTTTGTTTGTTTTAATTAAGCCACTATACGTCATATCCTTGTTTCTTTAGTGTTTCTGCTTATTTAAAAAAGAACAAGATTCCAAGTTCCTACTATTTCAACCACAAAACAAGTTTTCATGTTTTTTAAGTCAGGAAATACTTGTAATAGATAGTAATCCAAATCACTACTACAACAATAATATATCTTCCCACTACATCAAATGTTACATTAAATAAAACTACGCACATATGGCAGAAAAACTTGCTATCAATTTACAGCAGAGGCCCTCTAACCCCAGTACAAACCATATACCACCTGGACACTCATATATTAAATGCGAGAAGCTGCTTCTGAGGATCAGGGCCAAATTTCACCCTTTCAAGAAACATACAGAGATGGGGAAAAAAAGCCACCCATCTAGACACAGACTGGTAGTAGTCACTTGGTAGGGTCTTTTTCTTTAAGGCTCAGGGGTGACCTCATCACTCTCTACAACTACCTGAGAGGAGGTTGTAGCCAGGTGGAGGTCAGTCTCTTCTCCCAGGCAACCAGCAGGAGGACAAGAGGGCACGGTCTTAAGCTGTGCCAGGGGAGGTTTAGGCTGGATATTAGAAAGAAGTTCTTTACAGAGAAAATGACCAGGCATTGGAATGGGCTGCCCAGGGAGGTGGTGGATTCACCGTCCCTGGAGGTTTTTAAGATGAGACTGGATGTGGCACTGAGTGCCATGGTCTGGTAACCATGGTGGGGTTGGATCAAGGGCTGGACTTGATGATCTTGGAGGTCTTTTCCAACCCAGTTGATTCTTTGATTCTATGATTTTTTTTAAATACCACTTTACTTAACTTTGGGAAAAAAGAGGGAGATGACCTTCTGTTGTCAGAATCTTATAATGCACTCCTGTATTAAGGCTAATTACTTATCCAGGCACTAAGTAGCCACCAATTCCTCTGATTTCAACCGTAGCTGTACCTACCCAAGGCTTCTGAAAAACAAGCCACTTATTTAGCTATCTATATTCAAAAACATTGGCTTCTAAAGCACCCAGCTAGTACATACTCTAGAGACACAAATTATTAACAACATAATCAGCATGAGCCATAGCCAGTATACAAACAGTCTTGAGTGTGTGTCATAAAAGCACGGGGATAATGAGGTGCAGGTAACATTCGTGTTTACTTCCATTTAGGTTAAACTCAACAGTCTGATCTCGCCTGACAGCAACCCCAAACAACCTCTGGCTTTAGATCCAGGTCACTACAGGAGGAGAGCTGCACTTTTTTCCTAAAAATGCAGTCAAGAGAGATATTACCAAGTTTATCCAGGTTGCTGGTGGTCTAGCTGAAGAAGCCTACAGCTTTTCCGAAAGCAGTTTAATGCCTCTAAATGCAGATCGGATGGCAGTCACAGCTACGCAGGAAAGTTTTAAGCAATTAGCTGCCCTTGGAAAAAAACCCAACTGTGCAGTCTGAATTACCTTTTGCACTGCATGTGCTAGGATGGTCTTAAGATTGAGGGTAACAGCTGTTATCTCAGTGGGACTGTCTTTTTTTGTGTGTGTCATAATTATACGGTAATATTTCTGGAGGGTAACAAATTTTGTTCAGAAAGGAGAAACAACAAGAAGTTGAGCCCCGTCAAGTCCCAGTGACAAAGCTGCTGGAATGACAAAGTGGAATTACTGCACCACTTGGGATAAACTAATAATGTCACATACAGCATACAGCGTTAAGAAACCCAAGAAAGCAAACTTCAGGGAAGGCAATCACATGTACAGAAATATTGATAACAAATAATAATAAACAGAACGTCTGTACATTACATTAGGCAGAACCTACAAGAAATCATGATTCATCTGCCTGCCTGCTCAGTCTGTATTTTAGTGCAGGCTGCAGGAAATAATTTCCAATACTGATAAAAAAAAATAAAAAATAAAAAAGACATGCAGGTAGATGGTTTTGTGTATCTGATTTTATCAGAACTCTGAAACACAAGTGCTGGAAACCAGAAATGATAAATAAGGGACTACAAAACAGATTAAACCTACCACAAAATAAATGAAAAAAAAAATTTAACTGCATGTATATACATGCATCATACGGAAATTAGAAAGAGGGGCTCATCGTAAGCTCCTTGAGCCAAAGGTTATCCATGCTGAAAACAGAAAATGTAGTTAGCAACAATATTTTGATTATGCAACTTTCCCTTTGGGATAAGCTAGCAAGAAGGAAGGAGTCAAATTTACTTTTAGAATGCCTTTTATAGGCAATTCTTGAAGAAGGTATAGCAATATTCATAACTTTCAGTATTTCTAAAAAGTTCATATTCTAATTACAAAGCGCTGTTAATCTTTTATTCTTATGCACACACACAAACGGTAAAATACGGTTTATTACATTTCAATCTAAGCGATTAACACACTGCCATTTATTTTTATTGGCAGTGTGCCCAAATACCCCAGATCTGCAAGACTGATAGTGAAAAGGAAAATATTTCTGGCCTCAAAGCAAGCAGATCTATGGTTGCCTGGAATGCGTAAACAGCCAGAGACTGTTTCACTTCCCACCCCCACTCTCACCATACACACCTCCTCTACCTACCTCTCCTAACATTAGCAAGCAGTGCTGCTCTCAAGCAGAGGAGAAAACAGAAGTGTAGTAACATCAAATAACAAATTCTTGACATTTTAAGATGCAAGAATTCGGATTTACTGAAATGCAATGCTGCCATATAAATGGTTAGACTCTAAAAGCAAAACCAGTACTGCACAAGACCCAAAAAAAAAAAAGAAAATCAGTTGAGCAGGCTTCCTATGTGACAGACCTGATAAACACAAACTAAGGGAATCCAAATGCTCCTCTATAGATTATTCTTTGTGCTATTAAAGATAAGCCAAATCTGTGTTCCGTCAGAGAAAATACTCTTCACAGCCCTACGTAAGAGAAGGGATATTTTCATAAATATCTACACAATGTAACAAAACTGACACCAAAATTTAACATTGGTATAAATTACCTTCTGTGAAAACAGGATTATTACTTCCATAATGATATTTACACCCACAAAGCAGTAAGTCATAAAAATAGATATCACTTCCTTAAGAAGTTTACAACACAATTAGACCAGGGATTTTTTTAAGTCTTTAAATTTGTGGACCAATAAAGATACCTTGTACAGTGAATTTGAACTGAATGACAACAGACTTCCTTTCTTTAAATTTGTGGGCCAATAAAGATATCTTGTACAATGAATTTGAACTGAATGACAACAGGCTTCCTTTTTTTTTTAACCCCCAGATCTCTATAAAAACAGTCCCAGATGCTTGCAAACCATGGTTTGAAACTACAGAATTAGAGAACTGGTGAATAACACTGTTGTTATTTACCTAGCAGCTTTAGTATTCAAAACCAAATCAAATAAAAATGTACCCAAAAAAAAAGAAAAAAAAAAGAAGCAGCTATGAAAAGAGCTGAGCAAATGGTTATATATGATGGGAAGCTCACAAAACCCCAGAGAATAAAAAGGGAAAACTTGCAGGAAAGAAAATAAATGTAAGGTAGTATAGAGTCAAACACTGAAAGGCAGTTTCATGTTGTTTACAAATAACAGGTCACACAGCTCTCCTACTTTTCCTTCTATTAATTCTACCGGTTCTAGGAACGCACTTGGCTAACATTCAAAAGAACACATCCATGGACTAATGAGGGTAAAACACTGGCTCAAAGGAGACACAAGCAAACGGTCTGTCAGTACACTATTTGCAAACAGTTGAAATCAATAACAAATTCAACCTAACCAAATGCAATGCATACAAACAGAAATTAAAACACTGAGGCAACTGGCAAATACATAAATGATGTTTCAGGCCACAGGGCATACTTTCTCACATACGTTAGCACGTTAAACAGGCTGGCAAGATATTTGCTATACTTTAGACACCAGAAAAATAACCATATGTATTTCCAGAGACAAAAATAACAATTAATACAATGCTAATAGCATAGTTATATATTTAAGACAACTGTCTGTAGGATGTTTGAGTCATCAAACAAGGTTAGAAAAATAAATGCAATGATCCTTCTGTATAATTTTTCTTATCTACTGCAGACAAACAGAGCAAGCATCCCAGAGAAAAAACAGTTAATTAAAATAAAATACACACACCACATCACCAGTACACAGACATACCCATTTTAGGGTTTTTTTGCATTTCGGAGCAGGGTAATCTTCGTATCTTTTTCTTTGGCCAGCATCTGCTGTGAAGGATGAAGTGTTACACTACGCACTGTCAGGCTTCTGCCTTCCAGCAGAGCCTCCCTGGTGTCAAGCATGGCAGCTGCAGGACCCCTAGCCCCAGAAGGCTTTGCTTAGCTGGCATTAACCAGTTGGCTGAGGAAGGCTTGGCACTGCTGTCTGTGCAAAATAAAGAGAGCCAGACTGCTGAGATCCATGGCAGAACAGCCCAGAGGAAGCACAGCTCCAGCCTGCAGCCAGCACAAGGCGCAGTCGGTGTACCTGGGCCGGGGACACCTGTCACTGTGTGGGAGCACTGGTGCTCACTCTCCACACAGGGCATGGCCTTTGCAACCCCTACACAAAAGACAACCAACAGGCGCCACAACTGAGATGTTGGGCTTCTTATGTGGTAGTCACAGTTGGCAGAACAGTTTTGAGACTATCCATGACCTAGAGAGGCAATACTGAGACCATCTCACCACTGCTTGCACCTTATGGGTGGCTGCTGCTAGTGTTTGTTAGACCTTTTAATGTGGCCTTGCCTGAAAAACTAAGGGCACTTGACTGAGAAAGGTCATAGGCTCCAACCATCCAACTCAGCTGGTCGCTTTTCAATGTATGTGTTTGGAACCTTAAAATTGCTGAGCCTTACGCTTTATACTGTGATATATTAAGCCTAGTACATTTCAACACAGCCAACACAGCTCCTTGCACATTGTAAAGAAACTGGGCTCTAAATCTCAACTAAATGTTTCTCAGCTACAGAAACTTCCAAGAACACTGTGAGGATTCACATATGAATGGTATTCAGATGAACTGAGGAAGCTATACCATACAAAATATACTACTTATGTGGGTAGGGGAAATGAGGGGGACACCATGATCTCTGTTTTTTCACAAGAACACTGACCGTCAGACTAAAGCTAAAAGTACATCATCCATTGTTTTAAAAATGGCTCAGAAATGTTTACTTAATCAGTCAAGAATTTGTGCTGCCATCATATAAGGCCTGATCCTAGAAGTCTCCTGCACAAGCCAAATATATTTTTGCAACATCAGGCCATAGCTATAACAGGATTTGTTGAATGTTCAGAACACAAATAGTTACACAGGTACTGTGGAGATGTCAGAAAGAACAACTATGGAGCACAGAAAATATCCATTAAAATGAAACCTCTAAAAGTTCATTGGAAACTCCAATAAATTTTTTACTGGATGGAGGAAGTAATTTAAAAAAAAGTTTAAAAGTAATTACAAAAAGGTTGAGAAAAATCAACAAAGGCTTGTTCTGAGGTAATCTAATACTCTAAACCCAACTCTGTTAGCCAGGAAACTAACTTACAGATTAACAGAAGATTAACAAATTAAAGCAATCATTACTTCTAATTCTAAACTGAACACTGAAAGAGAGATAAAACTTTTCTTTCATAATTTTCTTTTTATACCTTGCTACCCCTAATTGATAAACTCATGGAAAATAAGATTATACTTCAGTAAACAAAACTTTACACTCACATATTTTAATAAACTAGCAACAAAATAAATAATGTATTTTGATCTTTTAAATTCTTCAAAAGTAGTGATTAATGAAATCTTCACAGCAGTTCTGTAGGATGGTAAGCAGGTAACATTCCACTGTAAGTGGAATGTAAATTATTCACCCAGCTGTAGAAAGGAGTGCCCTATCAACTCTTCCGTAAGGATGTTAAGGAACAGATTTTTTTTTTCTTTTCATAGACATATATTTAAAATTACTTTTAAAAAAGGAAAAATGTACTTCAAAATCTCACAGCAAAACCCGTACAGGAGCAAATAACTACAAAATCATTCACTGCATCTGAACACCCTTTAAATAGGTACAGGATATAGGCCATGGTATTACTTTTAGTGAGAGGAAATTAAATTTCTTTCTTCCACTCTGAACTCCATGTACATAAACACCTGCTATGCACAGCAAACCTTATCTACAAACCCACCATTCAGCGCATATGATGTAACTGGCATTGTATAACTGCATGTAACATTGCCATTACACAACACAGAACCCTTCCATATTTCAGGTGGTTTTTAAACTGAAAATATATGCTGTTGGTAACGTGGCGGACACCACGAAGACTTTCTTGTTTAGCCTAGGTAAAATTTAAAATAAAAAATTTAATCTACACAAAAATATGTTAAACATTAGAAAACCAGACACACACAAAAAGGCATATCTGTAACCACAAAATAACATATTAAAAAGAACCTACATACCATATATACTACCCTCCTAACACTGCAAAATGCAAAGGAGTGTTTTGAAGACACATCATCTTAGCCAAGAAAAAAAAAAATTTAAAAATACAGTTCAGAAAATTCATTAAAAAATTGACTACTTGATGGTCCACAGGTTAAAAATAGTGGAGCCTAGCTTTTCAGGTAGCTTATTCCCACTCTTCTTCTTCCTCCTTGTAAACTGCCGCTCAGGGTTTAAGCTACATTCTGTTTTTTACCTAACCTCTACTCAGCACCTACCAGACTATGTAGTAAAGACATGATGGTGGCCTCCCAGAAAAGTTGGTTTCACTCATCAGCAGTGAGGTGAATCACTACGTTAATGCTTTAGCAAATTTGAGCTGTGTGTAATAAATAAGTTCTTTACTTCCACTCTGATACTGTGTTTAGGGCCACCTTTACAGCTTCCCTTATGGTTTTTTCCCAAGCACATAAAATCCTGAGAGAATAAAGCTGGATGAATTTTTATGATACACTGTCATGCACTAATTTTAAACTAGCTGGTTCATTTAAATTAAGAAGTTATGTAAGATACTTAGCAGAAGTATGAGAGCTGAGAGTGTTTGGGTTTTTTAATACAAAACCAGATTCCTCCAAATACAAACAAGTATTGTTATTAAGTTACGACACCACCAACCCAAACAAACCCAGTAATAGTCAAAATGAAAATACAGAAACCTTGAATAGTTTTCACATAATGACATAAAATCTGTCTTGTGAACACCATGTAAAGTTACTAAAAACTTACTTGCTTCTGTACCTTACTTTCATTATTTAAGAACTTATATAGGAAGGAAGATGTTTTCCTCATCAGAATAATCCTTAGGCCTACCTTTTATCTGTGCCTTGCAGATTACAGTATTTTAGTTTAAAAGTCAAAAATTGAAAACATAAACTATATTAACTACATAAAACTACAGAAGCTCTTACATTAAAAAAGACTAAACTAAAGCCAAAAAGAAAAAAAAACACAGCAAAGTTAAGCTACAATTATGAGCTGAATCCATACAATGAGAGAGAGTTGAATCCATATAATTAGCAGGATAACCAACACCTTCTGAGAAATTCAGAAAATCCTTTGTGTGTTTCAGTCAATTCTGTAACCAAATTTCTAGAGGTCTAACTCGTGTGAGCATGTAAATAGGCATGAAAAGGGTTAAGTTTGTTTTGTGACTGTAAAAAGCAACAGATAGATATCCTTGGAAACAAATCCCCACAATATGAACGGGCACTGTCTGTGCTTGGATTCCCTGTCCTAACCCATCAGCAAAACTCAGCCCTGTCTTTGGAGAACATTCCAGTGGAGGGTAATTTTGCCTCAGTCTCTCTGTCAAGATCAAGGTTTAAATTTTATTTCTAGGAGCAAGCAAAAAAAAAAAAAAAAAGGATGAAAAGATGAAGATATAATTTTGAAGTCTGAATGCATCCCTTGGCCACATACAGTAGCTCAGTTGTTACCTCCTGGGCTCACCATGCTCAGTCAGATGTACAGGCACAGTATGCACTTCTGACCTTGCTACATTTCAACAAGCACATAATACACCTTTTTCTTCCCAAAACCTGACATCCAGCCTGGCTCAGTCCTACAATCATTTCACTGGGTCTGCACCACCTCAGGTGCTGCTGACTGGAGCTTGAAACCTGAGCACATCCTAGTTTGAGGCGTGAGAGCCTAGCCACCACACTCCAGCACCACTCTCCAACCTCAGGGAGATTTCTTTTTATTCCAGAACTAATTTTTGGACTACCTTTAAGGCTCTCCATGTACATATACCTACGTGCACATGCACACAGTCACATACGGCAATTAGTGTAGTTCATTTTAAACAATTAATACTTGTGAAACTGCTTCTTAATTCTACAATCCCAGCTGAGACTACGTGCTAACAGAAGTCTTAATACTAATAGGTCTCTGGACACACACATATCCTCTGCCAGTAGCAACCAGACTAAACCCAGTGGTATAGTGAACAAGCAACTTGTAGTTGCTAAATGACACTGAAACTATCATGTAGTTATAACAATTCCTAATTCTGTTACCAACATGCATGAATTTGCAAAAAAAAAACCAAAAAAAAAAAAACAACCCACAACATATTTTTACTTCACTTAATAAAAATTCCATGTATTCATTAACTGGGCACTGTGAAGGTCAATTCTTTTGGAAGAACATCTTTCCAACTATTTTGCTGTAGGCTACAAGATGGTGTTCAAATTGACACACTCATCAGTGGACACTTCTAAGCACGAAACACAACAACAGCTGTATACATGTTACTCATAACACTGCAACAGCTCCCTTTCAGCAGTGCCTCTATAACATGATTATTCGGTTCAGAAATATAAATCATAAATAGCTGGCTTCACTCCTGAACAAGAAAATATTCTGCAGAGTCTCCATTCAATGGCAGAGGATTAATGAAGAGCTGCTAGTGCTACACAGCAAACTATAGCAGAAGCCAAAGTTGTATATCCAGTACAGTTTACTGCCTTCAAAAACGAGCACACCGAATGTATTATTCTGCAGAATGACAAAAGGAATCTATCCACCTCTTTGTTTTCTTGAAAATAATGACAAAGGAATATTTTACAAGTATTTTTAATGCCTAAGGGAAAAAATGCTGTTTTTTTTACTCTGTCAATAATTGATTGCAGGTATGGGAAAGTTCTGTTTCGACAGGAAAAAAAAGCGTATTTCATGTTATCACGTCTTTTCATCTAATAAAATTATGATTTTATATAACAAAATGTATCCTAAAGCCACCACATAGTAGCAAGAGGTTAAACTGTAACTAAGAATTAGCAGCTTAAATGAAATTTAGGTCAGTAAATGCAACCTCATTTCGAATGGCAGTGGAGTGATGCACAGAGCAACCGCTACATACTAATGGAGAATGATGCTCTTTAAACGCCTTGTTCCACCTTTCAATAGCAAAGGGTCAGTAAAATTCACCACTTAATTAGACAAAAGTATTTTGATGAGCATATATACATATATGATTATTAGACACTGTAAGTACTACTTGTCTACTCAGAAATAGGCCACGAGTCATGTCATCGAAGCATCAAGGCACGGTTTTGTCCATGTGTTCAGTGTGCTGTGTTAACTTCTCACAGCAAATGAGTAACATTCAACACCCAAGCCAAACTGTAGTTATGCAATGCACTTCGCCAAAATATTAAAATAACTGTTTCTTCATACTACGGTACTATCGTCATGACTTTGAACTGCGTGAATACCACAGGGTTCTTGGCATAAACTTCTGTTGTAACTTCACATAAATTATCACTCCTTACATGCACTCCAGTTTAAATAAGATAAGCAGACACGTATTAATTGTCCATACTACAAACAGAGAAGGTCAAGAAATGGGGTTAAACATCGTGATGCCCCTTTTTTTCCGTTAAGTCGACAGAATTACAAAGATGGAAGCCATATCATCAAATGTTCCTAAACCCGAGCCTCTTTTCCTGATGCTATCATGATCATAACACAAAGTAAAGAAAGGGACTAATGGCTAGTACCCAAACAGAAGATACCAAAGTCAAGATATTCTTCTCTTGTCAAACAACAAATGAAGAAATTACAATACCTGTTGCTACAGTCCAGTATTTTTAGTATAACTTAAAGTAAATACAAATATACACAGGAAAAGCCGTGCAAGAAAAGTAGCACAAAAGGTCTGAGCACCTCTACCTTCAAAAACTGTCACATACCCATTATGAAGTTAAACTTGCTTTCAGTTAAGCTAACAAAAGCGATTTTTTACTTCTGTGACATCGCTAAACATTAGTAATTATAATTCATAAATCTACATCTAGGACAAAATCTCTACACAAAAAGAAAACTGATAAGAAACTATGACCTTTTCTTACTGAGCACCCTTCTTTGATTGCTCCTAGCTTTTACGCAGCCCTAACTTTGGGAGGCTTCTTGTCATTGTAAAACCAAATACTGTCAGTCAGACTTAAATGAAATTCCATTAAAATAATGACCAGAAAGCCAAAAAAAAAAAAAAAAAAAAGCCTTTAAAATTTTCTCTTGTCTACTGAAGAAAAGAAAAATAACCTAAACGCCATTTTTCACCTCTGGATATTTGTTTCAGTATCATTAAAACGCCAAGATTTTGTACTGACAAGAAGTCTGCTATTTCTACGTAGAGCTGTAGTCCCAGTGTTTTTGTTTAATTTCAACCAACTTGTCCAAGTAGGCCATTTGGTAGAAACCTATAAATGGCACCCAGGGGGTACGGGTTCTTGCTGTAAAGAGGTCAGCTATTTCCTCCCAACTAAAAATAGGCAAGATGAGGGAGGGGAAGAGGGAGTGGAGTTTTAATTTAGCAGATGAAACAAGAGTTTACAAAATTACTTCCATCTTGCCTCATAATGAAGATTATGAAAAAAAGAAGCAGTCCCAAGAGTTACAAAACCTGGATCATTTTATAGGCAGGCTGGCGTACGTAACCTAAAATAATGCTAGGAATTAAAAGAGCACTAGTAAAGAGAATCCTGGATATGGATCACATGTTATGACGCCCACCCCTCTTTGCACAGAGCAGACAGATTTACCAGCAACAGTGCTGCCAGGTGTTAACAACTCTCCTCTCTCTTACCAGCTGAGATCACACAGTGGCCGTGGCTGTGCAGATAAGTCACTACAATCAGCTGCTGTTCCCCTGAGTCAGTTTTTTTCCACCATTTACCCTCCTGGCTTTTTGTCTCCCTCACTTACTCACATTACAACCTGTTCAGGGCGAAAACCATCGTCTACAATATTCCCAAAATGGCCCTTTTTTGAACGGGGGCCCCTTGGCACTACTAAAACATAAACAACATCGGTTTAATACAGCATAAATTTTAACACTGAACTCTTTACAGCAGCAAACAGCAAGAGCTAATGGCACCAAAGCACATACGCACTACCTGGGGCAAAGGCCAGACTAAACCCTGGGATGGGTTTTCTAGCCTCATCCCCACAATGAACCGAATTCATTGAACATGTCACTCAACCCTAAGTGTATCACATTGCTGACTTAGCCACTGAGAAACAAGATCCCAGCTGCATTGAGGGACATTCTCCTCTACTCCTTCCAAGCTCAGGGATGACAGGCCTTTAACAGCTGCTGCTGACAGAGGAGAAGTCTCTGTTCAGGAAGCTCTTCCAGGAGACACAGCACATTAGACTTATCAAGCTGACAAGTCTACTTCTGGCCTCCGTCAACACAAAAATGGGAAAAGCCCATCTGTAAATCAATGACAGGACCAAAACAGCATGAAGCTGACTCAGTGGAGGTTTAGGATGGATATCAAGCAAAGGTTTTTTCACCCAGAGGGTGGCTGAGCACTTAAAACAGGCTGCCCAGGAAGTGGTCACAGCACTAAAGCTGACAAAGTTCAAGCAGCGTTTGGACAATGCTCTCAGGCACACAGTGTGACTCTTGGGGCTGTCCTATGCAGGGCCAGGAGTTGGGTGCCATGATCCTTGTCGGTCTCTTCCAACTAAGAGAACTGGGCAAACTGGTGAAGCAGAAGCCTGACAATTCCAGGTGCAGAAAAGTCCCCCTTCCTTATCAAGGATTTAGTCTACATTTTCTCCTTCAATACTCTTTCTGTAGAGAATACTTGCAATTGGTTGAAAAGAACCATAGCACAACTCTCAGCAGTGGCATAGCACAGCACATTGGAGCTACTTACTCAATCATGTGAGGGAAGGGCAGAGGATGTATTCAGATGACAACTTATCTGCAGAGAGATTTTTTACATCCTAGGAGACCTGGACAGTTGTGCAGTTGCTGGTGTTTACATGTATGCGTAAGTTTTAATCCTTTTTGCTTCTGAAACACACTTCATCTTCAACCTTAGAATCACAGAATATCCTGAGTTGGAAGGGTCTCACAAGAATCATTGAGTCCAACTCCTGGTCCTGCACAGGACAGCCCCAAAAATCACACCACGTGCCTGAGACCATTGTCCAAATGCTTCTTGAGCTCTGCCCGTCTTAGTGCTGTGACCACTTCCCTGGGGAGCCTGTTCCAGTGCCCAGTCACCTACTGGGTGAAGAACCTTTTCCTAACATCCAACCTAAATCCGCCCTGACGCAGCCTCATGCCATTCCCTCAGGTCCTGTTGCTGGTCACCACAGAGAAAAGATCAGTGCCTGCCCCTCCTCTTCCCCTTGAGAGGAAGCCGTAGCCTGCAATGAGGTCTCCCCTCAGTCTCCTCTAATTTGAACATGCCAAGTGATCTCAGCTGCTCCTCATACAGCCTCCCCTCAAGACCCTTCACCCTTTAGGTGCTCTCTAGTAGCCTTAGATTCTTCTTCCACTGTGACACTCAAAACTGCACACAATATCCAGGGTGAGGCTGCACGAGTACAGAGCAGAACAGGACAATCCCCTCCCTCGACCGGCTGGCGATGCTTTGCCTGATGCACCCCAGGTCACATCTGACCCTCCTGGCTGCCAGGGCACTGCTGACTCATATTCAACTTGCTGTCAACAGGGACCCCCACCCAGGTCCCTTCCCGCAGCACTGCTCTCCAGTGTCTTGTTCCTCAGTCTGTCTGTACATTGAGGGTTGCCCTATCTCACGTTGTTGCTCTCTGTAGCTCTCTGAAGGTGTTAAAAACTGAAATTACTACAGCAGCTCTGCTCAAATCTCAACTGTTTTTGCCATTATTGTATGTAGCCCAAGAGAGATTTAACGCATTTTTAACGTGATAGCATCCTCCCCCTCTCGCTTTCCTTTTTCCTCACACCCCCTCTACAAATCTTCTGTGGGAAAGCTTCCCTATTTTACTATTGCTGTCTTTGAGATGTTGCAATTATTATCTGTAATTGTTTAAGAAAAAAAAAACAACGCCAAAACACACACTAGGACAAATCCTGCTCTCTTGCCAACAACATCTGCTATCACAGAATGAATATATTTAGTTCAAAACCTGCCCACTGTCTCTGTACATGACAGAACACTGACTGCAGGACAGGGAGAGGCCTAAGCCCAGCATGTGCAGTCATACGGTAAGCAACGTATATGATGTTAAACCTTATATATGCCACAGAAACAGTCTCAGTTAAAGGACTGCTAATAAACGCTGTAAGCAAGAAAGATACGATGTTACATTTATCACAACTAAAGCCCTTGTATTTATTGCCTACAACCACATCTCCCCCTGGCACAATATATTTATTTTCATACTGTTAGCCTAAAACACCGGTCTCGAAATTCTGATTTTGCACTCTATTTTATTTGGAAACATCACTCTTTTCAAGGGAATATTTTAGGTTTCTGCAACACTATGCTGCCGTATTTCCTTTTTTTTGACGGGGGGAGGCGGTGGGTGAGCCTCGCCGAACATCCCGCCTCCCCTCCCCCACCGCACACATCCACATCCACACTCCAAGGCTGGTGCGTCAGGAAAGGAGAAACGCCGTACGAATCCTCGTGGAGAACAGCAAGAAGCATGTTAAGGCAACACATAAAGGGAAGCCTTTATTCCGTGTAAACGCCGACTTTGAAAAATAAATATGCAAGCCGAACTTTTAGGGTGTGGCCTGGCGTTTTCCCCCCTTGTTGCGCTGTGAATGATGCTGCCCGAGAGCCCAACAACATATCATTAAATAGGTCAAGGGTCACTCCTTTACATCATACCATACCAATATTCAGCCGCTCACCGAACCTATCTGCCAGCCCCACCGCCGAGATTGAGCCCGCACCACAAAATGGGGACCCGTCTCAGCCCGGTGACAGAAGCCGGGGGCAGGGTGCCCACGGGCCCCGCTGCTCCGGGGCTGGGCACGCCGGCCCGGGAGGTGCAACAGGTCGCAGCCCCGCAGCCCCGGCCCCCGAGGGGCTCCCCGCACCCCCCGCCCCGCCGGCGGCCGCGGGCTGGAAGCGGGGCCGGCAGAGCCCGCGTCTGCAGGGGGTGGGAATGGGGGCTGAGGGGAGAGGAGGGGGAACTTGTTTACCTACTTGGAAGTAAACTTCGATGTAGGGGAGCGACCGGCCCCTCCGCCCGCTGCTGATTCAAGCCCTGGCGATGAATGGGATCCCCTCCCCCACCCAGGCTCTGCAAACTCCACACTGGAGCGTGAATACCTCGCATTCCCCCCCTCCCCCAAGCATTTATTTTTTTTTAATTAAAAAAA
>JAWMRA010000001.1:95362122-95441047 GCA_035584735.1 Pseudotriccus pelzelni | reverse complement strand
AAGCATTTAAATTTTTTTACTTAAAAAAACACATTAATATACTATCCCCGACGTAGGGTGAAACTGCCCCCCCCCCTCCCCCCCCCCCACGCCCCGGGGTCGCTCTGCCCGGGGGCAGATGCAAAACACCCACCACGGGCACGGCAGCCCCACGCACACACATCGCCTCGGCCCAAAGAAAACACCCCCAAAGCCCCCAAACAGCCCCCAAAACGACCGGCTTCAAATAAAACTTAGTCATAACAAGCAGCGGCTGAGCGACCCCCTCCCCCCCGGGCGGGTCAGGCTGCAGAAGGGGCGCCGGGGGCAGCAGGGCCCGGGTTGGGCTCGGCTCGGGGGGCTGCGCCGGGGAAGGACTGGCGTGAGGAAAGAGGAGAGGGGGGAGAGAAAAAAGGGGAGGGGGGGAGAAAAAAAAAAAAAAACCACAACAGGGTCCCCTGGATGAATAATCCGCCTCGGGAACTCACCTCGCGGCGCAGCGGGCGTTAAAGGCACAGCTCCCGCTCCCGCGGGCGGGGAGAGCCCCAACTTCTGCGGGGGGCGGCGGCGCTGCTGCTGGCGGAGACTTTTCCTCACTTGCCGCGCATGGTGCAACTCCTCTTTCCCCGGGGTCCCGGCCAGCCTGCCAGGAGGCTGCGAATCCCCCCTCGCCGCCGCCGCCGCCGCACACGCCTCCTCCCCCCCCTCCCCTCCGCGCGCACGGGCGGCACAAGGAAGTCCCGGAGAGTGGGATAGGGGAAACGGAAAGTTTTGGGGCGGAATGGCGGTGAGGGGGGTGGCGGGGCTGGTGGGGCCGGTGCGGGCGCGCGGCGGCTGCGGGAGCAGCGCCGGGGGGAGCGACAGCCGCGCCCGGGGCCGCCGCCACCGGGCGGGAGCGAGGGAGGTGACGGCGGGGGAGGGGGCGCACCGGGAGGGCTCGGAGCGCCGGGGTAGCCGGGGGGCGAAGCAGCCGCGCCCTCCCCCACCCGGGTCGGTCCCGCACGCCGGGACGCGCGGCCCGAGGAGGCGCCGCCGCCAACGCCCCCGGGGGTGCCCCGGGGTGGCCGCTGAGCCCTGGCCCCCGCTCTGCCTGCGGTCGTGTTGTTCTTCGACACCCCCCGCAACTGAAACAACTGTGACACACCACGCACACACGGAGGGCAGCCCTGCCCTCCCCTCCCCCGCGGGTGCCGGCCCGGCGCGGGGGCACACGCGGTGCCCTCCCGCCCCCGCGCACGTTCGGCCCCCGCGGGCCCCGCTCGGGCTGCGGGGGCGGTTGGGGCCGGTGGGGCGGCGCTGCCCGCAGGTCACCGCGGGGCGCGCTCCGGCCCTGGGACGCGGCGGCTCGTCCCGGGCGCGGTGCCCGGCGGGGAGGACCGGGCAGCGCCGCGGGAGCGCTCCCCGCACCGCACAGCGATGCTCCTCGGCGCACTGTCCCGGTCAGCGCCCCGGGGGCCGAGCGGGCCGTGAATCGGCACAAACGGGCTTTATTGCTCTATCGCCCAAGTGCAACACCCGCGGGGCAGCAACGCTGCGGCTCTTCGGCCTCCAGCGCGCCCGTCTCCCACGCGTGTGCCCGTGTCCCGTCCGCGTCCCCCCCACCGCCCCCGGGCGGATGATGCAACGCGGCTCCATGTGCTTCCCCTCCCCCGCGCGGCTCCCGGTTTTTTTCCGCCTGGCGGGTCACCCGGCGGCTGATTGATTCTCCTTTCGCGCTGCCCCGTCACTCGGCGCTGCAAAGTAAATAACAAGTTGACATCATTACCGCGCTCCGCAGGGCCCCGCCGCTACCGCACCGCCGCGAGTAGCTGCGCACGCCAAACCGCGCCGCGCCCCGCCCAGCCCCCCGCTCCCCGCGCGGCGGGGCCGCTGCTCCCCCATCCCCGCCGCCCCCGGGGGGGACCGCGCCCCCGACGCGACCGAGAAGGGCCCGGCCGGGGGCAGGGGCCGCCCTGCTGGTTTTGGCGGTCTTCTTACCCTTCCCCTCCCCCTACTGCCAACCCTCCCCCCACTGCCAACCCTCCCCCCCGACCTCATGGCTAATGTCATGCAAATAATAAGATTATCTGGATGTTGCCGGGGTGTCTGCCTCGGTGGGCTCGTCCCGGTGACAGCCAGACTCACGCGGCCCCAAAAGTCATATTTATTATTGTGGTTTGTTGTTTGGGGTTTTTTCCCCCGTATGACCTCTCCACTCTTTTTTCTCTTTTGGTCTTATTTTGACATTAAAAGGAATTTCATGCTCACTATACTTTTAGCCCAAAGCCTTCAAATGTACTGTCACCCAGCATTCTCATGGAAATATACGACATCATCCAAAGCAGGACAACAAAGATCCTTGCTACATATATTCACCTATGTGTTGAAACCAGCACTCTCGATTCACTGGGAAATTTTACGGAGGGCTGATTTGATTAATTTTCATATTCAGAACCTCAGGGCTGCAGCACAAGGCCATCAGCACTCAGACAGACATACATAAAAACACGTCTCTCCTTCTAAGCAAGCTCCCATTTGCCTTACTTTTTACCAAAAGCAAAATCTACATTACATTTTATTACTTGACAATGTCAACAAACAAAAAACCCTCTCCAGATTCATAATGAGATGGTCCAGAATTTTTTGCTCCTGTGCGTTTCATTTGTTTGCTTTCTTTTAAAGTGCTATGGGCTTACAAATGAGGTAAACTCATCAGAAAATCGTCGTAAGTCGAGACTTGCAGAGTTTCCAAGGCGGGGTTGACCAGCAAGGAAGCTGAGAGCATTCTCACTCCTGCACTCTGGGGGACAATGGAGGTCTCATCCCTCCATTAGGCCCAGCCCTTGCTGCTCAGCCTGGCAAGGCTGGCTCAGCATGTCCTGACCTGCAGGCACCGGCAGAGACTTCTGAACCATGTATTGAGTTTTTCCCTGCTGAGGAGCAGCACATCCTCATCCTACACTGCCTGGGTGTTCTGGCCACACACCTACCTACCACAGTGTCCAAACCTCGTGCTCAGAAAGCCGCCAGATCCCAGCCAGGCGCCCGGACAGTTGGTCCCAGGCTGGCCAGGGCCCAACCACACCTGCTGGTCTGCTGAGCGGGCAGGGAGACAGGCAAGGAAAGCTGGGGTGATGGGGAACTGAAGGAAATGAAATTGCAAACTCATAGGGATACAAGGGGCACAGCCCCCACTGCCTGTTATCAGCAGAGTGTAAGTCAGTCCTGCAGGAAGCAGGACAAGCAGGAGAGGGCAAGTCTGAAGGGCTGCATCTGCCTACCCCTGACTTTCTGGACTGGTTCCTGTGGCCGGGAACCCTCTGCACACAATGGCCGGCAGCGGCCGGCATGGTCCTTGCTACACCAGGAAGTCAGGCAGGCTCACCTATCCCTGAGGGAGAAGAGGTTAAATATTGATGTAATGCTTGCCGAGAACTTAAAATTAAGTCTATCAAGGAAGGTGCTTTTTTCAAGCTATGCTTGAATAAGAGGAGCTGCCCAGACCCATCATAAAGGTTTGGTTTTTACCAATTAAAATGAAAAAAAAACTACAAAAAACTAACAACTATACAGTGATAGTAGAGTAAAATGTAGAAGAGTGAATCACTACTCTGGCCATTGCAATAATTTTGGCCTTTCTGTAATAAAAGACCTCAAAGTGACTACGTATAACAGAAATCACTTTTTTTTTTAAGAGCCTTGTTTTTTCAGTTTCATAACTAGTGATGCTGCAACAGTGATCAGCAGCAGTGCTGTGGCCCTGCAGCTCCAAACGAAGGGAGGCAGAGTTGTGGTTCCTCACCCTCATTAAAATAGAAACCCTAACCTGAAACAATCAAAGTCAAGGGCCAGCAGGGCTGGCCTACTGGGGAGATAATGGGATCACAAGACAAAATATTTTGCATTTTACAAGATGAAAGCCATTGTTATTTTTCTAGTGCTTCATCATCTTGTATTGTGTTGGTAACTGTTCCTATGTTTGCCCCCCACACCATGTTTTTCTGTTCTCTAACTAAAAGTAAGTTCTCCTGAATAAATGAATAATTCAAAAATTAAGTAATTCTTCTCACAAAAAAAAAAAAGGCAAAAAAAAAGTGCCTGAAATGCAAACTAATTATTTGTTCCTGTTACTAACTGTAAAGAATGCGGACCTCCCAATTAAGTTTTTTAGACATTTCATATACAAACTTTCGATGCAATAGTGAAAACTGAACTGGTGTTTAAACTTGAATAGATGCCCCAACACTGTTGGGATAGAGGTGCAGTATGCCATTCTTCTGTTGCAATATGTAGATATTCTGTGAATGGAAATGTGACACAGTAGGCACTGGTTCTGCCATGCTCACAAATATGTTAAAGATAAATCCCTAGCTTTCCTATTACAACATGTCCTGCCAAACTATTTGTGGTGGGAAAGTAAAGACTTTTAGCACATTATTATTACTATTTAGCACGTCTGTGGCAGCAAGCTTTGACTTCTATTTTGTGAGCATCTTTACCGCATTTGATATTCTTCAGGTAAATGTTCTCATGGAGTTACTCACGCAAGCAACAGCTTTGCAGCAGCAAAAAACTGTTTCTCATTTAGCCACTTATTAATACCAAGAGTTTCGATTTTAAAAGGAAATTCAGATTGACTAAGATATTTTCAGAAATAGAGACCATACTGGTATTTTTTTCTTTGCATATTACTTCATTGATATCTTTGAAATAGACTGAAAGCTTTTTCTTAACTCATGAATGCTTGTGCAAGTAGATCTCCTGAGTAAAATGACATTATCAGAAATAAAAAAGCAAAGTGGAAGACCTCATTTCAAAGTTTTCAGAATGCGAAACTGTCTTTTGTTTGTTTGTTTTTGCAAAGCAAGCATGGTCTGATCCTTTTTCTATCCTATTTCTCTCCATAGTTTGCTTCATGTGGCCTGTAATACCTGTACTTTGTAGTGATAATTTTTCATCTGCCCTTTTGAGACATAAAGATCTAGATTCCTCGGGCTTCAAAAAGAATTCAATCTAATCTAATAATTTCTGATAAGAGTTTTGATGCTATTACGCTGTTGCAGAGATTGCAAACAGAGATGCACTATTCATAGTTCCTTCCCCATGCCATTATACAATCAATGCCCATCTGCTGCTCAGGGGTAATGAGGATTAGGTAAGCATCACACCAAATGTACTTTTTCTTCTTTGTATAAGATGATAACATATTTGATGATTCTTCCAAAGAACAGTTTCAAATATCTATGCAAGTTAGGGCAACACTCCTATCTACTATATGGAAGATATTGTTTGGTATGTGGAACATGTAAATGTTATTACTTAAGGTAAAATAAATCAGAAACTTTTATGTATGTAATCTATACTCCCCTGATCTATTTAGTAGGCTGACATGAAGGGCTGAGTTAGCAGTATGGGTTCCTTAGAATCCTCAGATGGAACAGGGATTTTTTATGTTGCTCTCATTTACTCTTAGAGACAGTTTGGCCTCCTGCCAGTCTGGAATAGAAAGAAGAGAGGGGTGATCTCCTTTTTCCTTGTCTTCCCTCATCCATGCAGTGTTGCATGGCCCCAGCTGTGCTGAATTAATGTCTGGGACAGTTTATCATTTCAAACCTTTTTTCCTCCCATGAAAGACTTTAGAAGAGAAAGTAGTTCTACCTAGGAGCTGGCTACAGAGAGTGAAACACCTAGAGACTGAGCAGGATCAGTTCTCCTGCAGAGAAGCCAGACTTGCACCGAGGTTGTGCTATGGATGTGAGAGATGTTAACCATGTATCATGACCCTTAGTTTCTCAGGTATTCTGGAGGTGTATGAATTGTGAGCGTTATGATGGTGCTGTCAGATGTCTCCCCTGGTGCTGTGAAGATAATCTTACCCTCTGAGACCAGCAGCAGGAGCAGCCCTGCTTGCACAGTTCTCAAAGTGGCTAAAATGAGTTGAGAACCAGGAGCCTACCCCTGGAGAAGGCCTTCCTGAAGATCTTCCTAAGAATTCGTGTTAATACTGGTTTTTGGGCTCCAGTGGGGACTTTGTCAGGAAAAGCCCCAAGGAGATCCCAGTTCCTCTCAGGAGGAGTGTGCGCGCAGAGGAGCAAACAAATGACATAGATATGCTTATGTCTAGATAAGCAAGTACCTCGGTACAGATGGGCAGGATGAAACAGGGATAGTAAGGACCAAGTGTCTGCATTGCGCCAGCGTCAGCATCCAGATGCCTCTTGGGGCTGGGGGTGTCCAGCCCGGGCTGGTCCTGCAGGCTGCCTGACAGTGATCAGTCAGCTGGAGCACCCTGAACACCCTCCCGAGGTTCACTGGCTGTGTTAGTTTCACCCAAAGGGAAACCAGTTTTCATGCTCAGAAACCACTCTGCTCTGTGTACCAAAGCTCAGCAAGAGGAGTGAGGAGAAGTGCACTCCTGATTTAGACTGAGTGGTGTAGATGCAGTCTGTGACAGTTCCCTGTTTATATTGACATTACATTGTATAATATTTTACACTTTAAAAGGTTCCACTTAATTCAGTGGGATTACTCAGGATTTAAAGCATGATTCACTGTTGTAAAATGCAAGACATATGGATAGCTTCCCCTGCCAAATGCAAAATTTTTGGTTCAAGAATTCTAAAATAGTTTTTCTTTACACAATCTCTATGGCTACTGAAGCACACAAGGTATGCTGTATCATTTCTACATGCAAGCTGCCATATTTGGGAACAATGAATAGAGGGGACGATTCTGAAGAAACTCATATGATGCTAATGCTGGCAGAAAATTAACCTTGTGAGGTGCCGTGGCCAAAAGAGCTGCTGCAATACTGGGTACTCAGAGATGGACATGTCAGGAAGGAGAACAGAGGATATCCAATCTTTCTGCTTGGCACTGGTGGTATGATGTCTGCTAAAGCAGTTCCATTCAATTATCTGCACTTCAAGAAGGGCGATGGAGGAATTACAGACAAGAGCACTGATAATGACGAAAGGATTGGAAAAAAGCTTATTTTTAAAGACAGTGATCCATTTAACTTATCAATGAAGAAGCTCAGCTCTCTGGAAGAATGAATGTGTGGGAAAGGAGCTAGCAGAGGACTTCAGTCTATCACACAAATACAGGGAGATCTACAACTCCAAGTTACAGGCAAATAGCAGGTTTTTAAGAAAATTAACCAGTGAAACAGCTGGTGTGGATATCCTCTTATTGGAATCTTAAACCAAGCATTTCTACTGAGCCTCAACAGGCACCAAGAAGTCCTATGGCCCATGTTACAACGTTGCATGCCTAGAGCAAACTATCACAATGGTGCTTTCTAGCCTTAAAATCTTCAAGCACAGACCTCTGGGAAGTGGTATTTTTGAGAAGCCCAAGTGTGGTTGACTGACTATTTATCTATTGGTCTAATTTAATAAAAATTTTCATTAAACGTGTTGTTAATACCCTGACAACAGAGAAGTTTTACAATATGCACATGCATTATTTCTGCAGGTGTGTCTGACGTAGACTATCTTTCTATTTTTTAACAGGAATAGCTTTGTATAAAACAAACACTTTCCCTGAAGTTTTAGGGTTATGGTTTTTTTCGTATTCCAAAAGTTTTCCCTAGGACCTTATCCAAGAAAGAGAAGAAACTAAGGATAAACTCCAAACCCTTTGCTCTAGCAGTAAACCAAACTATTACAAATGTAATGATTCAGGCCTGCTCTTCAGTCTTAATTTCCATATGGCTATAGTTGACCTGGTACAGTTTAGAGCCTCTGTTCATAGGTTCCAGTGCTTTACATGGGCATGAATAAAAATGCACGAGAGGGAGAAGAAACTCAGTTAATTTTTTGATGATTGAATTAAAAATAAAGTACTAGTAAACGTTTAAAAGACAGTATTATGGTATTCAAAATGCAATAAAAATGAATATTTAAAAATTTAAAATATACTTCCTAATTCCATGCTTTGGCCAGTTTTATTTAACAACTGGGTACTTAAGACATTCAGGTACCAGATCTATTTTTAGTCTCTGTCTTATTCTCCTTGAAACCAACTTGGGTACTACTTGAAACCAAGTTTTGTTACTACTTCAGTGATTTGAAAGACTAAGCAGCAAGGGAGAAACAGGTTCAATAAATCAGTACAAATCTCCATTACAACCAAAACGATTCTTTCATTCCTTACCAGGACAACTCTCCTTACTCTCAATTCAAGTATTCCTACCTCATCTGTCAATACTACTAAGTAACAACATTTCCCTCCCCTCTCCTCCCCTCCCCACAGATGCCATGGTTCCTACTTTCCATTGAATCCAACAGTACTGATTTTATGTATGTATTGGAAACACAAGTTAGGTAAGATAACAGGAATGAGGTAGTTCCTGTGTGCCCCTTGGCTATCTCCCTCAAATATCTTCCTAATGTCACTAAGTTTAACAATGCATTTTGAGACTTCCCAAATTGGGTTTGACAGCTTGGGCTTCAAACTATGGCTTCCTCTGCATTGTGCCATAGTAAATTTGTGACTGGCAATATTTCACAGGGGGCAGTTGCTTATGATTTTTCTGTGTAATTGGCTCTGTGTAGGCTGCTGGCTTTTTTTCTTTCTATTTTTTCTTCTTGATAAGGAGGAAAAATATTGAGAGGATGTAACCGAGTACACTGTTTTGTATCTTCTGTACTGAGATCTTTTGTTCATTTTTTTTCAGGATTCTAAATAATAATTTTTTAATGAAGGATACAAAACTGTGACTCAAATTGAAATATTTTGAATCATTTACATAAAATTCCCCATTATAAAATTACTTCTTTACTTACTCTTAGAATAGAACTAGAGTGTCAGCCCTATAAACAGTACTTGTTTTGGCGTGGTTTTTTGGATTCTTTTTTAAGGATGCTAACCATCTAATGCTAACTAACTTAGATACATCTCTAACTCTGCAAACCATGAAAGACAGGAGAAAACATAACTGAGATATTCAAGCTAAGCCCAGAATTTTCATAAGTATAAAAAAAGTGGAACTGAAAGTATTCTTGGGCTTGTAGTGAATAAACTTACTATGTTTCTTCTTTTTTTCTGGTAAGAAAAACTTTGAATTGAATATAACCATTGTATGCATTATCAAAAATTAAATGCTTTTGAAAGAAAGTTTAAGCGAAAAATCAACATTTTTATATGAGTACTAGTGTAATGCTAATTGCAAAGTTTTCCATGTCTATATGGAAACAAATTTAGATCAACCCCTCTGTGGTAAGAGTAGAGCCAGTGTCTTTACATGCTTATTGTGGCATATTTGTACATTTATTCACTGTCTTCCCTATTATAACTCAAAGGGGCAAGATACTGAAATTATCCTGAGGCAAAAATACTTAAACCAACATGCAAAAGATTTTTGCAACACAGGGATGCTATCAGGCTAAAAAAATATTAACTAAAATGGCATCTAATTTCAGTACTAAGTGTTCAGAGAATCAACCTCAAGATTAGGTGAGACCCTGTAATTGCTCAAGCTGTAACTTTCCACATACAGAAAACACCAGTTTGAGTGGTTTTTTAAGTCTTTTGAACTCTTGGTTCTACAAATTCCAGTTCCTCCAGATGAACTTGGACTTAATTGGGAGTAAGAACAGCTGCAAGATTTTCAGATATCACACAATTTCCCTAACAGTCTACATTTGCACTCATCAGTGTTTATGTTTACTATTGTAAGAGTAATGAGTAGTCCAGATAGAAAGATTTATCTGCAAGCCAGAGCCATGTGAGCATTTCTAACTGGAGTGTGGTCACTGAAAAGAATATAATTTCTTTTTATCCCTTTCTTTTGCCCAGTGCCGGGAGAAGATAACCAGCTTGCCTTCCATAAGGATGAGCTTCCCAATGTGGAAGTTTCCCAATGGCTTGCAAAGGCACAGATTGTCTGAATCTTTCTGGTAGGATAATTGTTAACTTTGGTGTTATCTTCTTTTACTAAGTTTACAAATTGCTGTAAACCAACAAAGCAATCATCAGATTTATCAACCAAAACAAGGCCATTAAATTACTTATTTTTCAGTATTGTTTGAGGGGTCACAACCATAAACATATTTTTACGTATATGTATTTGTACAAGTCAAGAAACACACAGACACAATATACAAAAATGCTTCATTTAAAACTCTGCATGTTGAACCTCACGTTAGCCTTTACCCTCGCAAAGATCCCACTGAATTCATTGAGACCAAGGTGCCACCAGTCCTTTACTGCATCCTATCAATTCAAAGAGAACAGCTTTGCTGTTTCAGATGCATTGCAAGACTTCTTTGTTTAGTGCTATACTAGGACCATGTATGCTCTACTCCTCAGTAGTAATCAGAGCTCGAAGATTGGGATTAATCTGTATTCAGTCCCTGGTCTACCAAACCTAGGAACAGAGCAGCAATCATTTCTTGATGCTTTTCCTTCTTTCTGAGAGTAGTTTTATCTTGAGGTTCCTTTTTGTCTCAGAAGATATCGTAGTGACAGAATTGTAGAGAAGCAATTTCCCCTTTTTATTTCTAAAATAAAGACATTAGCAACAGGAAAAGAGGAAGTGTCCTCAATCAGTGCCAGGAGAAGTTCAGGTTGGACATCAGGAGGACTTTACTGAAAGAGTGGTTAATTTTGGAATGGGCTGCTCAGGGAAGCAGTGGAGTCACCAGCCCTGGAAAAGTTCTAGGAATGACTGGATGTGGAGCTTAGTGCTGTGGTTTAGTTGAGAATGTGGTGATTACTCAAAGGTTTGACTTGATGACCTTGCAGGTCTTTTCCAACCTTATTGATTCAAATGATCCTATAATTCTAAAACTAAACCAGTAACATTGTCATCAGCTTAGTTTAGCAAAACAAAACAACAAAAACTCAACCAAACCCAAAACCAGAACAAGCTGAAATGTAGCTACACACTACAATCTGTACCTTAGCATTGCTGATCATACCATTTTGATGCTGAACCTGGAGGTGACCATGCACATGTGTGTGCAGACACATTTGGCTGAGACAGAGACGTGCTTCCACAAGGATTCTGTCACAGAGGCTCAAACAGCAGAACAAACACTCCAGCTAGGTAGGTGTGCTGGAGTGAGTAAGCCAGGGAAAGTTTCCTGAAGGCCTAGGCTGCTGTTGTGGAAAGCTGTGTCCCCACACTGCACCCCTGCCCTGCTCTGTGGGTCAGGTGAGGTCCCACAGAGGTGTTCGTGAACGCTGTCGAGGACCTGAGCTCATGCAACAGCACAACATTCCTCTCAGACAAAATGCTATCCTGCTCATCCCTCAAAGGTATGCTTATGCGAAGGTAAACAGGGGCCTTGCCTAGAACTAACTAGAACGGTTACAGGTTTAGTTTTATTATTAAACACAATTTTAAGTGAAACTTCCATGGTGTAGGGGTAGTTGCAGCAGTATGCTTTCCCTTCAACAAGGGATAAAATAAACTGTGTTTGGGTAAGGGGCAAGAATTTATGATGGTATAATATAGGTTAAAATACCACACTCCTAATGAATGTAATTAAAGCAATGTGTTTTTCCTAATGTGGATCAATCTGAAGTGACTGCTGAGAGATAGCAAAGAGAACAGGTATCCAAATGGCATTCCAGGCTTTCCCCTCCCTTTTCCTGTGCATCAGAAATGGTTCAAAATGCAAGAAGCATGTCCAGAAGAAGTGCAGTGCAGCAGAGCACTGTTAAAGCCAATGGAATTATTTCCATTTACAGCAGCCAAGGAGCTTGTCCCTATTTGCTTTCCCCAGAAGAGTACACAAAACAGATTTCAGATCTTTATTATGAAACAGTGGACACGTTTCAGGCTTGATGTACTGCCTGGAGATGCTCCCAGAATGACCAAGAGAGAAAAGGGCATCTTGTAGGCAAATACCTAATTTGCTTTTTCACCCTCTAAACTGAATTTTGCACATTTTTTTTTCAGTGAATGTAAGCATCTCATTGGCACGATTGTATTGCTCCTAAAATGAGTTGCTAATACTTGAGAGATGCTGTCAACAAAAAAGAGGAATCACTTATCATTATCCCTACAATTAGTACCTCTTAAAAAAGTGTACTTACATGATCCATCAACAGATCAGTTAAGTACTTTCAGTACATTTTCCTTGAATAATTTGGCAGAACAATTTCCTTGCAGAAGTACACCAATGAGTGGGAGATACTGCAGCTAACAAAGTAAAGAGAAATGTTTGCGGATTTTTTTTTCCCCCTAGGATTTGTAAAGAAAGGAAAAAAATCTTCGATTCCAAGTTCAAAAAGATCTCACCTTACTCACACAAGCTGCCTTTCTGTTGTAAACCACAAACCTCTACAGCTTTGAAAGAGTGTGAGCTCAAAAAAGAAAACAATATGAAGTCCAGTGGGTTCAAAATTCTCTGTATTGACATTTGCCCAACTTCTGAAAGTTTTAGGGTGGAGTTCTGGCTTTGTTAAAATTCATGATAAAATTACCACAGGCAAAAGAGTACAATTTGAGTCTTAAACGTGTTTTGTTTTAGTTAATGAAAGTTGGCACATTACAGAATGTAGGAGATTTCATTAAAAAAAAAAAAAGAAGCAATAAATAAAAAAAAATTTTATTAATAAATGAACTTACTAAAGTAAAACTAGAGCCGCATGAGTGTATATCTTAAGAAATGAGAACTTTTTTTTCCTAAAATGGTGGACAAAATCACAGTTAAAGTAAAATGTTACATGTGGCCAAACTTTGCCAATAAGGTATCTTAAAGTATTTTCACTGTTAATTAAGTTTTTTGTTTACATTTATGGTTTAGGATTTATTTTTCTTTCCCTCCCTGGTTAGGAATCTGTAAGCTTAGTGGGACCAAAACATTTGATTTCCTTTGCGAGAAGGACGTATAGTTGCTGAATAATTCATATTGTATTCATAAGATAATTCGTAAATGTTGGTGCTTCTCCCCTCCCCCAGACCTTTGCAGATTAATAAATCATTCATCCTCCTGATGCAGCTGAACTAAGGTGAGGGTATTATCTTACAGAGAAAGTGACAAATGAATAGGACAATAGGTTTTTCTGACCGTTACAACACAATCTTGGTCAAGACATTTTGATGGTGAATCTCTCAGTTTAACGCAGGGTATGTGTGGTGTGAGGCAGTTACTGTGGATGCAGACAGTGTGAGCAAACATTTGGGAACAAGTTATCACAGAACCACAGAACCATGGAGTATGCTGAGTTGGAAGAGACTCACAAGGATCATTGAGTCCAACCCTTGGCCCTGCACAGGACCATCCCCAAGAGTCACACCATGTGCCTGAGACTATCATCCAGACACTTCTTGAAATCTAGCAGACTCACTCATGTGGATGAGTTCTCTTATTCCTCAGCAAAGATGATTTGGATGATTTAGTGGCACTTCCTATCTACCTGCATATGGAACAGGCAAGGAAATTGAGCTGCTGTGGGATGAAGTGGGTAGGAAGGGAGTGATGGTCAGTATGCTGGCAGGCAGCTGTTGTTTGAGGCTGCAGCAATACGACGTTCAGCAGAGACCAAGGCAAAGCCCTGTCCTAGGGCTGGAATAAGCCCCTGCAGCAGAATCCAGATGGGCACGAGAGAGTGGCAGATCCGCAGGGGCTCTCAGGGGGCTGGAGCCCACCCTGTTCAAGGAGAGGATGGGGGCACAGCATTAGTTCAGTCTGGAGAAGGAAAGACCCTGTGACTCCCTGCAAATTCCTGGTGGGAGAGGAAGGAGAAAGCAGTGTCCCAGCTTTGCACTTGGCCCCATTCTGGGTAAGAGCTGGGACAGACAATCCTCTTTCCACCCAAATTGGTGTGAGTCCATGATTCCAAGTTCACAGGTTGACTCTGCTGGAGCACTGAAATAGGGCAAGAGCACCTCTATTCCAACAGGATATCCTCAAGAGCCTAATTTCTGAGAGTCTTATGCAATGGGAAAGTGTTTCACTTTGCCTTAAGAGTCTGCTGAAAGGCAAAACCATCCTACACATGCCATAGGGGAAGGCAAGAGTTCAGCACTTCCAACAACAATAAAAAAAGGAGAATGTTTATTTAGAAATCTGAGCATGATTTTAATGGCCTAATATTAATCAGCCAGGTTTGAAAAAGAAGGTCAAATTATAAATAGAGCTGAAAGGCACAGCATACAAAAATACAGTTGTATTTGCACTATAAATTTTGTATAAATAGAAAGAAAAATAACCCCTGAAATTTTTCAGGCTCAAATTCCAGCTGCTCTATTAATATGAAACCTGTTCTTTTCCTTTTATTTTTCATTCCTGAGCCTGTGGAACCTTGGTTGGGACCAGCCACCTCTCTCCCACTGCCAGGTGCTCCCTCTCCAGCCATTACAGCCCTGGAACTGCTCACTTGTTTTGCATGAGGTAGATCAAGAACAGGCTCAATGTTTTTAATTCCAGTTTGTCCCTTCCCATGCTAAAATCTATTGTGGGATCATTAGCAGGTAATTCCTGTGGAGATATTTGGGTCTAGCATGGCCACAGCTGTCTGGATAAATATATAACTTGATTAAACATTTAAGTGCCCCTTTTTCAGCCTGTCCTCACCTGTGCACAAGCTGCAACAGCTCAGATCCCCTGGCAGCTTGGAGACAGCTACCATGTCTGGCAGGAAGGCACTTATGTTGCTGTTGTCTGCAAACCTTCACACCAGAGGAATTTGTAGCCTACTCGTTACTTAATCAGCTTCTGAAGAAAATGGAAAATATTTTTCTTTATTACTTCTGGAACTTTTTTCACTGAGTTTTAGATGCTATCTGTTAAAGAAAATTTGTCAGGCATGATGTGAGCCTCTGCTGCCTGCTTATCCTTTTCTATCCATCCTCCAGTTTGCCTTTTCCTCTTGTTTCTCTCTGCTACTGCTAATATAATATTTTCTGCTCCTGTGTTCTTCCAAAGGTGCCTTGGCATTTGCATATTTATTCCCTAAATTGTCCCAGCATGTCCCCATTAAAAGAACCCGATTACCATGTCATATTGTTCTTGAAATCACTTAGAATTTTCTTAGATTGTGTGTATCTGTAAGAGTTGGTAGTGCTGCCATAGGTGCCCCAGACACCAGGAGCCTGCCAGGTGCTTGGAGTGCCCTGGTGTTGGGCACAAAGGGGTTGGGCTGTGGCCTGCAGTTGGTACCGGGCGTCTCACTTCTGGGCAAAACCTTCAACTGATGACAGCAGCAGACATCAAGGCTTTTACTTCAGTAGGGGCCAGTCTGGATCCAGAAGCTTTGGTAAAAATATACTTTAGATCACAGAAAGCTTTTCTTACTTCTGGGAGGTTTCTTACACCGACAGATTGGGAAGTAAATGGCCTGGGTTGTAAATTTATTTCTTGGCCCTAAGTAAGAATATTCTGACTTGAAATTCCCAGCTTGGACAAGAGGGTTATGTACTATACAGTGGGTCATAATGGAGCATAACTTCTTTTTGCCTGTGTTTTGCATTGATTCAGCCACTCTTAAGGGTAGAGTTACAGACTGGATTGCTCCTTGCTCTTCCTATCACTATTGTCACTCATTCCTGCCTTAATTTGTTCATCATCAGATTCAGTTTTCTTCCACACTCAAACATATGGATTCAAGATGTGGGCTGGACTTACACAAGGATATTGTGTTTTTTACTTTCTCTAAAACTGAATAAGCAATTGTCACAATCCAAGCTATTGTGCTGAATTAAAAAAAAAAAAGGCAATGAAATGGGAGACTGTGTATGAGTGGCAAAAGTGGGTGCTACATAAATGTGCAGAGCAAGAATATGCTTATTAAATAGGCAACAGAGCATTAGAGAAAACCAGTTCAATTTACATTCAAGTATACTATGGGATTGTTTATAGGTCCCAAAAGAACTTCCCCAGCATTAACACATGCAGTATGAGGCACAGAGGTGGTAGAAGCTATATAAAGGTGAACAGACATGTAAAACCAGAAGAACTCGTTAGCATTTACATTGTTGCTGCCTTGAGGCTATGGCAACTATTTCACCCACCTTTCAGAAATTCATTCAACTTTTTTTTTCTCAGTGTAGTGGATTAAAAGACAGCAATTTTTAAGGTCAGGGAACAATGTCAGTGATAAATCAAGCTAATCTTGCGCTATTCTTTCAGGATAATGAGGGGCACATGTAAGAATCCTACAGAAAAAAAGACTAATAATGCATTATGAAAAGAGGAGGGAGAGGTTTGGTTTACGTCCTTTTCCCTTTTCTTTAAGTGTAAAGATAAGATGATATATTTATCTCTGGATCTATACATTTGTGTCACAGTGAAAATTCATCTCTTATGACCCTTTCCTAGGTGACTACTCAGTGACTCCAGATTTCTGGAAAAGAAGAGGAAAAAATTATGACAGAAGAAAAGTCTATGCAAATAAATCCTCAGTAATGAGAGGGAAGGTGAGAACTGTTTGATTTTGACTTTTAACTCAAGTACTGAAAAGCACTCAGGAGAAAATTTATCTCCCCATCTTTCTTCAGGGCAGAAAAGATTCAAAGTGAACATGTGAGGTCTCCAATTACTCCTCAAGCAAAGTTATGAGAGAATTAGCCTTCCTGGTAGCTTAAAGGGAAAAAAAAAACCAGAAGAAAAATCCCATCCTCTTACACATTTTATCAAGCAACCTTTCTTCTTAAATTATTGAGAAACATGCCAATTAAGACTTTATCTTTTGAAACATTCTTATCTAGATTTTTTTAACAAATAGAGATTGGATGGGCATCCACCCATCTTTTTATTACTTTTTTCCCACATTAGGAAGTGCTACACATTTCCACAAGCCATAACAAATGGTCCCATTTGCTGTGGGATTTGCTCTCAGCTGGGGCACAGACTGTGGTATGTCTTTATTACCAGAAAGATGTCTGCTTTAAAGCAGGGAAGCAGGATGCATTACTGTCCTGCTTCAAAATCCCAGTAGCATCAGACACAGTTTTTACTGCATTGTACCTCAGCGAGACCAGCACTGAACTTTACAGCAGGAGGTGACTTCATCCAAGTATCTTAGGATAAAAATCCGAGAAATATTTGTTTACTTAAGTGTTTTACCTGTAGGGGGAGGGGGAAAAATTTCTTTAGTTATAATGAAAACAAAATAACCCTCTTTTGTTGGGAATGGTGGGATTTAAGGTAGATAGGACACAGAGAAAAAAAGAGCTGTCTGTTGACTCATCCTGTATACCACTGCATCTTGGGTCTCATGATCAAAGAATCACTGAATCATTTAGGTTGGAAAAAATCTCCAAGATCATCAAGTCCAACCTTCAACTAATCTCCACCTTGTCAAGTAGACCATGGCACCGAGTGCCACATCCAGTCATTTTTTGAACACCTCCAGGAATGGCGACTCCACCACCTCTCTGGGCAGTCTGTTCCAATGCTTAACAACCCTTTCAGTGAAGAAATTCTTCCTGATGTCCCACCTAATGATGTGCCCATTGAATGTATTCTGTAATTTTAAAACAAAGCCAGATTTTCAACATGTGCATTGCTATCAGTTCCCTGCAGTACTTGGAGTAATGGTACTTATAGTAGTTGGAACCCTGTCCTTTTAAACTCTTACCTCTGTCTATATTAGTGCTTTACCCTTTTTAGCTGACTACTGAAACCCCATAAAATTAATTTTTCAATAGGATTTCAATTACTGCTTACACTGACAGCCTCTAATAAAGTTTGAACACAGATGTATTCATATATAGGATTTATTAAACTTATCATGAAACCTTAATGGCTGACTTAATGGCTTAAGAACTGAGTCTGTACCTGAAGGAACATATCTCCAAAATTAAAATCGCAAATCCTGTTGCTGGAGGTTTTTTCTTGTGCCACAGAAAGAGTTTTCTTTCTAGTAGATTTAAACTATCTCCACAAACCAAGATATGTTGATGAGAGACATGTGTTTTGCTTGAGCAACTTCATCTATATTTGGGTTTTGCTAGCTCAGTTGATGGGAAACTAACAAAATGCTTTCCCAGGTCAGCTACTTGCTTGAAACTTACAGCAAAGCCTTTATAAAACTTTTGAACTTGAACAGGAAGAAGAGTAAGAAGGTATTAATGATAAATGAGTTTGGTTGCTGTTATCTAGGTCAAGTAAAAAGAAATTACACCTACTCTGAGTGAAACAGTGATTCAGATCGTTCACCTTAAAGTTGAAGAGCCTTTACAAGGAAATTTGGTTCTAAGTGGATGTGTGTGGGAGACTGACATTAACACCTTGCACCGAAGAAACTATTCTCTCAGTCCCTTGCCACAGCTGACTAAACACACAGTGCGGGGTGAGCAAAGAGCTGCAGGCAGCAGGGCTGGATATAGCCCACACTGAGTGAGGAGCTTGATACAACAAGGTAAACGGAGGGCAGACCTATCATGGATCATATTTCCCCTACCCACCAAAGCCCTCAGATTACATTAGATGTGCCATTGTACTGCATTTATTTCTAGAACGTCAGCCCAAAGCCTGGATTCCCCACCAGCCTCATTAGCCCTTGGAGCAGACTCTGCTGACGTTCAGGTCGGTACCCACGCCACCTCTATTGCCTGAGCAGTCAGTATAAAAATACATTAAAAGAGCCAGAGGGCAGCACAATTTTAAAGGTGTCAGTGTCCCTTTGTTAGCTACATTGCTGAGCCATATTACCCACAACATGAAAGATTTCTTTATTTAACAGACAGGTGTGTAGTTTAAAAGATCACTTGACAATTACCTTTGAAAGATGTTCTAGTAGCTTAGGTCACCTAATTTGTTCTCCAAGACGGACGTAACAGCTAGCATAGATCTTTAATTTCCCTGCTCTGGTATTGCTTTAATATAACCCTATCTGCTCCACTGCATTTTTTCCCAACTGCTCTATGAGGTTTGACTGCATTTAGGGAGGTAAGGACCTCAGGAGAAACTCTTGACATTTAAGACTTCAAGCCAAATATTTTTATTAAGATCTTTCTCACACCATGAATATTAAGTATTTATAGCTGTACTGGGCCGAGAAGAAGGCAGCGCTAGGGTGCTTCAGCTGGATTGTTTCCGTAAGGTTGGCAGACCTTCTGACTATTTTATGACAGCATAAATCTGTTCACTTAACGCGATCTAGGAAAAAAAACATTACCAGTGGCCATTTAAACTCTATTTCTTTAGTACCTGAACGCAGCGAGGAGGTGTCTGCACACCATGGTGGGGTGCCCCTCCCAGAGCCAGAGACAGCAACTGCTGCAGGGGGGATGCTGTCAGCTGCTACTGCCAGCAGGCAAACTGCCTCTGATATCTTTGCCTGACTCTGCACTGTGCAGGGTAGATACTTCTATACCTCTCTACAGATAGAGATACATTTATAGATAAATCTCCATGTTTCCTTGGCAGGCAGGCACTTTGTGTACATTGCCTGTTTAAACCAGAAATAAAAATTTTAACTTCAGGCTAACAAATGTAGCACAAATTTGAGGCAAAAGGTTGGAAGCCTGACCATTATAAAGGCTTTTAAAATATTTATTAGTGTTCCTTTGGCTTGGCCTGAAATCATCATAGATTAAGTGTATCAAAAAGAGTCCAGGAATGACCACAATGGAGATTTATTTTTTTTAACGAAAAGAATAATACAAAACTTGGGATTTCCAGCGTGCATTTTGGAGCTGGTCTTTTGGAAGTGAAGGAAACAGAAGCAGAAGGTTGAGCATGGCTAGCTTTCAAATTAGTATGGTTTAAGGTACATGAAGAGACAGGAATCAGGTCAGTAGACAGGATATGAATGGATTAAAAAATAAGATGAAATGGAGAACACGAGAGCTCTCTCCAAAAGTGAGCTGACAAAAAAATTATGAGGATAAAGGAGACGTGTCACAGGTAAAAATAATAATTGCAAGAAGGCTGGGAGACTATTAGTTGGCAGAATTGTCTAGGACAACTTTCATTTGCAGACATCTTTTCAGTGGCTGTAGGCATTTCCTGGTTTGGCTGCAGTTTACTCAGACACGTAATGGAAACAGGAAAAGATACTTGATGAAGTTAAATGCAGTCTTATGAAAAGTGTGAATACCATGGGCCTGCTTTAAGTCCAATGGAAAATGCATACATTCAGGAAATGGCATAAATTGGCACAACTGTATTTGATGGGAATGTAGCCATTTACCTTAGGTGAGTACTTGGCTGTTTTTTGCTCATGTTGTGCCAAGCCTTTCACACTCTCAGGGTGATTTAATTAATATACTTCTAGCTCACACTCTCAGGGTGATTTAATTAAATACACTTCTAGCTATTTATTGAACCCCACCTTGCAGGGTTCAAGGACTTCTTCAGAGATGCTGAAAGTCCTGAACAGACACTGGAAATGAGGTGCCTTGGAGGCACTCAGAATTGGCCAGAGAGTGCTTTGCACTGTAGAAAACCAGACCCTTTGCATTCATCTTAAATGAAGTTGATGTCTTGGATTTTTCACACATAATGACCCTGACGCATTAAAGTGCAAGATTACTAATAAGAAATATGATGAGCTGAGAGTACTAGAAAGCATATGTGGAATGACAGGACAGATACCTATGTCTTGGGGCTACATAAATCCCTTTGGACAAAGACTACTACTTCTATTTGTGTTTATTTAACACCTCGTGTGCTTAGGCCTGGCTCTGCAGCTGCATATTTACCAGTTTTCATCACTCAAATAATACAATACAACACATATGCACATCTGATACTTCTTGCCACATTTTAAAGCAACATCTAATTAGGATGTAAAACTGAGTTCTAGTAAATTACTGGAACTAGCTGTGTGTTTTTGAACACTGCCAGAACAGAAGAATTGAGGAAGGACATACTGACAACTCTCTGAACTCATTAATTCTCTGTTGGTCACTACAGACAGAGCACAGACTGTGGTATGAAGGAATGAATATGATAAACCCTTGACTGGCTGTTGAGCCTGGACACTCCTCCTGGACCTCCCTAGCATGAAGTGAAGGAGGAAGCTGAATAACGTGATATCAATCCCCATTAGTTCCCACTTACACACCATTTATAGGAAAGTTTATTTCCCAGAAGGCAGGGTTTTATCTGAGATTGCAATACTAACTTAGAACTACATCATGATTTAATTCAAAAGCTTGTACTACAGGGAATTAATATGGAAAGGACTGAAACCCGTGTCACTTATAGGTACAAAATGGAGTTATTATTAGAAACATATAAAAAAAGGCTGGCCTTTTTTGGTGGGCTCACTACAGAGTAGCTCCATCTGATGAAAGACCATTCCAGACACTGACATTGCATCTGTGCTAATCATGTGTGCAGTTGACAGAGAAACTGGCCAGGGCAGTGAATACAGAACAAAGTTGCTTCTGCTGTGCAAGCTGAATGGCTTAATTAGATTGTCATGATGAGCACAATGTATTTTAATAAAATAGGATAAATAAAATAGGAAATAATATACATGGAAGAAAATTGCAAGTTCTCATTTGAGTATGGGAGACTGTCTTGGCAAGCAGTCTCACAGAGACATATTTAGTACTCTGTGCAATGTTCAGGGAAGCTCCACAGACTAGAAAACAAATGTCCCACAGGCATCTGCAAATATCTTGAAGGTAAAAAACATGGCAGAGAAGTGGCTGTGCCTATACACGTAACACTGAATGTAAAACATTATGTCCAAGGCAAAAATGTGCATTTCAGGAGGAAATTAGAAATCTGAGAAAAAAATAAAATAAAAATACAATACAATGGAGTAAAAGCTACAAGGCAAGTCCCATTATATGCAAGGAATTAACTTAGAAGTTTAGAAGAGAGGATTACTGTGGATAGAGATTTAAATACTGAACAGCTATTTGGGGCTGTGAGCTTTTTGACCTTTTCATAAAGACATAATAAAATCTAATCACCAGGAAGTGGAGTTTGAGGAATGAAAAATCAGAATAAAATGTAATTAAGATGATTAACTCCTGGTATCATCCTTCTACTGGATGCTCCGTTATGCCATCATGGTTTTGAGCCTCAAGAAATTATGAGAAATTTATGTCCAGCCACAGTTTCAAATTTTACTTTAATTTATGGATGAAAATCTGCGTGTGCTGATTAAACAAAGACAAAGAAGCCAGCAAAACTAGCTAAGAACTACCTCTTTATTATTTAAATTGGCTTGGTCCTTATCTACTAGTTGATTTTATGCTAATGATCATGCCAAGAAGTTAATGCAAAGGATCACACAATTGCAAGAATCAAAGCATTACTTTTTAAGCAATAAAAAAGCCTAAAAGCAAATATACATGAAGCCTACAATAACACCTTGTTACAAATCCATTACTCACCCAACCTAAAATACTGATTTAATGGACAGGAATATCTAACCACATGAACTGTTTGGATGTATTTTGGCTTTCTTTGTGTTAGAGCATATTTCACACCTCAACTCAATCCATCAGCTGTTTACCTCAAGAGTGCCAGGCTTATTATGTCTACTGGGTTTTTTACTACCTATAAAATCTGTTTGTCTTTTACATTTTAAGGAAATAGAGAGAGTTTCATTAATACCACATGCACTACTGAAAACAAAACTTTCCACATTGTTAGGAGTCTTTGCTTCTGCTGTTGGAATAGATCTTGGGTTTAGATCTTTAATTTAGGTTAAAATTCTCCCCCCCCAAATATATTAAGGGTGGATTGACCTTTGTAATATAAATTTTATACAAGTGTTTGAGAAATTCTTTATAAAGTATGGCCCAGCTAGTAGACCACTTATTCTTTTAGCTGAGCAATCATTACAAAAAAGGTTGAGCCAATAGAGGAGATACCACTTATTATGTTCTTAAGATGTATATCACAGTATCCAACTTATTCTTTAGCATCTGCATACATCCAATGCTTAAAAACCCTTTCAGTAAAGAAATTCCTCCTGATGTCCAACCTGAACTTCCCCTGACACAGCTTACGGCCATTTTCTCTTGTCCAGTCTTTAGTTGCCTGAGAGAAGAGGCAAACACTCACCTGGCTACAACCTCCGGTCAGGTAGTTGCAGACAGTGATAATGTCTTCTCCAAGCCTCCTTTTCTCCAGGCTAAACAACTCCAGCTCCTTCAGCCCCTCCTCACATGACTTACTCTCTAGACACTTCAACAGTTCTGTTGCCCTTCTCTGGAGTCACTCCAGCACCTCAATGTCTTTCTTGCAATGAGGGGCCCAGAACTGAACACAGGATTTGAGGTGCAGACTCACCAGTGCTGAGTACAGAGGTCAATCACTGCCCTGGTCCTGATGGCCACACTATTTTTGATACAGGCCAGAAGCTGTCGAAGGAAGTAGATTCAGCAATAATGACATAGGGAATAGGCTTTACCAGCAATGCCAGCGTGTGGGTTACACCCCCATTTATCACCCAGCTCCCATATGCCCTTATTATATCTGCTCCAGATGGGAGATGTACAATACATGTAGACCTAAAATTTCTGGTTTTGAAATTATCACCACCATTCTGCACCTTCAGTGAGAGCTGGACAAGTTGGTTGAGTCCTCCTTTAGCAAAATACTAATTCAGGTTATTTGAGTATTAATTTGACTTCTAAGATGAAACTTACTTGGGTCAACACTATGACAACTGTTCTATAATTACGCATGGGGCCAAAAAAGGTAAAAGGTAATTTTTCAAATAAAAGTCCTGTCATGTGATTGCTGGGTGTGCCATTATTTTGGTTCGATTGTCTGTATCTTTGTGAATGATAAAATATGAAATCTGATACAGCAAAATGATAAAAATCTGTCCTTGAAAGTTACAAATCATTGCAAGAATTTAGCTGAGTAAAGTGGGTTACAGAGAACCTAAAACCTGTGTGTGTGTAGGCATGTGTGTGTGCTCATGTAATTGTAGGTGACCTGTGTGCTAACATTTCTGATAGAGGGGCATTTATCTAAAAAAACACAATCAGACAAATCTCTGCTTTAAATAAGACTGTGATCGTAAGATAAGGCACATAAAAAGCTATCTTTCTATCTGGTACTATCAGGGCAGAAACATGAAATTCTTATGTTGAACTGCTCCTGCAAACATATTTTTATCAAAAAAGTTGGACAGATAGAGGCAGAAGAATTTAGAATAAAAAAAAAAAGGATAGTTTGTGTTGTGAAGTTAATTAACAACTGAAACTACTTACAAAAGTGCAGTTGAATCTTCAGAACTTGAAGTATTATTTAAAATATCTACCTAAAATATCTATCTTAGCTCTGGATTGTGAGCTTACGGCAAGAATCTATGTCAAGAGTCTGATCTTTCTATGGGATGATCTTTTGGCTTTAAAAATACACAAATATTTCTTTGAAATAACGCTGACAAACATATGGACTGTAGCCAGTGTCTGAGCACTGCAATCAGCCTATTGCCCAAGTCTAGCTTGGTGGAACCGCATCTCATGTCCTGGTTTGTGATGCCTTGTTGAACTCACACAAAGGAGCTCATCTCATCCTGTGACACGGAGAAGCACCTCAACCAAAACTTCAGATGTTCACATCTTTTCTAAGAGCAAGAGCTGTATTATCTTCAGCAAACACAGTCGTGGGTAAGGAAGCAACTTGCTGTCTCTGAGTGGTCAGGAGGACTTGATGACCTCCAAAGGTTCCTTACAACCCACATTTGTATGCATGTGTGAGTTTGCTGACTCAGTCACTAAATCTGAGTACAGTCACTGAAGTACTTTTTTGTTATTTATAACCTCCATGAATAGAAGTTAGTCTTACATAGTTAGTACTTCACATGACACTCCTGACTAAGATAATTCAGACTTTGATGACAAAAGGTTGGCAATTTTGTCCACACTTATGTGGAGATTCCTTATGCAGTGTTGGAAAATTTCAGACGTATCTGAATTGAATGGTGGATAAAAGTTATAAACTCTGGAAATAAATATTTTAAATAACAACAATAATAATGAAAAAGTCTAATTCTGGACATCAAACTTATTAAAAATTTTAATTTGAAGTGCAATACTTGACACTGATTTTAAGTTTTTCTTATTAGAGTTATTTTTAATGGCTTTTTTTGAAAACAAGAACTAACTTTTCCTGCCTATAAATACAGATACAAGAATACTTAAAATTAAATTTTACAAACCAAATACCTGGCTCAGCATAGTACTTTCAGTATCTGTATTTCCATTTTTGCTTTGTGTATTCTTATACTCACAAAGTAGAAAGAAAAGAACAACACAGTGTGGCCATTCTTTGATGGGCAGATCTTCCCAGAAGCACAACTAAATTCAGAGGTTTTGTATTAACATTGTTTAAAAACCCACCAGTTGTAGAATGGATTCAGTAGGAAATCAAAGGCCAAATAGAACATATTCTTGCACGAGAAAACACAGGCATTATTATGTTACCTCCATACTAAAATAAAGATGATGAATCATATCTCAGAAAGAAATACAAATAGTAAGACTTCTATGTAATTGCAAAAAAATACTTTCTTTTATATATATGTGTATTTAAAACTCTCTCTCTTTTAATACCTACAAGAGAACTGAAGGTGCCTGGGAAAATAAATCATGTGAGAATTTCAGTGCTGGCTGCTGCAGAGCCCAGAGGAGGCTTGGACAATGCTTTGGAAAACTGAAGTGTTGTGGAAAATATTACAGTGTTGTGGAAGAAGTAATAGTTTATTAAAAATAAGGGCTGTAAAAATGAAATGACGTGTGGTCTGGCAAATGTTTTCTTTTTAAAGTTATGCATCCTGCTCATCCAAAAATATGCTAGAAGAACCCAGAGCTGGTTGAAGACCAGTAGCTGTACATGCTTGTTGAGCCCAACAGTCAGGAGTTGATGTGGATCTGCCCTTAGTACTGCTCTGATGCAGATCACAGACATTTTTTTTCCTACAAGTACAATAATAGTGATAAAGTAACCATTTTTAGAAAAATGCTGTATCTCTTTCAAGAATTATTCTGAAAGCAAAGACCAGTATTTACAGTTCTGTGAAAAACCCGAAATGATATTCTTAAGTAACATGTAGTTACAACAGTAATGTTTTGTGTTATTACCATGTTTCAGGATAACAATCTGTACCCTTAAGTGTGCTCGTATTGCTGCTGTTGTCCCCTGACCCCAGGCATGTGTCACTTACTAAAGACCCTCTGTCAGAGGAGCAGGAATGGCAGGAAACAGTCTTGGCTCCTGTGGCTCTTAATCAATTAAGTAGTATCACCCAAGTCCTTTGCAAAAGCTATTCTTATTTAATTATCATAGTTGCTATGGTTTGTTAAGTTGAAACATTTTGCATAAAGTACTTTTGAGTTTAAAATTGGAAGACGTTCCTCCTAAAGTTCCATAAATAAAAAAGATATGGTCCTTGTTTTGTTTCGAACTTGATTTCCAAAGTTTCTGTTACAGGACTGTGCAGATTTTCCCAAACGTTATCTTACAGCAAAGCCAGTTGGTGTGCTGGTGGCACTGAATTTTGAACACTTCATCAAACAAACAGCAACATGGGATGAAATGAAAGGAATGATGCATTTCTAAAGCCTGAATTCCAGAGCTTGAGCTCCCTGGGGTATCTCATCACCACAGAAAGCAGCCTGTGCCTTGTTTCTTGACCTCTCCAGCACAACTGGCTGAGGTAGGAGTTTGAGGTGAGAATCTGATAAAAACGGAATGAGGGCAGAAGGGGATTCTGAGGTGGAAGAATTGCTCTCCAGAGATTAAAGGGGAATCCTAAATAACTGACATAAATGGCTGGTGTGTCTGAAGACAGCAGGTGCTGAGTGGGCTAGATATATATCATTCCCTAAATAAAATGGATGTCAAGAAATAAAATTAGACTATAATCCTGAAGTGTAATCTTTCAGTGTTGTTATTAAAAAGCCAGCTATATATTTTCTGTCACCCAGAGTTTACAAAAAGTTATTTGATTCATAAGCAAAATAATAAAAAATATCCAAAACATCAAAATGTGACAAGCATCAGCTTCTCTATTTCTGCTTTGTAAAACTAAATTGTATTCAAGCTGCAATCGTAAATGCAGCACCTCTGACTTCACATAAGTAACTTAGATAGATTAAGTACCATTGTAGTTGAATTACAAACCTCAAATCTTTTTCCAGAAGTGAAGAGTTTGTAAAGGAAATAAGAGAGTTTTTTCGGATGGCTGTTGTTATCTGCTGTTGATACCAGCTTAGGCCTGACATTGCAAAACATCTAAACTAGCACAGCAATCCCCCCTGTACTGAGTGGGAAAGGGCTTTCCTCAGTAGGAAGACAAAGCAATAATTCAGCGTGTCCCTTCTAGACATATTTGCCCTCTGCCTCACTGAATAATTGATGAAGATAGCTGAACAAAATCATCTCCAGCTGAATCTTCAAGAGCAAAGAAAAAAATGGCAAAAGTTTCTTTAAACTAAGGAATAGCTTCTTTTGATTAAGCAATGCTTAAACAGCATCAGAGGAATTCCAGAGGGTGCACTTGTCCTTATTACAAAGCGTGATCTTTGGGGTCTTTGCAGGCAGGTGTGCCTGCAGGCGCTTTGCTTGCTCAGAACTGCAGCTCAGAGTTAGGCTGCTACACCCCCAGGTACAGCTGCAAAAGCATAGGGGTGAACAGAGCCGTGACGTAACCAACCTCTGTGTATAACGCCACGTGATCCTCCTGCAATCACAGGTGTCTACACAGAAACGGCATCATTCCAAACGTTTTGGTGGCAGTCCCATTGGCAAGGGCCTCATGCTTCTGATAGTCCGGATGCCCCGACACACGGGATTGCCCCTCTGGTCTGTCCTGTCTTCAGCACTGTGCAAGTTCATTTGTGTAAGAGTTTGGGACCATCTTGTCACAGATCTAAGACATGAGTGCATGAGATCATAGAAAACTTTCTTTTGCCCTTTAGTTCAGCGACATCTAAAACTAAACATAAAATATTCAAGATGTTGCAATCAACAATGTTGCAATCATCAATCATTATAGCAATGGACTCAAGACACAGTGAGAAGTGTTTTTTCAACACCGAATTATCACAATTCAGGCAAGGAAAAAGAGTGACTATGCCATGTTTCCATAAATCTCCAGTCACAGTCATTTGAGTTACGGCCAGTCAATTAATTTAAGCATGCTGTGAGAATCTGAGCAGAGTTGCAGGCCCATCTTTGGGAAGATTTTTTGTTTCTTTAAGTTAAATTTTGGGTTCAGTGCTTTTGAAAGACACATTATTGGGCCAAATTGTTAGTTTGACTGTTTTTCAGATAGTTATGATGCTACCTGCATTATATCTAGCTCTTCTTCCCCTTTATGTTTCTCTGTTTTCCTGCACTACTTTCTCGTTGCAAGCTAATATGCTTTACAGACAGTAATTAGCTAGATTCCATATAATTTCTTTGTATTACTTTCAAGACTTTCTCTACATTTTCTGAATGGTGAAACTGTAGGCATCTCTCATTTTATTCTGACTTTAGATCTAGTGAAAACATGGAGCAATAAGGCTATTGTTACAAAATTAACGAAAAAAGATCCTTCTCCATATAGCAATGAAGTGGAAGAAATTAACATAAACTCTCATGAAAAGAATTATTTTAATATATCAAACATGTATTTTGCAGCACCTACACTTGGAATAGCACTTCAGAGTACAAGCCCAATGAGCTTATTCTTTCATTTCAGATGCACTGCAATTTAGAGTTTACTTTCCAGAGAAAAAGGCTTTGGAGGGATGCGGCTAGGGGACCTGTTAGTGATGCCAGGTGTCAGGTTGCATGCTGGAGCTCAGTAGTCTGTCAGCTTCCTGCAGAAAAGCTCTGTTGGAAAAAAATGAATTTTAGGTTGGCAGTCTTTGCTTTGCTCTGCCACAGCAGTAGTAACGTAGCATACACGGATAACATTTTGAGAGATGAAGAACAATGGAGAAGTAGAAATAGTGATTTTTTTCTCTGAGGTGGGGATTTCCCAGCTCTTTAAGGGAGGTGGGGAACAGAGACATAGCAGGCACTGACCTATCAGGCACCCCTGTTGTTTTGGTGGAGACACAGCTTGAAAATTACTTTAATAATTTTCTCCAGTGTCTACATCCTCAGTCCTTGTTGCCACAGACTCCAAAAGGAGTGACTAGCTGATTCAGGGAGTTGTTAGGAGTGCATGGCTAGGCTATGAAAATAAGAAGAGATTAAAGGGCATCCTAGTATTGTTTGCTCAGTCAGAATTTGTGCTGATGACAAACAGGAGCTCTTGCCTATGTGAGGCCATCAGGATTTGGCATAGGAATTCACAGAAAAAAATAAAGTGGATGAGATCAGAATCCACTCCCAGTTACACAGCAGTAAATTCAGAGTAACTTTATTCACTGACATCATAGGAGCTATTCTGGATTTACACCAGCTTGAGTGAGGGCTTATAATGGTCTATTGAGAATTCAAACTTCATGCCTGAATGTGCAAGAGGAAGAATTGGCTGAGTTATGCAGAGCTCGGCACAGACAATTCTGTCCAAAGATAACACTGAGGAGGAGCTTTTTACCACTGTTCTTACTGTGCTTTTTGCACTATTAAATTCTGCTCCAGTTTCAAATGTATTTGTAAGAATGAAAGACTTTCAACTACAAATGGACTATAAATTATTTATTGTTCTTGAGCTTATTCTCAAGATAATATCCAAGGGCTCATAGTTTTTAATTCTGCATATTCCATAGATGGGTTAGATGACCCACTGGGCTCTTCAAATGTCAATTTGTTCATTCCTAGAATCTATTATAGCGAAGGTGTCCAGGATAGTTCTTAATACATTATCAAAAAACTTTGTATTGGTGTGTTAAATGCTTCGTTAACACACCACCTCTGCTTCCCATGCTTGAAGATAAACCCTCCATAAGTTTTTGAAAATCAAGCTCCCCAGAGAAGAGAAGCAATGAATGACCTATTTGGAATCACCTGTATTTTTCAGCTCAATGCCAGCTGACGATGCCAGGAATTCAAAATCAATTTCTTTATGGCTGGATATGTGTCATACAAGATGTGAGCCAAGAAAGGATCATCTAGTGAGGTAGCCCTGTGAAATAAGATAGCTCTAACTCCATAACATGTCTGATTTCCATACATCTATTTTTTCCTCCTGTTATCTCTAGTATGTAAAGGCAGCTGTAAACTGTCAAACTAGGAATCTGAACAGCAGACACTTTATTTAGACAATGCTATTTGTGTCTTAGAAATTATTATCCTTTACTGAAAGCCTGATTTATATGAGGTTTTTTTGTTAGCTGATGACCACCAGAATATCCCTGCAATTGCAGGCTGAAATCACTTGTGTATTCAGGTATGTATTTTTTATAGGCAAGGTACCTTGTCAAAAGAAGTTAGGCACACAGTTCTTTCTGTATTTCACTAAGCGTAAATGTACCTTAGGCAACACCACAAAGCTTTTCCCTGGTCTGTTCTTAACCATTAAGAGAAAGTATGTTTTCCCTAAGGAACTTCAAGTCTGTATTAATGGACGTTCTGGAAGAGTTAGAAAATGGTTGAGAATTATTCCTACCACCTCTGTTTCAATTTCCAGCTTGCATGATATGGATAAAGTTTGCTTTTATTTTTAATAAATATTTTCTTTCAGAAAATTTACTCTTGGCTTAAGTCCAGTCTGTTGCATTCTGAAGCAGCAATTAAGCAATTCAATTAAAGCCTGTAAATAGCAAATGTTTCCATTATAAAACCACTAGCAACTCCACTTCTTTAAAAAGTAGTGTGATAAAAATGCCTCAGAAATTCTTTGAAATCAGATCTCTGACAACTACCTATTCATCATCTTTAAGATAGTGGGAAGAACAGAGGTTATGTAAAATCCATCTATTCCTTCCAAAACAGAAAGTGCTCCAGTTTCCCACTACCTAAATTACCTTTGCAGAACTGTATTTAGTATCACTGTATTTAAGACAATCCTGACATTCAGGTGCTTCAGTGCCATTGACTTTGGTTTTGATCACTTGAAGAATATGCATGTTACTTGTTTTTTTGTTACTTGTTTTCTTGTTGCATCTCATCTACTCTGCGGTCTTTGACATTTCTTTCATTATATTCCAGAGGTAAACAGATTCTAATTGCATAGCTTCTCTTCTTTGGTGCTGCTTCTTCAAAACAGCAGCATTTTTGGCTTTGGCATCAAGCTGAGGATAATTACCATGTGGTCTCCATTTGCTTGTAGGGTGAAGACCCCCACCCTAGATCAAAAACAATTTCAGTTGACTGAAACAGCATTTCCCAGCAAATGGAAATGATGCATATCTGGCAGCTTTTCAGTGTAAAATGAGTCATCAAAACACACTGAATGTAAGCATCTTCATCCTGCCTTCCCCCAGCTCTTAATCCAATGGTGGCTAAGCATGGAATAAAGCTTCGCCTTCAGTGTGTATACAAAACACATGGGGGTACAGAGATAAACACTTGATTGCGAAGCAACCATGTAATGAAAAACATGTAATTTGAATCAGATTGGATGAAATTATTAAAATTGCAACAACTATTTGCCAGAGCTTCAAGCTCTAGAGAGTACATTCATTCTTTTCCTATTTTTTTTCTTTATCGTTTCTCCCTCTCATTCCCCCTCCCTTCTCTCAGAGTAGGAGTTCTGCATTGTCACTTGTTTATTTGGTTTCTGATGAAAAAAGAAAAAAGATTGAAAAAATCCACTACCACTTATACTTCCAATGAAAAAGAAAACCTAAAAAATGAATTGTTGCAAATGTTTCTTTAAACATCTTAGTGATGAAATACGATCTGCTCTAGATAGTTCTGTAACTGAAAAATGATACTCGAGGCAGTATACGGAATTATTATATGGGAAAGGAAGGAAAAGAAAGTGAAAGAAAAGGAAGGGAAGGGGAGAGGAGGGAAGGAGAGGGTAGGCTGTGATGCTCTCATTCTGCTTTGCATCAGAAGTCCTATTGCCTTATCCAATATGTACACGCACCTGCAGCGCTGCCTGAAAGGAATGTTTGGTTGTGGAGTCTTCGGCACGTGACGAGTTTTTTTATATTTGCCTTTTTACAGTTGTTCAACATAATAATACAAATTATTAAAACTTAATAATGATCAGGGAAAGCAGAAAAAAGGCACTGTGGTTTAATTTGGTCTCTCCTTTAGAGGAGATCGGCAAGTGTGGGGAAATTATTTCGTAAGAGATCCATAGACCTCGGCATACCACAAATACATACATTCATAATTCGTGTTATCCACCATTCACAACAACAGTACACACCCAAAAACTTGTGATAGACAAAGAGTACAAGAAATCTGAGACAGGTTCTTCACCCTCTTTGACTTACACCCTCCTTCACAGGAGGAGGTGCCCCTCTTCAGTGCTGGCTCTGAGGGGAAGAGAGGCCGTGTGGCTGCATGAGCACAGTGCCAACCCTGAGCTGATGCACTTTTCTCCCTCTCAGATAGATCTTCAGATGCTGTTCCTGGCCTGGTGCCACTGGAGCCAGTAGAGCAGTGCCAGTGAGAGGAGCATGGGATTTGGCCTTGCATTTTTAATACATATAATTGGTTTGGACTATGAGATAGGAGCTGATGACCATCTGAATTGAGAAGCTGAAAATCTTAAATGATGCAGGAGTGTAGAAAGCGTATCTGTACAATTTTTTAAAAAGAGAGAGGATTCTTTTTTTTTTTTTAATTCCTCTTGTCTTCACTCTTTTCCAACCTGTAAACTTCTTTCCCTTTGTCTGGCAAATCTCTGTTTACAGGCACTTCATTTGTTCTTGTTTTTGTTTTTGTTTTTGTTTTAACCTCTGTGCTCTATTCTGAAATTACATGCATAGTTTTTAAATGTGTATCCCCTTGCAAGGCATGCTTTTGCCTCACAGTACACTGGCATTTCATGTTGTTCTCTTATATGGCTCACACTCAGCGTCAGAGCTATAAAAGCTGCTACTGTTAATTCACATTTGAGGAAGGAACAAAGCGAGCTTTCTGCAGCTTGTGCACCTGGAATGTGAAGTGAGAATGGTGACTTCTGCAGCCTGCTTCTGCCAGGTGGCAGCCCCTTGCTCTATCACAAAACCAAGAAAAAAAATTTGGGAAAATATTAAAGGTTTAACTGCATTTTATGTTAAGGCACTAACCTTGTTTTTGGCTGATTGCAGGTTTCATTTTTAGAGCCATTCTGTTTCGCATTTCTTAGCCATCCATCAACACAAGGCAAGAGGATTATTAGCTCCTGTAGGATTTTGCAGCAATGCTACAGTACACTAAATTCTAAATTTTCTTAGGATTTGTTATCGTGATGGGAAATGCAGACTGCACTTTTAGTAGATAGAAAAGGAAAAGCTCCCTTAATGGGTTGAGATGAAACAAAAAGATATTAAAAATGCATTTGTGTTTCTGCCAAAGCTAAATACAACAGCTACTTGTTTCCTCTAACAATACTTAACATTCATCTGTTTTCAAGGACTTTATAATAATATGTAGCTATCAGTTAGACAGTACTCAGAGCAGATTAGGTAAAAGAAGTAAGTAGGGACCAGCTGCCCTTGCTTACCCTCAAGAAGTAGTGCAATAGCAAAATCCAAGGCTGTAATATTTTCTGATGTGCTAAAATTTATTCCAGTTTTATCTTCTCTTAGAGAAGTGCTGTACCCTTGAGCTGATGGCTTTGCACTGTAATACTGGAAATAGCATCTGGCTCACGTTTCTGTTGTGCTGGTACTGAAAAGACCAGAAAAACTTGCTATGTGGTTTTAGAAAGCACAGTTGAGATCTGATAGGCACAAAGATTTAAAAACAGTCCTGGAAGATCTAGCAAAAGACTTTTACTTCAGTTCTGAGGAGACTAAATGAGTACAGAAAAATTAGAAAATAAAGTTTTTTGATAAATAAAACTTCAAGATTGGTTCCCCAACAGCTTTTTGAAACCAAAGTCAGAGAAACTTCTCCTGTATCCCCAGGATTAGCATTTATGTTTGAAAAACTGTACTTCTGACTTTTATTCCTTCATAATTTTACTGTTGGATTTTAATATTCTAAATCCCCTTTCAGGCAATAAAACCTTCCCAGTAATTCAAGTGGAAGTAAACTTTGCCTAAAACTGAAAACAGTTCATTAGTATGTTGAGCTTAATTTCCTCCAAATTATCAGATAAATATCATCTTTCTCTGTTTACTTTCTTTACTTGACTATCTCGAGTTGCTTAGATCTTTTACCACAGCTTGATCCTGATTGCCTTTGAAAGGCAGATTAAGGCTTTTCTCATTGTCTTCTACTTGACAGAAACACAGATGTGTTATTTTAACTGCTTTTTTTGCCCTTCTGGACACATAAAGCCCACCTGCTCTTCTGGGATGCCCCTGTTTTTTTGGAAGCTCTAATTTGAACCTGAACTAAAATCGTCCCTGGGGGAAAATCAGGTGGCTGTGAGTAGATCAAGCACCATGTGCTTTGGCTGTACCTATTCATGAGCATCTTCATCTGCAACAGGCTAGTGAATATGGGATAACTAGCTTTGTGTAAATACACGGGCCTCATTAGGATGGGAAATATTTTGTTAGGATGATCTGTTTGCCTTCTTATCCTTTTATTATAGCAGGGATGATGTAAAGAGTGTGAAATTCCATATGCATCTGGTTAATATGTTTTAAAACAGTCTGAGCAACATACAGTTTGTACCATGGAGATTTACAGAATTCCCTTCAGAAGCAAGTTCATTTCTCCCTCCCCTTTTCCATCTACTTATGACTCTTTGAAAGTGTCAGCCTTCACAGTTAGCTGGTAAGATTTTTGTTGTCAGTATGGTTGTGTCAAATCTGATCTGTTGTGATGTGATGTTCTGGACTCATATATTTTTATTTCTCTTAATTCCTTTGTCGCACTGCATGCATTATAGTACATATAAAAACCTCACCAGCAAACCCATTACCTTTTTAAAAAAATTCTCCCATGTACTTCCATTTAGACCATACATTGCCTATTTCACCACTTAAAATTAATTCCCACTTATTCCTAATTTTAGCTACTTCATTCCTGCCTTTTTTTTCAGTTCTCTTTGACATGCCTCACACTCCACAGTCACCATGTTCTCCTTTGTCTTAAAAATAAGTAAAGCTCCATGATTTGGCTTAGCCAACTTGTCTAGCAGAAATAAAGCAGTCCCTTAATTTGATGTAGTAACTCCTGTGGGAAACAGTATAGCCCCACTGTGAAAAAGTCCTCTGCTTCATGGTCCATCCCACCACCATTCTTTGTTTACTGCCAGGTTGCTTACAAATTTTTCTTTTTGTCTCTCCGAATTTCACCACAATTTGTTGAGTATGTTTTCATATAATTCCAATTGTCTGTCTACTCATTATCTCCATTTTTATGCCCTGGACATTTGTGTTCATCCCTTACTTCTACCCTGCTTCCTCTTTTACAGGCATTTTTCTCTTCAACATCTGCATTTCATGCACTGTCACTGAAGAGATTTTGCCTTAAGCAAAAACCTTGAGCCATGATCACAATGTTCATGGTCTCACTGTTATTATTTTTACTTCACCATTCTTTTAGTGTAAATCCTACTGGTTATGCAATGTCTATATATTTTGTATACTCTTTGCAGAAAGTGTTTACAGAGGCATAGCTTCAGGGACTGTGTAATTTACAGATCAATATAAATGAGAGCAAGCTGAAAAGTAATGCCATGTTGCCTTCTATTCCCACTTAGTGATTATATAATCTTTTTCTTGTCACCAGTAGCCCATTAATTTTTGCTAAACTTTCCTCTCTGCTACGCGTAGCAGTGGCTCTCCCACTGTGTAGCTACTTTTCTAGCTAATAATGGTCACAAAACATCTCAGTGTTCTGTTCTTGCAAAGTAAAATGATGCTTTTCAAGCCCTATACAAATTCAGTGTACACAAGCATGTTTTATACACATATATGTATATGTACATGAAGACACACACATGAAATAAGAATGGATGGCACAGAACTGAAAGGCTGGTGCCTGTCAGGCACTTGACACAAAGAGACACAGCCACCCACGCTGTTTCAGTCCACAGCATGTGGGACATCCATCCAGCACAACAAAGCACCTACTCGGTAAAAGGAGGGAGCCATCATGCAAAAAGAGCGGGTCAGACAACCTTCACCAGTTACTTCTCACCACTTCCTTATCCAGCCGTTGTCCAAAAAAATCAGGCAACAAAAGCAGATTGCAAAACAATAAACGTAATTTATCCCTGCTAATCTAGTCCTTCCCCTACTAAAAGTCCATGCAGCATCAGCACAGAAACCTATTTCTTGACTGCCAGACATATTAAATCACACGTTTTCATGCAAGTGATCACATTTATAACCATCACATAATTGAATCATGAGAAGATAATGATTTATTCTGGTATTTAAAAAAAATTTAGGGACCTGTTTATAGAGAAAATGGATATAATTTCTGGATCTTCGATTTAAAGCCAATAGAAAATTGTCTTTAATTTTAGGTCTAGCTGGACTGGTGGAAACCAGCATCAAAGAGGACTATAGCTTTATTACATCTATTTGGAATATACTGATATTTGTGTTAACACTTTTCTTAGCAAATCACAGATTTTAATTTAAAAATGTTTTACTCTTTGAGCTAGAAATGTATTATATAGAACTACAGAAAAGCTCAATCCAACACGACAGTTGGCAAGCTAAAATAGGCTGGCACAAAATTAGAGACAGAAAGTAATAATTGCTTGACCTGCAGGTTAAAGAATAAAGAATAAGAGATCAGCTCCAGTTATACACTGTAAAGCTTCAAAAACTTTCAATTGAATCTTACGATTCATAGGTTATTTTAAAAAATCAAATTTAGTTTATAAGACTCATTAGCTTGGAAACAGCACAGTAACAAATAAAGACTTGCAGTAGACCAGAGGTGAACTGGGACCAAATACATTTCCCTTAATATATATCAGTCAAAAGTGGTATTAAGCAGAGCTTTTGTCACCTCTGTGATTATTAAGATATAGGGAAAACTTGCAAGGAAAGTGGGGGAAGCTGTAAGCCTCAGGAGTTTAAAGCATGAATATGTCTATCTGGCCATACATTGGTTTTCCTTAGCTCATCTGCTGAAAGGTCACCCGTAAGTCCTGCTGAAGGACATAGGTTTCCAACATCTACGTCTTCAACTCCTTTAAACTTTGTTTAGAAGTTCACTTGATTTGTGTACTACTCCTTTACTTGACAAATATTTTACTCCTGAAGCTGCCCTCACTCAGACCAAAGTGGGCATGCTTTCATTTTTGCGACTGAACATACATTGATCTCATTTACAAATACCTGTGATAGATGTGAAATTTTAGTTAAGAGTTATCCCATGAATAACACGGACAATTTGTGGTGTTTATCTCCTCTGCCTTGGCAACCTGAGAAGGATCATGACAAAAATACATATTTGTGCAATAAATTCCCCTTAAAAAGGAGAGCGCTCAAACAACTGAGGTCTTTTTCCTCCTCTTCAACCCTCCTTCCCAAGCCCCTCTTAATGCAGATGCCAGGGTATAAAGCTCCTCCTGCATATGAATTCCTGGGCACCTTCCACGGGCTGACACTGCAGGCTCAGGGGTTTCCCAGTGCCTGGGACACCCCACTGCAATCACAGATGTGTCAGCTGGTAGCCCTGGCAGCCAGGCAGGAAGCTGAGGGGTCAAGAAGTGACACCCCCCCAGGCCCAGCTCCCACTTAAACAGGCCTTGTTTCAGCTTCACTTGTGAGCATCCTGAGGCATCCATCCCTCAGCACCATGAAGACGTGCACCAAAGGCCATGTCACACCCCAGTCTGACCAATAGTTCTGCCATTAGTTCTGCCATGCTGGTGGAGTCATTTCCATACTAGGCCCTTTCAAGAGGAAAGGCACTAACTTAAACATGTGATATCCTTAACTCCAGAATCTGGACACACGTAACAGTCCCTGCAAGTCAACGCACAGAGGAACTGAACTGAAGATGATAGTAACTTAAGTGGAAGAATGGCCTACTAAATTATACTCCTGGCATCTCTCTAGCAACACATTTCAAAACACTATTGAGGTACTACAGTGGGCTGCTCAGCATCAACCCTACTAGCTAGTGCATGCAGTCATGTGACTACTCTTAAATTAGGAAAGACCAATCTGTATCCACATTCTAAACAATTTCTTTACACCTTGCCAAAATTCCAGACATGTCATGTATTCCTCCCTTCTGCAAAATACACCCCGCACAGTTCAGCCCCCTTAGGAGTGTCTGCAGGCTGTACTCGTGGTGGTGGTGTGCAAGCCACAGACACACGGTTTTCCTATAAACAGGTTTCTGTAAAAACAGAGCAGTTCTACAGCAGGTGTTCTAGCGATAGGAAACTCTCCAGACCATGGTTACAGTGATGCTCAGCTAGAAAACATAATCAGTTTTTCCTAGCAAGCCTTCAGGTTAGGAAAAACAAGTTCCCGAGCTCATGCATCTGGAGCTCATTGCAGCTCAGCTGCAAGGTGTGTACAGGAAGAAGGCAAGAGGGATGTCTTTCATGGTGGGAGAAGGAAATGGAAATATAGGTGCTAATGTAGGTGGCTAAGCTTTTATCTAGGTAAGAGGAGAGCTTTGTAGTGGTTTTTTTTTTTTGAACGCTGGAGAAAGGTGAAAGCACAGCTTGCTATTTTTTTCAGATTTTGTTCCAGTAAACACGAAAGAAGCTCTATTGAAACAAGAAAACATTCAAGATAACATTAAACTGCGCAAGAAGAAAGAAAATGCTATTTTTTATTTTTGAGTAAAGAGCTCAGACAGTGCCATTATACACTTTTTTTTGGATCAAAGATCCATGCTTTGTCTGGAGTCACGCAATATATTATTAAGAATTTGGCTCTGTTGGTGGTGTACACTTTGGATGGAAAGATTGAGACAGTTTTCAAAGACATCATAGCCAGCTGAAGCAAAGTTGAATTTGCTTTCACTTGAATGAAATGTTCAAGCGAGACTTGTGAAGGGCAGCACTGGAACTTGACAAAGAGAATGAAAGATGAAACTTTCATATCTCCTCTATTTCTTTTTAATATATAAAATAAACGATAGTTTCACATTTTTAATGTAATTTCACTTTCCATTTGCATGTTTCTATACCCCTTTTCCACCTAATATATATGAATTTGTCTCAGTTCTGTGCTTTTACATGCACACACAAACCTGCTTGCTCTTGTTCTGTGTGCTGATGAGGGTTTTGGTGGCTACATTCTTCTGTATCAAATGACACACCAGAAAAGTGAAATCTGAGAGATTTATACGTGAACTACTTAGTCAAAAATAACTTGAGACTGAAATGTTAACCTAAGATAATCAAGTCTAAATGAATGGTATTTATTGATGAGATCTTTTAGAGGAATCTGAATCGCTCCTTAGAAAAATGTTAGGGTTGTGCCTAAATGCTTGGTGGCCAGAGACATGCCCAGGTTTTGTGGCTCTAGAAATCTGAGGGGCTTTCATATCTTCTTAGAACCTGCCAGTCCTGCTTTCTTTTCTGCCTCCTGTCTCAGCCTACTACATAGACCTGCCTTTCATTTTTCAATTCCTCCCCTCCCCCCCCCATTTTGATATAGTTTGTGCATCCAACTACCTATCCTTCTATTAACTCTCCTCGTTATCTGCCCATTTCTGTTCTTGATGCCACCTCAGAGGTTTTTTCATTATTGTTCCACATCATTCTCTTTCTTTGTTCTTAACTATTTATGTTTCTCACTCTCTAATCAAGTTACCACCCCCCTCTACCGAGTCACTTGCGGGAAGCAGAGAGGTATGATAAGCACAACAGACAACTCTTACTCTTAGTTTCAACTTTAAAAATCACAGTGGTAGTAGCTGTTGACAGTTAAAAAAATTAATTTCTGGGAAGGTACTTATCCTACACTCCTCCGTAACACACATATTCTACAGTGAAGGTGTGTGATTTTACATGAAGCCAAGATGGATAAGCATTTTTGTTGGAATGATCAGAGATGTCCCAGGCATCTGTGTCCATGACACATTTTTAAGTCACTTCACAGCATAGAAATTCAACAGTTTTCAATGAAACAGAGATAAGAACATATTTAATATGAAAAAAAAATAAAGAGATTACTTCATATTTCATTCTTGGGGGAGGAGAAGTTGTGTTAGGTGAAACTTTCCAAGAAAATTCAACTGAAATACAGCTCAACTAATGTCTTCGCAAAAATTTTAACAAATTAAAATAAAATCTTAACATGTGAAATGGTGCATTACTTGTGTTCATGTTATGCAACAAAAGGGATGCTGGGGCTGCCCAGTGCAGTGCTATACAGGTAAATTGAGACAGCTCAGACCAGGCTTTGGTTGCATAAGCAGAACTGCCTGGAATTACATTCCTTGCTTCCTGATGTCATGAGTTAGTACAAAAAAGCTTTTGCTCAACTATAAATTTTTTCTGTGTGAAAACTATTCAGTATAGAGGCAGGACACTGCAGGTGGATTTATTTGACCAAATACACATATTTATGACTGAGCTGCTGTGCGGATTTCCTTTATGGTTAGTGAGAAATATAATTTCTACAGTGTAACTCATCCTACTGTAGATACCAACATCACAGTCTAGAACTGCCTCTATTTTTTAACTGACCTTAAAGGAAGGTCATGGTGACTAGCCCAGGTGTAGACACCTTCCATCCAAAATACAGTGGTTTAAAGTAGAAAATTACACTTTCTGCAAACACACAGGAATTACAAAACCACACAGAGTAACCACCGTGCAATAGAAGTTGGCTACAATTTTTGAGTGTTCAAATATTATGGACACAGTCCACAGAAGCCTCCAGAATACTGAAGAATGAAGACTTATATCCTGAAATCAAAGATCACATCTGCAATGCCAGTGTCCTCTCCTCTTTCTGTGAAATCTACAAGACTTCTTAACAGACAGAAAAGGCAGACTATTCTTTACATCACCATCACAGAGGGACCAGCTTGCAAGACCAGTGCACACAGAGCAGTAGCAGAATTTTAGAATTTGGTTCTGCATAGCCCTCAGTTCCGAGCTGTGGCCTCTGTGGAAACTCAGTGGGAGGGGCTTGTCGTGACACCTCTTGGAGTGTACATAGCTTTGGCTTGCTGTATTTTATGTATGAAAGTGCTATGTAGAAACAAATCACACTTGTACTCTGGCTTTTCATTTTCCTCCTTAGTACAAGAGCATTCTTACTGGCTCTACTGAAAAGGTTCTCAAGAGTATTGTAGGCAGAAGCAGGAAATTTGCTCCCCTCAGGGATCAAACAAAGTTGGCACTAATGACACAGCACAATGAGGGGAAAAAAAAAAAAGGAAGAAGAAAAAAAGAAATGTTTAACACTCAGCACTAGAAAAGAGTGAAAACAGAACACACTTTGAAGAATTTCCTTGCTGCAGCCTATCTCTGCACAGGAGACACTCCACAGCCAGGCTCAACATGTTTTGAAGTTTCTCTATTTAATCTTCAGGTCAGGTTTTGGCACTGTGCTTTGACTGACACAATATAAAAGAATAAAAGCCCAAACAAGACAAGGAGGAAAAAACCCCTAGGAAAGTGTGAGACTTAGTAAATCAAACTGTCTAAGAAGTAGAGCAACCCAGGTACTTAAAGGACTGGAGCAAAAGTTTTGTCTTAGACCAGAAAAGCAGCATCTGGAGTATTCTAATAACCAAATGTCATGGCTCAACTGGGAGCTAAGAAATGATCTCATTAATTATCTGAAGACCAGGTTGGATGGAGCTTTGAGCAACTTGGTCTGGTGAAAGCTGTGCCTGCCCACAGCAGGGGAGTTGGAACCAGAGGATGTTTAAGGTCTCTTCCAACCCAACACATTCTATGATTCTATGATTAAAATCAATCCTAATTGCAGGGCCTGTGAAATGTGAGGAAACATTGCTTTCCATAAAAGATAAAGAATAGAGTTGGAAGACAAAATCACACAGTCAGTGTACACTATTGTTCTGAAAGTTTGTTACCACAATACTAATTTAATTAATATAGTTATATCACTGCAAATGCCTCTCTCTCAATTGTGACTCTCTGATGAGGATGTAAAAAATTTCAAAAATTCAAAACCTTCTCCATTTCCTGGTAACAGAATCCCTTTATTACCATTTTGAACTGTGCATAGTCTGACAAGTTGTGAACAAATTCTAAGGCAAACATGAACTAAATAAAAAGTGCTTCCCTACAAAAGCAATCCACCCCTTGTAGGCACGAAGAATAAGGATCCCTGCAGAGGCACCACAGTGCTCACTCTAGGGTGGACTGCTGGATAATCTCTCTTGTTTAAAAACAGAAGGTGCAAGAGAAGATAGGAACAGGCAGACCAGATCAGACGGAAAATTCACTGTGGCCAGTGACAGCAAGTGCCTAGGGAAGAATATATGAATGGCCAAAATATGGTAGTATTTTGCCATCATGCAGACTGGTCCAAAGCTGTGGCATCTGAACCTGCCCTGGGGAGCACAGCAGGGCAGCTCAGGAAAGTGTAAAGACAAAATTTTGTTCATCAAGCAATAGGCTGAATCATGATATATGGGTAACTGCCCATATCCTAAACTGGAAATCAAACATCCAATAGTAGCACTATCAAGGTGAAAAGAAAACCTCTCATTGCCTTCAGGGTATATTACATTTAATTCCAAGCCCTAAGTAAATAATAATAATAATAATAATAATTAAGCCTGCCTCATTGACAGCATTTAACATGTGAAAAGAATTCCAGCTTCAGCTAAAGGCCATTTCTTATTAATAATTATTTTTTACTAGTGCATTACTCACTAAATTTGGTTTACACACTCGTAAACCATACTGAAAAGGCAACACAGAAGATAAAATACAAAGGGATGGAATCTGTTAATATGTAACTACTGCTTTTCAAGGAAACACTTTGAAGTAAGTACTATTAGGGTTTTTCACTGTATGCAGAATGTTAAACCAAAAATTAAAAGGAAAAGTGAGGGTCAGTTTTGTTTGGTGTTGTTTTTTAAATGGGAGTACCTTTGTTTCTGTTATACTCAGAATAATTCAAAGTTTAGTAAAATAGGTTTAACATGTTATATGCTATTTTTACTATAACCATACATTTCTAACTTTGTCATAGAACCATCTAGTTGCAACCCCCCTGCCATGGGCAAGGACATCTTACACTACACCAGGTTGCTCAATGCCCATCCAGCCCAGCCTTGAACACTTACTTCCAAGGATGGGGCATCCACAACCTCTCTGCGCAAACTGTTTCAGTGCTTCACCACCCTCTGAGTAAAGAACTTCTTCCTGATATCTAGTATAAATCTCTCCCCTTTCAGTTTAAAACTGTTCCTCCTTGTCCCATTATTATCTGCCTGTGCAAAAGCATCAGAGAGATATTTTAAAATAAAAATATCATTACAGAATCCAGAAGCTATTACAAAGCTGATAAACTCTCGAGTCACTACTGACATAAATAGATTTACTATGAAATACGCCAGCGTGGCATTGGGATTTGGCCCAATGCATATGTGTGTGGAGCTTTATTCTATAATGCAAGCATTCAAAGAATCAATACATTGTAAAAATCCAGATTCCAAATTCCAGACTGGAAAGACTGGAAAGAATTATAACCATATTAGGACACTAAAAACCTTATTAACATGTTCCAGGCAGTAGCAGGTTCTTTTCTCAACCAAGTCACAGAACAACCTTCACGTTTTTTATGGCTCAATTGGAGCTCTGCTGGGGATTTGCACACAATGAGGCTGTTTTCACCAACAGGGTGATGGCTTTCCACATCTCTGTTGTGTCAGCCTTGAGGTGATGACTGGCAGTGAGGAAATTGTTATCTTAAGGTGGGTAGATTTGACGGATTTCCTTTCAGCAAAACAAAACCATATGGCAACACAGCTTTTGCTTAGGAGGAGGTATGCCAGGTAACGAGGGGAATGCCAGCAAACGGTGACGAAGCAACATCCCCGGATACCTGGCTCACCTACTTGCACTACTCCCAACACGTTGCTGCGGCAACCTTGCTTGGCCTCCTTGCTCTTCAGGAGGACACACTAAGGCAGAATTACTTATTTCTCTGATGATCCTCAGTGAAGAATGGCTGTGTAACAGCTGGCTGTGTCCATCCTGGTTCAAAAAACACCAAACTGAATCTTTTGAGCTTTTGGTGACTCAGTTAACAGCCAAATTTCCAGCTAGAACAATTTTACAAAACTGCGTGTTTTGAAGGACAGGGCAGACCCTGTTTCCAAAGGATCTCACACATAGTGCTGTGACCAAAACATACCCCTTGAACTCATTTGTCAACACCACCACCAACAGAGAAGACATGTGGCAATGGCAACTGAAATAATTTCTATGAGTCAAGAAAGCAAATTAATGCAGGAGTTATAAAATTTTACGTTATAAAATACACTTTCTACTGTACAATTTAAATAAACCACCTTTTTTAATTTACAGAGACAACCCGTGTTACACTCCAGTCCGAAGTTTTCATCCACCAGGAGTCAATGGAGAGTATATTCCTGAGTCTATTTTGGCTTCTAGTAAAGGTCATATTATAGATACTCCACGATAGGGTGATCATGGGAGATATATGTCTTATGCATCTGCTTGAAAGGCTGAATGAACATGATCTAACAGGAAGCTGATCCACAGCCATAATTCTACTGAAATAAACAGACTGCAGTTGGAATTTATGCTAGCAGAGGATTTTTATTCTACATTGCTTTCCTTTTTCTCTCTAAAATGATCACATGCAAACTTCCTTCAACTCATTTCTAAGACAGAAAATAATAAGACAGAGAGGAATAGTGTTTGTATGGCTGGAGTTTGTAATTTAGATTCTGAAATATGTCATGAAGTCCAGAGATACACATACAACGCAGTCAGGGATGTATCAAAGAGGGGAGACTGTCAGAAGAGATAAGAGAAGGAGTCATTTAGTCACATCATGTAATGCAGCTGGATTACTACAAAGCCGGCAAAAGAGGTGGTAAAAAAAAAAATCTTTATGTAATAGAATATGAATTTACAGTTCCTTACCTCACAGCTTAAAGTACAGCCCCACAGCTACTGCTTCAGGGGATTGAAGAAAGAAATAGCTGTGGTACCTATGAAACATTGCCTGCTTTTTTAGAGCAGCCAGCTGGAATTGGCTAAAATGCAGAATGTCACATCAAATCTCATACAGATGAGAGGTTTGCTTGCTTTCCAGTAGATAACAATCATGATGAGCCAGCAGAACATAGTCTGTAGCAATATGAAAGACTCGGAGCATGAACATTTAGTAACTCTCAATAACAGGATGAGCCAACCTGTTAAGAACACCACACCTTTTTACGGCCATGAATGTATTCATTCCATATTTTTACTTTATAAAACAATGTTAAGAACATGACCTCTTTCTTCTGATCTTTTGTGCACCCAATTCGTAGCCTGGGTCCTAACAACCACAGTTTCCAGTGAATATGTGCTGGCAGCATGACAGGTTTGGGATTTTTTTCCTCTCTAGCCTTGGAGAGCTTGAAAATTCCCTTTTTTTTTTTTCTTTTTTTCTGAAACTGCAATGGAGTGCAAGCAAAATCCTCCACAGATGGGGGACAAGTTTGACAAACAGCAGTAGGAGAGGTAATATTTTATAAAGAAAATGATGAACGATTCCAAGGATGAAATTATGAAGCCGAAATCATCTCAGGCTTATGTGGAACCACATCATGATGCAATCGAAAATGTATTATGGCCAGTGGTTTGATAATGAAGGGAAAGCTGTGAAGCTCATTTGTGACAAGGTAAAAAAATAAAAAAGACAGAGCATGTTGATAATGAGCCTTGAATATTCTTTCTTTTCTTTTCCCCCCTATTTTGTCACCTTTGGTCTGCTTGGCATTCACCCAAATTAGAAGACTGACAGTCATTTCTCTTTAATAATCACTCTTGGAGACTCAAGAAGCACTCACTTTTCAGCTCTGTCAACAGGGAATCATTAACACTGAAAAATAAATATATATATGCTTAATTGTTTTTACTGAAATAAACACTCTGGGTACCCCCTGCCGTTTAATGAACATGCACTGGGTTAACTACAAGGGCTGCTACCACTGCCATCTTTGATTGCTTGCTAGTGGCAGATAAAATAAAGCACACGTATTTTTTTGACAGTAAATATGATTTCACTTTTTTGGCTTCCCCATCAACCCATCCCTTACAAAGTAGGGCAGATCAGCAAAGGCTGTCAAAATAAGGCTACCAAGTAAGTGGAGTAGCAGCTCTCTACAGAGTTTGATTATTCTTCTGTGAAAGAGTCTGTAAACAAAACCTTTAGGCTTTTGTCTACTAAACAGTGCTTAGAAATTCTTCCAGCCTAGCATTTTTAATATGTGGGAACATGACTTCAGTAGGATTCAAGTGCACTCAACATTTTTGAAAGGAAGACAATTTATTTTTGTAACTAAATGTGGTCTCAGAAGCCAAAATGCAAACAAAAGATGGTTAAAAAAAAAAAAAAAAAAAGAACAGAAATGCTCTGTGTGCATGGATCCTTTGAGCTGTCTGAGATACATCTTTCCTTTGCCTTGACTATACACACCAAGATCATAACAGAGCAAAAATTATTTTTGAGTGTCAATTGGTATAAATTTTGAGTCTGAAAAGTGAATTTGAATTGAAAACATATATTCAGGTCTTATTTTTCACTTCCATGCTTTGTGCTGTGATAATAAGCCACCTACTTTGAGGCCCAATACCCCTTCAACTAACAATCAATTCTTTGAGATGGCCAGAACTTTTGGAACACACTACGTGCATTACTGGGCATGAAGACTCAAACCTCTTCCCTTCCTGGAAAAATATTTGACCTAAGGTTGGGAGATGATTTTCTTCACCTGTTCAATTCACCAGTTTCTGAACATGGCTAGGAACTGGGTGCAAATTTATGCGTGCCTAAAAGCAGAAACTGATGGGATATTCCCACTTGGAATATTCCTCCCGTATACCTGGGATATGTCCTTAAAAGCATGAACCCTCCTTTGACAATGCAGCCATACCCAAATCTCACCATAAAGCTCTTTTAACCTTCAAGCGGGTCGTCTACGTTAATGCTGTCCTGTGGAGACAGTCTCTGTTTTGTGCAAAGTCCTGAACTAAGCCAGGGAAATGATCAGGATGGTGGATTCAAACCCAGACAAAGCCAAAGACCACTCACCATGTAAAAGAATAAAGATTTGAGTTCCAGTGCCTGTAAACTTTTCCTTGGCACAGCTGTAGTTATTATTATGGATGTGGCCATATGTGTCAAGGTGCTTTAGACAGCAGCTGAGCCTGGAGTTTGTCACTGCTAGCTTTGCCTAATTATCAGCCTTAAATGTCCTTAAAGGAAAACCAGTTACTTAACAGCACCTCTCAAATTTAACTCCAAATTGTTGAGTAGTAGATATCAGTCCTACAAGTTTTTTGGGTAGGTTTGTGCGAGAGGTTGTAAAAGTTATTGCCAGTGTGATTTTGGTTTGCCTTCTACTATCTGAGATCTGCCAATCATTTCACCTCAAACATTAATAACTATCTTTCAATCATCTTTTAAATACATACTTTTCCATATTTATTATACAGTTAAGTGCTAGGTATGCAATTACGGAAAGCAAAGCATAACGAAATCTTTAAAAAGTACTTACATTTGAATTCCTATAAGGGACAAGATTTTATAACCTGGTTAGCTCTTCTTCACTTCAGGGACTTGCTGAAAATTAGGGATTGCTGCATCCTCCTACTGTTAGTCATCAATCTTTATACACATCACTAGTGTTACACCCACCTAGTAGGGACAGTTTTAAGTGTCTCTTATAAAAATGTAAATACCAGCCAAACAATTTTTGCAGACTACAAATGCGGGTGACAATGAGCCCCCTCCTCGCCTCAGCTGTTACTCCCAACCTTTTCAATGCTTCCAGAGTGTTTCTGGCACCTCATGAAAGAGTAACTCTAAAGACAGACATCGGTATAACACAGGAAGGACTGGAGCAGTACGTGTGTTGCTTATGGCCATGGCAACACCTAAGTTTTAGCTGTCTTGACACCTCCTACAAATGACTTCAACTAGTGTGACTGGACACTGACGACTACAATTCACGCCCACATGCACATACACACACAGCTATCTGTTCCCCATCACTGGAAAAGAATGACTTCTGGGATGAAACACAACTAACAATAACATCTACATTAAGAAAACTCTTGGAATGTAAAGCCTAAATAGGCCTTAAAGATCTCATACTTTAAAAAAACAATTAGTGAAGATTACTATTTGATTTTTTTGAGGGCATCAGAAGCTCACAGTTGGAATAATAATATCAAGACAGAGGCTGAAGTCAAAATCCTCCCTTGGCATAGACAAGGGAAGTAGAGTGCAATAGAGTCTACCAGAGCCAGAAGAGCAGGTCTGCAGATTGCAATGCTCCTTGATGCAATGCGTCATTCTGCAGTCTCCCTTCTGGATGGCAAGCTCCCCATGGTGAAAGAGACATTTTCAAGACTATCTTGTGGATGAGTCAGGCAATTATTTCACCATTAATAAAATAAAAATTTTTGCAAAAGCTGCATCACATTGTTTGACTATTCTCTATGTTATTGTTCAGATCTGGACAAAAACATTTTATTGAAACAAGCAGAGAAGAGTTTCATGAACACTAAGCATGCTCTTTCTTTCCATCTCCTGGTACCATGTACCTCTCAGGTACAATTCATACACAGTAGTTCTCGTGCATTTCTGTGCAGAGCATATCGATTTTGAAGATCCCTTCCTCAAGCATTTTCTTAGATACCTAAACTGCCATCAAAAATGTCCTTTGTCTTATTTTACTGCAACAGAACGTGCCATGAACCTGAATCTTGTTTCTCACTGAGCTTCCTTTGCATCACACAGATGTTTTAACCAGCTGCTTTGGAAAGGATTGCTTTTTCTCTTATTCTATATCTGCTTTGTGTTATTTAGACATAGTACAATTAAGAGTTACAAGGAGAGATGTTCTACATTTCGAGTTTCCAGCAGCAATTATATAGAGACTCTTACTAACTGTAAGATCACACAACCTTTGTCTTAATTGAGTAAACAGGGTGTTTGGAATATCACACAGCAGGACCAGGCTAATTAAATATTGTTCAGATTTCCCACTGGGGAGTTTATACAACCATTGAACTATAAGCCATAGTGTTGCAGCTCAGAAACCATGTAATTAAGGCAGATATTCTGCAGAATGACTGCTCTTCCATTCCTAAAGAAATGATGCAATCAACCTGTGGCATTTTGTTGAGATGGAATAAAGAAAATCAGACTGATCTGAGCTGTTTGAAGAAAAATGCTGCAAATACAGATTTCTTGAAGAGGAAAGTAAGGTTTTCACTTATTAGGTCTTCAAGTGACAGTCTTTTGAACAAGCATATTTGAAATTTTCATTTTGAGCTAAATTGCTGTAAGTGAGTGAATTTCACTCCTTCAGTTGTATTTCTCTAAGCATGTGCTAGGAAATCTCAATCCCACACTCGGGCTAGAGAACTCCAGGAAGTTTCACAGTGGTATTATCATGCACGGGCAGACATATCTGTGCTAGATGTTCATGCAGTAGGACAGTGACAATGGCAGAGAGCAACTCCCTCCTATGAGAATGGAAACAGAAGACAAGAGGGCAACCAAAGGTAAGATGAGACAGTGACCGCTTCTAGGTATGTGGGGTTCTTCATTGCCTCACATATGTCCCTTCTCATATGTCCTATTCCTGGCCTTTATTACTTCAAATAGGATACATTAACATACAGGAGAGGGATTGAGAATATCAGAATGAAGGCCTTGGCAAGAAACCCTCTTGTTCTGAGACATTTAGGGTACATTTGAACCACGGAACTGCTCAGGTATGCGAGTATCCTCCAGCTGAATCCTGTGTGCTCACTGGAAGGGACTGGCATGCTCACCATCCCATTCTGTTTCCCAGTTCTCCCCTTTTGTGTTTAAAATCACTTGTCCATGCTCCAATAGGTTCTCCACACGGCATGACATGGGACTACAGGCACACAGTAGAAAGTACCTGTGGTGCAGTTTAGGTGTATCTTTGCAGACTGACTTGGTTCTTGGGGCCAAGCGACAGCTGACACTAAAAGTGGGATCCCATGGATCTAAACTGGGATACAGACCTTCCTGACCCTTGAGTAGACAATATCTTGACAGTAAATCTGAATCAAAAAATATAATGATGAACAAAGACATAATTCCACCAATGCAGGATGTCTATTCCACTCCTGTGGTGAATGTTAAGCATCGACAGTAAAAACACGTTTAACTTACCAGCTAGAGTAATTCCCAAATAAGGAGATACAAGATCTGAAAGAAAGACAGAACTGGATTTATAGGTTTTTCCTTTGCCTTTGCATATGGTACTCTCTGGGGTCCTTTGATAGTTTTATCTTAGATCAGTGAAGTTGGAGAAAAGCAGAACAAGAGGCCTTACTTTCACATTTAAGCTGTCAAAGCTTGATATGGCACTTGAGGCTAAGTAATAGATGCCGAGTTCATAGCACGTGAATTCCTTGCAGTACTCATTGGAATTATCCTCATGTCACAAATAAGATAAATTTTTGTTTGAATACACAGAAAGTTGTTATTTTCTTCATTTAGGCTATAGATGGGATGCATAACTAAATATTTAAAATAGCTTCTCAGTACTCACATTCAAATGCCTCCCAAAAGCATATTGCCATGAGACCTGAATGCACATTATTCTCCTTTCCCCCAACCAGACAACCTACTGAAAAGAATCCTGAGTACATAGTTGGGGAGATAGCCATGGAGTACTCCAACAAATCTACAGGTCTGGAAGCTCTGCAGGGCAGGACTTTGAGTTGTATGATATGGCACGAATCTGCTCTAGAGTTTAGGTGCATCCTATAGGTGCTTCAACTCAGTTCTCAAAGGGACTTAGTAATGACAAGTCTCAGGTGACTCTCAGAATGTAAATAAAAAGCCAAAATTTCAGTCCTTCTGAATGGCAATGGGCCTGGGAGCAAGAATCACTCAGACAACATTATAGGTATGGAGATGCTTAAGCTGTGCAGCAGGACATACTGATGCCTCTAAGCATCTCTGCATAGGCCAGGGTAGGTATTGGGTGCCAGGGTAGGATCAGCATTCCCAGCCTGTGCTTTGGTGCGTAAATGTCCCTTTGGGAAAGAATTTCTATTCTGTACTCCTGCTTTAACACATGCTCTGAAAGAAGTGAAATGTAGATGCCTAACAAGTTCTAGAAGCTGAGCTTAAATCCTTTACAGGTCTCACAGGCAATAAGTGGCAGAGGCATTCCTTGAATCTGTCTTTCTGTGAATGCAGGGAACCCATCTGTCTGCCCTTGAGTTAGTTTAGTCTCTGAACCGTAACTCCTTTTTTATCTGGAGAACACCTGAAATGTCCTTCAGTTTTAGCAGTGTCCTGAATCAAACAGAGAGTTCTTAATACACAGAACAGATGACAGTATGTTTCTACCCATTTATTATACCTGGACCATACCTCAACAATCCCTTGACATTTCCTGTTTTGCTGACTCGAAGTAATTACAGAGAGTAGAAAAAGATATACAAGTAATTTGAGCTATTCTGGGACTCCAGAGCCTTAAAGCAAGAAGTTTATTCAGCTTGGAAAAAATGTGGACTTTGAATTTGTTATCCACTACTGCTGGAAAGAGAGTCATAGTATGAAAAATAATGTCCTGCAAGGATGTAACATGTCCAACAACTGGAGATCATAACATGGTTAGTGAGAAATTCCTGTAAAATCCGTACTTTTTCATTCTCACATTTATGGAAATATTTATTTACAGAAATATTTTTGTAAGTTGCTGCATTTTTAAATGCCATTCCAAGAGTGTGGCTACACTTATATTTCAAAATTTTTTTTAACAGACGTGAAAAATATCCAGTAATTATAAATACAGATGAACTCTGAAAAATACACTGATCTTGTATAAGTAGAATCCACTGCTATGAAAGTTAGGGTGAGAAACAGGATTAGATGGGTGGGGAGCACTGACTGCTGGTAAAAAAAGCAATATGCAAAGAGACCAAAGGATGATTCTGCAATAAAAATCAATATGCAGGCAGCTGCTATCAACACTGATGGAAATTAAATGCCAGCCTAAGTGGGATTTACAAAGGCACTTGTCACTGGTTAAATTTACTTTCTGCTGCAGTGCATGGGACTTTTGCTGGTGAGGTTAACTGAAGCCATGCTGCTGAGAACACTGCCCTGAAATCACCTCTACCTCTCCTGCTCCTTGATCCTGGAAAATATCCACATCATCTTTACAATAAAAACTTCAGGATAGAAAAAGTTCCTTTGCTGTGTGGCCTTGAAGCAGCAATTGTGCTGATACAAGAGTGAGATATTTTTTAGAACTCACCCACACAGGTCACCCTCTGTGCCCCTCCAGCAGATGCATTTAACTTTGTTTCAGCTAAATCCTGTGAGCAGAGCCTGTCGGGCTGAGACTCTGGACCGGCACAGAGTTGTTCCCCTTTGGCAGCACAAAATGCATGCAGCTGAGCCGAAACTGTGAATCAAGTTTCATTTTCTCTTTGCTCTGCCCCCCTAAGCTAGTTCTGACCTGACCCCATCCCCTCAGGGGGCCAGGTAGTCTCTGCTTTCTCCTCTCTTCAGCCACGTGGTGGCCTTTTTGGCAAAACCTGCTGCTTACCAGTTCCTTGAGACATCTGGTGTCCTAGCGGAAGGGAGGAGAGGTGGGCTGTTGAGGGAGGCATGCTAGCAGAGCTGTGGGCATGTTTACAACCATGTAACTTTTTTTGGTTTTTTCTGTGGGAATGGTCACTATTTGGATTTTGACCCTCCCACCAATCCTTCCTCTCCCAAACCAAGAGCGACCACACTGCTTGCCTCATTCTATCCCCAGTATAATTACCAGTGTGTGTAGTTATCACTCAGCACCCCCCTCAGTGTCGGAAAAGAACTGAGGGGTGCCAGAGTTGAGGACTCACGAGAAGCAGAAGCGCCAAATGACATCCTTGACTATGTCTCTGTACACCGGAGAAGGGCTTGGCTGAAATGTGCATCAGCTGCATGGGGTGGCAGGGGAGTCACCTGGGCACCTTGAACAGCTGTGGCAATAGACCTACTGCTTCCCAGATTGTGGGAGCTCCCTAAAGCTGAATGCCATCCACCCTTTCTCCCTACACAACAGCACCTGATCCATTCAACTCTGGAAGAACTCATGAACTCAGCTTTAATTTCCCTCAGAGCAGGATTGTGCCATCATGACGCAAGCAGGCATTCAGCTCCCTGCTCCAGAGCACACAGATGTGGTGAGGGTAAGGGCTTTATTCCTCTGAATCAATGCGAGGCAAGAGTCCTATGTTTTTCACTCTGTGCCTGGATTTAAGAATGGCAGAAAGCCAAGGAATAGCGCACGGTGGGCACACCTATGCAAACTGCAGCTGAGGGATGTAATTTTCTAATCTTCACAGCAGCCCTTCCCACGAGCCTGGGAGAGCATAGCCCAGCAGCTGGTAGCTGTGTTTTCTCAAATACTCACTGCCAGAAAACCACACACTTTACATTTAAGCTCAAACTCACAGATATTGTACTAATACAGAGCTTTCCATTTTTACTAATTTTTTAAAAAGAAAAATCACACACATTTTGATCCGGGTAACATGAATTCTTTTTTTCTCACCTGCATGTCTGAAACTGTGGTTAGCAGCAGCGTGATTTCACATTCAATACTTCTCTCTTATGGTTTACTTTTGCCATCTGTATCATGAATTAGTACTTTTCCCTCCATTTTCTAAGAGAAGAAAGCATCCTTAAGGAAAGGTTAAAATCAAACTAAAAAAACCCCTTCCTTTTTCCTAGTCCCAAAAAAACAAACCAGAGAAAATGTATTCTGTTTCAGCGCAGCAGGTCACTCCTGGCCTGATATCAATAGGCATGTTCACGGTGTTGAATAAAATTAGACAAAATTACTAATTCTAACCTTAAGAAGAAACAGTTATAAAATTGCCATAGACTTATCATACAGGGTAGATCCTGGAAAAATAATGTAAAAATTTTTAAATTTCCCCTTGAGCGAAAAACGTGTTACTGATTCATATTTGGAAAACAAGCAATTTTTGTCCACAGGGATGTCATGACTTTTGTGCTGCAATAGGCTCCTGGATGTAGGCTGTTGGAAATGTGACCCACACAGTACAGGGAATTAAGGTAAAGGAATAGCTGCATCAAGAAATCAATTGTGCCGTTACAGAATACACGCATAGGCTTAAAATCCAGGTTTCTTAAGGTCAATGCGTTAAAGATCAGAGTTGGGTACAGAAGTGAATCAATTGAGAAGTATCAAATGTAGTACGCTACCCGTGCTGAAAATAACAAATTGACTCTGACTTGCACAAGTAGGACACACCATATGCCTTTCTATTCTAATGTTTCAGTGAACTGCTTCAGTAAATAAATTAATTGCACCATCATGAAGAAATGTACATGGAATTTGCTTTACCGCAAGGCAGAGTGTAACTCAGTAGGTGACCCAAATGGATGAGCAACAGAGCTGTGGGGAGCTTCAGCAGAGTTCTTGGAAAGCCACCGTATTTGCTGCAATAGTAATTAGACATGAGCTGGTAAGAGCTGATGGTGGTGAAGTTTTAAATAAAACCTGGTATTTGTTAAAATGCTTTGGATGACGGTTGATACTCTTTGCTCAGTATTCTTCATTGTTCCAACAGCCCTGAAAGAAGAGTTGAGAGAACTCCGAAAAAGTTCCCATAGCAACAGCAAGGAGATGGGACTATCTTTTTCCCAGCCCTGGGTGAACAGCAATGACACATAACTGTGGTAGATGTTCCTTCCCGTGCCAAGCAGACCTATCCTGTTCTGCAATTTCACACAGAAGGCCAATATTTTTATTGCCCCCCAAAAGAGATGACTCCCTTTTCCGTTAAAATTATTACATTATTTTCCATCTTAGGAAGACAAAGAACCTCTTTTTATCCTCAGGAACAATAATGATGAAACAACAGCCTGCATGCATGCACATCCTAGATTGCAAATAGGGCAAGCAAATAGGGCCAGCAATGAGGCTTGATGACCACCTCCTTATGGGAACTCCCCCAAATCCATGCCTAACTAGGTGGGAGTCCAGTTTTGGACTAGCCCCAGTTTTGCTCCCAGCCACTGGAATATCCCCAGGGTTTTTTGTGTCTCTGCAGGGACTCAAGGGTATCCCACAGCCCTCGTGTTGCTGCTGTGGTCAGCAGTGTGCAGCTTCCCTGGGGAGTCTGGTATGTTGGCTTTTATACAGAAACAGAAAGACAGGCCAGGCTACAAAGCCAAGGGAAATGGCTCACTTGCACCTCCCTAGTTTAAGATGAGCCTACCTAATCTTTCATAGTTGCCCTCAGGAATGTGATGGCTAGCCACAGACCTTCAAAAGTCATCAGAACAGCCCTGAGGTAGCACACTTCTCTGGCTATCATGGAAGTTTTACTTACAACATGCTTTTATGCACTTTATAATACATACATGTTGTTAGCAAAAAATAGGGAAGTAGCAATTCATGGATCCACACTTCAAGGAAGTGTTTCAGAATACTGACCTCTATTATTTCAGGAGCTCCTTTTTTAGGAGGAAAATTTACTAAAAAATACCAATGTACATGTTACAATTTACGTAACCTCTATGCACTGCATCTATACTGAATCTATAGAGGTGTCTTCAGCACTTTAACGCAGTGAAATATTTCCTGCTTAATTTTCTTTGTTATCCAAAAAGATCACTGATTTAATAATTTTTTTTTATTAACTAAGCACACTTTCTACTTGATATGTCACTTTTTGCAGTTTTTTCCCTCATCTGATAGTTCCAACCAATTCCCTTCATCAAAAGAACTTTTTTATTGGGGCTACCAGTATTTCAGAACTGTGCCCACAACCCCAGTATGACTTTTTAGACGTGCAAATGCAGGAAATCCTTGGTCCCAGTATGTGCCCAGCACATTCCATGAGCCAGACTGGTATACACTTGCCTATTTTGACTACAGGCTGTAACTATGCCTACACAAAGCCTTGCCCACATAGGCCAGGTTTTTTCCACCACGCAAACCGGTACAACTGGTAGATCGGGCCCTGACCCAAATGCAAAGGTGGTGGCACAGTAAGGAGAGAGCCTCTGCTTTGGGGTTTCCCTTTCACCAGCACTCCCCCTGTTATTGGGCATCAAAGGCTGGCGGTGTCTCTTGGAACCACCTCACAATGCCAAGAGGTTTCCTTAGTATGGTTTTGGGAGTTTGTCTGGAATTTCTTGCCAACAAAGAAAAAAGAATAAAGATTTAGATGAAAAATGGACTAGAAAAAACCAGCGACCTTCTGCCTTCAGAAATGGTAGAGTTTTGAAAAATGTCCTTTCCTATAAAGTTATAAAAAATTAAACATGGGAAGTACTTTGTGGAATTTTTTTTTAATATTTTTTTTCCTTTTCTTTAAAAAGCTCTGAAGAATTTCTGGGCGTGTGAAAGATTTTATTTCAGGAGACTCATTTCTCGATGAAGGTGCTGGGTTGCCAGTTTATACAGCTGAAATGTGAACAGTGTAGGCCCAACAAAAAGTGCTTACAGAGAAGTCATTCAAAGAATGTTCTTGCACCTACAACTACCAGGCAGCTATGGATAATAAAATATTATTTTTTACAGAGTTAGGGAAAGGTTTGCTCTTATAGACAGCAGCAACTTCATTAGTAAATGGAGCCATGGTGCTGCACTTGGCATAAAAAGTGCAGCAGACCCGTATTTTCTGCTTGATTTTAAGTGTTGATGCTATAGATTAGAAATAATTTTAAAAGTAAGAAGTCAGTGTATCGGCTGACAAATTTCAGGGAAGCTCACAAGAGTTAAAGCAGGCTGCAGAGCCCTTCTCCTCCTCCTCCTCCTCTTCCCTTGTACTTCTTCCTCCTTAAACAAGGGTGCTGAGAGGAGCTGCAGCAGTGCCGTCCCCTCCCCCCAAAATAATGGAGCATGGCCGCAGCTCCCATAAAGTCAGCCTGCACAATCCCGAGGGAGGTAAAAATTCCCATAAAAGGATCATTCCAAATCCCCAGGATGAGTTTATTTGGCATGCTATTCGAGCAATAGGAGCCTTGCAATTGTTTTCCTTGACCTTTTAACCTGCTTTTCTTATCCCAACAGAGGTCAAAGGACAAGAACCCGGCTCCCATCCCCCTGCCTCTCCCTTCCCGGCCTCTAGCACACCGAGGCTCCAAGGAAAGGGTTTATTTAGCCCAGGCAGTCAGAAACAGATGTCCGCAACGTGAGAGCTGGGGGCAGGAGGGGAAAGGAAGTGTAGGAAAGGTGGTTTGAAACTGGAATTTATTTAATTGATCATTAAGCCTGGAAAGGAGAGAAAAATCGAAGAAAGTTTTCCTCCAGGCAAAGAAAGTAATGGGGATTAGGGCACTTGGTGTACTGATATAACAGTATTTTTCCTCCACTAGTTCCAGTGGGTCAGATCTTACCAATGCCCCCAGAGATCCCATCTGACTGGGGCTGCTCTCCGGGAAGACGAGGAGGGAGAAGCCTCTGCGAGGGGATTTCATCACATCTGCATTCCCCTTCAGAAGCCAGAAATCATGCTGTGCTCTGCTTACACTTTGGAGCCCCCTCAGTTTCAGCTCCCGAGGGGGCTGCAGAGGAGGAGGAGGAGGAGGAGGAGGAGGACGAGGACGAGGAGGAAGGCTGCTCTGCGAAAGGGGCAATGCCCGCAGGGCCGAGGGGCGAGAGTCAAGGCTTTCTGGTGGCGCAGCCGTGACACCCCTCGCACCGAGCCCTCGCAGGGGTGAGGCCGAGCCCCTGTAGCCCCCGTGCCGCCCACGGGCGGACAGACAGCGGCGCCGGGTGTGGCCGGGCGGGGAGTGCCCCTCTCTTCGAGGGTTGTCGGTACCGCGCGGGGCCGCCGGTGACCCCGCACAAAGCGCGGGTCGGGTTCCCTCCGCCGGGACCACGTGACCCGCAGGGAGGGGACACCCCTTCCCCTTCTCCCTCCCTCCTCCTTGCCCCCTCCCTGCCCCGCGGCGTCTGAGAGGGCTGGGCGGCTCACGGAGCCTCGGGAGTGCTGCGGGCACGGCCTCGGGCCGCCCCGCCCGGCACGGAATGGAGCCCGCACCCCAAACACCCCGGAAGGTGGTGGCGGGGGGGGGGCGGCCGCCGCCATCTTCCCGGTGCCCTGGCGACCTCCGCACCCCGCGGGCAGCGGGGCTGGTGGGCGGCCGGCGTGGTTTTACAGCGATAAAGGGCACGGGACTGGCCTGTGTGGGCGCTAAGGGGTCCTTCCCGTACAGAGTATCACTGTAAATCACAGAGTCACAGAATCAATTAGGTCTGAAAACACTTCTGAGGTCATCGAGTCTCACCCATGGCCGAACACCACCATGTCAACCAGACCACGGCACTGTCACATCCAGCCTTGAACACCTCCAGGAACGGTGGCTCCACCACCTCCCTGGGCAGCCCATTCCAATGCGCAGTCACGCTTTCTTTGAAAAAATTCTTCCTCATGTCCAACCTAATCCTCCCCTGGTGCTGCTTAAGACCGTGTCCTCTTACCCTGTTGGAAATGTCCTTTGGTTCAAACCCAAACCAAAACAGAAGTGGGTGTTCGCGTATCTAGCAGCTCTTTCTGCTCCCCAGTAGTTTATGGCTTATGCTGTGGGTGCTGCCCAAAATCGTCCACGTTGTGTGTTCTGGAGCAAGGAAAGCCGTGCATTCAACAGATCATTTACCTTCATGAAATGCTGCTTATCTTAGTGTATTTCCTTTAACATTTTTGAGCAGTATAAGAGGGGGGTGAAGGGGCAGGTGCTCTGGAGGCCTTGGTTTAAGGTGTAGAGGCCTTAACCCACAAATGCCCCTCCAGCTTGGATGGTGACAGTGCGTAGTTACTGCCCTTGTGCACTGATAACAGGGAAGATCCCTCACAGGACAGCTTTGCCTGGGTTATTTCGCAGATTTTAGGAAGTGGGAACTTGAAAACATTTGGACAAAGTGAGTTTCCATCCTTCCCTCACCAGGTCACGGCAAGGACTGTAGCTCGTTGCCCTCTGATGCAGAGCTGTGGAACAGCAAACCAAAGCCTACCATCCCTTTGCTGGTTGCTCTCTGCAGTACCAAAATCCGTGCCCCCCTCCCCAGCTTGCCTGCACCATGATCTTCCATGTCAGCCCAGAAGGAGCTGGCAGAAGAAGCAGAGTGCTGAGCTGCCCATTCACGGGACCTCCATGGAGGGATGCAACTGCAGCCTCCTCTACAACCTCAGTTAAAACAACAAAAAAAGGCATTTCGTTTCTTTGTGATACCGATGCATTGCCTCTTGTCTTTCCTGAAATGTTCCTGAATGTCCACCAAACTAAAAATAAAAAAGAAAAAGCCCAAGTCAAATGTTGCCTAAAGCCAACAGACTCAAGGAGGTCTCCCTGGGGATCCAGGGACAGAACAAACAGCCAAGTCAGCAATGGTATGAGGCTGCACTGCGAGACAGTGCTGTGAAACTCATTTCAAGGGTAAAAGCCAGACTGGTGTGAGTGATGTGGTATTTCATGGGGATGTAAAATTAGGATACATGCAGAGAGCCAGTTTCTCTGCTGACTTAATCTAATGCCATTCCAGTAATCTCAGAAAATTGCAATGATTAATACAAGAAGTGACTCAGATCCTGGAATGATAAGAGGGTTTCAGCAAAAGCCAGTAAAGGGGATGATAGAGTTCAGTCTTGGTGTAAACTGATGTTTACTTAAATCAACAACAGTGTCCATACTAAACATAGGATCAGTTCTGCTCATGAGAAGTTCCCAATGTGATTTAAAAGCTTTTGGAATTAGCTTTGAGTGTTAGAGCAGTACCAGTGGAAAAGCATTAACATCTACTCCTTTTTTACTAATTTAAACTCACTTAAACCCCAGCTCTCATTGCTGCTGAGTTTGGCCAGTTAGCTTTTGTTGGGCTGTTTTAACACATGTCAAGAGTCTAAATAGAATCCAAGTGTATCCACTCAGTCTTAGAAGAAAATAAGGAAAACCAAAGCTTTTTGGTATGCTTGAGAAAACTGAAATGGTTACCATTTATATTATACATTCTGATAAACCATCTTTTGTGGAAATACTTATTAAAACATATTTTTATTTTTATAGATTGTTTGATTTCTTTTGCTGCTGAAGGTATGTTGCCCAGTCTGTTGTCTGAAAGAAACCCATGACAAAATGGGCAAACTGACAGGAAAATAAGACCTAATGATGGAGAAAATCCAAATGGAAAGCCTGCTGCAATTTGACAAGGATCCACCAGAATTACTGGACACTTTAAAACACGACTAATGCTTACAATCTCAACTATAGTCATAAAATACTTCTTTTTTTTTTTTTTTCTTTTTTTTTTTTTTTTAAGGAAGATTGAAAATTAATTGTATAGCTAAAAAAAATGCAATTATTCGATCCTTCATTGTTTGGGATTTTATTATTCAGTTTGTCTCGCTAATGCATATGCAGTCATGTTTATCTAAGCTAGAATATCAGTAAGCTTCAGCTTTTGCCCATTTTTTTTCTGAGCGGTTACTGTGTAATGGAATGAAGTGGGGCGGCCAGAACCACAGGGTCCCAGGCTTCTCTTCCTGTTTAAGTAAAATAAAGTGCTCTCCGTAGGCTGTCAGGAAAACTGAAAAGAAAAATATGCAACTTCACTAGTCACCATTACCAATGAAATTGTGTTTGTATGCATGTGTATGTGAGCATATACTGGCACAAGTGTCAGCGTGTTTTTTTCTGTAAAGAACTTTCCCGCTACACTGTAACAGGCAAATGCTTCACAATTGGTGCTGGAAGTTCCCTGATGGTGAACAGAAAATAAGAAGCCTTGCCAGTAGTTGATCATTGCTTTTAAAAGCATGTCAATTCCTAATCCTTTTTTTAAAATGAGAAGTGTTTTTGTCACGGGGGAAATACAAGGTCTCTTAGATTCTCTAGGTTTGGGACCATAAAATCCATAGTGCCCTTGGTGGTTTTTTATTCCAAGCGAAGGCAAGAAATGTAATCAGTGTTTTCCCTTTGGGTTTTGTTGTGATGATATGAGCATCCGTAAATAGTTTAATATCCCATTTATCCCGTAATGTTCTTGGTAGTTACAGTGGGATATGCTGAATCATCCGATTCTTTGGCTACGTTGCCATCTTCTTTTTCCCAAATAGCTCCTTGTTTTTAAAGCTGTCCTAGTCCAGCTCTCCCTTTTTTACCCTTGGTCTTGGTGAGAGAGATGTTGATTTTATGTTGCTGCAGACACTACATTGCAACTCAGTCACTTTTATGGACACTGAAGCAGAGTATGGAAAAGTTGGGGTGCAGCTGGCTCTTGGTGTGAGCACCAGATAATGTGCAGTGGTGCCTTACTTCTGTCTGTATACTTAAGTCTCACGTACAAAAGGTAAAACGTATATTTCTTTCTGTTTGCAATTCAAACCTGTCTTGTTTTCAACAAGCATTCCTCATTTCTGCTTTTCAAAGCCATAAGGATTGTTGACCTACTTTTCAGGTGGGAAAAAGAAGTATGGAGGGAGCAAGCTGGCTTGCAATATACTGTAAAATCATTTCTCTCCGCAAGTACATAAACACTTATTTACGTTCAGCTGTGAGTGGCCTTTCAAATCTGACTATCTCCTTTGATTCCTCAGATGCTGATTTTTAAAGTGAGTGATCACAGATTTAGGGAGATGCAGCATTTGCTTCTTAAAATCAGACCTTCAGCATGTCTGTTTTTTCCTGCATATTTGAAAGCAGATTTTTTGTTTTTTCTCTAGACTCATATTTTGGGGGGTTCAGACAAGGGCTTGGATATATATGCGATCTTTCAGCCCTCAGGCTGAGAGATTTTAACCGTGGTGCATTTATGAGACCTGTGGGTGTGATTGAGGAGCAGGTTTTCAGAATCAATTAAACGATGGCGTGGTGTGCTGGAAAGGGAGGCAGAGATCTGAACAGAGTCATGGCTGATACTGTTTGGAAAGGGTCTGTCTGTGCTGCAGAGGATCAGCAGCCTGTCATTTTCTGCCTCCCACTTCAGTTTCACCCCATCCGTAGAGAAGTCAGAGTCTGGAACGCAGAAGCTGCTTTCTCAGATTTCCCTCTGACATCTAGTACTGAATGTACCTTCTGTGTCTGAACTGAAAATTTCATCACCTTTTTCATTCTTCTGATTTCACTCTCCTTGTTTCATTCCTTACATAAAGGAGAAAACACAGGCAAGGAAAAGCAGCCAGAAGGTCCCTCAGTCTAGAGGGGGGCTGGGATGTTATGAAAGACAATTACTCCGGGAGACTGTGTAGCTATGCAATAGCAAAGCCAAAGAAGGAGCCCTGGGGAATTACATCAGCTTTTTTTTCCCTTTCCTTCCTAAGGAAAATCTTGAATAGGGTTATGAGCTGTCTAACTCTAATCAGCACTGCCCTAGTTCACAGCAAAGCATGCAGAATGAACCAAGAGCAGAGCACACACAGCTTCTGCAACAAGCTGTTTTCAAAAACCAAGGCACATAATTTCCTGTGAAGCTCTGAAGAATGGAAAGGATAATATGAAACACAGGCTTTTTCCTGTTAATCCTCTCTGTGTATACTCTGTTTCACCTTCAGTCTCCCTTTGTCTCCTTTCTGTCATTCATGACTCAGCACCGCCTTTCATAAAACCCCCGTGCCTCTCTAACACGCTGACAGCCTCACACTCCTCGTGCAGGGCTGCAGATCTGATTCCTTTGTCTGTCCACATAACCTGACTCATCTCTTCTTGGACGCTGGACTTTGCCCGTCACTTCCTGACAGAACAAAATATCAGACTGGGTAAAAAAAAAAAAAAAAAAATCATTAAAGGGCATGAATGCTGTAGGATTACTCAGCTAATTGCAAGGCCAACTCTGCAGCAGGTTTCAGCCACACCAGGAGCTGGTACCTCCCGGCCGTGTCCCCCAGGGCCCCGCAGAAGGGCTGCTTGCTGAACGGCGCTTCAGCCTGTCCTGCAAGCTCAGTCCCGTTTCCTTTGGCATTGTGCCACCTGCACAGCTGCAGAGAAAAGCCAAAAGCCCCTTCACCTCTCCCACTGTGTGGTGGCAGCGCCCACTGCTAGTTCTTTTTTTTGTGCTGCCACATCACTTGGAGCACTGTCTCTGCAGGGCAGACATTTTGCTTCGCTTTGTGATTATCCAGCACCAGCCCCCCCCCCACCTGTGACAATAAGGAAAGATTTAAGCAGTCGCCAGCCTAATAGTTCTGACATGCAGACAAAATGAAATAACTCAGAGTGGAGCTGGCAACGAGGAAACTTCAGAAACAAATTGATCTGGCAAGGAGTTTTCATTATGCTTCAGGGAACAGGTTGATCTGACAAAAAAAGAAGTTGGCAAATAGATTACCTCTTGAAAAACAGCACACCAAGGTGGTGCGGTGAGATGCTGGGTGGTGTCTGATCTGGTTCCAGGAGCTGGTGTTGGCTGGATCAGTAGAAATGAGGAAATCGAACTCTTTTTGGAGCAGAGATTTTGTCATTTGTGTGTTTCCTAAAGCACTGTGCAGGCTTGCAGCTTTCTCCTGCGGCTCCTGTCGCAGCCAGTGCACATCATCCTTGACTTTCTGCAACTTGTTCAGCCCTCACTCGACACAGTCGTGGTGTTGGTGTGCTTCTGACCTTTTCTTGCTCTTTCTCCCAGGCTTCTGCTGAGTGTGGCCAGGGACAGATTTTGCCCTAATTGCCCCATTGTGGTAGCTGCTGTCACAGGTACCATATGTTTTTATGCTTGCAAAACATCCAAATGCTTATTGACAGGAGAGAAGAAGCTGTTTATAATCTGATAAATAAGCCTCTAGTATTGCTGATGGTGACACCAGGCCTCCGGAATGGTTGAAAGATTTTTACGGTGCACAAAAATATTTTGTCATCAGTATCAAATATGCAAATCATTCATTCTTTAAAAAGAAATCCCCTTACAGGTCTAGCAATTAAAAATAACTTCTCTGTCTCCACCTGTGAATAAGTTTCTAAAAAGAAACCTGTTTTCTTTATGTAATTTTTTCCTGTCTGCTCTCTCTAGTTTTTTTTTTTTAATGATTCATCTTTCAGCTGCTGATTTTACCCTTATAGGGACTTCCTATAAGTCTGAGGTTTTTCTTAATGAGTGGTATTCTCCATACCCTGTGTTGATGCTTGGTAAGAATAATAACTTCTCACTATTTTGTAGCAGTATAGGCATGAAGGGTTTTAAAAAAATTTTAACCAGTATGGATTTTCCCACAGAATAAGTGCCATCTACTAAATGATTTAGCTAAATTGTATGAAAAGAATAAATCTAGGTCTCAGAAGCTGATCAGAAATCCTTGGATATACTGGGGGAAAGATGCTAAATACTTGTGTCATGGCACAATGCAGACATTTTGCTGCATATCTAAAGACTGAAAAATAAAATAGGAAATAAAAACATTTTGCAGAAATATTACCTTGACTTTTACTATGATCATAATGAGGTATTTCAGTTAGCATTAATGCACTATAAGAAAAATTAGTGCACATCACAGTCTATACAGTGCCGTGGGTCCTTTATTAATGATTTGGGAAGGATGCCCTGTGGGTCCTTAGACTTTCCTGCTAGGATAAGAATATACTTTTGCAGGAGAATAAGCATTGACAAGGATGACAGGAGAGCAGTGTAGGAGCTCAAAGGCTATGTATAGAAAGCTTTGCAATTTTTTGCATTTTTTCCTTTTTTTACTGTGTTCCTGACAATTTCATGGTTTCCTGCTAGCAACACATCTGTTGCACTTTTAAGTTAAGGTAATTTGTAAATCTTGCAGTAGTTTTGAAACCATTACAAGGGAAAGGTTTAGTTTTGATTTTTTATGGTATGACATTGGAAAATATGTGACCAAAAATGCCTAAGAGATCATGATGAGAAGCTGTCCTAAGAATAAACATAAGCACACTATTCTACCAGGAAAGCTTCACAAATGTACTTCAGTTGTATGCAATGCTAGTAATGAGTTGTTCAGGTCAATGACATCTGGATTCTTTTGTGTTATAAATGCTATGTAATCCAATCATTGCTCTCAAAACTTCAGTTTTTTCCCAAACCACAGTTTCTAGAATTCCTCATGAATTTGAGATTGATGAATCTAAAGAGCTTTGCATGATTTGGGAGAAAATATGCTACTTTTTTGTTGTTGTTGTTGTTTATGAATGCAGGTTATTCATGGTTTTAGTCTTTAGTTAAAATCAAGCTGAATTATTTCTAACAGTGCATTGATTATATTTGAAAGATTTGTCATAGGGAATTTTCTAGGTCTAGAGATGCTTAATGTATTACATGCCACGGTTTAACTGAAAGTTTATTAGGCAGCCTGTGAAAACAGATCAAGTTAGCATAAAAAATTGTTGATTCAACATCAGCTTTGATGGGTAACTAAGGAACAATTAGGTACTTGCAGTATTGTACTTGACTTTGTTGAGTCTCAAGCTAGGTTAAAGTTACATATCTCCTGAAAAATTCCTTATGACCTTGTGAGTATATATTACTGTGAGTTATAAGGGCTACAGCATAGTTTAGAGTTTGAAAGACATTGCAAAAGCGTGATGGAAAGACTTACATTTTATAAGATAGCTTTGCCTTATCGTCTGTCATCATTAAAGCCAATCTGAAATATCACTGAATCAAAAAGCCCCAAACCACGGAACTCTCCATTTTCTATCTCTTCCTTCCATTTGTTCTTCCTTTTTCCCTTCCCCTTCTCATTTCACTTTCCTGTTTCCCATTTCTGCTTTTCTTCACCAAAAGTGAAAAAAGATGCTTTTTATGTAAAAAGTAGTCTATCCTTCTTCTCTGACCTCAGTCAAGAACGGTAAAAGATTGTCTGAGTTAGTTTCTATAATATTAGTGGATACAATATAGTATGAGTAGATGGAGGGTGAACAGACAAGGGGAAGCAGCAGAGTCAAGCCATTCCTGCAGTGAACTCCACCGGCTGAGAACTGGGTGAGCTGAGGACTCTTTCCATTCTTAAACCACCTTTCCTGAGGGAAAAAAAAAAGCATGTGAGATTTTAACAGCTGTGCATGTTTTAAAATGATTGACTCTTTTCTGTATTCCAATTGTTCATTATCCAGATCTTTCTGAGATAAAAAAGAAGTGTTTTGTTGCTATACTGTCTCTTCTGAAGGTTTTTACAGCCTGTTCTTTGCAATATCACTATCATTTTTGCATTGTTGGAGAAAACATTTCAGTTTCCTTTGCCCCCAAATTTTAATGGTATATTTTTCAAGAGAGTGAATTTGTGTTCAGTCATGGGGAGAAAAGAGCCTGAAATGTTATACTTTCATGAAAATATGAAGAAAAAAATTTTTTTTTCATTTCGAGTCTCCTGAAATTTCTCAGGCAAATTTCATTGTGTGATTACTGCTACTAACAAAGGATTGAAGCAGTATGAAAAGAGTAAGGCATGAGGGGAGGGAGGGAGAAGGAGGTGGTTGATTATGAATGTGAAAACTTTATTTACACACACACACATGAACAATCAGCAGCTTTGAGAAAAGAATGCAGAAAATAGCATACACACACACATTTTTTACATTTCCGTATGCATAATGGCCCTCCGAAAGAATGAACCAATTTGGTAATTTTGCTCCACAGAGGATTTGTTATGCTTGTAAAGTGGCAGCATTTTGAATGACGCTATTTTTTTTCTTCTTTATGTTTAGTGCTTATGAGATGAAGCTGACAGAAGGGGGATTTTTTTCCTGTAGTCATCCAGCACTCAGCACGATGCAAGGCTGGTTTTGAGGGAAGACGCAGCAGTTGCCTTGTTTTTTTGCAAAGCGTCGACAGCTCAGGCACAAGATTGGCTAAACATGGTTTCTCTGAGAGATCTCAGGATAAGTCCATGAAGGGGAGACATAAGAGAACAGATATAGAAGTAGACCACCTCATTGTGCTGCTGTTGTACTGTCAGGAGCAGGTCAGCCCTCACTGACCCATTGCTGCTCCTTGATCATCATGCCCACAGATTTGGAGGTTGATCCAAATGGTGGTGGCTCTGGTGGCCTCTGTCATATTTAGCACACCTCAGCTTCCCCTCAGGTCTTAGAGGTGCTGTGGGCTAAAGTGGAGTCCTCCAGGGCTTGATCCCCATTATGCATTTTGTCCTGCAAGTTGGGTGACAGCTGGCAATTGGCAGAAAAGGCGATGGTGCAGTGAATGATAGTCAGTGAATTTTGCACCGTTGAATCACGGGGCTCAGCAAAGAGAACTGAATGCTGGGCAACGATCATCTGTATAACAGCATGTTAAAATCATTAATAAGACATGTTGAAGATAAGGATTATGTCTTCACATGTGCTTATGTGGGTGCATACTTTTGTAGAGTATATGTATCCACCTGCCAGACAGATTCTTGCTTCCTCCCTTTTGGGTTGTGAATTTATGGGATATTGGGATGATTGTCCACTAAATTCAAAACGGGATCTTTTGGAAAGATGCTTCTTCAACCTGCTTTGGAGCCTTTCAAAATTAGGAAGGTCAGGCCTGAGCAGGCCCATGAGCTTGGCTTTTGGAAATTTCTGCTAGGAACCAAGAATGTGCCTGAGCGTGCATGTACATACTCCATCGGAGCTGTGTTCCTCAATACCGCATTTCTTACCAGAGCCAGGCTCCTCTCTGTTCTATCCATCTATCAGCTTTTACCTTGATTTGCAGTGAGGGCTGGAAGGTCTATACACGCGTAGCGAGGTGCAGTGTTGGGCACGCTGCTATTTGCAGTGGTGCACTTGGAACTTTGTTGTGTGTCCGTGTGAGGCTGTGCTAGACAGGCACCTTTTGCTGCTTGCCTGTGAAAGGGTCTTGGTGTAGGTCTGAGGGAGCCCATGAGCTGTGCTCCCAGTCACAGGACCCCGTTTCAGCATGTTAAAGGACAGGCCATGATTCTTTTTAACGCCATACTAGGCATCTAGTAATTCCAGGCCCACTGGGATTTTATTTTTCGATGGCTGAGTGTGACAGGTTTTTTTTGCCCCAAATCCTTGTGAGAATGAGATCAAAAGCCCCTCACTGGCTGCTCTGGCTGCACTGCATCCCTAGTTTTCTACTCTCCTGTTTATTTAGAACAGGTGAAGCTGGAAAAATGCATTACAGTAAAATTTATTGTATTCACTTTGCTCATGTTGCTACTTTAGATATTGTCAAATATACAGCGTATTTAGCAATTGCTGCATCAGTATGCAGTGTTAGGAAGTATGAAGTTAAAATGAGTTAATACTTGCTTTTGTTTAAAAATGCAATATTGCTATTGGGATGCAGCTGGAGTTGCATTCTGCAGGGGAATATAACCTTTATTTTAAAATGCTTTCTACACAATATTTTAAGTTCTCTCTATTGATTTATCTGGAATGGCAAAAAATAATATAATGATGTGTTTGATCCAGCAAGTAATCTTTATTTTGAAATTCATTATATTGTGGTGTAGACACATGGTACTGTAGTGGCATATAGCAGAAGAAAATCAGTGTTATGCAAAATATGTTGTGAAGGGTGGACGCTAAAAATATCAAACATTTTCTGCTGTAATTCCTGTCATGACAAAACATCTCTCTTACTGATGAGGTTGGATAAATATTTAAAACTGAAACATCTTCCATGGAAAGATGTAGATTCAGTGGCATGAAAATAATCTATGGACTTGCGAGACTTTATTGCATTCCGTGTTGTAGAAAATCCAACACATGCCAAAGTAATCTGAATACTTTGCATCGACTTTCAAAATGAAACTTTCTAGTTTTTATTTCAAATGCATTTCTTGTCTAGAAGTCTGCTTTCAGTGAAAGAAAAAAACCACTCAGAATTGAAATGACTTGTGCAACAGTGACAGGATTTTCAGTTCAGTGACAACTGCTTTTTCTGTCCTTGTTCCCTTCTCCTCCCCCAGCGGATTTGCCATCAACTAAAAATATCCATCATATTTGTAGGTCTGTGTCTGACTACTCTACTTCACAGCTCTTTCCCTTTGCACTATGTCACTTCCACATCTCCCACGCTTCTCAAACATTGATTTTCAAAATTTTCATGATTGTCAGTCATCTGTCTTACCTCCATCACACTGAGTTACCTTTACTCCATAGCTTATCAAGTGGAAGAGGTGGAGAACACTCTGTTGGAGAAACTTATTTCTGTCAGGTTAGGTTTTTCTCTACCTTCTCAAGGCTTTGGGTTTTAGATACTGCCCACTGTGACCTGAGGTCTTTCTTGGCAAATTTCAGTGTGTTTCATCATAGCAGCAAAGCTCAGATGGTGTGTCCAGAATATCAGAAGTCTCCTTCCAGTCAGTGCTCAGAACACAGGAAATGTACCTTATAATTCAATTACTATTTTCCTTCCTTCCATCCCCCAACGTGGGGCTTGTGGAGGGCTGTTACAGAGATGGGGGGCAATGTCAGAGGATGGAGGTGCCGTAGCCCTGCTCTCCCTTTCTACACAGCAGGTATAAATATTGCAGCTAAATGGCTTGTCAGAACGAGCACAGGTCTGCTGCAAGTCTCCTGCATGACTGTGCCACACAGCAGAGCCATTTTGCAGTCAAAAGCAGTTTAAGCAGTGCAGGGGTCAGAGCCATTAGCAAATCTGTAGAGTGACTGGGACCTACCTGTCACCATCTGCCCCAGGTGTTATTTCACTGTCCATCTCTTGCGTTGGTAGGATGCCCTGATTGAACAGTACGTTGTACTTAAGCAGAATGGCCTCAGTTGACCTCTAATTGCTTTAGATTGGAGGGGAGACCATGAAAAAATGCAGGAAAGGGGTCCTTTGTACACACATTAAGCTCCACAATAGGTGATTCATTACAGCTTCATGATGTGAAAAGCCCAGGACCTGTTCACTGTAAAGCAGTGTTGGTTCACTGATTTCAGTAGCAAAATGCTTGTTTTCACCACTCTAGAATTTCATCACTAGCAGAGACTTGAATTCACAGTCTAGATTCCAAACCTTACCCTCCAGAGAGAACAAATCTCAATATAAATGTTGAAGAGGGGTTGATAAAACACTGTATAAAGGCTAACATGCAGTGGGAGGACAGACTGGCTCAGGATGGGAGGGCAACTGTAGTTTGTTCACTCTTGTGTGCTACAATTCTGACGTGTGGCCATTCCCTGAATTGGAAAATTGGCTTTTTACTTCAACAAAAGCCAGGTTACAACAGCTTACAAGTCTCCTATGCAGAGAACCAAGAAACAGCTGTGTCAATCCTGATGTGTTTGTAGGTTACTTCAGCAAAAGGATGCTCTGAAGCTGCCCGTGCTGCTCGGGCACACTAAAGCTTCCATGTCAGACCACAGGGCCTGTGTCTGTGGCAGCTCCCACTGTGGCTACACCTCCGGTGCCCTGTCCCCACAGTCGGCTCTGGCACCCCTCTCAAAGCCCAAGGTGCCATAGAGACCTGGGTGATCAGTCTGTACACTGTCTGGGAGGATAGACAGCTCCTGGAAAGTGTGGCTGCCTTTAATCCTAGGAAAAATTTTAGGCCACATTCCAGCCCATCTTTGGCCCATCCCTATCCCCCGGGAGGTGTTTGATGCAGGGACTGGGGCTGTCCTGCTCCTGGCTGGGCCAGGTTGGGCCTGACCATCGTGTCCTGCCCTCACCTGCCATGGGGAGCCGGGACAGGGGCTGATGGCCATGGGGGCTAATGTGGGGTCCTGGAGCATGGGCAGGGTGGAGTGAGCCCTGGGGGACTGGTGAAGCCCCCAGGGACATGACAGAAAGGAGGCAAGTGGGCAGATGTGGTTGGTTGTATCCTGTAGGTGATTTAGTGATAGGCTTAAGGTAGCAGACAGAGCAAATAGCATGTCTCAGAAGGCTTTTAATATATAATGGCTTATTTAGTCATTTTAGTTAAATCTTTTATTTATGTGAACTGAAGTTTGGCCCTTTGACTGTAATGTGTAGGTCTAGTACATGATCCACTTTGTAGTATCTGACTCTACAGGCAGAGCTGTTTATATTCCAGGGTTTTGTAGGTTTCTCTAAGCTGCTTCTGACATATCTTTGTTAGATGGATTATGCATTTTATTTCTCATTCCTAATAGCAAAATACAAACCTCACACTCAGGCATTTCCCACAAAGCAACCCCCCTCTGCAACTCAGAAGTGTTGAACGCTGATTTATTGGTCATGTGTGAACAAATAAATTCCCCAGAAATCTGTTGTTTGGAACACAGGGCACACAGCTTGCCTCTGCAGCTGTGTGGGGTGTGGATGAGGTCATCCCTGCCACAGAGCCAGCTCCGTCTGCAGCCCTGCTGCTGGAGAAAGCCTCAGACAGCCTGCAGCCTGCAAGAGACAGGAAAAGTGCATGGAGGGTCGAAGATGGCGGTTTTTGTTATGATAGAATTCTTGCAATTGCAAGCTGTGGGATTTGTAACGTGGTCTTCCTCAGCAGTGACACGTCCAAAACACTTCCTCACCTGCCTGAGGAGAGAGTGAGCAGCAGTATAAACCTCTGTTAGAAAGACAGAAAAATAGATCAAAGCAAATCATTCAAATGTGTATGTTAGGAAAATGCATTTGAAAATGGAAATAGAAATACATTGTCATTACTCTTACTCTGTGATGGGCTATCTAGTCTGGTTCTAGAAACAGAATATGACATATTTTAGACTGGTACTTAAAGGAGATCCACAAGACCCTGCTGCAAGACCTAGGCTGAAGTCTGAGACTTTGCAAACTTTGCATCATTTGACACAAAGCAATATGTCAACCTATGAACATACATATGTTAATGTCTTAGTGTAAAAATATTAACACATTTAACATGTTCGGCAACTTTATGCAGCCTTTTTGCACATTATATTCATATAATTATGATAAGCATTTTTATCTGCCCAGAAGCTTTGGGAACAAGCTCACTGAACTGTGACTTGGTGAATTTTTGAACTCTCTTAAGGCAGAATATGATGAATTATTAATAAACAATGAAATACTTTTATGATGTTAGTGCTACTGGCAGTCTGGGAAACTTCAGTTTCTTGGGCATGTCAGCTAAAGAGAGATGAGAGATTTTCTCTCTATCTCTCTCACTTAATTTTTAAGCCAAAAGCACAATAAAATTACCCGTGAACCTGAAAAAAAAGACTGTCTATTGAGTCCAAAGGAAATAAAACCAAGAACAGCAAGTAAAAAAATATTAGTTATATGCTCTAATGAAAATGAAAAAAATCAATAAGTGATAAAACCTACTGAAATAGATTTAGGCGTGGCACAGCAAAGGAAAAACTGAATAAAAAATGCTATCCCAAAGAATCTGACAGTGTATCAAGTCATGTCACAGAAAGCACTGTGGATGAGGCTGACGTTTAAGGAAGAATTTTGTGTGTTGCCAATAAAACAGCCTGTAAATTGTGCTGCAAACTCTTCCCCTGTTTATCAGGGAGAAAAAGAGTAATTTAAACAAATGAGAAGACTTACGTAGGAATTCTGACCTCAGACCCATTGAATTTTACTGAACAGAGGCTGAGTTGAAGGAGGCTGTGTTACATTAGAGACAAAGTCGATACATCATGTTTAACTCAGTCACTATAAAGACTGAGTTCTTGTGACACACAATACTACAGAAGAGTACAAAAGAAGAGGTGTTTCTGGGATATCATGATTCCCAGGACTTTACATTTAAATAATCACTGAAGAATAAAATATCATCGGTTGTGAATGATGTTTCATCCAGTAATGTAATTGGCAGAAAATCCGTGGTTTTGTGGAAATATATTGGTCTTTGTGAAAATGTTGGTTTATTTTATTGCAGGATAGATAGCTGATCATAACAAAATCAGCAGGAATAGCTGATAGCTTGAAGTCTGTAGCCCTTATATGAAAACTTATATGTCTTCACTTCTCATTATTCTGGTGCCATATTGTGCCTTTCTTCTGTACAAAAAATTATGAGCCTCCTTTTCTTCATATGATGGAATGAAAGCGCTTTCTAACACCATTATTTTACATGAAACTTTCCTTTTTGCAGTGGTCCACTTATCACTTCTTAGTTAAACATCTGGTTTAATAACCTTGGCAGGTCAGATCCTATTTATTATCTCAGTAAAATATCGAGACCATTTTATTATAAGGAAAAAGATGGGTAAATAAATTTAACAGCTTTACAGTCAAACATTTTTCTCTGAAATTCCATATTTTTAGTCACAATAATAGATCAGTTTGCTTCTTGGAGAGTTAGGAATCTTCAGAGCTGGGGAGAGTAAGCATGTTTAATGTAGATCACAGCTCTGTGTACATTAGGCTTTGTTCTGACTCAGGAAAGGCAGAAAACATTTGATCCATCATTAATCTAACAGAAAAAAATTTATTAAAAAACGCATTCAAACCAAACCAAACAAATACGAACTTTGACTTCAGCAAAGCTTGTGACATTGTCTACCATAGCACCCTCCTAGACAAACTGATGAGAAAAGAACTAAGTGAACAAGAAGGTGGAGGGAAGATTGGTAATACTGTCAAGCCAGAAGGGTAGAGGTAGTGCTAGCATGAGTGTTGGTTCCTAGTACTGTCTCACAGGCACTATTGTTAATGTCTTTGTTAGCGAACTGCAGGGTGAGAACTGGTTTGCAGCTCATTCCAAATTGGAGTGAGTGGCTGGTACACTGGAGGGTGGGAGAGGCCATTCAGAAACATCTTGCCAGGCTGGAAAAATGATCTGAGGGGAACTGAACGAAGTTCCACAAAACCAAGTGGAAAATCCTGTGTCTGGGATGGAGTAATACCACGCACTAGTACTAGCTGGGGACTGACTGGCTGAGAGCAGCTTTGCAAGAATGACCTGCTGGATTCAAGTTCACTTGAACTGGAACCAGACAAGTTCACTTTGCAAAAGAAGGTGACCAGCCCCACCTTGGGCTGAAGGAGCTTAGTCAGCAGGTCAAGTGATTTTCCCCCCGCTATTCAGCACTTTTGAAACTTCCCTTGGAGAGCTGTGTCCCTGTTTGGGCTTGCTAGGACAAGAAAGGTATTGACTTCATACTGGAGTGGGCCCACTGAAGGGTGCCCAGGTGGACAGGGAACTGGATCAGCTGCTCTAACTGGCTCTGGTTGGAGCAGGGGCTTGGACGAGACGGCCTCCAACCTGCATGAGTCTACAGTTCTGTCTTGCAGAGTTAGAGCTCTTCGTGTCACATGTGTGCAAACCCTTAAACTGGATTTTCTGTGCCATGGCCTCATTTTCTTTAGCTGTGTTGCTACGTCTGTTTTTCCAGAGTTTTAGGAGAAGTGGCAATCCTATGCATTTGTGCACATCAGCTCTGCCAGTTGTATAGGCTGGAGGATTTAGTGCAACGTGAATAATGTGCTGCCTTTCATTTCCGAGCCAAGGACCAAATATGCCTGAAGATGTGAAAGCACATTTTCTGAGCAGTGAAAAATATGTAACTGGGATTAAAGGGAGTTCAGGAAGACTTAGCAACACTTTCTTCAAGGCAAGCTAAGAAAAATACTTAAAAATGACAACGAAAATCTGGATATTATAGTTTTCTCTGTTGTTACAATTTAGTTACAGCGTGGTATCTTAGAAATTTTTATGGATGTTTGAAAATGTTATATTGAGCGTGAACATGGTTTATGAAATGTGCAACCTATTCATACATGGCCGTAGTTTTGCAGGTTTGTTTTGGTTTTTTTTTCCAATTTCGTTGCTTCGTTTTGCTGCAGGAGGATGAAGGGAGCATCTGCACTGTCTTTCCGATATACTGACTTGGGAACAGTTTTCCTTATCAGGTGGATGTATTCTCTGAGTGCTCATGGGGGTTGATTTTGATAGTATGAAAATTTAATTTCCTATTTTCATCTTGAATATTTGGCTGTCATGCATTGTTTTACAATACTTTTCTTCTTGTTTACTCCCTTTTGTGCAGTACTGGACTTGCCCTCAGGAAGGGGCAGTGTGTCAGAGATCAGTAACAATAAACAGGTAGATTTATCAACACAAATCAGCCAGATATGCATTCAGGGTATTTTAGAGATACTTATGATACAGCCCAACAAAAATCCTGTTTTATACAGCATTCTTTCTTATTTTAATAGTTCTGTCAATAGAGAAGAAAATGGAACCCTACCTTTTATTTAAACATCACCCAAAAATTTAGGTTTTCTGAACAGAGGGTTAAAATCAAGGTGTGGACCTGGACTATGAAATCCAGACCTGATGGTAATTTTTTTTCCATGATTTATTCTACATGCACTGATAGGAAATGGTTTAGGAAAATAGGCCCATTTTCATTTTCCTGAAACTGAAAACTTCACAGTATTGAAGCATTTCTGAAGTATACTTATATCCTAACAAGGATAATGACATTTATTTTCTTTGCAAAACATTTATTTTGAGTATTCTAGCTCATGATTTTTATTATTTCCTCACTGGAGTATTGCTCACTGAGTGGTTTTTTGGTATAGAAAAATTCCAAATTCCTCAAGGGAAAAGGAGTATTACGTGAAATGTCGTGATGGAATTCCTTGAAATGTTTTGATGCCTGCTTGAGTTATTTTTAGAAATAATCAGAGAATCGTCTGGTTTGAAAAACCTTCCTCCTGAGCTAAGCAGTCCATGTTCCTGTACTGTGGCAGAGCTGGATAATTCTGTGCAATGCAGAAAACAAGGGAAACTTGCCAGTGAGTTTCCTGTGATTATCCCAGCTGTGCAGAGCTGCGATCACTGCTGTCATAGGAAAAGCCTTTGTGTGTAACCATATAACAATGTGCTGTGTGGTTAGTTAACAAAGAGGTCTGTCTACTCTGACCCATTAAATTCCTCATAGCCCTAGTCCTTCATAAAGATCCATTCCCATATGCCTAATTCCTAGTGTACAGATTTCATGGAGAAAGTAGTCTCATTGCTTTCTGATTCCACTGCAGATTCGCCTAAGTACTCATTTGATTTCCATCGTGCTACTAAATGAGTGGGAATGAATTACTGGGAGAAGAGGAAGAGGGCAAAAATCTATTTTTGGTCCTAAGGAAATGAATTAATTTAATCTGATATGATGCCTTCTGACAAGCACATACTGGCTACCATTTTGCATCACCTCATCAAAGCATAAAGATGTTTACAAAGGGGCAGAATCATTAACAATTTGCCAGCTGGATAGCTAGGCTGCTTAAAATGTTGAAGCTCAATTTTTTGGTGTGTCTCAATTATGTGTATTAGAAAAGGTATATTGATACTAACTAGTGATTTTAGCTTATTTCAGTTTTAAAAGATGTGCAAAATTATTATGCCTGAGAATATGGCGAGGTGGAGTTGTGTTGTTACACAGAAGTGCTTCCTACAGAAACAAAAAGAAAGGTACCTTAAAATATTTGCTGTTTTTCCATTCACGTGGAGGTAGTTCCTAGATCAGGGAACAGTTAATAAGTCTTAGGAGAAATGACATATTTCCTAAATCATGAGCTGGTTTTAATCTGAATGGACATCACCACTCTGGTCAGCACTTACCTGCCAAGTAGATAAAGGCTTTGCTGGCCTGGCAGCAATATGTCCATGCTTATTTCATGCAGGAATCTGAACTACAGGAGTTTACCTCACACGCTATGTGGAGATGATTACACTGCTTCAGATTTACCTAGGGCTTTCCCCTTCTGAATTACCTAGGGCTTCACACTAGTGGATTGACGAGTTTGTATGAGATCCATTTGGCCTCCAATGTGGCAAATCTGCTGGAATAGCATCAGTGATTATTTCCTTGTTATCTGTTAGAAGTGCACTGTGGAAGGGGAAATGTTTTTTGCGAGTACAGCTCAAGTAAGGAATTGTTTTGGAAGGTATTCAGACTTGGAGACCTGGCTTCAGAATAAGTGTGCAGAGAGACTGATTAATCTTCTGACACTGGAGAGCAGTAAATAGCTCAATGAATTAATGGTTTCTTGGAGCTGAGGCTGTTTATTGCTTTGGAAAAAAAAAATCTCTTTCAGCAGCTGGAGAGTTTTCAGTCCTAACACCTTTTTTTTTCCCTGTGTTGGATTATTTGTTTTTAACTTAGACTGTTTCTGTCTGAACTGACTCATCTGGAAATTGAGTTGTGAGGTTGCTTTGTACCTTGGAGATTTTGTTGTGAGAAGGAATTTACCTTGTAACAAGGAAATGTGTGGGGAGACAGGGAAACAAAATGAAATCCTAAGTGTTCTTTTGATGGATTAAGTCGTGAATTTACTTTAAGGAACCACACAATATGATAATCTTGGGATAGACAAAATCTTAACTTACTTTTCTAAACTGAATGTGTTTTGATTTAATTGATTTTGGATGAATGCCCCTTTGCTGGAGGCTTTCATATTGTTTAGACTTGGCTTTCAAAGCTGATTTGGGAAGGTTTTTTTCCTCAGAGTATAGCAAATACATTATGTATATATTTGGGCTGACTTCTTTCCATGTATTTATCTTCTTTTTTCAACAGTTGATTTTTCAGCCTTCAAAATGGCCTTAGGAAACCTGTACATGTATGTGTTTGTGTGCCTGTATATGGGGCTCTAGATTTGTCATTCTTACAAAGCAAACATAATTTATAATTAGGGGTTCATGTAAATCAGCACTGTAATTTCCACATTGCCTTATGGTAAACAAGGTTAGTTCTTTTTCTGCCACAATGTCCTCAAAGTTTCATATTGTTTTGGGTTTAGTATAAGCAATTTCCATTGTACTTCTCCATACTTTATTTAGTTTCATCTTTGAATATATTCTTATCTCAGTGTCAGTTCTTGTCTTGGTCAGTGCAGTTCATTTATTTGTAAGAACAGAGTGGAGAAATGGGCATAGCTGGAGACAGCTGGGAAACAACAGATGCCCCGTGCAGCATTAGGTGGATTAATGATCCATTCAGTGCAAGACCCAGACTTTGACAGACACTAAAACTGAATGAATTAGAAAAAAAAGTGCTTCCCTTCAGCCCTGGTAAGAACAAAGCCTTTTGATGTCATCCTCTTAGTTGCTATTATAGACAATTTATGAACTGAAATCAGTTAAGGATACCCAAGTAGCCTGTAATGAAGGCAGAGGTGTGAGGAACAGTGAGAGAAGGGAGAAGAGACTGAGAGACCTGAAGAAGAGTGGGGAGGAGTTGAAGACTCTTTTGGCTATTGGGCTAGTGCCCATTTATTAGAAGTATTAGATAGTGTGTTATGAACGAGACAGGAACCAAGGAAAGGTAAAGATTACTATTTTGTCTGGGCAACTTAATGTCATAATGTAGAACTGATTTTTAATGTATTCAGGATATTGTTCTGAACACGTCTGTTGAATCTGGTTTCATTCTGTGATAGGTCTGTTTGGTACATGTCTCCAGGAAGATTATCGATACTATCCAGCCTGAAATTTTTTGTAAATAATTTCATGAAATTTTGTCTTGAAGAGACAGCATAGGCTGGAAAAGCCTTACTGCAGGGTTCTCTCAAAGTTCCATCGCAAATACTGATCAATGCTAGGAATGAGGTCTTGCCAGAGTTTGCTCTGGACTATGTTCTTTTAAAAAGAAGTTCATTAATAACATGAATGATGGAAGAATTCATATATTTAAAAAGTGTAAACTTCTTAGGTTAAATTAGAAGTTTAGAGGAAAGATCAGATTGCAAACCATGCCTGGAAAAAGGAGAGATGGCTCAAATCACTGCAATAGAATTTGGTACAATGCACTACTTAAGAGGATGAAATTAAATCACAGATACACAGGGAGGAGTAATTGATGGTATGACAGCTAAATCACAACACATTGCAACAAATTCAGAATACCTTAGAGAGTCTGGAGAAGAAGAGCTTAGTTGGCACAAAAGGGGTTGTACCTGGCTGTGAGTGTGCTATGGGGAAATGCTCTTGGGATGCAAGTTCTCATGCTCCTGCAAGCAAGAAGGGAGCCCCTGGTGGCCTAGTGATTAGATTGCGGCACCTTCACTGCCGAGGCCAAGGGTTCGATTCCCAGCCAGGGACACTCCCCGGGCAGGTGGAGCTCGTTAGC
>JAWMRA010000001.1:95351096-95362022 GCA_035584735.1 Pseudotriccus pelzelni | reverse complement strand
AGTTCCGCGCACACTGTGTCTCACCTAAAAAATCCAATGCGCAGGCTTGAAGGTGTAAAGACCTTCCCTGGATCTTCATTCGCAAAGACTGGCCATTAAACAGCAAGCAAGAAGCCAGAGTTTAGAAATGGAGTAGAAAAGTTTAGAAACTGAGATGTGTAGGTCTACAGAGACCGTAGCTTCCCTTGGTTAGAAATATCCTTTCCACTCAAGCATTATGATTAAGTCCTTTCCAGCTGTCTCCAAATGCCAAGGTGCTCTTTGCTAACCCCAGTGACGTGAAGAAACGGGGATACTTTCATGCTGTTGCCTTTACATCACACAGTTCACTGCAATGGCGGGCAGAGTTTTATGAGCAGCTTCTTCACCGCCATATAACCAGACCAGTGTGTATGCCTCCAGGTCATGTTTGGTGTCTGGGACAGGGGAAGGAACGGCAGAGGGGTTGTCATGAGAACAGTGAATTGAGCTTTTTCTTTGTTATTCTTTTCACTGGGAGCAGAGAAGGATCATCAGTGAAAGTATGATGGGGAAGAACTGTAGAACACTGTGGAAGGGATTGCCATTCGTTTCCCAGTGGCAGGCTGGGCAAGTGTGTATGTGGAAGTGAATTGCAAACAAGATGGAATTTCTTGGTTTGCTTTATGTAACTCATAAGACTCAGACAGAGCACCAAACTATGGCTTAATGTGTGGGATACTTGTCTAATAATTTTCTTTTAACAGTGGTCCTTTCCTAGTAGGCTGGGCAAATGTTATTAGACTTGTTCTATGAGATATATCTTGGGGTGAAAATCTGTCTGTGAAACTGGGTGAATTGTTGAGTAACTAAAAGGTCATCTCTGTTTTACTAAAAAAACCTTAAAGACTTAATTTAAAATTAGGTTAGAGCATGTCTGCAAGAATTTCAGTGACAGCAGTTTGGACAGACAAAATGCTAGGATTTGCTTGCAGGCTTATGGCCAAAATTTACAGTTTCCTGGAATTCTTCGAAAGTATAAATCAAATGTATGTACACACTTGTTAATATGTGTAACATAGATGACTGAACCTCTCTTGGCTCCCTTCTCCTGAATGACACAATGTAGTCAGGGAAAAAAAGAAAAGACAGAAGTTTTTCTTCCTATGTGGATGTTATTTACAGAGCTGTTGCTCCCTAGTGGAGTTATAAACAAAATGAATAGAGGTAAAGTGTTCTTTTGTTATTTCTTGTAACTGCAGAAGCAGAAGAATTTCTGTATTTAGGAAGAGAGAGTTGTCTTGACTGGAGTTCAGCTGTTGCATTCACCCATCTAAACTTGCAGCTCCCTTTTTTGTTCATTTCTGTATGTAGGGTTTTACGAGAGAGCATTCTCTCACATTTCTCCTAACACCTCCTGCACACAGACTTTCACAGACTGTCTGACTTAGTGGTATAGCACTAGACAAGAATGGGGCTTAACATTAGCATTGACATTGTGTTATCTTCAAAATGTGGTCTTTCTATCTTCCACTTGAGATATTAATAAACTTCAAAAGCTACTTTCAATCTGAAAGAAAAAGCTCCAGGGATATCCTTAACTATGTTGACACTGCTGCTGAATGGTGATGATAATCTTATCATGCAAAGGTGGAAAAAAAAGGCTGATCTATAAAACATGTGTGGCACAAGCCACTGCAATTTCAAATTACAGATGTCTGGGTATTGACCTATGGATCATTTCAATTACTTGCTTCTGCAGATATGCATGATCCACCACTAGCTTACCACAGTTTGGTTCAGATAGTGGATTGGCAAGCGTAAAGGAATGTTTCCTTTAAACTGTTGACATGCTGTCTGATAAGTAAATGCTTAAATGATGTCATGTTGACTTGCTGTGATGTGATGGAAAGTAACAGTATGAACCATGTATGCAACAGAAAAAAAGACAAGGTCATTTTCTGTGATACTGTCATGCCCTCAGCAGGAAGTGCTGGGGCAGCAGAGTTGAGTTGTCAGTACTGGAGTTCATCTATCAACAGTCTGCTGGCATTGAAGGCGACTCACTGGCAGATTTGCGCTCCTAAATTTCTGTGAGGCAGTGGATGAATTCAGTAGAAAGAATTACTGTATATTTAAATAATTAAACACAGTTTGGGAAATAATTAGTCCTGTTTGGGAAATTGTGACAGCCCCTGCCTTAATGCATGTGTGGTGCAAATGTGATGGGGTGAAAAAGCAAATGAAGACAAAATAAGCAATTCTGTTTTAAAATTTTAATTCAAGTTGTGTACCTTCTTGAAGAGAGGTTTAAACACTTTCTCATTTGTTTTCAAATGGCCTGTGCAAGACACAATTTAGAGGTAAAAGCCCTATCACTCCAGCTGTTGTAATTATAGATTCAGGTGATGCGGACAATAGTTTATTTTTAAATGCTGATAAAAATTCCACTGGCCATTCCTACTGGAGTTAACCCCTATTACTCATAACAGTTGCCCCTAACTAAGTAAATGTCTGACAAAGGTTCAGGATGCTTTATAATGGCAGAAAAGACGTAGTCAGTGGCAATACCAAAGCCAGTACAGGCTTGGCTTCAGAGGTGTGGCGAAAAAACCCACCTTGCACAGTCTCAGTGAAAAGTACAGAGCAAATTGCTATATATAGAAAAACAGATACACTTGTGTATATAAATATACCTGTATATTATGCATGTATTTATATATAATATATAATAATTTTATATATATAATTTATGTATTATGCATATACATATATTTTGCCTATATTTATATACCTGTATATAAATATACCTTATACATTTGTATAATGCAATCCCTCATGCCTTCCTCCTTTCAGCTCAGCTAAGCCAGTTTCTGAACTGGGGCTATTTCCAAGTGCAGGCAGGGCTGAGGCATGCATTATTGACTAAAACACTCCATTCTGGTCTCCTGGGACATATAAGCATTTCCAAACCATTCATAATAACAGGGCCCAATCCTATGCTGCAGGGCAAATGACTCTGCATCAAATGGCCAGCACAAAGCAGCCAGCCATGGCACATCCTATTACCTCCAACTGCTCCTCCCCCCATGCTGTCTGTGCAAGGAAGGGTGGTCCAACATTTTTTTATGTAGAATTCAACCGTGTAAAATTTGGCATATCTTTATCCTGAGCTACATTAGATACTCCTTAGCCACGGTGAAAGATTTGGTGAAAAAGTTCAGCTCAGAAAAGTGTCTAAAAACAGCTCATGTACTTGTTTAGATTTCCTATTGTGTTGCCCACCCCCAAAACAGAGGTTTTTAGGAAATCCTGGTGAAGCCATAATTGTAATCATAAACAAATGGCTCTCTACAATGCTGACCTCCTTCTCTAGAGCTCTCCTAGATGTTAATGGCAGGGCTAGAGATCTATATTAGGCACTATGACAGCAGGAAGAAATCTGGCAGTCTTACAGTGTCATTTGGTGGAAAATACATTGAAGCTGCTTCTGGAATAAATTTACATGAGAGCAAAGAGGAATTAAATAGAGACGAAAGCACAGATTTGCTTGCAATGATGTGGATGAGGATGGCAATTGCACAGAATGTTTAGTTGCATGTCTCCCTTCTGTTATTGTGCTTCTGAGTGATCAGCAGATGTCACTGGTGATGGGTGACATGAAGGCTGTCTCTGTTCTTCAGATCAAAAAATTGTCGCAGCATTTCTATTCCCCAGTGCCTTGGGAGAGAGACAGATAAATGCCAGAAGTTTCACTGCAAATGACCACGTATCTTCAGCTAAAACATGTACTTCTCTAGCTAATGTGCTGGAAGATTAGTGCCTCACAATCAGCTCTGCCTATACTAAAACTGAGCCCAGGACATTTAAGCGGACTACATGCTAATATGCATATACACAAACATACACACATGTGCATACATATATGTAGATACATGGTTATATATAAGTGCCCAGGTGCTGGGTAGGTGGTGAAACAGTGAGATTGTGTGTGTGTCTCACAGCATGGCATCTCAGTGCTGTTTACGAGCTTCTCCTTCTGCTGTGTTAGGTCCTCTGAAATTCTCTAGACTGACACAATCACAGAGATCTCTACCTACAGAGTAGAAAAAAAGGATAACTTTTTAATTTTAGGATCAAAAAGGAGATAAAATTACTGTCTGAACAAATAATTATGTTTGTTTCCAGATAAAAAGCCATATATTCCGTAACACAGAGTTGATTAAAGAAAATCTGGAAATACCTGGGGAACACCCAAGCACTGTATTAGGGAATAAAACCCCCCACCAGTCTGCTTCAAAAGAAACTAAAAGCCAAGTAATGTAAAGACTGTGTCAAAGAAAGGGGAAAAACATAACAGTAAATCTGCTTTCCAGAAATCACAGAGAGCCAAATAACCAGAGGTTTCATGTCAGAGGGATGTGAATGAAAAAAACATCGTTGCAAACAAATGGATGCTTTTCAAACCAACCCTTTTCCAGATACATAACCACTCTGCTGTTTGTATGGAATGGAAAGAAACACCTAAATTATGGCTGATGTCAAATTCCGTTTCCGAGAAGTTCTGCAAATTGCAATCTGAAAGGACTCAAAGCATTGCCATCTCATGTAACACTCTCTGCAAAGTGCTAAGCATTATCTCAGTTTTAAGCATTTTGCAGCACTTTAAAATCTACAGGCCAAAATGTTTCTCTTTGATCAGTCTGGAGTGATGTGTATAACATGACAGACTTCACAGAGATAGCTCTCAGTGTGCTGATTCAGAAACATTTACAGAGATCTTGGCTTATTACTATGTTTATTTTTTGCTGGATTCATTAACAGGTCTGCGAGCTGAGACACAGCAGCATAAAAATTCTGCACAACAGGAAAGGTGCTGCTGTACAGCTGATTTTTAAATCTGTGGCAAGTGCTGCTTACATAAAAAACCCTCACAGATTTGGGTCTGTTTAGGATTCAAGACATAGAAACCCAAACTGAAGATGACTGGTTTATCATTCTGCAGTGCAGCCATGAGCACACACTGTTCCTGAGGCTCAAGTTGGTGTGGATCAATAACCTCTGGGTATGACAAATAATCACCATATGGAATTTGAGTTTGGTCACATCAAGTCTTATAAAACATTTCCAAACAAACTGGAAACAATTTCATTACTAGAGACAGACAAGGAAGAGAAGACAAAAATCTGAAATTATCTGTGCCTTAAATCAGTCGTCTGAATAGGGAAGAGTCTATTATTACTGATAATGCTTTTACAGAGATCCAGCCAGGGGAAATCTATGTGCATATAACACAGCTGTGTTGAGGTCCTTTCAGGAAGAGGATAGAATGTTGTTTGGAGCAGAAAGCTGAGAAAACGTAGTGGTCTAAGTCACAGCAATCATAGACCATTCCAGTCCCATTGTCCAAATTTGAACATTAAGGCTAGCAGGTCGAAACATAAATATTTCTAAACTTTGGAGTCAAAGATGAAGAGAAATCTTATCTCTTCACTGGAAGCTGCCACTCCAAGTTTGGATGTCAGATTTTTTTAAGCCGTTGCATCCATTTTTCACAAGATTTTAGCACCTTTCCTCAACATAGTAGCTCGGAGATTAAAAACAAAGAAACAAACAAACAAACAGTTCCATTACGGCAATGTCAAAAGCAATACTCTGCTAGCACGTTTTTACACTAGTATTGAGTGGAGAGGAAAACCACAAAACCCTAAAATCAGTTGTTGCTTCTAAAAACTACACGGAAGTGCCATCAAATCTATAATGTATGATAGGCATCAGGTCACTTTAATGAAGCTCTTAACCAACAGACACCCTGCTTTTCAGGTTAGGTTAGCTTTGATAGAAACACTGTGTTGCTCCCATTGGGTTCTACAGCACTGGTATGTGGGCTTTCTACCATAATGGAAAGAAAACAAAATCTTATGTTACATTACATTATGTTACACTGTGTTTGGGTCGTAGTGAAAATCCAAACACTTAAATATGCAGAATTCAAGGATGGTAAAACAAATGTTAAAAACAGAAACACAAGTGCACACTGTACAGAGGAGTACAGTTACCTGACAAGTCAAATAAATATCCAGGCTATTGTAAATTTTGAGAAATGTATGCTCTCATTAAAAAAAAGAAAAATTTATCATGACAAAAGTGAAGTTACAGGTTTGTGTGTGGGTTTCCAGAAGTCCCTTGCCACCGAGAACATAAACTTCACTTTAGTTAGGACTGTCTTGTAGTTTTTCATATAGAATCGTGGAATCATTCAGGTTGGAAGTGATCTCTGGAGATCATCTGGTCCCACTCCCTCTTCAGAGCACTGTTGATATTGTCTTTTTCCGTGGTGTAGCTTTATTACTCTGAGTAAGACTTGTTCCATACTCATTACTATAGTATATCACTGCTCTCCAGTAGCATTTTAAGAACATGACTAACATCTGTCGCACACTCATTTGCTCCTTGGGTGGGGCTGAGAAGCTCTTGTAAAATTTCTTATGTTTTTTTAACACATATGTTATGCATTGCTCTTAGTGAGGGCAAGGTCAAAGAAATGTGCTTTGTGTTCATGAGGCACTGGGGGTTGCAAATGTTCATAATTTCTTAGAAATACACAACTGTAGATCAGCTCTTGAAATAGCCTTTGCCTTCCTTATAGAGCACAGTTGCTAAATTAATTTTTACAAATAATTGGTTATTTTCTGAGCTTCATTGGCTTTTATAGAGGTCTGCTTAGTAATTTTCATGTGAGCCACAGAGCAGAAACTAGAGGGTTGGTTCCACTTTTACAGAGACACCACTTTTCTCTGGAAGCAGGGGATTAGTTCTTGCCAGCGATCAGGAGAAGGGTGAGCAATACAGTGTCTGCTACAGGAACATAGAGCTGTAAAATCTGCTGAAAACTTAACCAGTGGCAGAGATCTGGACTTGTATGCCTCTACTGCAGATAATTCTTTTGTGGCAAAGAAGCAGATATTAAATAATTATCCTGAAACTTTAGGTGACTTTTTTTCTCATTGTCTGCAACCTGGAGGATCCTTACAATAACAAAAACAGTTTTGATTCCAAATATTCTGGGAAATTAAAATAGAGAGAGGAGCTAAATTTTATGGTGGCATAAGTGGTTGAAGATGTTCCAGCACTCTATTTTAAATGGATTTCCGTGGGCACCAGTGTTTTGTGCTGGGATCTGTTGTGTTTTGCAATTGTCTCATCCACCAGAAAGATCTAGATTTTTCTTGCCAACTTGATATCAACAGTCTTGTTTGAGGACGGCATCACCATGCTCTTCAGTCTTAGTGAGAAATCACAAATTGCTGAATTACAGATGTCTAAATGTTATAAATTGTAGCCAGAGCTAATAATTTAGGGTCTTTTTATGTAATCTGTGAAGAGAGATACACGCTTCCACGCACTGATTTATCTGACCTGTAAATGAAAGGAATTGCTTTCAGGAGGTGACAGTCTCTCCCTATTGATTATATAAAGGGAATCTAGATTGACCCTCTCACCTTTAAACATCTGTCATCCCTGTGCCTGCCATTAGGACAGATGAATCCCACTTATATTTGTTTACTGATTGCCTAATGGAGACCCAAAAAATCTTCAGAATGCTCTTTTATTTTTTGTTCACTACCACTTTCTTCTGTGCTGAGGCTCATCTTCAGCTACAGGCTTTGCCCTTGAAGCACTTCACCTTATCCTGTACAAAAGGGCATGACTGTGTGTGTGTCATTAGAGATTGTTGGCATTTATATCATTATCATTTAAATAGTCCATGTAATAGGTAGTAAAGAAAACCCATCATATGGTACACCAAAGTAATAGATGCCAGATGAAAGTGAGGTTTTCCCATCAGGTTTTGGTGGATATGTTCCAGAAAGACTCAAAACATTTTAGTAAATTACCTTTTGCTCCTGTCATCTCTTTTAGGAAATGTCTCATTATCTCCATAAGACCATGTAATTCAGTCAAATGCTGCAGATATGTCCCAGATGAGAAACCATCTTCTGTGTTCCCTCTGCAGATAGAGGATCATCTGTGCTGCTAAAAAGACTCCAGTCTGTGTTCTGGCATGATTTCAGGCTGTTCCAAGTTTAGATTATGAGCATCAATGAGATGAGATTGTAGTTGGCCTTTGTTTAGTTACTCTAGAAGCTTAATCAGGAATGGTAGGGCAGGTTGGAGGGGAGACAACTGGTGTCCAGAAGTGGTTTCTCAAGTATCTCATTTTGAGTTATTCCAAGCTGTCTTTCACAGGTTAGAAAATGCATAGATTGAGTTAAATCTTATAGCCAGACCTTCTTATGGTGAATTAATGCTGTGAAATTTAGTAATACCATAAATTTCAGTGGGTGCATGTAGAATGGCGATCATTTGTTAGCATGTATGAACTTTTCAGTGTGGCAAAGTTAACATGACTGTTCTCTTTGGGTATGAAACAGGCGTTTAAAAATCTTCCTCTTTTTGTCAGTATTGAGTGCTTCAATTACTGTCAGTATTTCTGTGGTCCTCCTTCTTCCTTCATCAAGTATCGAAAACTACATGGTTAGTAATGAGAATAATGAGAATCTTTTTATTAGCCAAGCTGTGAGTGTTAAGTGGTCAGTGAAATACCATGAACCTTTTAAAAGCTAATGTTGCTCTCATTATTGTGAAATTATTTGCATTGTTTAGAGCATTGCAAAAAACTGAAATGGCATTTATGTTGCAGCTGTTATTCTAGACGGCCATAAGGTGATTCAATCCCTGCCATGCCTTCTTCGTGAACAGACAGATGTTGTCATCACAATAGCAGACATTTGTAGAAATGGTGATACTACTTAAGTCAAGGTGAGTTATGTGATTTATTTTAATTTAGACGTCAACATCCAAAGATGAACTTCCCTGTTTTGTTTTTGGTTGTTCACGCCTGGCCCCCAAGCTCACCCCTCCCCAGGAAGTCTTTACTAAGGACTCATCGACAGGACAGTGGAAATGTCCAAGAGAATCTGAGATCCTTATTACTCAGATCACATTTATGAACAGCATTTTGTCGAGGAAAACTCATTTCTGCTGGTGCTGTCACTTCACAGTGGAAGTTTAAAAATAACTGAACTGATAACATGAATGTATACATTTTTTATTTCCCTCCTGTGAGGTCTGTTTCCTTACACTTTGAACCAAATTAGTTTCTATTGATATTGTTGCCTTTATTTGTATGAGGCACTTTGCTGCACAAACCACTAGCAATTACTTCACATTTGCTTTGATCATAAATCTTGTTAGGCAGTTTAACTGCTATGTGTATTCAAATGGGGTTTGCTTTAAAAGGGAATGAAAGATTTTCAGGTCCTTAACATAATGCTAGAGCCAGTCATATTTGAGATTTATCAGCTGATTTTTCTATTCTAAATATAAATGATCTGTTATGTTCCTTGCTTTTTAGTATTTTCAGACAAAGGCAGCAATTTATTTGCTGGTGAATTTAGGATAATCTCATGTCATAGGGTGTTGGCTGTCTGAGTGGCATGATAATAGGATATTGAACTTTTCAATTCTAAACTATATATCTTTCATCCTTTACCAAAGTGATTGCAGAGAATCTGGTATCTAAATGGCCTTACAGACTGTTTGACAACCTCAGATTATGGTAATGGAGTTAATTTCCACTCCTTCCTTGCTCAAGAGAGATGAGCTTTTCCTCCAAACTTTCTGATTGATATTTTACTCTAGCGTATCTTCTAAAAACTTTGAAATAAATGTAATATTATTTCTTTCTTCTGACAAGAGAAATGCTTGAGTTCACTGCAGTGAGTGGGAATGAGAAAGTATAAGGGCAAAACAAGACTAATGAATTAAGTTATGCCAAGTTTAGAAATTGCTGATTCTTGTTCTCTGCAGCAGCATGTTTCCTTGTACATACCTTGGTTAAGTTTTGAGGCTTCCCTTGTTAGGCAACAATTTCAGTTCCATTTTTTCAATCAGTGTGTAGTTGCTGTAGGACATACCAGTTGCTCCACAAGAAATGAGTTTGCAGAGTGCTGAGTCTTTGGAACCAGTTTCACTTTTGTGTATTAACACTTAACACATTTCAAAGCGTTTATTTTCTCTGTTGCAATTTCTCAGAAATTAATAAAGGCTTCTGAGGAAAAACCTCAGGAGATGTCCCTAAATGACCTAAAACAGATGAGTTCTCAAAGATGAACGTTTCAGACCACATTCTGAGGTAGAGACCCTATTGCTGTCTTCCTCTTTTCCCTTGTGATAGGTCAAGAATCCATGTTACTTCTTACCATATCTCTCATGAGCTCTGCAACTGCAGCATTACCTTAACTACTGGCAAAACTTGCAGTGATCATAAGTGATACTGCATGAAGTGTACCAAATCCAGTAACATAGTAACACAGTAACACATATAAAATGCAGAAGCTTGCCTGAAAAACAACTTAGAACATTCACTTAAACAAGCATATAGATAAATACAATTTCTAGGCACACGTTTAGTACTTTATGTCCCTACAGCCCAAGTCAGGAGCTGGATGTCTGAAGGCTGAGAGCTAAGAATACATACATTTGTCTGCCTAAGCAATATATTTACCTTGCTTTCAATTGTACAATTAAGAATAGAGAATGTAACTGTTATAAAGAAAACAGACATGCATGCATTTTACAGAGATTTCACCATTGATGTAGTTCTAGTTTTTCACATCAAAACAGAGTAAAACCTTTCCTAACCATAAGCTTGAAAAATATGTCTAAGTATCTTAAAATTCAATAGTCAGTATTTAGGCATCTGTGACTTAAAAAATATTAATCAGTAAGAGATACAGGTAATGTTGTTTGAGTCTGAGAACCATGTATTAGCCAATGTCATACGTTTAACACCCCTTTGCTATTTGATTTGCAGTTCCAGGAAACTTCACAGAATCATAGAATTAACTGGGTTGGAAGAGACCTCCGAGATCATCAAGTCCAACCCTTGATCCAACCCCACTG
>JAWMRA010000001.1:95322498-95350996 GCA_035584735.1 Pseudotriccus pelzelni | reverse complement strand
TGTCCATCCTGTAGGTGCTGTGTGATTGCACTCAGGATGATCTGCTCCATAACTCTGCCAGGCACTGAGGTCAGGCTGACAGGCCTGTAGTTGCCCGGGTCTTCCTTGCAGCCCTTTTTGTAGATCGGTGTGACATTCGCCAACTTCCAGTCGTCTGGGACCTCCCCAGTGAGCCAGGACTGTTGGTAAATGATGGAAACTGGCTTGACAAGCTCTTTTGCCAGCTCCCTCATCACCCTAGGATGGATCCCATCTGGTCCCATGGACTTGTGTGGATCCAGGTGGCTCAGTAAGTCGCTGTCTGTTTCCTCCTGGAACATAGGGGGGCTATTTGGCTCCCTGTCCCTGTCTGCCAGCTCCACGTGAGGGCCACGTGTCCTACTGGTGAAAACTGAGGCAAAGTAGGTATTAAGTACCTCAGCCTTATCCTCATCCCTGTTAACTATGTTTCCCCCCAAGTCCAAAAAGGAATGAAGGCTTTCTCTGCCCCTCCTTTTGTTATTAATGTATTTATAGAAGCGTGCTTCAAATGCGAGCACAGTCAAGAGAGTCACGGAGTCAAATATTCATCCTGATTCTGTGAAAACCTTGCAGGACTTGTACAGATATTCCTGTCTGTAGTAGGTTGAGCCTGGCTGGATGGCAGGTGCCCATCAAACCCACTCTGTCACTGCTCTCCTCAAGTGAACAGGGGAGAAAAAAATATAACAAAACTTCATGAGCTGAGATAAGGACAGGGACAGATCACTTACTGATTACTGTCATGGGCAAAACAGACTTGACTTAGGGATATTAATTGAATTCATTATCAGTCAAAATTAGAACAGGATAAGGAAAGTAAACCAAATCTTAAAAAATCCTTCCCTTCACCCCTCCCTCCTTCTCAGGCTCTACCTCCTCCCCCACCAGTGGTGCAGGGATATGGAGAGTGGGGTTATGGTCAATTTATTACAGATTGTTTCTGCCGCTGCCCAGGGAGAGGAGTCCTTCCCACGCTCCAGTGTGGGAGATGGTCTTCCATGAACTTCTTCAACATGAGTCTTTCCATGGGCTGCAGTTCTTCATAAACTGCTCCAACATGGATCTCTTTCCACAGGGTGCAGTCCTTCAGGCACAGGCCATAGGGTCACAAGTCCTACCAGCAAACTGCTCCAGCATGGGTTTCTCTCTCCATAGCTCCACATGTCCTGACAGGACCTCACGGGAGCCTGTGGGCTTCCCTTGGAGTCGCAGCCTCCTTTGGACATCTACCCACACTGATGTGGGTCTCCTGCACGGGCTACAGGTGAGTCTCTGCACCCCGGTGGTCCTCCATGGGCTGCAGAGGCACAGCGACCTCACCGTGGTCGGCACCACAGGCTGCAGGGGAATCTCTGCTCTGCTGCCTGGAGCACCTCCTGCCCCTCCTTCTGCACTGACCTTGGTGTCTGCAGAGTTGTTCACATGTTCTCACTCTGCTCTTCTCTGAGCCCAATTACATCTGTGCAGTGACTTTTCTTTCCATCTTAAATATGTTATCCCAGAGGCGTCAATTCCTTATGGGATTGACTTGGCCTTGACCAGCAGTGGGTCCATCTTGGAGCCGGCTGGAATTGGCTTTGTTGGACATGGAGGAAGCTTCTGGCAGCTTCTCACAGAAGCCACCCCTGTAGCCCATTCCCTACCGAAACCTGGCCAAGCAAACCCAATGCACAGGTAACCTCTCATTATTTGCACAATATGGATATGATCATGAGGCTCCCCAGAGAAGCCTTGATATCACAAATGTGAAACTACATGGAACATTGAACAAGGAAAGGAAAAGCAAAAGCAAGAAACATAGTTAAAGGGCCACGGGCTGCATGTAAAATTCTGAAGGGCATTTTTAAATGCTGTGTCTGGAAAGTTGAGCAATCAGGAGGATAACACATGGTTTGATAAACTCTTTTGAAAATTAAGTTCTTGTGATGCCGAAAAGGAAAGAAATCTTCAGAAACTTTGTCTCTATGTAGCCCAACCCTGAAGGAAAGTAGCCTTGTAGATAATTTGTTTGGCTGGTCCCAAGATAGGAGGTGTTTTCTAGAATTTTCTTGAACATAAGACTCCTTGGTATTTTTTAATTGAAGTTATTTTGGGAAATAACAACTCTCTGAGCCTAAAATGTGCCTCAGGTTTGCCTCATCTAAAAACAGCGACAGGAGGAGTGTGAATTTGCTCATCTATGAAATTTATTCTTCCCTGAATATGTATTTTTTAAAGCTCAAGGTTCTGATTTCCTGCTTCCAGCACATGAAAAAGCAATGGCTTTCATTGACCTCATTGACTTTGGGAAAATGGACAGCTTTCTGATCAAGCTGAAAAAATACATTGGAAGCAGATCGAGCTTATTTGGAATGTGGTGGAAAGAAATCTGCTGAAACATCTGCCTGTATGCTGAGGGAGAGATATGTTCTGTGTGGAATCCCGTGCCCCCTCCTGTGATTGGATTGTGCTCTCATTTGTGGATAAGGGGACCTGAACTGTTGAAGTCAGTTAAACTGTGGTGGTGTCAATCACTGGAGAACTGGGCCCTCTGGGTGAACACATTTAGAGAAAAGAAAAAAAAAAAATTGATAATTTATGATCAGCACATACAGCTGTGGCAAAAGTCTGTTGTTTATATTTACACCTTTCAAAAAGGAGGCTGTGTTGTGTAGTGTGTTGCTACAGCAGCTTTTGGCTGCTTATTGCCACATATAATTAGAGATTTTAGAGTTTGATGTGCCAAACAATGCATTCTCTCCACAAAAAATTTAAGGTGATAATCACTTTTATTGCTGAAATTTCATTCATGGAAATAGTGAAAAACCACAAATGCCATTTAGAAAGAAACTATCTAATGTCCCCTCAGGTTAGTATTTACAACTGTGAATTAACTGGAAGAATAAAGGATAGAACTTAAACTACACTCCAGGTCTCTAAACCTGTGTGGTAATGCAATCTGCAAGTCATGTGCCTTCTCCACTTGAGGTCAGTGCTGAAAACAGTCATTGGCTGGAGCATGATTAAAATCGGACTCTCAGACGATGATATTTTTTCTTAGTAGGGTCCTGTAATTATGCATTAACTGGTTATCTCTTGTGCTTGGGGCAGTAAAAGCACAGCAGAATTTATTTATTCTCCCTGTATTTTTGTGTGAAGGCCAAGGGAAATTTCTGAAGCAGACCTCCTCTTCAAAAATCCATAAATCCATGCTGTGTTTTCATATATGACATACTGTATGGCTCCATGTATACTATGAAAGTTATCCAAATAAGAGCAGTTGAGCCATTCCAGTAATCTGGAAACATATCTCAAGAGAAGAGGAAAGGTATTTTTTTCTCCTACTATGTTTTGCCATCATAATGGACATCCAAAAGGATAATAAAATAAATGTCTGACTTCTCTGTATTTTTTTAGCCTGACAGTCAATAAATTTACCAGTGGTTGGCAGCTCAAACTATTGTAACATGAATGGTATTTTGGATCATGCTGAGGCTCAGGATTGTTCCAGCTAAAGTGCATAGCCCTGTTGGACCTGGTCCCACAAACTCTACAGCATGTTGTCCTTGTCGGTCCTGCCTGCCATATCCAGAGGGCTCTGATGACGTTATTGCTGGGCTTCACATAAGCTAAAGCTTATGAAGCTGAAATTTTGCTTCATATGAAGGTGGTAGTCACAGTCAATGAGTTTAACAGATGCAGTAGGCTCTCTTGGTGCAGTCAGGGAGCTTAAGGAATCAGATTTTTTTCCAAGATAGAAAGCAGCAGTGTTACATGAAACTTGTTTGGGGTTTTTTTTTTTTTTCCTCCCTGTTTTGAAGGATGGAATTTTAGAGCATACACAGAGGCCTGGAAGTTTCATTTGGGATGGTTATTTTAGGACGCTCTCCCAAGCTCTGGGGACAGAAAGGAGATGGGAGGTGGGAAATGGGCATCACTAATATGATGTAAAAATTCACACACAAAATAATGAGAATTTAGGTATAACAGAAGCAGCAGTCGCCCTTCCTTTACCCAGAAGCAAAGCTACTGCAGTCCCTTGGTGAGTACCAGAACCACGTTTCTTCTGAAGTCTTTGAATAAAGCAGGTACTATACTGTAGAGATAGAGTTACATATTTTGGTTTTTCCCTGTGTGGATAAACTTTTTCCCTCCTGGTGTGGATATGGTTTTACTGTACAGCTGCATTTATTTACATGTGTTCCTGGAACTGTGAAAAATTCTTTGCCTAGATTTATAGGTTGGTATGTATACGGTGGTTTGGCTTCTCCTAAAGTTTTCTTCCTGAAAAAACCCACAGTTCCTCTTGGTACATGAAATGTGTATGACAGCACTGCTGCCACGTGTGTTTTGTAGCCCAGCCTGCACTTTGGCATTTCTCCCCTCTCTTCCTCTCCCCTCCTACCAGCTGGAAACCGTGGGTAGGTGCAGGACATGCACAGAAGCAGATAAATCAGTGCTTTGCTTTCTCATGTCCAGGTGATTAGTGGCCGTGCTTTTGAAGCAGGACTACCAGCAGAGCGTTCCAGATAGACTCGGTGTTTACAGGAGTGAGATAAACCATCAGCTGCATAAGATGTGGTGTTCAGCAGTGTACCTATGGGGAGGGCTAGAGGAAGCAAAGCTGACAAGGAAAGAAGATTGATCGTATTCATGTTTGTAAAGAAATGTTTGCTGTAATATGGTGTGGAGCAGCTTTTAGCTATTCAGTGGTCGTGGTCAGAATGCACATAGCTTTGTGGGGATGGGTGCACTTTCTCTAACGCAATTATTTTTAGGCAGCTCTGGAAAGAAGCCATACTTAGGCATGAAATAGAGAGGTTTTATGCATATGTGAACATAGGTACAGTGCATTTTCTCTCTTCTGTGTGTTCCTTTTTCAATTTCAGAGAAAAGTTACTCCTCCTGTGGCTTTTGCTGTCGGCAGTAGATGGGAAAACCCTCACCCAAACCTTTGGCTCTGCTTACGTGAAAATTCCTCCTGCTTCATCTCATAGATGAAAGATACTTCTTACAGCTTTTCTTCTGAATCAAAGGGAACAGTTGCTCTATTGCTCTCTCTTCCCCAACCCTTGTCTTTTCTCCTCTCAACACCTTCGAAGCTGTCAAGAGGTGGATAAGGCAGTAAGTTATTTAAAATGATAATTGGTTTATTTTCAAGTTACTGGTAATAAGGATAAAGCAGATACACACCACACGTTCCTAACTTCAAACGCGTTACTAGTCTGAGCCATTTAGTGGCGACTCATTTCTGGCTTCATCCTCGTTTGAAAGAGTCGTAATTAGATAGGCAGTAGCTATTGAGAAACCGTGGCCTGAATTTACTGAGGGTATAATTCTGAATTTGGCTCTGGCTTCAGATCTGTCTGAATAAGACCAGTCTGAGAAATTCAGAGCCTTCTGTTCTTGAGGTTTTCCTTCAGTGGCTTACAAATGTCACTGTTTATGACACTGGCAATGTTTGGAAGCTATAAAGCTTTTGCCCCAGAAATTATTTTTATAATGCAGAGTCATTCAGTTTCAGACAGCATAAATCAAAAAGAAAAACAGTCAAGTAAATTCTAACTCTACCATGAATAAAGAAGTCCCTGTTTTTTTGTTCAGCCAAATTCTGGAAGCTAAATTTCAGTCCAAGCAATTTTATTTTCAGCTAACTCTCTCTGCCTGCAATTAGTTTGAACAGCTTTCAAGAGGGTTTGAAATTATCCCAAATCCACTTCTTTTGATTTAAATTTAACCATTTGTCTAGTGGATTAAAGAGCTCAGTTTCTGATGGGCCAACTTCCATTTATCATGTGTATTTCTTGATCTTGCAACTGTCAAATGGTATAAGAATGCTTTAAGAGAAACAAATGATCCAGTCAATAAAACTAACTCAGGAAAATAAAATATCAGCCAGAATTGCTTCTCCCAGAATATGGGAGTGGCTGGAATACTCTGGGGCAACATTGCAGAGGAGCATTTAAAGCAAGCAAGAACAAAATTTTAAAGTTAAAGGGGAACCCTGTGGTTTGATCAAGTCTCACAGTGAAAATAAAAAGAAAATACTTAATCTGTCTATAAAGTATATGAAGTGAATCAGCCTCTGTAAGGAACCTTGCTGAGCAGAACTATTAAATTACTGAGAACTCACTTAATGGTCCATCACATGTTGTTTAATAGACTCACCCAAAGAACCAAAACAGTGAGCGGGAGGGATGAGCTGTGTGCATGGGCCATTCCTGTATCCTGGAATTCTCCCATGAGCTGTATCAGAACTGGCATGCAATATTTCATGTTTTGAGCTATCATTATGTAATGTTCACACTGCACTAAGACCAGAAGTTAAAAGCCTCATGTTAATTATTCCCAGGTGCTAGATACTCCACAAATAGTTTGTAAATGATTCCTTTGCTCCGAAGTGAGACTGTAAGACTGATGAAGATTTTATAACGAGTAACTAAAAACTGTGACATCCTTGAAGTATTTAGCAAAATCAGCTGATCAAAATTCTGGATTTTCATTTTCTAGCTATCTGCCATTACAATATTCCCACTTACTTGCACAAATTGTTTTCTTTCCCATTTTCTCTTCTGTCGTTATTGAATTTATGTCTTTAGACTGTAGGAGTATCTCCTTGCTTGTTTTGCTGAGCATGAATGTAGAGTGAAGATAGGCATTGCAGGTGGATTGTAAGAAGTCTGTTTTGCAGGACAAAAGAAGAATATAATTTGTAATGGAACAGAACTGTGCTGTCTTTGAATGGTATGTTTTGCTTTTCATGTTCTCTTTAGGATCTTTCCCAAAGCAATAATAGAAGTTTCCTTTGGACTGGAAGGATATTTGACCTTGACCTTAGGAAGAAGTTACTGAGCTCCTGTCTAATCTTTTCCATTCACTGTCTTGAATGGGCAGATGAGTATAATGCTGAACCAGGAATGCAATAGTGAGAATGTGTGTTAGCTATTCCTCTTGGACAGAGCAGTAGTTCAGTAGGAAAAAAATCCTTTGGCAGTTCAAACTTGAAAATGAAAAAATGGGTATCCCTTTTGCAAACTGTAATCATGCCGATGCCTACATCTGAGCTAATTTTCCGACTCTCTGTTAGGGGACATCTAGTTAACATGGTCAACAGCGTGATTAATCTGACCAATTGTAGGTGGCTGCTACAGGAGTGAGATAAAGGCATCTGATCTATGAAGATTGATTATATTGACAACATGTCTTAGCCTCGATGTAGGCATTATAAACATCCATATTCAGTCATGCAAAATTACCTTTTTTGGGTGAGATCTTTTTGAATAGTTTCTGGAAAATTTGAGATCTACACCATTTTAGCAAAAGTTTCTTCTTGTCTCTCTTTCTTGCAGTTTTGTAAGCAGTAAATGTGCACATAAAGATCCAGATTTCTACCTGCTCCATTCAGGGAACTCTTGTGTTAGCTTCTGATTATCACAAGCTGATTAAATATCTGCCTGTATATTTCTCCCAGTTCTTGGCAAAGCAATAAGCAAAAGTGATCAATGGCACATAATGACCATCCATTTAAGACTATTCCTTTAGCTGCCTTTCTGGAAATTAATCTTCAGAATTTAAAACCGTCACTGTATTTTGTACCCTCTCAGAAGCAATGGGAGTGGGGTGTAGCAAGGCTTTGGACTGTTTCAAGGGCACTGAAAGTCCCACGTGTACTATTACTGACATACTGAAGTGAAACTATTGGAACAAATATATTTGGATGTTCTGATGTGCTGGTGGTGTTGCAGGGTCCTCAGCATGCCGATGAAAAGCTACTGATGACTGTAGGAGACTGTTTTACCTAGGTGGGAACATGGCCTTCCTTTTAAGAGATGCAGAGCCCATCAGAGCACTCAGCTGAAGCAGGAGGGTGCCTGACCCCTCCCTCATACTGCCCTGGCACTCCAGAAGGATGCTGCAACTTCCTAACCAGCTAGGCACAGGTATGAAAAGAAACCATATATATGCTTACTCTCTGCACCACTTTTCAGTCCCCCCCTCCCAGAGTTACTTAAATAATAACATTTTTAAACTGATTTGTTGCAGTTTAATCTCTTTATTGCAATAGTCAAAGTAGTACATACTGAATTAAGGTGAAAAGAGACTTAAGAATGGAAAATCATATAAGCAAAGATTATACTATAGCAGCACTCAGAGAGATGAAGTCTTTAATATGATTCTCTCTGGGACAAAGGGCTGCCTGCAGTAGATCTATCTCCCTTTTTCTCCAAAATTCAAGAGAAGAGGTGTGTACCAATCCCAGGTTAGAACAGCAGTGCTGTTCTTGCGATGTGGATTTTAATTTGGACAGTGTGGCTTCACCCTCAGGCTCCCTGTTAGCTGCTGTTCCAACTTAACTCACAGGTTACGTTGCTACTTTAGCCTGAATTAATCACGTTGGTTCAAGCAGCCCAAGATGAGAACACACCTTTTTTTGTGGAATAGATGTCTGCATTTTGAACTGACTAAAAGTCACTGAATACCACCAAGACGTTTCAGTTTTATTTTAGTCTGTAAATCCAGCTTGGACAATTGTAGCCATCAGAGACTTTTCCTTTTCCTCTTTTTTTTTCTTCTATAGACAACTGACAAAGGAAAATGGAAACTCCCATGAACCACTTCAAAAGAGTGCTAGTAAGAAGATCTATTAACTTCTCTTCTTATCTCACTCTCTTGGAATCAAATATGTTCCTGGGAATTACTGTGCTATGTGTACAGGAGAAATTCAATCAGAAGAGCTGGGAGGTTAGTACTGCTATACCAGAGTTAGAAAGGCAAAAATTGGAGTGAAATTAGAATTCAACATAATAATATCTATTGTTCTGAGTGTCACTTATCTCTCATCTTAAGTAAACCCAAAACAAATAAGAATTTTATTGTGAGGAGCAATAAAATTTGTGAATTCAGCCAGCTGATGGGGGTGTTGCTGAATGGAGCAATTTCCCTGCTCTCATCTGCACGTTCCCATGTCCACCCTTGTCTGAACAAGAGCAATTCTCTGATTACATGAAGATGCAGATCAGGGATCAGATCTGATCTGAATGAAAGGTTTTTGGTGGGGGAATGGATTGTCTTGATTCTCATCTAGCTCTGTGTTGCTGCAGGTTAGTGGGTGAATGATGATGCTGACACAAAGCTGGGGTTCAAGTCTATAGTTTGGGTTTAGGAGAAGAGTCAGAAACGTTTTCTTTTCGTAGGTGGTCAACTGTGGATTGGCTTAAACAAACTACAAAACCAAACTTGTAGAATATGATTCAAGGGTAGAAGAGTCAAAAACATCCTTCATTTATGGTACATGGTTTGAGAAAACAAGGAAAAAAAGTAACTGTGTCATCCTCTGTTAACTCGAAGTCCCCCATGGCTGAGTCCGAGGCCACTGTTGATCCAGAGATCACTGCTACACAGGGCAACAGTGAATGAATCCTGATGTGAAAGCCTTACTATTTAAAACCCTAAAATCTTAGATCTGATAATTAGCTACATCCATTCATAGACAAAATCAGTCTGACAATGTACCGCTATATAAAAACTTATTACTTTAGATATGTGCCAGTGCTGGTGGCATAGAAGAGAAAGAGGTCTCAGATAAGCACACCTGGGGAAGCCAGGCTCACAGTTCATGACACCTGTTCACAAGCACAAGCTACCTGCTTTATTTAAAATAGATAGTGTCCTACAAAATTGCATCTCAGTAGATCTAAAAAATGTTACAAACTCCTAACAGCAGCACTTACTGACCAATATTGCCATTTAATCCCTGCCGTAATTGATTCTTCAAAGTTCAGTGAGTTGTTATTTTTGCTGTATCTCCACCTAGAGAGGCCAGTAATTTTTCCCTGAGGGAGGTATGAGGCATCTCTGCTGATGCTGAAGTGTCAAAAAATATAGAAAACTCTGTTCTTTTTTTGGAATTGATTCTGTGCCTTCTGGCTCAGTGAATCCATGCACAGTTGTTTTTCCCTGCCGTTTTCAACTCTTCTCTTTTGTGACTGGAATTACACCCTGGAGGAAGTTCAGTACTGCGAATCTCCCACTAACATTTCCAAACAATTAAGAAATGTCCTGATTTACAGAGGGACCAAATCTGTTGCTGTGAGAGTAATTAATTGCTGCTATGAAAAAAATATTTAATAATAAGATATTAATTACCTAATTTTAGACTATCTGTCTTTTCCAGAATTTGACATATTTATAAATGTAATTGAATCACAGAATATCAAAAGTCATTGGTAGTCTAGTGAGAAGACAGAGCACAACATGAAACGAGATATTTTTTGTACATGAACAAAATAACCCCATCCATTTGTTTTTCCTCTTGGTTATAAAGTGTTCACCACTGAATACAGAATTTTCTTAGGAGTATATTGTGCCAAATCTTTGGTGATTCTTGAAATCAATTTGTAATCTAAAGGGGCTGGAAAATATTCTAATGAGAGAGAAATGAAGCTTCATTCAGAGAGAAACATTGAAAAGGGATGTCAAAGTTCTGATAGCTGGAGTATTATTCCTTTAGGCATTTCTGTTAATGAAATATACTCGTGTTGAATCCCTTTCATTTCCAGGAAACTCTCGTCTCAGAGGTGCTGCTCTGCCAAACACTTCTCTAGTCCATACCACACATCTTCCTTCCAGTGGGAGGTGTCCCTGCCCATGGTGGGGGGGTTGGAACTGTATGGCCCTTCCAACCCAAACCATTCTATAATTCTATGATTCTGTGATATAGAAGCAGATTCTAAATATCCAGAAAAGCATGTACCCCAAAGTTGTCTTCACTGAGATACGTTCATAAGTGGTAAATGCTTACTAAAGCAATAACACTAATAATCAGCAGGGAATAAGGGCAGATGCACAGGCAATTAGGATCAGTCTTATACATTTATTAATGTAATTTGCAGATTATACCAATCTGTGATAAACAGAAATACTAGTGAGAGAAAAAAATGTTAAAATACAACTGGCTTGCAGTGAAAAATGTTAAAAATAAAGGCCTCAGGGGAAAATATACAGAAAAAAAATAGATCAAGGATTTAACTTGAAAAATAAGTACATAGGCAAAGAAGGAAACAGTTCAAGTAGTAAAATTCAGATGAAAGGGAAGCCAAAGATGCTGCCTTGAAAAGAACTGGAGGTAACAGAGAGATCTAGAGGTGACACTGAACAGCAAATGAGACAGGACTTTATGTCTCACTTTTATATTATGGGATCTGGCAATAGAAGAGATGAGAACTACCTTTAGGCTATCTGAAGAAATGAGGGAGAAGTGAGAGTCCCTCTCCCTGTGTGACAAGATAAAAATATTTCATAATATTCCGAGCATCTTGTTACCAAAAGTATGTTATTGGACTGTGATAAGAAGAGAAAGAAAGAAAAATGGCAAAAAACTGAACAATGATAATGGAGTATACCAGGCTTAACTGAATCATAATTAAATGAGTTTCATCATAATCTGTATTGGAAAGGGCTACATGCTGAGAAAGAATGTGAGGAGATGTAATCACATGAAATTAAAGAAAGAAAAATTAGATGTAGTATTATGAATACCGAACAGACTGAGCAATTGTGGGTAAAAGGAAGATTTTGGCCAAAGACACCAGGGAAAATCCTCATTTTTACACATTTTTAATGTCCACAGAACAGACGGAGTCAGGTTTTTAATGTCTCACTTAAAAGATGCATGCAGATGGTGTTTTTTCATGCATTTGAAATATGAATTCCTACATTTTGATTATGTTGTCATTATCAGTAGCCTTACTTGGTAATTAGGAAGCTGCTTCCTAGCATGGGTGTGTGAGAGATATATTGAGAAAGGAGGATGTTATCTCTTTGTTTCCACAGGGATATAATTAAATGCAACTAACATCATCATCAAAACAGTAGAAGAAATTCAGACAATAACTATGCTGACTGGAAATGGCTTATTGTTCGGTGAAAAACAGCTGATCCTCATCAGAAAAGGCCGTTTTATTTGCCAGTACCCATTCTGGCCAAGAGAGAAAAGGAAATTCCATGAGAAAGGGGTTTTCCCTATAATAAATGCCAAGTCTTTCTTAGGTAAGGAGCTTCGAACTAATATCGATTAGAAATAAAGCTTCATGTAATGGAGTATTCCAAATGAGATTTTAAAACAGAGAAGAAAAAGACAAATACCATGAAACATGCTGAACGGCATTAGAGGAAAAAGCAAGACTCAGAGCACTGCTAGAATATTTCCTCTCTGGAGAGCAGTTGCTGCTTCAGGAACAGCATGTTCAAGCGTCAGCGAAGAATGAGGCCTGCCTGCTGCCCACTCTTTCTATCAACCTTTTCGGTTCTCAGAAAACAAAAAACAAAGCAAAAGGCAGCCCTGAGCTCCTAGGCACTCTTGGAAAGTGAAACAATGAGTTTCTCTCCATGACATGTTTGTTCCTAGCCACAGACTGTGCATGTGTGGTTTTTGTTGTTGCCGTTCTCAGCTTTAGGACTGCTTGTGTTTTACAGTAGGTGAGTGTCTGTATCTTTTACAGCATCTATTAAACAAGCAATTATGCCTCTGAATGTTTCAAATGTACCAAAACATGTCCAGGGCTTTGCCAACCAAGCTTTATTTGGCCAGGGGAGCTCCACCTTTGGAGGTTGGAGTGGTGCTGCTCCCGCTCATCTCTCTCTGCAGCTGTTATCCTCAGTGCCTGAAGGATGAGTCTCCAGGCCAGATACCAAGCATGCCTGCAGAGTCTGATGCTGTAAACAAGAAATTATCGAAGCATGCAAATCTCCATTTTTGCTACCTTTCCTTGAATTACTGCGGTCCTTTCCATACATCCTGTCTGCTTCCTAGTTACCTTCCTTTCAATGTATGAAAGAGCTGCTGACAAGACTCTCTGTGTTTCCTGCCCTAACATTTTTACCTCTCCATTCACCAAATCCCTTAAGTAGTTTTTCAGTCTTTTTCGTTGAATTCAAAAACCTGCCTTCACATTTTCTAGGCTATCTGTAACATGGTCTCTCTTTTAATTTGCTTGAAAATTCAATTTTTGCCTTTCCATTTTCATCCTCATACTTTCACTCTGCCCCTCCTTGCATCTGTGTTTTCCACTTTTAGTTTCAGACCTTCTTTTTCATCAAAACCCACATTTTTTGTACTGATCAGTGGGACACTCTCTCTTCCCCTTAAAGTCTTTCCTTTAATTAATCGCTTGTGTAGTTGACTGAGAGTTTTCGATGCTTCTCCAGTTACAGCTGTTTGTATTGTGGGCTCCTTACAAATACAACTCTCTGGGGAAAGAACTGGCTTTTCTTCCGTTTCTGGATTTAGTACTGATTTGGCTGCAACTTAGGGGAGGAGATTTTTGACAGGCTGAAGTTCAGCCAGAGGGAGTAAAAAAGATTAGACTGCACCCAGGTATAAACAGAGTGGTGGGATTTCACTGCATTTTTTATGGGCTACTGGTTGGACCAAGAGCTAAATGTTTGAAGTTAGTATAATTTATCCAAGACCGTGCCCATCAGCCAGGTACACACTGATTCCTCTTTTGAAAACTTCAGGTAATTGTGCTGGAGAAGAGATTTGTTTTAGTTTGAACTTCTGACATCCTGGGGTTGGGAAGCAGAAGTCATCTATAAAATTGGCTGTTTGTTTTCCTTTGCTGAGGAAATCAATGATATTTTAAAAGTAAAGTGTGCTGAACATAGGTGTTGCAGCATGAATCTTTTTGTCACTCGAGTTGCCACAGCAACATAAAATTTCCTTTCCCCCACGTTAGCTTCCCTAAAATATCCTTCACAAATTGTCTTGGGGAAAAAAAAAGCCTTATATCATGCTGACAAATTGTGCTGTTTGTTCTCTTAGTATTTGGTCTTCTGTGGAGTTAGGATTATTAGAGCAAAGCTACTTGATGCACAGAGAATGCAGCTTTTACCAATTCAACCTTAAGTAAAGAGATGGAAATGAAAAGCTGGAGTTGAAGTGGCTACTGTCTCTAGACAGGCTGGAGGCCTAGCAAACCCTCTTAATAGTCTGGAGGTACTTCTTAGGGTTTGGTGTGACTGTGGGTTAAACATAGAATGCTGCTCATTCCTAGGCTTCAGGAGAAAAACAATGGCCTATTGGGTATATTATTAGGGAGCACACAACGGCTTTTAAGGATTTCTTTCACGCTTTTCTCTCACACTTTTGCAAGAGTGGTTGCAGCTCCAGCAGGCTTTGAATTAAATATCAAGTGCATATCCATTGTCTTATGAGAGATAAAGTATTGAAAAGATCCAGGTGAAAAAGAATTTGTCTTAGCCATTCTTTGTTGAAGGAGCAGTTACACTTAGACTAATTATCGAAACCTTTTTTTTAACGTGTAATGTTTTAGCATATCTGTATAAATCAAGTAGTTCCATTTTTTTTGAAAATAATAAATCCGTGTCTGTCTGTAGGGTCATGTTTATCAACACCACTCTGCCCTTTGATGTGGGGTGAGAATCATTTGGCACCTTTCCAGCTGATGTGTGCAGGTTTAGCAGTGATGTCTGCACTGCACAGCATTAGGGTTCAGCTGCAATCACCTGTGTTCAGGTACATCAGAAGAGCAATGAATTTTCAGTGTTTAAATGGGAGCATGGACCGTGCTGACTACTGGGCCTCAGCAGACTTCTCTGCACACCCCTTTTGGAGAAAGTGTTTTGGTAAGGAGCTCCTTCTCTTTTTATGAGGTTGAGTGGGAGTGCCAGCATGAATGTACGGAAAGGTGGGTGACCAGTGGAAGGGTTTGTGAAAGTAGCCATCTTCCGTGAGAAGCTTATTTAACAGTTTGTGGTTGTGTCTGTTTTTAAATGACAGAAGTTGTAAATCAAGCCTATCTCAGCCTTGAAAAAGGTAGGTCTGCTGACTTGGAATGATAACAACACCCACAGAAAAGCCCCTAATCACCCACACAGGAAACCTGTTAAATAAAAGCAACCTTCCTCACCGCTGCTGTAGTTTCTGCTTACCCCTTACCATGTCGTACATGAGCACATCTAGCAGTAGTAAGGATGGGGGAGGAAAGACTGATTTTATTCTCTTTTGAGACAAATAGAACACTTAATAGATGACAAATTGGGCAATATTGAACCTCTAGAGACCTAATCAAATGTGAATCAAGTCAGCCCCCCGTGAGCATGGAATAAAATGCCAGCTGGTACATGGCCTTTCTGTTCCAGCTTGTATTTTATCCTTTGGAATAGGTGGTGACCAGTTTTAATACTTGCACTTAGATACATAAAAAAACACACAACACCACCAAACCATCAGTTTTGTGTAATAATTTCTTTTGTGGAAAATACTTAACATTGAGTACAAGTGGAATTGATAATCATGTAGTTATTCTAAAGAACTAAAGTAAGAATTAAAGCACCAATCTTGCATCTGAATCTCTGTGGGACCTTTATGCTTGTGCCGTAATGGTTTCATTTTAATAGAATCCAGCATGGAAGCAAGATTCTACAGTTGGGATAAAAAATGTCTGTTAAGCAACTATTTTCTATCTTTTTTTTCTCAAGGGAAATAAATTTTAAAGGAGTCCTGATTTTTCATACAATCTTACTATATTATTTTGTCTTACTTAAGTTATCGAAAAATTGGTATAATGTTGGGTAATACGTCTTGTGTGGTAAAAGAAGCTGAACTGCATGCACACACACTTGCATGTACGCATACTCAATCTTTCAGTATAACACTTGCCTAGCAATGTTTTTCTCTTGGGAATTTATTGTAATTTATGAAAATGAATGTGTTACATGTGTAACATCTGTAAAGGAGTAAAAACTATGATTTATTGTGAAAGCAGATAAATAGTCCTTTGGAAATAAAAGCTGATGTTGTGCCTGTTTCAAGCACAAAAGAAATGAAGAAGGCTTTTCTTTAAAATCAGTTGGAAAAAGCTGGTGTCAGCCCTGAGTGAGACATTTTCCTAGTTCCTTTCATCACTGGCTGACTTATAATTCACTTCTCTAAGAAGCATTAGAATTCTGATGAAATCTTTCCAGCTTTACTTTTTATACCATGGCAAATTATTTCAGAACAGCTTCGTTACTTGTAACTGTACAGCTATCTGCTCTGTTCTAAAAATACTGTCAATCTGAGGTACTGATTTTGCATTCCCTGAATGCATCTCTAAGCTTCACAGAACCTCACAGAAGTTAATAGGTTTGACCCAGAATTTCAGGAGCCAACAGTGGAAAATGAATACCATTAGAAAGTCTTGAAAAACACATATTTCAGAACAAGGAAAACATTCTTATTGTTTCACAACTGACTAGAAAAGGAAAGAATTATGAATATATTCTGGTAATTTTTATTACCTTTTGTATTTTCCAGTGTTTAAAACTGTTTTATAATTTTAACAAGAAATAAATTTCCAAATGCTCTTACAACAAAGCTTAATGTGTGACCAGTCCAATAGATCCTTTAGTGACAACCTTCTCTCTTCCATCTGAAGTCTTTCTCTCTTGTCACGATGTTTCCCACAAACAAGATGCAAGGTAAAATCCTGATCCTTTTCAGGTCAACATCAGAAAATACCATATCTAACTGCTGTAAATGGAAAATCTAATATAAATGGCAAAGTTAGTTCATATAGAAGACCAAATCCAAATCAGGGTTTTTACATCTAGGGAAAGTACATAATGGAGATCCCCTTGTGCTCTGACTAATGTTAATTTGCTATCTTTCACTGCAAATTCAAAAATTTCAAAGCTGCATTCGGGGTCACTGTGTCCAATGCTCCAATGCCACAAGACATATTTTTCACGTATGTCTACTTTAAAGGTAAAATTGAGCTCCGAGAGAATGCTGGCTAAACCACTAATGCTGCTACTAAATAACAGTCTCAAAATAACAATATTGGGGATTTTTTTTGTTCTAGGAAAATAATTTCTGCTTCATGTCTGTAGGGCAAATAGATTGACTTCTGACAGCACAACACGTGGGAGTTTACAGGTGTTCCGAGTATACAGCTTGACATGATAAAGTGACTCTTTGCACCATCTTGGAGGGGAAATTAAAAAAAGAAATATAGTAGGTTGTCTAAATAATCCCTGGTTTAGTACAATTTTCTTTAAAACCATATTAAGGTGATGCAATTATATGCTGTTGAACATATTATGACCCTGAGATTAGCTTAGTAGGTCTGAGCATGGTGCTAATAAAGGCAAGGTTGGGCCATTCACTTAAGAGTTGGATTCGATGATCCTTGTGGGTCCCTTACAATGCAGAATATTCTGTGATTCCAATATTTTCTTGTTGTTCTGATGTCATCTTAAAATTTTTCAGGGGAAAAAAAGAGGCTGGATGAGATGGCAAGACAGAGACAGAGCACCATGTATTTTTACAGCGCAGCATCCATTATACATGAGCGAAATAGCAGTTGCTGAGCTGCAATCATGGTAGGCATGACTGCTTCTCTTTTAAATTCATATCTCATTTATTCATTTCATCTTTCATTCCAAGATCCTGAGCCTCCGCTCATTTCTCTGCAAGTATAACTATGCACATGAATAGTTATGGTGACTTCAGTAGGGATTCCTCACGTGTAGCAATTTAAGCGTGAGAGTGGAGTGTTTACAGAACTGAGGCCAAAAGCTGTTGGTAGCTGAGCTGGGAAAACTGGCAATAGCATAGTAAGGTAAACACTGAAATGCAGGAACAGCAATGTGAACTACAGCATTCCTTTCATAGCCCTTTGGAAATTCCTGACTTCCTTCGTCTTTTTCATGCTGCAAACAGAATGCTGGATGAAAATCTTGATCCTGGTTCATGGATAGGTGGAAAAATACTCCCATTGCTTTCTATGACCCTTCAATAAATTCTGGTCTTTTTTTTTTTTTTTCAGGTAAATTGTGTATGTATTCAAAAATATTTTATTTCTATGGCAGCAAGTTTGTCTAGCACATTTATTGGAAGACTGAGGATTAACCTGCTGTTTTGTGTTACTTTTCTCTCTAATCAAAAGTGCAGGCAAAAAGTGCATAGAAAACATAGAAGCCCATCAAATCACGCTGTACAACTCACCTGACAAACAGGTGATCACCTAATGGGTACTATATGCCACTGCATTTACCTTCCCTTCTTTGTGTTCATTTACATTAACAAATAATAATGTTAGCAAGATTGTCCCTACCTCAACTTATGGAATAGCTACTCATTAAAATAGAGATGGAGTATTTCTTCATGTGTTTGTTAAAGCTTGAAGCCTCCAATGCTATCAAGCAAACCACAGATGCTCAGTAAGCAGCATTTGGAAAGCTGGAATTTGCTGTATTGCACTACTCCAGGCTTTTTTTTCCCCACATTAGAAGACTGGGAATATCTGAAAGCACCAGATTTTTACATTGTTTCTGCCAGCTTAATTGCTGGAACATGTGTTTGGTTTCAGAACAATTGTCATAAGGAGCAAATGTCACAACAAAATTGATATACAAGACAGATTATTTCCTTAGACATCTGTAAAATACTACATGCTTTTCAGATTGAGATGTAACATTTGGCTCACATTAGGACTGGAAGGCCAAGGTGTAACAAACATTGGTTCAGTTGTTCAATAATAATTTTTTTCCATGCAATGAATCCTCCTTATTTTTCATTAACTGCCAATCAGGGCCTCCAGATGCCACATTACAAAATATATTGTTTGCTATTAGCATTAGAAATACTGCAAAATCTCAGACTGAGACACAAAGGAAAATGTTTTTTACTGGAAAAGTGTATTTTTGCTTCTTCCTGCTGGAAAAACTATTTGAGAAAGTGTGCTCACTGTTTAAAAAGATGTGAAGTTCTGTAAGACTTGTCACACTAAAATGTAATACCCACCAGGCTCCTGTGCGTAGTACAGAGCAAAATGAAGTGCTTAAGCTTGTCCTATAGAAACAGTTGAGAGTTTGACGCATTATGAATGTGTCTATGAACGTTTTCATCATGAAGTTTAACATGAGGAAGTGCCGGATTCAGCACCTGGGATGGGGCATCCCTGTATGTTCATACAGACTGGGGAATGAGATGCTGGAATGCAGTGCTGTGGAAAGGGACCTGGGGGTCCTGGTCGATGGCAAGTTGAATATGAGCCAGCAGTGCCCTGGCAGCCAGGAGGGCCAGCTGTGTTCTGGGGGGCATCAGGCAAACCATCCCCAGCCAGTCGAGGGAGGGCATTGTCCCACTCTGCTCTGCACTGGTGAGGCCTCACCTTGGATATTGTGTGCAGATTTGGCCACCACAATAAGTTATTAGCATGGCATATTCTATGGTACTCCAGTAGACGTGCTTATTTAGTACAATCTAATAGGAATAACTGCAAAAGAAAGGTGTACCTTCTACTTTTACTCCACTTATTTTCCAATAAGGTTCAAGTGGTTTTAACTTTTGCAAACTACTTCCTTTATTGGGGAAGGAAGAGGAAACTGGATTCAAAGAACAAGAAGCAGATCATATATGAAGACATTTCTATGTCCCTTACATCCTGCTTGCTGCAGGCATTCCTCTGTCCCCAGTATCAGACATACACATTAGCGTCAGTGTTTAGGAAGCTAGAAAAGTAGCAGTAGTCTTCTCTGAAGTGCTGCAGCTTGGGATACCTGTTCAATCAAGGCCTCAACAGGAGTGAGATCTTCCCTCAGAGGGGGGATGCCAGAATTCTGCAAGAAGCACTGGGACTGTAAGAGATGTGTGAATGCTTCCTGGTATCTGTGCTGTGCTGAAGTGCCTATGTTTCCTACTGTAACCTGCCTTAAAAACATGTTGTACAAGGCTGTTGAAGCTAGGACAGAGCTGCTTCTGTTTGAAGATTGCGGAGTCTCCTTCACTGGAGATATTCAAGAACTGTCTGAACCCAGTCCTGTGCCCTGTGCTCTAGGATGACCCTGCTTGAGCAGGGAGGTTGAACCAGATGACCCACTGTGATCCCTTCCAACCTTACCCATTCTGTCTTTCTGTGAAAGGCAGGAAGGTTTAAGACAAAACCCTATGAAAGAGTCCATATTCAGAGAGCAGCAAAGGAAACCACACTTTAAGTAAAGCTTGGGGCAGACATGCAAGATGGAAGTAAGGCTGAGCTAACTTGTTCTTCTGGTCAATTCTGTCACAAATTCATGATCGTGGATAAGATAGCAGATGACTTAGAAGGTGTATATTAGTGTAGGTTCATCCTTAAAGTGTAAGAAAAACCATACAACACACCCTTTAGAAACACTCTCTCTAACTTCTGCTGTGGATATCAGTTTGAAACTGCAGGTATATACACATATATACATACCCATATACACAAATGAACACACACAGAGAATTTTGGAAGTGCTTAAATGTTTCAGTTAATTTTACTGCAAGTAAGTAAAAGCAATGGAATTCCCACACGAAATGTAGTTTTCTGACCTTATTGCTGCAGCTTCACCCACTTAGGGGACATAAAAAAAACTTCTGTTGTATGACAACCCTATAAACTGGCCCTGCAGCCATTCAAGTTAGTAGAAGTCAGTCCTCAGCTTTCACAGGAGTAGATCGTTTGTAGATTTCACAGGAATAGAAATCAATATTACTTCTGGTCACCTCAAAGCTGCGAGCTCCAAGAGAAGGAATTCCACATTTTCATCCCTAAATCTCACATCTAGCACAAACTCCCTAAAATGTTTCTGAAATTTAAAAAAAAGTTGAACTGTAATAAAATGCATTAAAACCCTGTGCATTTGTGTATTAACCAGTGGTATGTTCTTTTCTTCAGTCATTGTGTTCTGTTGGGGTTTTATTTCATGTTCATGTGTTTTACAGCAGGCTATAACTACAGTAAGATTGCAATAGGATTATCAAATGAATTGTCTTTCACTTTTGTCCAAGTAGGAACTCTGCAAAAATATTATATGGCCAAGATCTACCTGGACTAGAAACAAATATCCCATCTAACCCAATTTCCAGAATAAAGTCGAGAGTCATGTTGAGCTTGTGAAGAATGATTCCAAGAATTCCAAGAGTGTCACATATATAGTAACAAGGCAAAATCCGTTCTCTATACAACACGAAGTTAGATTGGGAGATTAATGTGATGATAGTTTCTAATCTTGTCTCCCAAAACACAGAACAAATTTAAATATGAAACTTTTATCGAAGTGGTCCTGAAATAAGTGAGTAAATTGTTGTACAAGGACAGGCTGAAACTGGTCTGTTTGGCTAGTGTCTTTTCTGTTTTATTCCATTAATCTGAACTTCAAAGCAGAAAAGAGGACAATGAAAAAGAGCGTTTTACAGAACCGATGTCCTTTCATTTGGGAACCATATGTTAGATTAATGACAAGATCAGATAATATTTGATTAATCATCTGAAAAATGGTCTTTGCAGTTATGGGAGGAGGGATAAATAGTGGCATAAGTGTAAGAATGGCAAGTTTTCAAAGCAGCAGTAGTCAGTAGTTGGGAATATTAATTGGATTTCTGTGATCACTTTTGCAGGTCATTTGAGCAGTGTATCCTGCCATCTTATATAAAATCGTTGCAAATTAATGGAGGAGCCAGAAAAAAACTGAAGAAAACACTATCAATTATATTATTTTGTAATTATACAACTTTATGCAAGGAGCTTTAAAAACTTGCCAATAATAACAAACTCTTCTATCACTGCAGCAGTAGTATACCTATTAGCTCTATTTGTCTGTGTAAAAACAGATAAAGGGAAAAAATAATCTTATCTGTCACTTTGATGGGCTGTGAAGAAAGCAAAGGAAGTGTGGGTTTATTTTTAATTTTGGATTTGTTTGTTTGTTTGTTTTTTCTCCAACACTCATTAGTTTGATTTTGTTTGGACCAAAATATTTTAACAGACATGAACCAAGACCAATAAGGACAGCAACACCTAGCTCTGCAGCTGAAGGCAGCATGGGTACTATAACAACATACAAATGCTCTGTTTTACAATTTCAATAGTCGTCTGAAGGGCATCATTGTTTCTAATGTTATGGTCTGCACTTGTGATTCCCTTAGTATTGCTTATACTCGCAGGAGCCCTTAACAATTTGCCCAAGGTCAGTCAACAAGTCAGTTGAAGAGGTGGAAAAATCAGTACTTTTGATTTCCTCTCCCCTTCTTCCACCAACTACTGGACTATCACAAAAAACAGACCATTTCAGGCTCTTTGCGGGGGAGGGGGAACATGACAGCTTCCTTTTCAGACATCAGAAAATACTTTAAAGAATTGGTTTCTCTAGCAACAGGAACAGGGGAAAAAAAGAAGCTATCATAAGTTTTTTCCCACCTACTCATTTTTTTTTTAATGTGGTAAAGCAGATGGCTTGGTTAATGCAGGTACGACAGATTCTGATTTATTGGCTGTAGACAGGAATATAAATACAGAAGCATATGCATTCTGCTGTGCTCAGTAACATGGTAAGACTTGATGACTTCAGGCTTCATACTTCTTTTAGGATCTGCTCATGTGTGTCGACAAACATCATTATTTATTGTTAGGGCAACACTGATGGCAGAACTCACTGTGTGTGGAGACCAAACGCTGGTCAGCCAGGTACTTCCCATACTCTCCACCTTCCTTGACAGCAGCACTGGCTTGATGAATTCCCAATTTACATATTTGGCAGTCATACAGTTTATTGACCTGGCCAATTACTTTCTCTTAAGATGCTGTAAATCGGTCAATACCAAAGTATATAGTATATAATGTCAGAGGACTCAACCTTTTGCCTCTGCCGAGAAAATTAAAAATGGCTTAATGATCCACTCCTAGTGATGATAGGAAGGAGATTATTCTTTTTACGACTGTACCTGGCCCATGGCTAAGTTGGGAAACGATTCCCTGTATTTATTCTGCTCTCACAGCTTTGAGTGTTATGTGGACAAAAGACAAAAGGTTTCTTCCATTAAAGGCTGAGGACCACATGACCCCTTTCTGCTAAGCTGCTGACACCAGAAGAGTATAGATGATGTCTGCTCTACAGTAACTTGTCAGTGCTTCCAAACTGCAAGGATAGCGTCAGCGTTGTGTGTTTAGTTTTGACTCAATACACCTGATACACTGGAGAGCATGTGAAGAAGTCAAATTGGAGCAGTGACGATGTCATGATCTGGGCTGATTCCAGGATTCAGCTTCCATCACTTACGGTTCATGCATTTGCAAGCTAATAATACCAACATCCTTATCAGGCAGTTTTTGATACAGCAGTGGCAGCAGTCTCTGTGCGGTGGACCTACTGGGAGGAAAGTGACAGAGATGAAGAGGATGCGAAGGAATGTGAAGCCATTTTTCTGGCAAGTTGAATATGAGTCAGCAGTGCCCTGGCAGCCAGGAGAGCCAACCGTGTCCTGGGGGGCATCTGGTAAAGCATCGCCAGCCAGTCAAGGGAGGGGATTGTCCTGCTCTGCTCTGCACTGGTGAGGCCTCACCTTGAATATTGTGTGCAGTTTGGGCACCACAATATCAGAAAGATATTAAGCCATTAGAGAATGTCCGAAGGAGGGCAAGGAAGATGGTGGAGGGCCTTGAGGAGAAGCCGTATGAAGAGAAGATGAGCTCACTTTATGTGTTCAGGCTGGAGAAGAGGAGACTGAGGGGAGACCTCATTGCAGTTACAGCTTCCTAATGAGGGGAAGAGGAGGGGCAGGCACTGATCTCTTCTCTGTGGTGACCAGTGACAGGACACTAGGGAATGGCCTGAGTTGTGTGAGGGAAGGTGTAGATTGGATATTAGAAAAAGTTTCTTCATGCAGAGGGTGGTTGGGCACTGGAATAGGCTTCCCAGGCAAGTGGTCACAGCATCAAAGCACCAAGAAGTGTTTGGACAATACTCTTGGGCACATGGTGTGACTATTGGGGATGGTGCTGTGCAGGGCTAAGGGTTGGACTGGATGATCCTTGTGAGTCCCTTACAACTTGGCATATTCTGTGATATTATGAACATTAAGGGAACTAAAAAAAAAAATCACAGGATTCCAGAAAAAAATAATTCTCTTGACTGGTGAAGTCTTTCATTGAACAATTGGATACAAAGAAATGAACTCTTTAACTAATGACAGAGCAGCTGCAGAAACACTGGTGCTTTGGGGAGATCAAAGAGCAGATGGTGAAGTTCTCTGACAAGGTAGAGATAGCTGAGTAGAGTCAGCCTCAGATCATAAATGCATAGTGTTCATAGCACACCATCTGCCAAAGAAATGGAGAGGGTCTCCCAGTGGACTGGCAAATAATTCCTTCAGGGTCCTGAGGAAAGCCAGTGATAAGTAAGGTATTTGTTAGATATGTGCCAACGAGCCTCCATGGAGGCTTCTGGGCTGTAGACCTTCAAGAGACAGGCTAGAGAATATGAGAAAGATGGAAGTGAGATTAGGGGAGGACTGAAAAAGGTTTCTTTTCACTGCTGTAAGAACATTTTCTCCAGAAAGGTTGCTATATAAGGGGTGCCTTATAATGGGATGACAGGACATAATGTTAAAATATTTACTATGACATTATGTGCATTGTGCGTTTTCTGTTTTGTGTAGTTTTTCATGCATTTTTAACTGAAAATTTAATGAAATATTTCTTGTAACCATTTAAGCATGTGATGTGTCTCCGCATGGAGCATATTTTACTTTTTAGTCTTAATATAACTTTTCTTGATGAATTTTAAGGACAAAGGCAATGTTTTAAGTGGTATTGTTTCTTACTAAAAATACCAAAGCTAAAAATCGTTGAAGTCTTTCTTCTGAGTTCTGAAGCCCTGAAGTCTTTCACTGTGTCAAGCTTATCTTTGGAAACTTCAAAAAAATATATTTCCCTTGGGTAAAGCTATTTTTTTTTACAGAAGTTCAAGCTCAGTGATATCATGAATTCCACATAAGAAGATGTTTGAAGCAACATTAAGTGTAAAGGAAATTTGAGACAACAGTGAAATAATTTGGAATTATAATTTCAAACTCCTGTGCCATTATTCTTGTGCTTTAAATTACTTTATTAAAAATACATATAATTTTCTGCCTTAAAGCTTGCAACTATATGATTTTTAAAAATTTAAGTCTAATTATCCTTTAGAAAGCTTGGGTTATATAGGAGAGGGAACAGCTACCCAGGTGGAGAAACACTGCTCAAAGAGGGGACCTCAGAAATCATTTTTGATTTCCAGTGAAAGGAGCTGTGCCTGCAACACTGAAGACACAGCAGCACAAGTCAAGTTGGTTTTTTCTCCAGTTCTCCATTTCTCTTCTCTGTGCCCTGCTCTCTCCACTCTAATTCCAAGCTGCCATTCTTTAGAGCACTGAGGAGCCATGAAGATGATAAATGTTTTTTTTATGCTGCCTCATGTGCTTCTTGACACCATGATGCACTGTCCCTCTGTGCACTGCTGCAGTGTCTTGCCGAGGGTTATTGGTTTGAATGGTGTGACAAAGTTCTGTGAGTCCCATGAGACACACTGGGTTAGTGCTCCCCACTCCCCCTTGCCTTTCATTGCGGGGTGCATATGGAGCGTAGGTGCCAATGCTGAAATGCTAGCACCCCCATGGGGCACTTTTAGCTCAAATTCTATTTTCTTTTATCCCTGCAGACATGCACAAACTTCACAACTTTAAAGGCTGACAATATTTTATATTTCTGACCTACTGGTGTGATCCAACCTATTTATTTCCTAATAGCATTCAGCCAGCTTCTGCGTACGTAAAAGTGAATTAAAATAGCATGGAAATCCTGTGCTGAGTACTTGAAAAGTCAACTGTAAAATATGCTATGTATGTGAAGGTGGAATGCTTTTAAAGGCAGTTAATAAAATTACATGAAAGCTGTAGTGTCCAAAAAAAGGCAAAGCTATGAGATAGATAGTAGCCATTCAACCTGTATCTGGCCTTCATCATATTTAGCATTCTTCTCCCATGGACCAACACAGACACGTTTCCATGATAAGGTTTTCCAACATGGATGTGTGTGCAAAGGCTGAGGGAGTCACGGGGCTGAACTCAAAGGGAAGGATTGCAAGTTGGGTTGGGGGACTGTCACAGTTTCTGGTGAACGGCTGAGGGTGTTCAAACACACACACGAAACCTGATCTGGGGCAAAGTTGCCCATTGTGGTCAATATTCTTGCTAGATGGGAGCAGGCATGAACCTCAGAAATGGAAACTCCTCAGATGCAATGATACTCTGTGTGCACTAGAAAATAAAGCTGAGTAAATGCTGCAACAGACGATACTTTTTTTCCTTTTTTTTTTTAAAATAAGCACTGTGACTCTAATGAAAAGAGTTCAGATGAGCAGTTCTCTGCTTTGTACACTCCTCTGAAAACTGCTGGGGCTGGTATTTACAGGACTGGATGCCCATACTGTCCAGAGGCCGGGTGTATAGGGCTGTGTCTTCCCACCTGTCCTGAATCTACCTTGCTTCTTGCATTGCTTTATTTCTGTTTGTAGAGGTCCTAAATTGGCACCAGCTTTGGAGGCTGAGGCTATGTCTGTTTCTCCTTACTGCTGTGAAACTAAATTCTGTCAGTGCCTTGCAATATTCAGAGAATCATAGAATGGTTTGAATTGGAAGGGACATTAAACATCATCCAGTTCCAAACCCCCTGCCATAGGCAGGGAACTGCCACTAGACCAGATTGCTTCAGGGCCCCATCCAACCAGGCCTTGAACACTTCCAGGGATGGGGCATCCACAACTTCCCTGGGCAACTTGTTCCAATGCCTCATATGTGAGAATGATGATATTGACATATGATCTAATAATTCCTTGTGATCCTGAGGTTATCTGGAGAGGAACATCGAAACTTTTTATCTCCACTGGCATTATAAGCTGGATTTTTGTTTTGATGTCAAGCAGCTAGTCCAGTAGGCGTGGCTTTTGAAAATGTTCTTGTGATGACTATACCCTCAGGAATCTCTGAACCTTCATTTCTTCTTCCTTGGAGAAGAGATCCTTGCTCTGCAGAAGACATCAGTAACACTGGCTGCAGTTTGCAGATGCTGAGCGCAGGAGCAGGTGACTATGCAGGGAATGACAGAGCCTCTTTGTCAGCGCTGAAACTGTGAGGAATCCTTGGGATGGCACAACAGTAGTGAAACAGCAGGTAAGGTGAGCCAGGCAGGGGATCTTCCCTTGTGTGTAGGACAGACAGAACACCACTGTGCCAGTACAACACCTATATAATTGAGAAATTATATCTTCCCACTAACCATGGTGAATTTTAGAAAACCACACTAGAAATGGTGCAAACATGACATTCTGAAATTCAGGAAAACATTTGCTTAGCCTCTGAATTTCATAGCTCATACACCCAGGTTATTTCAGAACAAGAAATAATCTGGGCCGTATTTTTAAGATGCAACAAACTCCCCCTATTATTCACAGAGTATGTACACACACACACATTAAGTGTAGCAATAATTTGTCTTGTGCTCAGGAAATCCAAATAGCATAAACTTTCAAATACAAAGCCAAAAATAAAATATAAAGTATTTAAAAAGGAACAAAAACCATCTACTGAATCATGGGAGGAAAATTCTACAGAGTAATATTTTCCTCCTATTCACTTTCCCTTCAGAGAAATCTATTTAAATTTATGTGAAAGGTTATGTCAGACACTCTGAAAAACAAATATAAAATTCTTTGTAGACAAAAGATTTCCCAAAGGAGAGAAATCAACTTATCTTTCAAGTAACACACGTGAATCCATTACACCTTCAAGAATTAAAAAGGTTTATTAAGATTTTATAGTTTGCAGTTATGAGAATAATGCTGGCTAATTGTGTTTTGAGGAGCTTTTTAAAAGTTGGAAAAAGGAAGAAGCCACTTTAAGACATCTTCTATTTGAAAACTAATTGTTTTTATAAAACACAATTTACATAACTGCATTTGTCATTAACTTTTCTTTCTTTTCCTTTTTTAATATATATTTAATATTTCCTCCTCCCTGCTGCAGCATGAAATACCCCCAAACACAGCCTGGGGAATTGACTGACTAATTACTTAGTGAAAGCAGTAAAGTGGAGTATGGATAAAATATTATCAAATAAAGAAGGTTAGCAGCTTAAAGATGGGGCTATTTTTATTCAAGTTATATTACAACTGATTTTCTTTATGAACAGCAAAAAGTACAGTATGTTCAGACAGAATGTCACTGTAAAGCAGACAATAGCCTTTTAATAATTCAGTCTCTATCAGAAGGACTCAAGATGAAACCTGACCCTATTTCTCAGACTAGAGATGTATTTCGTGGACACTCTACAGGCTTGTTTGCCAGTCACCCCTTTTAGCTTTCTGAAAAGAGAGCGCCGTAGCAAAAGGATGGAAGGAGAGTACATGACAGGTAACGTTAGAAGTATATTGTTTACTACACTTGAGATGTGCTTTTTTTGGCTTGATTTTCCAGTCAAATAAGGCTTATGCAATTGTAACTTTAAAACCCATTACATAACTTAGGTTGCATCTGAAATCAGACCAGGAGGATCCTACTTATTTTATATATATATATAAGTATAATGGCCAGTCTTCGCGAACGAAGAACCGGGGAAGGTCTTTACACCTTCCAGCCTGCACATTGGATTTTTTAGGT
>JAWMRA010000001.1:95290601-95318711 GCA_035584735.1 Pseudotriccus pelzelni | reverse complement strand
TTACCCAGGTCCTGTAAGGTCTCCCATGGACTACAAGGGGACACTTGCTTTTCCATGGTCTCCACCACAGGGTCACAGGGGATAATGGCTTTGAGTCCACCCCTGTTTTCTGTGGGGTCCCTTCCCACAGGAATAGTCCTTGATAGACTTCTCCAACGTGGGTCCACCCTGAAGGCAACAGTTTTTCCGTTCTCTGCTGTCCTTAAGGGTCACAGATTCAGTTACACCAGCAAGGATCCCCCACTGGGATCACACAAATCCTACCCGGGCTGCCTCACTCCAGCGTAAGATCTGTCTCCGTGGCCACAAATCACTTCAAGACTCTGTTTCATCTCAGGCCTCCGACGGAGTCATATCTACTCCTCTGCTCCGGCATGGGCTCCTTCATGAGCTGCAGAGGGTCATCTTCGCTCCCCAACAATCTTCCACAGGTAGCAGGGATTTTAGATTTCAGTCTTTTCCCTGCTGAAGGGAGAGAGAGGGAGTGGGAGAAGGAGCCATCTCCCCTCTTCGCAGCTTGTCTCTCCAGTTGCTGCCGCTGCCATATTTGATCTTGGAGGCTCCACTATCTCTCCAGCTGGAATTCCTTTCTGCAGCAGCCCTGTCCAAGTTCTCCTTTGAAGTTTTTTTTCTTCACTCTGTTACATGTGTGGTCGGGGCCTTCAGTGCCGCCGCTGCCCCCGTCCCAGGGCCGGGGAAGGAGAGAAGCCTGGCCCCCACCTGGGGCCTGACACCTTTCTCCTGCATGGCTCCCAATTTCACCTGTGCCACCAGCCTTCTCTTCCGTTTTCTTAAAGATGTAATTGGCAAAGGCGCTACCAAAACTTCTGATTGGTTTTACTCCGGAAATTCACCTGGACAAACCACTTACAGCCCCCCCAGGGAGGGGGGGACCTTTGCAAACCCATGACAATCTCTTAGCTTAGGGTTAATGCATGTATTGACAGAGAAATATTTTCAAGGGGTACTGCAGCCTAGCTGGATTCTCTTCCCAGCCTTTTACATTTTCTTCTGTCCCTCAGCAGCAAGAATACAGCATGGGAGTCAGTGTATTTTAACTAGATGCTTTAAATTAGAATGCTAAAGCCATATTTGAACTTGGAAGTCTACATTGTGTTTCTGAGATAGTTGGATGTTTTTGAAAATTCTCAGTGCCTTTTCTGTGATGAGCTGCAATCTGACCAAAGTATCTCATAAAACCGTAATATTATTCTTTAATGATACTCACAAACTTCAATGCCTCTCTTCCTTGCACTTTAAATTCCTACCATTTTTATTTGATTTCTAATAAAAAAGCCCATTAGTAATAATGGTCCCTTGAAGCATTCAGCTTCAGATTTCACCCATCTACAGTTTGGCATTGTTGGGGATTTTGAGTGCTGCTGAGTAACAGGGCAATGTGCATTTCTCAGCATTAAATGTCTGAGAGCATCTGATAGGGCTCACAAAAGAGAGAATAGAGATGAGTGAAATTATTTTACTTTAATTACTCTTAAGGGCAGAATCAATACAAATATCCTTTTTTGCTGAAACAACAAGGTGGAGAGAGTGAGCATCCCCTCCAAAATCTCTGCTGCAATTTTGAGGTTTTCTTTTTATATGTTTGGGTGACTGAAAGAGTGATATGTGTTACTTTTGAATGAGACCATAAAGACATGGAAGTATCTAACTTGAAAAACAAGGCATGCATGCTTCTGCAAACTTAAAACAGAGATTTGGTTTGGCTGACTTTAAAGCTTGCAGCCTAGTCTATAGCAGTAAATACCTGTAGGGACTCGGAAAGTTTGGAAATTTACAATAATCAAGAAAGAGAAAAGGTTTTTAAAAAAACCCTAGGTAACTTTGATTGCAGAGGCTGGGAAGAAAACCTTAGGCCTGATAAAACCAGTGACTTCTGTGGAGTCAGGCCTTCAGTTTTTCATGTTCCTCATGGGAAATGTGTCCAGAGTCAGTTCTCCAGGGCTTTTCCCAGACACTCACCTTTGGGCAGCTCGAGCAGTCTGAGTCTGTGCTATGGGCTGGTTTCAGGCATATTCACTGGTCTCACAAGGGAACAAAAACCCCATATAAATACTGTAGTGAAGAAAACCACTTAGTATTTTCATATATAAGCACAGAATGCTATGTACATTTTTAAAGTTCCTTTTTTTTTTTTCTTTTTCATTTTATAAATGAAAGGAAAATGCTCTCAGACTCTCCTCTCAAAGGATGAAAATCTACACCTCTTCAGGCCAACTGTTGCCTCTCAGTTGTATATGCATGTCATGCATCTGATAACAGTCATATCAACACTCTCCAGCACCTCAATATCAATATTGAATACCTGAACAGAGGGGCCTGGAACTGGACACAGCTCTCCAGGTGACAGTGTTGCAACTGGCACTGGGCTGGGGGAATGGGGCACCTCAAGCTCTCGTGACTGACCTAACGTCCTTTTGAAAATCAGCCCAGAGAATCAGTATTTTTCAGTTCTACAGATTATCTCCAAATTTGAGCTCTCCTATCCATTCTGATTTACTTATTCAAACATAATTGCTAACAATATATTTAATTTTGTTAGTGTTGATGTGGTTTGCAGGAGAAAAACTCTTTAGATTGAGGAATCAAATTAAATGGGTGGCTGCTCATTCAGCTAGGTGATATCTGTTGCTAGTCAGACAACGTGTGCTGCTCCTTGATTTTCCAACTGTTCAAATTTTAGTGATACTAATGACATTAATTTTATAATTTAAGTGAGTTTGCTCTAACATCATTCGTATAAGTTGCTCGCTATCTATAGTGGTAAATACTGTTTTTTTTCTTCTCTAATTTGTTGGTTGTTTGTAAGGTTTTGGTCTTAAAACTATTTTAACATCATCACAGTTCCAGTGCACTGTTCATATATCTGTAGTAACTTCCTTTTTAGCTCCCTACTCAGATTGCTTCCCATGCATCACTGCCAAGTGTGCTTAAAGAGCAGTACATGCAGCATGACAGCAGATTACTGATTGCAGTGTCCTTTGTGAAAGCAACAAATCCTTGTGACCCCGCTGACCTCCCTTTGCAACCCGTGATTTAGTCTTTGACCTTTTTGTATTTCCCTTCCTCCCTCCAAAATGCAAAACTGCCACCAATACTGCTGATGGTGTATGATACAGTTCTCTAAACTTTGGATATCTCACAGGGTTAGCTTGCAATTGCTTGGTATTTAAAATTATCCCTTATTTAACTTTATAAAACCACCAGAATTATAAGCTGAATAATACCGCAATTATTCCTATGGCAATACTGACCACAGAACGTGTACCTGAAAAAGCTCCATACATTTCTCTATATAGAGCTGAACAAAGCACTGGTCCCTTTGAAAAGTAAAGATCATGCACTAATGGAAGCTCCTCAGATGCAGTGATACCTTGTGTGCACTAGAAAATAAATAAAGCTGAGTAAATGCTGCAACAGACAGTACCTTTTTTTGTTTGGTTGGTTGGTTTTGGTTTTTTGTTTGTTTTTTTTGGGAAAAGTATGAAGAAGGACCCAATGCAAATGGACCTAACTCTTGAGTGTAAGGGAGAGGTGCATATCTATAGTCAGAGCAGCGTCAGGCTCAAAGTTTTATTTCATAATTTGTCTGGTGGATGCATTTGGAAATTATTTTTTGAGGATTAAGGGAATCTTAAGGACAGTTTTAAAGTTACTGTCTTAGATAAAATGCATTACTAAAAAATAAACTGAGAGACTGATTTTCTCAGATTGCTCCTGATACATGTTGATAGAAGCATTACAGCTGCACATGAGACATTTTCAATCGGATGAAAAAACTAATTCCAGCTTCAAAACTAATGTTTGATGAAATTTTAAGGACTGAAGCCCAAAATTCCAGACTTCTTTATCAAGGATCAAAAAAGGAACTGATCAAAAACTGAAAAGAGCAAGTTTGCTGAGGGGCTGTATATTTCCAGACTGGCAGAACCAGAACCACAGAGCTGAAGAACTAAAGAGTTTAAAGACAATAATAAGAAAATATGTATTGACTTCCTGCTAATATCCATTTCAAATCAGTGAAGGATAAATCAAGTTAAATGAATTCATGTTGATGTGTGAGGTTATGCGATGACATGAGGCAAAATAAAATCTAATTCTGTGATGCACATTGTGGCCTCCTGTGACAGCTGAAGATAATGATCATTTAAAAGTACTTGATGGGTCTGTTCCTGAATGGGAACAATCGCTTGAGACATTAAAATGGAACACAAAAAAACGTGGCAAAAGCTTGGAGGGAGACCTCATGACATCTTACAAGCCGAAAGACTGTCTATTCTCTAAATATATGCTCTGTTGGTGGGAATTGGAAGAAGTCCCCATAAGGCAGATTCTTCGTTGGCAGGCACTTTGGGTTTGAAATGTCATCTTTCTTGTGATTATCTGTCAAGGACATATGAGCTTACAATAAAACACCATATCCTCTGCTCTGGATTCCCAGTGGATCTGATTTGTTTGTTGAAAAGGATAAAACCCCCTCCATTCCAGATGTAGGAAAAGCTTTCCTTTATTGCCTCTGGGAGACAGACTGTAATCTGCATTCATATTTCTTCTAAAACAGTAAATATACATGGCTTTGACCCGAATAATTAGATGAATAAATTCCTGCAAACACAAATGTTATTTTATTCTCAAATTAATTTCTTAAAGTTATGTTGAGATTTTTTTCAGTTCATAAATTGGCATGAAAGGCTTTTGAAACAGAACACAGGGAACTAACTCACAGTCATATTAGTATGAACCTGGCTCTGCTCCTAAGCTATTAAAGTATGCCTGGATTTTGCCCTTTGGGTGTTGGAAACTTCTTTATTTATTTCTTTTTAAAGATGAAACCTGCACATGGTTTTGTTTTATCTCTGCTAGCCAACTTCAGGAGGTAAATATTCTGAATGGCACAGATGGATTTAGATTATTGATTCCTTCTAGTCGAATTGTGAGGTTAAATTCCCTAGACAGTGAACTGCAAATATCCTCCTAGGATTTGTCTTTCTATTGCATTTTTTGGAACTGGAAATTTTCTCTGAGTTGGAGATATCATACAAGTAATTAATACTCTGAATGATTTCCAGCTTTGATGTTCTTATTCTCTTCTTTCACTCATCGTGGCACCCACCACAGAAGAAATAAAAAGATTACACTAGAGGTTTAATGAGAGTGAAACATCTAATACTTATCCTTCAAATAACATACCCATGGCCATATCTGGTTGCTAGGTACTGCCTTGTTTTCTATTGTTATTTTAGCAGTCCTTGCTCAAAAGCAGAACAGTTGCCAAGCTATTAGATTTAGCCAACTATTGTTGTTCAGACTGTAGTATTTTAAAAGTGTTTGGATGGATCCTATTTGTCTCTGACAAAGAGGCAAAAAAACCCCTAGAGAGACAGGTGATACTTCAGGTTTTTTTATTTGACACAGGCAAACTACTAAGACTGATTTTTATGCTGAAATATGTAAGATAAAATTAATCATAGTAGATGGCAGCACAGCTTGCATATCCAGTATCTCCAAGACCTCCCTGTGGCCATCCGTCATTCTTTCTGACTGACAAACAAGACAGTTGATATCAGCTAATATTAGAAACTCATTCATTTATTAATAAGTTTTCCTAATTGTTTTTAATAGCAGAACAGATTACACTGAAAGACAGTGTACAAACTCACAGGCTTATTTAAAAACAAACAGCATTAAAATGCAGCAATTAATGTAGAAAGTTGTTTTCAACCACGTCTTTCCGAATTTCTTTAAAGAGTTTGAAAACATTACTGAGTTCAGTGTTACTAGTTATAAATAATCTATTTGTACCACATTTGATGCTAAGCAAAAATTTCAACTGAACTTCAGAAAGCATCTAGGAATTTTGTAAACTCCATGGTAAAGTCAGCCCCTCTGGCAGAGGCTAGATCTGCACTTTTCAAGCTGCCAGTAGCACATCTCCTCTCCCAGAGCAAGTAGGCATCTGCACTTCTTCTCCATGCACTTGTCCTCCAGACAAGGGGAATTTGAGGATGAGCTGTGGATGAGGTGAAGGAGGTAGCAAGGGTGGAAGCAGTCCGATGGGGAGAGGGATGGGAGCAGCACACAGAACCAATACAGAAGGGGTCTGCTGGGTCCTGGGAACCTTGGACAAGTCATAGAGGCATAGAAGCAGAGAATGATTTAGGTTGGAAAGGACCTTTAATGACAATCTACTCCATCCTCTCTGCTGTTGCAGAAACATCTTTCACCAGATCAGGTTGCACTAAATATCATCCAACCTGACCTTGAACACTTCCAGTGGTGGGGCATCCACAGCTTCCTTGTTCCAGTGTCTTACTACCCTCACAGTCCCTGGGGTCCCTGTGACCTATCCAAGGGAACCTGGTGGGACACAGTGTAGGACCTGTGGAAACCAAAACTATATCAGTAAAGTTTTCTCTTAGAGGTTCCTTCCCCGATTTTGCTCCTGTCACAGATGTAGCATCCTGGGGATACTTTCCCCCTCCAGTTCAAGGGAACTTTGTCAGTGTGTTTTTTCTAGACCTAGTCATGTACAAGAGAGGCTGGGTAGAAAGCATCCAGTTCTTAGAGAAAATTTGAGAAAAAAGTAATACATTTGCTCATGGCAAATTTACACAGGAATTGGCTTTCTAGCAACCCCAGTGTGGGTTTGATCATCTCTTTGGCAAAAACAATTGTAAATGTAAGGGGAATTTATATAAGCAGAACTTAACGACCTTAGATGTGAGCAAAATCTTGGCCTCAAGGAAGACAGTGGAAGCTTTGCCATGACCTCAGTGGAGACAGGATTATACTTGTAGTTTTGTCAAGATTATATCACTAATGTTATTGTTTTTAAGGTGTCATTGGATATTTAATTGCATCAAATGTGAGAGCTTTTATTCATGATTAAAAAAGAAGGAAAAATATCATTAGGTTGAGAATTCTGTCAAGGCTGAACAGTTATATTCAACATGTGCTTAAGAGGTAAATACTTCTGGAGAGTGATATTTAATAATGTTTAGAAGATATTATCTATTGGAAAATCTGGCTGCTGCAGAATCCTACAGCAGATCTATTCAGCACTGTATCCAGAATATTTTTGCTTTTACTGAGAATGAAAGTCTTAGATGTAAAGAACCAGGTCAAAGAAGAATATCTTAAAATTATTGGCATAGACTGTATTTAAAGCCTGATCTGACAAACCACTTAAGTGTATTTTTAACCTCAAGTGGCTGAAAGGAATATTTATGTAGTTTAAAAACCATCCTGATTTCCAAAAATAATGGCTTCTTAGCATACCATGTTTTGTTAGAATGAAAGATATAAAGAAATGGAATGGAAGTGGGAAAACAGAATTGGAGGACTTCACCTCACAAAGTGAAAATATGATCAAAAAAGTGCTGGACCTGTACTATTCAAAGGATAAAACACAATTAAAAAGTGACATTTAAACAGATATGTACTTTTGTCCACTGTAAATATTCGTACATGTTTGATAACTAAAACCACAAGAGAATATAATTAGTGAAGACCATCTGGATAGCATGTCAGGAAGACCAAAGGGTTGCTATTTTCCCTTTTTCTGTCTCCTCACAGATTAGGCTCTAGTCATCTGCTTCTCACCACTTAACCCAACTTATTTCACTGCATCTTTCAATGCTTTAGTCCTGTGCTTCCAGTAAAAAAACAGAAAAGGTTTTCTCCAGAGCCTGAAAATGCTATTCTTTATGTGACCTTAACATTTGGTGTTCAATCACGTACAAAATCCTGACACAGCACTTGGAGGCTTTGCCAGCTTTGGGGAAAGTCACAAGGATTAGGCATCAAACCTGACATTTTGTCCTTTCTTCTTTTATAGGAAATTGCCAATGTTTATACAAGCCAGTGTTTTTCATAATACAGGTAGGTAGAGAAGTGGAGGCTCTCAGGAATAGCTTTCTGGAAATTGTGAACAAAGATGTTGGTTTCTCTGCAGCTGGGGAGAAGGAAAATAAGTCATAATACAAATTTTTTCTGTTAAAATCTTTAAATGTCATTATTAGCTCTCACATTTTTGAACTCCTCTTACTCCTACACATCAAAGTATTCTTTCTGACAGCATGTTTAACTCTAAGAAGCTGTTCATGCAATAACTTTATGTTGCATTGAAAGTAATTACTGGGCATATAATGAATTCTCCTTTATGCCTCTAAGCAGGTGGGTTCCTATTATCAGGTTTTCAAAACAAACTGATTGTGTTAAGGTGTTGTGTCACATCTAATTCCAGGAGTCAAGGAGGTAAATAACCTCATTTATTAATGATCAGGCAAAGTAAGAGAAATTCATTACCTCATACTTATTTTCTGTACCTGATTTTTACCCCACTAGAATGAAGGTGAGATTACATTGCTCTGAAAGCTGGTAGGGAAAGGACATGAAATTTAAAATTATGCTTGTTTGTCAGTCTTCTTTGGAGCTCACAGAGGCAGCATTTCAAGTATGAGTGAGTTTCAAATATTCAAAAGTCATCACTGACTTATTTACCCAAGTTCTGACTATAAGACATATGTTAGCAATGGCTTACGTCTACTATGGTCCAAATTTATGCCTTGTAAAATTTAATTAACCTCAGTATAAGTACAGTAGTAATGTGTATAACTCAATGGCTTTTCTCCTAGGAATACTCTAGTACAGTTTTATGAGTATTAGTTGGTGTGTTGATTAATAGTGGTTGATCAGTGGTTATACTGATAACTTAGATATTTATTGACTGATTTGGGTAGTACTGACAGAACTGACAGGTAGGAGAAAGGTTAGTAGTTGTGGCAGCTCTCTCTTCTAAACAAAATCTTTGGCTCCCTAGAAAAGGCACAATTTTAGACAAAGCAATTTAAAGATCAATCTAGCTGAACTGATGCAATCTGCTAATGCATGTACATTTAAATTAGCTAAATTGACACAGGCAACATGACAGTCGATTTGAATGTGCCCACATTAGGCTTAGCCTTAGTTCAAGATAGATCTCTAGTTAAAATAAGATCAATTGTATTTAAAATCCAGCAGCTCTTCAGTGTGGACAAAGCCTGCCCCCCACCTTGAAGCTGGCAGCGCTCTAACAAACTCGAGGAAGACTATTTTAGCTTATTTTAAATTTTTCTCCTCAGTAAGTTTGTTTGGTCCATTAAAGTACAGTGATGTTGTCAGTTGTGTGATCCAAGAGATTCTTTGAGAACAAAACTTTAAAAATGAGGTTCAAAAATCTTCACCCAGATCTTTAACTTAATGGTCTGAGTTTCAAATGCAATGACCATCCCCTGGGTGACCTCGGTAGGATTGGGGTGCTCAGCACTTGTAAGAGACCCAAATATCTCTCAAACCAGATCACTTATTTAGGGGCTTAGGTTTGCATTTAAGAGGCTATTCCTAGTTCTGTTTTTAGAAGTTTTGGATGCAGGATTTATTCCATGTTCTGTTTTCTGCAATGCAATTCCTTTACATATGACCATTTTACAACAATTATTTTAACAAGTCTTAAAAAAAGAGTACTAAATATATTCTCCAAATTTTATTTCTTTTGACATTTGATACACATGGAAACTAAACAATACACAGTTTAGCAAGCTGTATATTTTTGTACACTCATTCTCAGCTGCAGTCATCACTTGGCTGACAACCATCTGTGTCAACCTGCTTTTTCCTTCCCATTTTGCTCAGCTGAAATGAAAATAAATTAACAGAAACAACTTCTGCAGAGAAAGTGCAAAAAAGTTAATAGAGTGGTGGGCACGTCTCAGCATCTGCAAGCACATATTTTCTGATGTTAAGTTTTATTTGTATTCAAAATTAAAATGCTATTTATTCCAAATCAAAGAAGGAAAAGCAAGGACAGCTTGTTTGCCTGCAAAGCAAAAAGCTATTTCCAGCCCAAGAGGTCCAGCAAAACATGTCTTGACTGTTGAGCAGCCCAAGGTGAGGGCTGTGGAGGCTGCCATAACTGGTGTCCCCTGGCAGTGAGGAAAGTGCTTGGAGAACCAGACCAGCCTAAGAAATGTCTCATTTCGTTTCTGCATAGTCTGCCCTCTCAGGCCATGCTCTTCTTTGTGTTCCCCAGGCTCCTCTTAGCCTACTCTCAGCTTCTACTTAAGACTCCTTTATAGGTTATTTATGTGTGAAGTCAGGGGTTGGAGAAAAGAGACACAAGAGAGGCACTAGAAGTGTTGTTTTGAGGCTTGAAATGGAATGTGGATTTGGTTTCAGAGGTGTTTTCTGAAGACGACTGAAAAATGTTTTTGTGACTTGGAGAATCATATGTTATCAAGCAATCCTTATAATTAAGTTCTTAGCAGATGGTTTCTATTACAAATATTTTTTTTAAACCCTGCAGTTATTATTATAAACTGTACCTGTGGATCTCTTTACTTTAAGCCAATTAGAGATACCATGGAAATAATATTGTGTAGCAGTGCTAGCAGAGACTGTGTCAGAAGATGTTTGCATAAAAAAACAGAACAAAGGTTGCACAGGATTATGACTTCTGATTTGCCCAAGTTCTGTAAGCTAGAATTGTAAATTTAACATTTCCCACCCCCCCCATAAGTGTACACATTAATATGTAGGCTGAAGTTCCGGTTCTATTTAATTCAGTGGGAATTTTGCCAGTAATGTCAGAGAATCAGATTTTGATGTATTCCCATACTTCTCTTCCTTTTCCATCCATGCTGCAAGACTACATTCCTGGAACATCTATCTGAATTATTCTTGCCAGTCTGTCAGAGCCATGTCAAACCCCTATCAAACCTCAGCATTGTTTAGTCACTGACTCACAGTCTGCAGCAATGCTTTTTTCTCTTTTCCTCGTAAACAAGCATTGCCCACAGAAATTACGTTGCTTAGATCAGATAGTCAGAAATACATTTAGGCTCTGTTATAGTCATATAGCCAGAACTAAGTTTAGGAATTTGTATGTTACAAATGCATATGGTTATAGTAGACTTATAAAATGTACGAAAATTTTTTCTTTTAGCCTTAGAAAATTTCATTCTATTGAAGACATGAAAACTGTGGTTGAGGACATTGTACTACAGACTGACTTGTCCATCTCAGGGACTTTCCGCCAGTTTTGCTTAAAATTTAGCCTTGGTGCTAAGAGCAACCCTGAGAAGTTTCAGCAGAATTTAAGCCATGAACAGTAAAAGAAATCTGTGTACTTGAGTGCAGACTTTTCTAATGCAGCTACCATTAAACTAATAAGACTTGGCATACCTAATCCAGCAATAATTCACAGAGGTCAAATGGCAGATGCATGGGAGCTCACAGCCAACTCCAACATTCTGTCAAAAGGTAAAATAATCATCCAGGTCTGTGGCAGATTTTATGAGGCAAGGCTCAGGCCCAGTATAAACATAATTAAGAAGTGAAAGTAAAAAAATGTAGAATGAAGCCACTAAGCAGAAGCTCTCAATGTCTCTGCAAAAATCTGTAAAATAGTGCTTTGACTTTATATGTTTAAGAGTTCAGTGCATTGAGTCAAACTACGGCTTTTGCTGGAAATCCCCTACAAATTTTTATATTTTTTGCACTCTTTGTGTTCAGACTCATGCCATTTTTAAAAACAACCCCAGATAAATACCTCTTCACAAATGGTGAGTGACTGAGATTTACATGGAAGCATAGGTGCCACCAGCACTGCCTCACCTTATAATTCATTGGATCAAATCCCAGGAGATATTTCACATAATGTGACTCCAGTAGGAACTGTAGTCACTCTGCAGCTGTTATTGATATTCTGACTGTTTTTTAAGTCTGGATGTGGATTTAATGCAAAAGAAGAAATGGGGCAGTTCACTTGCCATTAACATTGTTGGGCAAAAGACTTGGATACGTGGCTGTCCGCAGAGCCTTGCTCCATCCCGTGAATGTCAGGATTGGTTAAGGGCCTCAGTCACAGTCTGGTTCTTCAGCACTGGTCACTACATTAAGGCAGGTGAAATAATAAAGAAGAGTCATAGAAACAAGCTTCTTTACTGAGGAGGAATAGAAATGAGCCAGTACTATTCTCAGTTTTGACTATGGAATAAGATTGCAAAAAGATGATGCTATTTAGGAATGAGTCCAACACACATAAACAAATTGTCACAAGCAACAGACACTTTGACTGAAAGATTTGGTTGTGCTTTCACCCAGGAGGTCTAAACCAAAGGTCTTCAGCAATCAAATATAGAACTAGTGTTTAGTCTGTTAGCGCAATTTCAAGAGTCAACTGACTAATGAATGTCAATATACAATTATGTGGGATGCCAACAGTCTACAGCTCAACTTCTGCTATTCACCTTTTTACTGTACTTATAAATGAATGCAGAAAATGAGCTACCTATGAATATTAAACAAATCCATAACACTAGTGGCAAATTTTAGAATACCAGGGAAATTTTATGTTAGATTTTCTTTCACCATTGAAGTGTTTACTTGCACACCAGTATTATTCAGCACAGCAAATATGTATATATATCCTTAATATAGTGAACTTAAAACTCTACATTCTTGCACTAAAAATAGCCCTTTTGCTTCATGGCAAACCTCTAAGAACTTGCATACCATGATTGCTGTGAGGGAAATCCCTGCTGCGGTATTTTGTGTTCAGCACATCTGGTTCAGGTTTTTCTGGCATTCTGAAAAGATAACATCATAAGGGAGCTGAAAATGCACGTGGCAGTGAAAATGCATTAAGATGGCATTTACATAATTATTTCAAGAGTATTCTCGGAAGCAAAACTGCAGGAAGGAAAGCAGGTCAAATGTTTAAAATATTGGAAGGGTAAAAAGGTCAGAACAGTTCTGTGCAGGTGGACTGTAATCTAGCACAACATTTAAAACACATGCTAGGGAGGAAGCCACTTGCTACTGAAAGCTTCAAAGAGCAGCTCCAAAGCACATCACCTCACTCCCATACACCTTTTTGCCATAAAATAATTATGGAAATATCTCAAGGGAAAAATCTTTCATGTATTTCTTCTGCTTTTCCTTTCTCCTAGATTTTCTCATAAAATGATATTATGATGTACCAACATAAATGATTTAGGAGGAAGCGTTTGTTTTTTATTCCCCTGAGAAGATGTCTTTGAAAAAAAGAAGTTTATCCATCAAAAATTGCTTATTGTCTTTGATAATTTGATTTCTTAAATGTTTATTGTTCATTAATTCTTTAATTAGGTAGTTATGCTTTCTGCTTAAAATACTGAAAGAGCTGTATAGGGGATCTTCTAGTCATTAATGTTAATTCTAAAATACCTTTGAAAAAACCCGTGTTAATATTTTTGTCTGAATTTCAGGGAATAAATGTGATTCCAAGGCAGATGTAGACCTTTCGGCTATGTCAGACCAATTGGGGAGTGGTCAACATAAATGTCTCCTAATAAACAATGAAAGAGGACAATTTATAAAGGCAATCATATTAGCATTAACTAATTCAATATATTCTTGAGCATATGACTTTTATTAACATCAGTGTAATATACTGAGTTCCAAAAATCATTTGACATGACATCAAACAACATTTAAATGAAGAGAGTAGGGCAGAGCAGAACCAGTGGCCAGAGTGGATACTTAAAAAATGTCCAGTTGTTTGGCCTCTAAATTTGGCTGTAAACAGGCACTGCTTTCAGCCAGGTCTCACAGACTAGAGGGAGTGGACTCTTGACATGTGCTATTTAACCATTTTTTTTTCAATTGGACGTCATGAATTCAAACAAAATCTTGGATGAAAGCCTGTTGTTCCTTTGCTGTTCAGAGGGAACAGCTTGATGTGTGGTTGTATGGGGAATGACATTTTGACAGTAGGACACTCAACAGTGTATAATAAACAGACACAGGTGTTGGAAATGGAAAGTGAACAAATTCAGAGTGAAAGCAAGGCATGCTGAGTGTTGTTCATGCAGTACTGTTGAAGACATGGCCAGGAGTGGTAATGCTTCCAAGGTGTAGCCTTGTACTACCCCACACAAGCCAAGACCAGGCTTTTTCAAAGCGTAACTGAAGGTTGTCCCAGAGCATGACCAAAGGCTTCCTAGCAGCCAAATTATAAGGATCTGCCGTGACTCTGCCTTTCATAATTGGTGATACTCTTAGAAAGAAGGTATATTCAACTGACAGTTGTTGCCTCATAAGTGGTTTATTCATATTGCAAATGTGCTTTTAGGAAAATGAAAGCTGTGGATACTGATAATCTAAATCTGGAACCTTATAAACACACAATAAGGAGATTGATTGTTTCATGTAGACACTGGTTCTCAACCTCTAATTTAAGCTTCAGTGAGAATGTGTTAGGTTCATCTAGGTTGTGTTAGGTTCATCTAAGTTGATATGGTTTAAAAATACACTAAGTTGGAAGAATTTTTACAGTCTCCATGTATTTTGAAATCAGGAAAAATAGCAAGAGCCCATACTAACACAAATGTTTTTCTCTCTGCATACTGGTTGCTGCAGTTGCTACCTGACTGTTCAAATAACTTCCTGGACATCTGTCAGATCCACTTTCATGAATACACTTAGTCTCCTTTTTTTTTTTTGTCATGGAAATGAAAGTGCATGATCCTGTGATAGTTTTATAACAACATTACTTTTTATTTGATTATTTAGTGCTCTCTAGTAACAGTAATTTTTTTCAGTGTGCTAATGGTGCAGTCTGATTTCCCTGGGTTTCCACTTGGAGACTGTTACTGCTTGCAGTGATGACTCACCAAATGCACACAGTGGAGTTATTTGCTCAAACAGGAATCCAGGCTATTTTTCTAGCTTTTATGGAATTATTCTTTAGTTGAACCTTATTAATGGCTTTTAAATTACAGTACAGGTACCACACGATGTCAAACACATATCATGTATGCTGTCCCTTCTGGACATTATGCAATATAAATAGTTTTGATGTGGAATACTAGGTTCGCAACTGGTTTAGTGTTTTTTTGTTTGTTTATTTTTTGTTTTGTTTTGGGGGTTTTGTGCATTTTTTGTGGGTTTTTTTGAAGGTTACATATATTAAAATTTCCATTGTAATTAATCTAAGAAGCTAATTAGGGGCATTGCCTGACATGCTTACTGCACTTTTTCTGCACCAGAAGGTACTTGCAAAATTTTTATGCCACTGTCTGTATTTTGCACCTAGTTCTGCTCTCCCTTTTCAACCCTCATTTCTCCAGCAATATGCACAAATGTGACAGCAAACACTGTATAGGTAATTTGGAGTTTGTTATCTGCTGCTTCTTGACTGATAGATTTTTATGTAATTTAACTGGAGGATAAACAGGAAATAGTGAGGGAGCTCTGAGAAGAAAACACCCCCTGTCAGTGGTAAAAGTGCAGGGGACACTTTATAAGGGAACTCTATGCAGATGTTAGATATCAGGTAATGCCTAAAAGGCAGAATAAAGGGCTAAGGAAGAGGTGATGTGGAGCTAATGAGGAGAGATCAAGGCTGATGGCTTAAGCAATATGCAGGCAGCCAGAGGGTAGATCAGGACAGGACTGGCTGAAGGGAGCTTCTGGCAGGCTTTGGGCTGCCATAGTGACCCCTTGCACCTTTGATCCAGCTCTCTAGCCAGCTCTTCCTGAAAACAGAGAGAACAAAGTGCTTCCTAGGACAATGTTATACGGCCATAAATGATAAGGAGAGTTCTGAATTTGTGGTAATGAGACTGGTCCCTTGTCTCCCACCCCCAGGAACTTCCACACAATTATTTTTGCTAGGTGCACTTCTTCATTGTTCATGGTACATTGCCCAACTCAGAGGTGCATCAAAAGCAAAGCATCTGATACAACATAAATGCTTAATATTGAACAGCATCCAGCAAACTGAAGAACTAGACTGAACATCAAGTCAATAGCTTTTAGTTTAATGTACCATGTAAATCCACTTAGGGGAAAAATATTAAAGAAAGTTTGAAGCAGTTCCATCACCTCACCTCCTTTGCTCCATAAGAAAAAAAGCAGTGTTCTTTGAAGGACCTTTGTTCTTTGAGGAACTTCTGAATCTTGGATTTTTCCAAACAAGGAAATTATAATAGAAGTGTTAAGAGAGTTCAGAGAATTATAAGTAAACTTTTTTCAGGCAATTTAACCACAAGAACACAACCTCAATAATTAGGACCTGTCAATTTTACAAGTGACTGAAAATCGTAATAGGAAGCCTTACACAAATAAGTATAGGATTTGCTACCAGTGACATAGATCATAATTATTAGCTTCCATTATAGGATCTAGGAGGTTCCTAAGTGTGTTTGATGTGTATTTGTGCAAGTGCAACTTGAAGTGAATGGGGCCTTTTGTAGCTTCAGGTGACTCTGAAAGAATGGAAATATTCAGTCAGCTGATGGCAGAGCACAGGTCTGTCACATCTACAGTCATGACTTCTTCAGGAGTTGTTATGAAGTACCCTTCAGCTGGAGAAGTGACCCACATGACAGTACTTTCTGTTTACTGTCTCTTTGTTTATTTTCTATGTCCTGTCCCAAAATAATACCTCTTTGGAAATATTACAAAATTCAGGCTTATGATGGCAGGTTGCTAAGGTAACAGTTTGCTATTTCATTGACGAGCTCTCTCCCCAATCTCATCTCAATATTCTTAATGTATCTGTATTTATATTATGAAGGCTTTCTGTAGATTTGCTCTGGAAAAGGGTATGAACTTAGTAAATTTGATAAGACATAAAGAAAAGGAGTGTTATTTTTCTAGACAGATTAAGAACAAGTATGAACATTTGTCAGTCAGAGAAATTTGGGGGAAAAGAAAAAAGGAACACTAAAAATAATACTATCTCTACACTTCTTTAGCTTGCCAGGATGACACAATATTTCAAATTGAATTGGGAAAGGTATGCAGGCCTCCTCCTTCCATGACAAAGTGAAAACAATGTTTATAGTAATTTATCTATAGTCAGCTATTCCTGTTATTTTGACATGAATGGAAGGAATTTGTCCAGGATGTTTCATGCTTTTTTTTTGATTTTGTTTAGTGCTGTTGATTTCAGATCCCTGCAAAGTAGAAAAATATTCCCTTCTTTCAATATCTAATCAGCTTTCAGAATAATTCATACTAGCAAATTCTGATGCTGAACCTACTATCTTCTTTCAAAGACCTGAAATGCATACTAAAAAGGAAAATAATCACATGATTAAATAATTGTTTATCAATGCCTTCAGCATAATCCTTATCCCATCCTTGTGTTTCCAGCACCGTTGGAAAGGACTACTATTTGAAGTATATATGCACTGAGCTGCTTTAAGGAAATGTGAAGTGGAAGTTCAGAAGCCAAAGAGATTTGATTACTCCCAGTCCCCATGAAAGATGGCTTGAGAGAAAGTCTTCTTCAAAACATCAGAGTTGTTATTGCTTTCATTTCCCCCGCTCAGTAGGTAGCATTCGATCTCTGATAAAACCTCTACTTATTATTTACCATGCTGGTAAATCCAAATTGCTTGGACTTAATTCTCTATATATTTGGTATCTTTACATTCTTGAGTGGCAAGTCTATAAGGGGACATTTATAATCTGTAAGCAGCACCTAATTATCGACTAAAGTTCTTGTCAAGATAATCACCAGGAGGCTATCAGATTGTTAGGATATTCTTTAAGAATATAAATAAAGCAGAGAAAATAGCTACAAACGAAAGCAACTATGTTGTGCTTTGTCAGTATTATTTGGGCACCAAACATAATCATGTTTATTTTTGAGACAAAGGCTGGAGAGAAAACCAAAAACAAACAGAAGCAGGATAAAAGGCACACTGAGTATGTTTCACCAAGTCAGTGCTCTGTTTAGTCTAACATCTTGACCCCAACAGGAGAGGAACTAGTGGAAATGTTATATGAATAATTTAAAGGATCTATTATTCAAAAGAAAGATTTTCTGGATCACTTCTGTATGAAACACTGCCCAACAGAAGATAGAATTGGTGAATTTAGAGGTATGGCTAGGGAAGTTCAGATGAAGATGCAACGATACAGTGGGAGAGAGGGAGTTACACACAGGAAACTCCAAATTTTCTGTCCCCCTTGCCTAAATCAGGGCTCCCTGATGAAGAATACTATGCCTCAGTGAGTGTGACTGGATGAAATGGTGGGAGAGGTTGACTGCAAGAGGAAAAGGGAAGCTGAGGAGCAGTGTGCTTCACGAGGAAACAAGAAAGAAGAAAAGAGTAACAAGGGAGAAGCAAAGGAAAGCTGTTCCCATCCATTGCAAGCACTGATGAAGCAGACAGGAGGGAGACTCCCCAGGGATGGTGAGGCTGTAGTGTCCGTAGGCAGCTCTGCAGGTTGCTGCAGATGAGATGGGTGATTTGTATAATTTCTGATTACTTTATGAGGTATATCTTAAAAATGATGCCTGGCAGACTAGAGTTGTGAAACAGAAAGGTGAGTAATTTCCCGGCCACAAGGACAGGAGCAATGAGTATGCCACTTTTCACAATCACAGCTGATGGCAGCTGCAGCACCCACTCAGAAAAACTCCTCATTTTCCCAGCCTAGACGCTGCTCAGTTGGAAACACACTCATGCAGTGCTGAGGGAGCCGGCTCCCCCTGCAGATGAATCGTGGTTTTTGGGGTGAAAACAAGAGTCATCTTTCCAGTATAGAAGAATACCCCACAGTATCAGGACTCTCAGAGAAAAAGGAACTATCTGGGTCCTTCCCTGCCCTTGAGGATATTTGATCTTCTCCCTTCTTCAGCTTTCTAAGGGAAAAAACATCTCAGTATCTGGGAGCTTGGGAGGCTTATTCAATTTGGAAAAACCTGGCAGTAGAGAGTGGTGCTGACCCAGACCTCAAAGAAAATGATGCAATCTGGGAAAAAGCTGAGGGGGGAAAAAGCAGTTCAGTTCCACTTTGAAGGTTGGTATGATTAATGACATTATTTGGCTGGCTGTGTGTCAGGATGCATCCTTCTCATTACACTTGCTGCATGAAGAGAAAAAAGAACAAAAGGTATAGAAAAATTGGAAAAGGGGTATTTTGCAAAGTGAAAGCAATTTCCCAAATGTGATTCAAGCCTCTAATTATCAGATACAACAAGAAATCCTCCACTACTTGCTCCTCTCTTCAGTCCTAATAACATGTAAAAAACCCCCCAAATAAGTACTCTTCACATGATAGTAACTGGACTGTAAAACATCACTACAATATATTATATGGAAAAGTACTCTGAAGTACACACACCATTATTTAACCAGGAAAACAGTAAGAGGGGTATATAAAGGCAGAATTGAAGTTAATTCATTCCTTACGTTTGTTGTGATGCATTTTGCTTCAGGGCATGGAGAGGGCAGGTGAATTATAACCTCAGCACTTCCAAGGTATCGTCCTGTGAAGTCTTAATTGCCTGCATCACTTGAGAGGGTTTTTTGAGGCTGCACGTGGAACTGTCTCTCTCCTGTTCCCTTGTCTCGTCTGAGCAGTGGAAGATGTTTTGCTATCAGTATTGGTTTCATCAAGACTAAGCTGCTAGTCTTGCTTTTGTGCAGATGAGTGTACATGGCTGGTAGCTGTAAACACTCTTCTGACATCCTTAATGTCTGTCTTTGTACTTTATTTCCTCTCCAGCCTGACAGGTGGCATCTCTACCAATATGATTAGCAGCGTGAGTGCAGGATTTGTGTAAGTGAATCAAAAAAGAGGTTTTTTCCCTTCATTTATGCTGTTAACTGTTCTAGTCTTCCTGTAAACAATCTGTGGTTGGTATTTGTTTTGGTTTGTTTTGTTTTGGTTTGGTTTGGGTTTTTTTCAATTTTTTAATTTATTTTTTTTTAAAATTTTTATTTTTTTCCTTGTCCTTTTCTTACTCTTATTATTTTGGAAAAAAGTGACATCTGTTAAATCCATTCTTCCTTTTTAATTATATCTTTAAGAAATGGAACAAAATTACAGTGGCCAATCTATGTGGACATTAAACATCACTGCACCAGAGGGCTTGTAATCTAAATCTAAGATGTCAAACAGTGACAACAGCAGTCTCACTATCTATAGGAATCAGCTTGCAACCTAGTCCCAAGTGCCTTATGTCACTGTAAAAATGCTTAGAGGCGTTTCAGAACCATTTTAACGATACCTAAAAGATAATCTGGCTTCAAAAGAGGTTAATATATAACAGCATTCCATTTATGATTTTTCTTCTTTATTTATTGACATACAGTAAAAAGAAATGACCTCAGTAGAGACATAGCTATTTTTTTCCTGTAATATTGGGGGAGTTTTGTTGACTTTTCCCCCCCTTATATTCTGTGTCTAGCTGGGCATGCTGTAGCAATGGCAAATGCTTTGCAGGTATCCAGGCTTGTTATTTGTACCACCTCATGTCTCTTTCTATGAGACTCTGGAGTCCTAATGAGGTAAGAAGTATATTTTGCTGTGATTCCGTCTCTCCATCTGTACTAGATGTGGCGTACCTTTGGTACAATCCCTGGCATTTTCTAAAAGACTAATGTGATTAATAAACCAATCAAGAAAATCAATAATAGTAGGATTAAGAAAGGATTAATCCTGCTCAAAAACAAGAACTGATAAACACTTCTTTTTTTTTTTTAAATTTATTTTTTATTTTTTATTCCTCACATTTTTTTATTATAGCTTACATCGGGGAATTAAACTGCACTGCCATCTTTCACATTTTTTTCCTTTTATTCTCCAATTCTTTAAGGTAGAAAAGCATAAAGAATTTGTTTTTTCTGGTTTAAGGCATCAGAAATGATGCAGTGACAGAGAAGATGCTCATTAACATTTACACTGGTTTTGAAAATTCCTAATTGCAACGGGACATCTCTGGGTTAGATTATCTCCCCCTGGCTTCCCTGAGGCCCTTTCTGTGCCTAATTATTTCTCATAAAGAATCCATATTGTAACCAATATCCTCTTCATATATTCCCACAGGAAAAACAAACCAAAATACTTTACAGCTCTCTGGAAATGTGTCTGTGTGCAATGCAGTACATTAATGGTTTCACCTGGATGCAAACTTTCCCCTGGTCATACTGTACTGCCTTGGGAGCCCACCTGGCAGCCAACCCTACCTTTGCAGCTGGCTGGCAAGTCACTGGCTCTGCTCACACAGCCAGGTCAGCCTCTGGGAAGAGCAGAAAGTGACTGCAATAAGCACTGATGTTTGAGTAGTTGGAGTAGCTGGTTTGTTTTTCCCAGAAGAAGGTGTCAGAAACCTCTTTATGGAGATTAAAACAAAGCCTCTTTCTCAAAGAGGCCTTAAGTTTTGAAGGAGTGCATCAGAAAGGATAAACATCATCTTGTTCCTTGATTCCAAAGCCCAACCAAATTATGCATATGACAGAGAAAGCAATTTTCACTGTGCTCTTGGATGTGCTCTGGTTGCTCTTCAGTCTTGCAGAGAAATGCATACAAATGCTCCCAGCCTACTCTTGAGAAGTCCCTGTATTAATAATACAGAAAAGCTGCCTCTTTTACAGGCACTCAGGTTCATGCAATCCCCCTCAATTTTCTTGACTTACAAAAAATCAGAAACAAACACAAAAAATCCCAACAGAACAGAATTAAGCAAACCCATAAAAGGCCTTCTTTTTGGGTCATAACTTGTCCTTGAGTTATTTTCTCTCACCTAAGACTTCTGAAAGGATACAGTTTTTTCATCTGTAATTCTTGTTCTGACACTGTTTCCAGTTGTTAGAACGATCACATTGCTGTCAATTCCTACTTCTCTGTCAGGGAGAGAAGCAAAGTTAATCTCACTCTCTCATTACCAATATGGTTTCCCAGCTCAGATGCCCATTTGCATGGTGGCTAATACCCTGCTGGTGGACTGTGGCCACAAGAAGTCCAAAGTTGCACCTTGCCACACTGCTTCTCTCAGGAGGTGTGAATTTGTGTCAGAGGGCTGGCTGATAGCTGGCAACATGCTGCATAGTTTCCATGTTAGTGTTCCAGCTCAGATGAAACATTTACCAGGCTCTGGTTGATCCAGATGATAACAGGCATCATGGAGCTACTGAGGTGAGGCAAGAGATACTTTGAAGTTAACGTCTCCCTGTCCTCATACTGAGTCTGACCTGGACCGAGTTAACTTTCTTCATAGCGCACCCTGCGGTGCTGTTGGATTTGTGCCTTACCCACTGTTGATAACACATCAGTGGCTATTGCTGAACAGTGGCTGAACACCAGGTCAAGGCTTAGTGTTTTCACTCTGTCCTTCCAGAAAATAGGCTGTGGGTGGGCAAGAGAGGGGGGAGGAGGAAATCAGAACAGCTGACCCGAACCGGTCAAAAGGATATTCTTAACCATATAATGTCATGCTCAGGAATAAAAACTGGGGCAGTGGAAGAAGAAAGGGGGTGTTCAGCTACCACAGTGGCCATTGCTTGGAGACTGACTGGGCATTGGTCTGTCTGTGGGAGGTGGTGGGTGATTACTTTTGTACCACTTCGTTTTTTTGGTTTTGTTTTTGGTATTTTTTTTTCTTCCCCTTCGTCTTTGTAGCTGGCTTGTCCTGATCCAGAAGCTTGATTGCTTTTGCTCTTTCTATCCTCCCCAGTGTCCCACCGAGAATGGGAATTGGACAAACAGCTGTGTGGGTGCTTGGCTGCTGACAGGAGTTAACCCTCCATCCCCTGACCCCACATGCTTATGGAGTGGGATGGGAATCTTCTGCACCAGTGGCTACTGCTGATGTACTTTTGTGCTGGGTATCCTGCTGCTGTAGGCATAAACAAAATCTTGTCTCTGCTAGAATTTGGCTCTCTGAACCTGCAGATTAATTTCAGAATGACATGAATAAAATTGAGGAGTAAGGGGGATACCAAACATACCACTTGTAGAGCACTCCAAGGTCTATGTGTTCTTGCAGTATTTGCATCTTAAATACCATGATCTTTTCAAATTAATAGTTTTGGGGAAAAAAAATCAGGTTTTTTTTCCCCCCCATAGTTCTTCACAGAAAACATTCAAAAATAGAAATGTTCACACAAAAGTTAAGGAAAAGGTTATGACTAATAATTTTTCCTGATGGGGCTTTCTTGAAATAAACCCAGTCTTAAGAGATAGAGGACTGACTTCCCTTGAAGTTCCAGAGCCCATGAGTCCCATAGGATTGCCAGCACCTACTCCATGTCAGTCAGGAACAAGTACAAGCTGCCTGTTCTGATCTTAAAGCAACGTGTGTTTACTAACAGGAACCATTTGTGTCTAGCTGTTGAAACATGAAGCCAAATACTCAGGAAACATGTCTCAGAAAAATACAAAAGAGTACAAAGCAGACAGCTCTAACTCATGTTGCTTAGTGCTGTTCTTGAGGAGACTTACATAATAATGTGATGACCACGCTACATGAAACTATGTGTAAAATAATAAGGTATGCAAACCATGAAAAATTATTGCCTCTGATTTTCTTGTCTTCAAGTGAGGCATAAATACAGCTTGAACTAAAAAAAAAGAAAGAAAAAATAGCCTGAAAGCATCTATATACCATCTATATTAAGAATACTGTAGAAATATACCTGTTATAATCATGAAACCCCAGGACTGTACTCAGGCTCTCCCAATTATTTCATGCAGGGAAGGTTTTTCTTGTCTGGAAGCAAAAGCCAGGATAAAACCACCCACCTCTGTAAATTGCTCAGACAGATTTAGTTTTTAATTTCTGATCTGTCACGTTAGATACCGTTGTTTATGTTTCATCTGATACAGTCACCCTGGAGGCCCAGGGGATGCTCAGTAATGAAACATTCGGTTTGTAGCCTGCGGGTCAGCACAGATTTCACATCTTTTCCAGCTCTCACCCTTTGTATCACAGTGACAGCTTTGAGTGTGCATTAAGAGGGTAAATTTGTCCCCCTTCCACCTTATTTGGTAAATCAAGCAAGACTCAAATCCTAGGCAAGATCACAGGGACTGATGGTTGGGAGGGAACTAACAAGAGGTAAGGATAGAGAGTAGAAATTTAGTTCTCATATTTTTTGTCTTATTCATCATGGATGTAGTGCACAAATTATTCCTTTTTACTCTGTGTCAGCCTTTTATATTTTATGGTGCCTTCTCTTGATTTTTTTTTTTCATATGAGAAAAAATATCCCCAGTTCTTTCAGTCTTTGTAGATGACTTTTAAATTCTGTCTGCTCTTATGACTCTGCCATTCCAGAGAAGAGGAAACCTCCCAGTCATCCCTCTGCTCCTGTTATGTGCCTGCATATAATCTGAGGAACAGCAATGCAGAGCTGCTTGACAAAAAAATATTGCAGGAAGGTGGTAGTATAAATGTGGCTGCTGCTGTAGAGAGTAGTGTGTTCTGAGTGATTTGACTAATTTGATAATATTAATTAACAAATTATTGGTGCCTTTTTTGGCTGAAATATGTAAGGCAGAAAGTACAGTGTATGATATAAGAATACACTTCAATAAGTGCATTTCCCAGGTTTGCACTAAAATGTCAGAGACAGAAGTGGAACCTCTATATTTTTCCCTTATTCTTTCAGGGGCAAAGAGAATTGTTAATACAGAGCTATTACCACTGATAATATGTAAAGAGATTAAGAGATTTGATGACGCATGCTGAAATAATGCGGAGAATTATTAGAACAATAATGTAAGTACATGACTCTGCAGTTAACTGTCCTCCATTCCTTACTTTGCCTGTTTATTCATCCTGCATGTCATGAAGAGAGCTCTCAGGGAAGAAGCTGCTTTTCTGCTGCTGTTCACAGAGCATCTAGTGCAATGAAACAGTTATTGATCTCTGTTTGATAACCTAAGTACCACCGCAGGTAAAGTAAAAACCAACAGTAGCTCTGTTGAATGGATTTCCATTTCCTTTCTTATGACAGAATGACACACTGTGTATGATATTGTTGAAAATGTCAGTGCTGAAAGAATGATAATGAGTAAAATAGAGCTGGATGAAGGAACAAAAAAGATGGTAACTGACAAATTTGAGACTTTAGATGTTAGTGAAAGAAGAAAAATTTTAATATCATCTTAATTTTTATTAATGAAAAGTGCAAATCCTGAGTATTATATTGCTATGTCATAATAAGAATGTAGTATTTATTATATAAATATTACCAGACATTCTTAGAACATGATTCCATTTTCAAGTTTTGTAAAAATTTCATTGTAATGAAGAGAACTCTTTCAAGAAAAAGACTTGCATTTAGTAGAGATTTCTTTTCCATATTTAGAAATATTAGGGTAGGAGCAGCTCCTTTAGATGGCTATAGGCTGATATTTTTTAGGAAGTTTCAGAGAAAATTTGCTGAGAGTTTGAGCTATGAATTTCCCATGAATAAGAACTATCATGTTTTACTTTCCCTTTTTAACATAATAAATGAATTTAACAAGGCAACAGAAGATCATGTCAAATCTTCAGAGCTGGAACACGATAGGTCTTCTGAAATGGTGCTTCTGTCCTCTGGTGTCGCAGAAAACTGTGTTACAGAGTCCAGCCATGAAACTGTGCTCATTACCTGGCCACTATTGTTCCTGTTAGCTCTGTATGTTGGACACACTGTTTGTGTTCAGCCAAAATAAATGTATGGACATATATTTGTTCTTCTGTTCACATTGTTCATGTTCCTCCTTACATTTGTTTCGGTCTTAATTAATCTTTCCTTGGCGATGGTAACCAGAACTTAGATTACATCTCGCTACGAGCTCTGTGGTACTATTCATCACTCCCTGTCTGCACTGGAAATGTTTCCCCAGCATACCCTGTGATTTAATTTATCCCATTCATTGCCACATCCCACTAGTGCTTGTACACATCCCTGGTCAACAGATGCACAGTTTCTTTCACCTCACCATTGCTCTTAACTGACAAGTTCTCTCTTCACGACGTTAAATTCCAAGGTTCAAGTCCTATATTTTATGTTATTATTTAATTATTGAGCCATTGTCACTCTGAGTATTCTAGTTCAATTCTCCTCAAACGATATCCCAGTCAACCTCTATATTAAGAACCAAACATTTCCCAATTTTATGTTATCCATTTGTTTCACTAGCGTTTTCTGCTAATGCCAATAACGCTGTCTCTTTCAAGATGCATCTTGAGGAAATCTACTTATAAGCCGGCTTCAGCTCAATAGTTCTCCTGTTAGCACCACGCATTGTATCTGTCTCAGTAAGTTCCACAACTGTTTCAACTTCTAAAAATAAACTCCATCTTTTCTAGTAAAACATGCAATTTTTTTTGGTTACCATATCAAATATTTCATCTAAGCCCAATGATGAGTCTATAACAGCATTTATTTTATTAAAGGTTAAACTGGCACAAATGAATGTTGTCAGGCTTATCAAATCTTCTTTCTTTTTCCATTTATGTTACAGATTTCACATTTCCTCCAAATCCTCACTTATCACTGAGGTAAGACTAATGGTCTGTAGTTTTGCAGACGGTTTTGTTACAGAAATGTAAGTACAAGTAAACTTTTGCAACTTTTCCATTAATTTGGTTCTCTATGCCTCATTTTTATTTGTAACCCTTTGTCGTGAATTGACAGGCTGTATTCTAGAAATTATTTCAAAGTTTTGGGAGGAGGTTTAGCTAAACTAAGAGAATGCACTTTGAGTACTAGCATCTATTCCATTATTTATGCATTCTCCAATAGTATGTCCTTGGATGCCTTCTTGCACCTATTGTGCAAGTGTGTTTTTGGCACTTTCTCTTAGATAAGGGAATATATTTTTGTGTGGGGTTTTTTTTTTTTTGTTTGCTGTTTTTTGTTTGTCTGGGTTTTTTTATTTTTATTTTTAATTTGTGTGTGTGTGTGTATTTGGTTTTGGTTTATAAAAATTTTTTTAAATAAAGGTTTTTTTTCAGCACTATACCTAAGCTGGTCTTATCCAGTGTATGAGTGTAAGATAAAAGATATGCAGGTATCTTCCCCAAGAATGCCAAGGCAGTAGAAAGGGTTCAAAAAGGGTCTATTTGACAGGCAAAGACATTAAAACTTACAAACTTCTTAGCACCTTAGGCACTTACCAGCCTCAGAGAGGAAAAGGCAAACCTCCTGTTCGCTCCTGGCCTTTATCATCCCTGGCTCCCCTGACACTCCCTGGACCCCAGTGGCCCTGTAGCATTTCTCTAAACTGCTATCTGTTATCTCTCTCCTCTCACATATCAGAGAGGGAGGCTGAGAACTTCTCTTGCTGTGCGGGATGGGGAGAAAGCATTAAAACTGCCTTTGAGAAAGAGTTACCTTTCAGGCAGAAAGCCTCCCTAAGTGAAAACTGTCTCCTCATAACAAAAGCTTCCGGAGAAAAAGGTATTCTATCCTCACAATGAGGATGTACAATGTTGCTGTGTTATAAAACTCTCGCAGTTCACTGCTCATAACACAGAGTGTGTTAGTTGGATGCCATGTATCTCTTCCCCCATGCAGGAGTAAGCCTCATCTCTCATCAAAATGATGAATGAAGCAAGGTGATGTTCCTCTACTTAAAATGACAAAGCTGCCTTCCATCTGAGCCACATTCTGAATAGTAACTCACTTCTAAATTTCTGTTTCTGCTTGTCTAAAATTGTTTCCTTAATTTTCTTTGAAGGAACTAATTAAAATGTCATATTTTTTTTGCAATTATTCACTTGCTCCTTCCACTTGCTGGCTTTTAAGATAGAACTTTCATTGCTCACTAGTCATATTAAAACCAGAACTTCCTCATTAAATACTACACAGGCTGAAAGGACTTTATAGTTCTCATGTAACAGCATGAAAACAGGAGGGAGAACCCTCATAATGAGAAATAGGGGTCTCCATGGAAATGAGGTCATGGAAACAGTATGAAAAATAATTCACTGGAGTCAGGAGGCTGCTTATACTCCTCAGATTTATCTCATGACAAATGACAAGTGCTGCAAGTGTTGTAAGAGTGAGCTGCAGTATTAGAACATCTGTGGGAATACCCTCTTTTCATGAAACAAACAAAACAAAAAGTCAGTCTCTTGCCAAGGCAGTCTAGAATTAGATGAATCACCTCCACAGCTGACTTCACAGCATGAACCAGAAGACGACGTAAACTGTAACAGAGAATACCAGTAAGCTAGAAACTAGATAATGATAGGTATAGTAATGGCCAGTCTTCGCGAACGAAGAACCGGGGAAGGTCTTTACACCTTCCAGCCTGCGCATTGGATTTTTT
>JAWMRA010000001.1:95187722-95285359 GCA_035584735.1 Pseudotriccus pelzelni | reverse complement strand
ATTTATTACTTCTAAGCCCTTTGTACAATGTTCCTAATATTCTTCTGTGGATTTGGGTCTACTGCACTGAACAGGACAAAATTTCCTTTGAGCAAGATAGAGCTGGGGGAGTGAATCTTCTTAGAGAAAGATACTTTGATTAACCCTTTTAAAGCCTTGCTTCCCTTCACCGAAAAAGAAATAAAACAAACAAATAAGAATAGCCCTTCCATTGGAACACTCTTATCCCTTAATACAAATACTTTCAAACTTCACTTTATGATCAGATCAAATCTCATTGAAACTGATGGTGCAACCACTATTTTCAAAGTCTGTGTAAGAAATTTACAGCAGCCAAATGACCATCTTCCTTCCATGACCTTCCCACCTGTGAGTGAGATCTTAAGGTTTTAAATAGGCATTTTAGGTCAAATAAGGGCATAATATTCAACAAATGATATGAAGATACCATCATATCTAGTCATAACTGAAGTGGAAGAATGTCACATCAATCAGTTCCAGGTTATGGTACAGGAAAATGAACAGAAAGGAATGTGTGAGTAAGATGGCAGGAAAAAAACCCTTCTGTCAAAATCAGAGTCCTGTGGGATATTTAACATTCATAAAATGCAGACCAGACTTTATATGTCAAGGATACAAAAATATATCTCATGGTAGAACCTTCCAAAACCTCATTATATAGTGGTATATAGTGCTAACAGCTTATACATCAAAACACTTCAGAGAAAAAAGAAAAAGAAGAGATTTTTTTCCTATAGCCCTTGTGATTTGCTTGCTTGTCTTAGTCTGGACACTGTTTTACCAGTCTTTCTCAGTCTTCACCACTGAAAACCTGTTCTGGACTGGCATTCCAATACTGGTTGTCACTTACTTGCTGGGGAAAGACCAGAAAGCTGCTTTTGGAGAGATGCAGTAAGCAGGAAAGGTTTGCCACATCTATTAACCTTATTGGATGGAAGCTACCTAAATGTGGAAAAAAATAAATCCTGTGATGGCATAGGCGTTACTGTGACATGTCAAAAACACTTAATGCATGAGGAAAAAAAAAAAGAAAAAGAAAAGAAAGGAGAAATTGTGAGAAGTGATTTGGGAAATAGAGCCAATGTGCTGTTTATAAGAAGGAATAAAGCATTTTGTAAAGAATGTAAGATGTTTCATTTGTGGTAAGGGAACTCCTAATGAGACATTTAGGAAAACATTCCAGTTGTAAAAATAGAGATGAGCAGTAGGCTGCCTGAGGATGTCATTAAAATATAATAGATCTTACTTTTAAGCAGAAGTCTGCTTTAGCTGTCTCATGAGGTGTGTTTAAAATACAGGACTTGGGTATGCATTACCAGCTGTGCCTGACCCCTGGTGCTGCCAAAATGCCATGCAGTTGAGGGTAGGGAAGTTGAGGTCTCCATCATCATCATCTCCGCTTGATATGGTTAGAAGATGGGTACTGTGGCAGCCTGGCATTGAAAATACTACTCATGATTCCTTGTTTTCACTTTACCTTCTGTAAACCTCTAGTACTAAAAGAATTGACTAGAAGGAAAGCAATAAAAAATTAATTGTTCAAATCAACAAGAGTGTTGGATCATTTCTAACAAACCTAATGATCCTTAGCTAAATATTCATCAGGATATTTAAACTTAATTTCAAAGTGACCTGAAGCCTATCTGAATCTTAATCTCCAGTTTAGATTTCAGTGCAATATTAATATCCTGAGGAGAAAATGAGGTACTTGCACATAAAACTATGTGGAAAAGCTTTTCCCCACTCCGATAAAGTTGTCAAGATTAAAAAAAATAAAAACTCTCTTCTGTACTGGGATGAACTTCTAAAAGCTTTTCGTAAGAAAAAAATGAAAGGCAGAGAGACTGATTCTTATATCTTCTTATATCAACTGAGACCAAAGCTCACTGCAGGGTCTTGCACATCACAGAGAAGCACATGGGCATAAGGGTTTAGCTGATTTGGCCTGTCCTTCCCAGGCTCTCCTTTACACAGAGGAAAAGTGTTTGAGTACAACCAAGTAATGTGGGGAATCAAAGTTCAAATCTATTTGAACCAGAAGACCAAAGACCTGAACCTTATTCTACTGTGCCTCAGATGAATGTTTCTTCCATTGGGCTCTTGTGGGTTTGGGGTTGAGTTTGATGCCCACCCCTGCACTCATCATTGTTTCCTTCCTCTCATCTTCCCCACATGTGCCTGCATTTTATCTACTCTGTCCTCCTGGAACTGGTACCTACATGCAGCAGGTTTTATTCATAACAGGGTCACTTTTTTCATAGAAAACCCCCCACCCAATAGTTACTTTTATTTACATGCTGGCAGTGTGATAACTTAGCTGTTCAGTTATATTTAAATTGATGGACAGATAGCCCTGCGGTGCCCGATACACACACACACTCTGCCTGCCTTCGGCTGTTACAGCACTGTGACCGCTGCTAGGTAGATCTAGTTCAAAGTCATCTCATCAATCACCTTAAAAGCCATGAAAACTAATTTCTAAACTAAACCATTTTCGATTCATCTTTCCTGTGTCAACAAGATACTTTGAGTTGAAATTTCTTATTATCTGTCTCTTTCCTCCCACCCCTGTAATCACGGCACTCGTCACTCAGAGAGAAAAAGCAGCAGAGGGCTACATTTTCATAAAGCTATTTGGGATTTTGTTTTCAAGATAGCTCTCATTAAGCAGTCAATGGAAGAGAAACAGATGAAATCATGGAAAAACAATCTGAAAATTCAGTCCTGTGTGTGAATTTAGCCTTGTAAATAAAAAGACTGAGGAAACAAAGGTTGAAAAAGCAATAGGATGGAGACAAAGTTAAAAAAAATGTTTTGTTTTCAGTTGTGTATATGTCTTCATAAGCAATGCATGTCTTACAAGAAGATTTTCTAACTGACCTATCTTTAGGGACTTCAGACCTATTAGCATCTTCACAGTATACTGTAGAAGACATTGCCTTTTGTCTTGTATAACTATAAAAAGCTTAAAAATATTTAGAAATTGTTTTGCAAAAGAAGGATAATCTTTTAATGGTGAAAGCTCAGCTAAAACTATTCAGAGACTATGCATTCTGTTTGATTTTCTTAGCTAATGAAATAAGAAAACAAAAAGACAAAAAGTCTGATTGCTGATAACCCCGGTGTATAAAATTGACACATTCAAATTTTTAGCCTCTGGAGGGTTAGATCTGGGTCAAACTTTACAGCTCTACAAGATGTGACTGTTTTTAGAGAGAGTACTAATGTTTTCACGTCATCCTCGAGTTTTACATGACACATAAAGATTGGAAGAGAGTTTTTTGATTTGTCAGTATTATGAAGTATTTTGGGAGGAGATCTTTTCATGCCTTAACATTTTGTTATTTTCAACGCTTGGAATAAATTTTTGTTTTCATTTCTCTTACACCATGGTACATTAATGCACTCCAGCTTCTTGACAATTCAGAACAAACAGTATCAGTTTCATATCTAAAGAGAATGGAATATGTTTGATAACATAAAGTTTGATAACCTCTCAGTAAGAAACAAACCCCGAACTACTGTAAGATAATCCTGGCAACAGAAAAGTCTAAACTACAGAATTTTAAAGCTGACTTAGTTTTGTAGAATGATGCTATTTTATGAAAAAAATATGTTCATAAGTAAAATAACTCAAATATGCTTAAAAATTACAAACAGCAAAAAATTATAAATACATACTGTTTTCTCTTTGTATTGTATGTATCCCCCTCTGGGAGGCTAAAAGTAGCTATCCTCTGCTAAGGCATATACATTTAATTCAGAGATTATCATGTTCTTCATAGATAAACGCAATCCCCTGCAGATGCAATTATTTCAACGAATAGTTCAACTGAGCAGCCCGTGCTAATTCCCAGCATTGACCTCTCCTTTGTCTGGTAGAAAATCTCACTTCTTTCTTCACAGGCAGTACTAAAGCAATTTTTCACATGGATCAATATTTAATTTTTGGTTTCAGGTTTATTTTTCCTCTTTTTTTTTTCCCCCTTCCATAGTTTGAACTGAACAGCAAGAAGCAAGGAAAACCAGGAAGGCACGATCTATAAGATATCAACTGAACATCGGTAGGTTGTATACCACAGTTTTAGAATGTTTTCTTTCCTTTTTCTTGCAAGTATTTACTTTTGCAGTTGGAAAATATGAAGCTGAATATAACTCTAAAGAATTATTGTGCAAAGTGCATGTGGTGCAAGTGTATGTTATTAGTAGCAATGATGCTGTTAAAATATTAAGTTTGTTAGGTTTCCTGATAGGGCTCTGTAATTATGTTACCTCTCAAAAAAGAGCAATTTTTGAAAATATCTTTCCCAGATTCCTTTAAAGAAGAAAAACCTGCTGCCCAGCATAACCTAGAAAATCCTTTATTATGACATGGAGACTGAGAAGAAATGTAACATAACATAAATTTGGGACATTCATACTTAAAAGAAAAATAGTACAACAAGAAAACTCTAAAAAGACAACAGAAAGCATTTATTTATGATGATATTCCTAATCTTTTCTGTATTAGCTTAATATTTATATTTACCATTAACTTTAAAAACTATATTATGTGATTTAATTTTGGTTTAGATTTTCAAGAAGATCAGATTTTATGATTTTTGTGTGCATTTGCTCTCTTGCACATTAGAGGAAGATAGAAAAGAAATAAAACCCCCCATATTCATAACTATTTTGGATATATTAAACATTACAACTCATACAGTCCATAGTACTTGACATCGGAAAAAAAATCCTGTGAGTTATCTGATATACCCCAGTGTGATACAAGCCTTTCAGTAAAGCTAAAAGTCGAATCCACTAATGAGATGATGTATTTTATTCTGAGATAAATATCAATACCTCTTGCTGTTCAAGAGATAGCTCAGTTCACAAGAAAAGAAAGGTACCTCAGTGTCCCCACCACCGATTCCCCTAAGATCCACCGTGAATTGCTAAGCTCCAGGTGCTCCTGGCTGCCCTCGAGGGAGCTCTGCTCTGTGGACACCTGCAGACGGAGCTGAAGGTCCCCAACATCGTGTGAAATGCCCTGTGCAAGATGAAGGCAGTTGCTGTGGGAGGCTGGCAGCAAACACACCAGACTCTGGAATCCTCGATGCACCCATGGCTGTGGTGCAAGGACACCAAGTACTTGGCAACAGGGCAGGAAGGAATGAGGGGAGGGATTCGGAAAGGCTTTAAGGCAACATCTCTTTGGATATCTGGGTGTTTGTTCTCTTCGATCAGCTGTGGTGTAAGCCAAACTGGATCTGACTGATCTGAAGAATTTTTGTTGAATTAGATTGCATAGGCAGCGAGAACAGGGACTGACTGACATCAGGGAGTATGAGCCCTGTCTTGGAAGCTACAAGAATTTAATTCACTTTTTACTTCTGCTGGCTCTGAGAAAACAAGGTTTGTAGCAGATTTCAAACACACAAGCTGTTCACAAATGCAGTGGTTTCTTTCAGGGGGTGTCGCTTTGCTCCTCAGCAGCACCTGAGGTGTCTCGACCCTGCAGGAAGCTTAGTCAACTCTTTCCAACTCAAAAGCAGCTCTTCCTTGGGTGGCCACATTGAGAGCCTTTTGAAACTCATTTCTTCCAGAGACGAGAAGCTTTTCACATTTTACTTCATCACTGCCTCTTTTTAACCCAGATTATTTTTATTTAGACCAGTGTCAGTGTGACGGACAGGCATAATGCTGTTGACAGGGCACACAGTAGGGTCTAGCTACCTAAACTGAGCCACGTGTTCTGCTTTGTGGGAGTGCAATCAGTGCCATATACAGTATATTATGTGTTCTCTATTGGTTATCATCTTTCATCATGCATGTTTTAACTTGCTAATTACCCTATCCATATGTTACACATGCTCCTAAGCTTCAATTAGTAGCAGCACCTGTTCAGTTCCTGCCATATATTTTTTAAGATTATGTTTGGACATCCTGAAGGGGGAGGTGTGGTGGGATAGGGTGGGAGTTTATTTCCAGACTAAGACATATTTGGTGTTTACTTGTGTCCAGGTTTGTGTTACATTAAGAAAATTTCTGGGCAATGAAAATCAATGGAGAAATTCAATTCACCGTGAAAGAGGCATCCAGAGAGAAATTCAGTTGCCTAGACAGAGGTGTCTATTTCTATTTGAGCTACCCTAAAATGGAACCATGAGCCTCAGAAGCACTCCTACTGAGTTTTGATCACTAACAGATGTAGCCCTTGTGCCCTCACTACAGCTCAGCAGAGTTGTACCCCTGGTACGTGTACACTTTATATAGCTGGGTTATCAGAACAATTGGTGTATTTTGACTGATGGGTCTGCTGTTCTGCATCACACTACTTGCCTTGGCTGGAGACAGAGCTGGCAGGTATGACACCAGAGCTAAAGGTGCTTCAGGCCCTTCTGGTTGAATGTGAGATCAGGCAGCATTCCTCAGGGTGTGGAAAAGAGTGCTCAGCACCTGTGCTGGGAGAGCTGAGTCCTGCTGTTGGTGGATGTCATCTGTGGGACTGTTTTCTAGCTCTGCTGCCTGGCACTCTATAGACTATACTGTGGACTTAGATACTCACACATCAACCCTCTAAGTTCAGAATATCAGCTGTGAACCAGATTCCTCCTTTTCAAACTCTCTCCTTTATGCAACAGCACCTGAGTCTTATGTGGAAGTTTGCTCGGCCTCTGATGGGTCACAATGCCATGCTCCTTAGTGTATTTCTATTTTAATTTCAGTCAAAATCTCAGTTACCTGCACTGCTCCTGTATGTGGATTACTTGGCTTAGACCTTCATAGAATAGCTTCAGGCTGTGAGAATAATGTATTAACCGTTTTCTTCACTCACTAGAAAATTCTCATCTCTCAATGTCCTAAATAAGGACTGAAAAATCACAAGAAAGCAAAAAAAATTTAGTTTTTTCAGCTTTTATTTTATTAGGTGGCTTTTTTTGTGTGTTTGGTTTTTTTATTTATTTTTATTTTTTTAATTTTCATTGTTATTTCATTTTTATTTTTTATACTATGGCTCGTGGTAAAATTGTTTATATTCTGTATATCAAAACTTCTCATGCTTATCACATCCCTTAGAAGTTGATGATATTTACTGGGCTGGCAGAGCAGAATGTCTAAATATCATGACAAGATGTTCCCAACTCTGTTCCTGACTAAAAAGGTAAAAATAGAAAAAAATATATTTAATTTGGTTTTCACATGCCCCTTTGACTAAGAGGCAGATTTTGAAAGGCACTCTGCATGTTCGGAAAATCATATTTCTGTGCAGTTTAATTATGTGTTTTCAATTTGTTTTCTCTGCCTCTCCAAAGGCAAGTGCATTATTGTGTGTTGTTACATAATATGTAGCCATGTGGAAAAGCAGCACACACACCTTTGGCAAGTGCTTGTGAAAGTCTCCAAGGTTTTCACCCATGTTTTCACAGATGTCCTCTTAGAACCCGTCTAATCCCCCACATCAAGGTTTTATAGATTACTTGCACTCACTGGGACTGGTGTAGTAGTGAGCCAAGTATGCAAAGACTGCCAGCTGGCCAGAATATTTGATAAATGTGAGAACAAAAAAAATCGCACTCATAGCAGTGAAGTGATCTATTCCTGGAACACCAGCTGGATTGCTGTAATAAGCTATTAAACCAGTGTAGTAAAATGAAACCCAGATTCGCTACATAGATTATACAGCAGATCTATTTCCTTCTACAGTGAGGTTACATTTTTTTAAATTTCAGATTATTGACCACTTGCAATGCTTAGACAAACTTACAGTAGATTGACCTTTTCATTCACAAGTTTTGAACTAGAATGACCCAAATTAAAGTTGTACAGTGCTGTGCCCTGGCACGCTTAAATATCTGCTTCCATGTCAAATGACCCTGGCAGTCTTATTTTACTAAGAAACTGAATCCCAGACCTGTAATTGAGGTAAGTGGTTACAAAAGATAATCTGAGAAAAACAAAATCTCAAAGGCACACTAATTTATGGCAGTATTTCTTCTTGCAATAAAGAAACATTTGAATGTCTGAAAAGAGATGAGAAGTGATCTTTATGCTCATGTTTAATAGCACCATCTTGTGATCCATGCTGAAAGAATTAAAATCAGATCTTTCAACTGGAAGCTGTGCTCTCTGATAACTCAGTCTTTTCATTTGTGATTCTAATTAGCTTGGGACTGATATATGACAATAAACTATATATTCAGTTATAGAGAATTTAGTTACTGAAATATTAGTCTTAGAACTGGCAAGGTTGAGATGCCCAGTTTTTGTTGCTGTTATCTTTCTTGCTGCAAACAAAAGAAGAAAAGTACCTATACGAGAAGAGCGAAATGCTTTTCTAGTTAGACATACTGTTGCTTCTCATAAAATAATATTGCAAAGGATATCTCAAGAATCACAACTGAACAGTATCACCACCAGTAAAAGAATACTGGACTGTTAGCTCCTGCTTGTTACACAATGAGAACTTTGACATTTTGTTCCTCTGGGGACTGAGGAACCATAGGAGGGACAAACAGAAGAACACCATTGGGTCTGTTGGTTATTATGGCTGTCTAAACTCCAGATGAAACAGAGGAGAACAGGCATCTGAAAGTAATAACAGAAAACAAAAACTACACTGAGCTGACAAAGCACTACTTTTCCAAACAAGAAATAAGTAGCACAACAAGGGTCAGTTGTTACAAAGGAATATGTACTCAGTGCCTCAGGTGAGACAACCTGTGGTAAATTTTGGGCGTGGTTACAGGTAATTAGTGTCACCAGCAGAAAAAGCAAGCAGGAAAGATATGATTTCCTTACTACACCTGATTACTGCTCAGACTATGGGGAATGGAAACAGGCCAGTGGCCAGCAAAATTTTCCTTTAAGGTTGGATATAGCCTGGGGTTATCCATCTGGTGCCTTTGCTTTCCAGTGCTGTCAGCCTTTAAGTCTGTCGTAGCCCGTATTTCATATGTGACCCTTATTCTGGCAATTGAGAGAATTCTAGTTTAGTTCAATAGATTGGAGAATGCTCAATATTTTCCAAAAACCAGCTGGTAAAGTCTTTAAGAACTAAAGGACATCTCTCCAGCTTTCATCTCCCATGTGAGATTTTGGTGAGACTTACTAGAAACAAGAAAGGTTGAATTTTGAGTCAAATTTTTCTGCCTGACATTTCAAACATAGCAGATATTCAAAATACTATCAGGGATTTATTTATTGTGTTCTCTGGTTCCCTCAGTGAGTAATATGTGACACCTTTACTAACTGATACAGAAACTAGCCATAATTTTGGGTGCAGCCAGCCACAGGTCCTCTGTGCCATGGATCTGCTGCAGAGTTCATATAAGCCTTGCTAAGCCTTCTCAATTGCAGTGGCAAGGAAAGAATCTATTTTTTGTTAAAAAAAAAACAGCTGGTTTTTCTGACTTGGTAAATTAAAGCTATTCATCTGCTACAGCTGCCTATATCATAAATCAAAAGCATTATTTGTATGTATTAACCTGGAGACCTTAGCAGACAGGGCAGAGAGCTTTAGTGATGGCATTTATCACTTTAGAAGCTCTCTCTCTCATTGAGACAGGCTACGTTTAGCACAGTTCAACAAGATTTCAGATTTTCCTGATGCAAAGAGATTTGCAGTGGGTGGGGAGGTTTGCAAAAACTACCTCAGTATGAATTTCTGAAGAGAATAAAACCTGGTCTTTGAGAAATACAAGGTACACTATATCTTTCCCTTTGTTGCAAGACTGCAGTTAAATTGCCAGGTGCTTCTTTTATTTTAAGCACCTCTTTGTTGTTGAGGTGCTTGCTGCAATTGCAACCACTGAATATATTTTCCTGCCCTGGCCTTCAGCGCAGACAGCCTCTGTTTTGTCAGTGTTTGCAAATGACTGAATGAGTGATTACAAGTGTTTTTAAAAATAAGGTATTGTAACAAATTAAAACTCAGGTTGTTGCATCACCAGAATTAGTGTATGTATTAGTAAGGTTAGTGGTTCAAATCTGTAAGACAAATGTTAATATATGGCAATTGTTTTTCTAGCTACCTCTCATTCCCACAGATGGTTAAAGTCCTGACGTTATTAAATTAAGTTTTAGTACACTTATCTGTGGATAAATAGATACATAAAACATGAAAACAGCAAATCAAACTCCATCAGAAGAGAAACACAAATTTCTGATTCCCTCAATGATAATTATCTCCACGACGAGGGCAGGATGCACCCCCAACCAAAGCCTGGCATTCTTCATGGCACTCAACAGACACTGCTGAGATGAACAAAGATAACAAAAAGGTAAATAATGCTCACGTGTATGTTTAGAACTTATTGATAGCTACTGTGGCTTGCTGGTGCTTGGCATCCTTTTTGTTTTTGATCTGACATGGCCTGAGCTAGCTCAAGTCCCAAACCACTGATGCCATGGGTTAGCTCTGTGTCTACGCTAACAAGCTCTGCCTTTTAATTGTGCAGATCATAATTTGAGGATCTCTTCACTTTTGCCTTATTATAAACTGTGGGTAAGCTTCAAAAATTGTGAAAACTTTGGGAGCAGTTGAAACAGAGGTGAAAGTTGGTAGCGAAGTATAGGAGCGGTCATGCTAACTGAGGCTTATGACAGCAAAATCCACAAAGCTCAAATAATAATTTGTGGCACATCTTGAAGAATGAAAAAAGAAAGCTCTTACAGATAGGCAGAGGCATGTGATACCTTCTAGCAACTTGCAAGATTCAATCCAGATAATCGACTTAACCCAGAGGTTACCAATATGAAGATTAAATTCTGTTTTTGTCATTTTTCAAGGCTTATGAGTCTAAAAACCAAGTTGGACAGCGTTACTTGGCATGTTTTAAATTCCTTGGCTGATTTAAGATCAGCCAGTACTAGCAAATGCTATTTTCCTTTCTTGGATATGTTCCCTTCAGGAAAAACTCTCATTTTTCTGGATTTTTTTTTTTTGTTTGAAACAGAGGTCCACGAAAAGTCTGTCTGAAGAGTTAGTGAATATGTTTCAGTGTACAAGTGTCTCAAAGTATTCTTACGTGCTCATCAGACCGGCATCAGTGCCTGGCAGTGGCTTATGGCACACATGGCAGCTCATTTTACAGCTTCTAGGTTCCTACTGTGGGCAAATTGAAGTTGTATTAATTTTATGACAACATGTAAAACCACCACAGTATTTCACTATTTCGTTTGAATATGTAGAGTAGAAAAATCAGTTACCTTCATAAAGAATATTAAAATGTGTAATTTCATATTTTTATAGCCATTTCTATCCCGAAGCAGAGAAAACCTTGCGAACTGGGAGTTATCTCTATTAGCAATAGGAATTAATTGCCCATACAGGTTATCATAAACCTGTGTTTGAATCCAGACAGAAATGAAGAAAGGAAAATAGAAGTCAACAAGAAAATACCATACAACCCTTGAGACAGAAATTGGTTGACAGACATCTGGGAATATACATTTAAAATTTACTGTGTGCTTCTGCTATTATTATCTGTTGATTACTGCAATTATTCATTGAAAAACAGATTCATTAACTATGTTCCATAAATAAAATCATTCTAAGCTTATTTTCTAATCACTGATCATTGTTTTTAGACTTGCAGGGTGGAGATGAATACATTAAATATCAGTATGCCATGTTTATCAGTCTATACTTATCACTTACCATTTCAGCTCAGTGTCACATTATAAGATTAAATCACCCTCTTTCACAAGCCTAGAAAAGTGGAAATATGCAAAACAGTTCAGCAGGATGGGGACAACTGAATATTTTCTGGCTAGGATTGGATAGCTGTTAAAACACTCAAGCCACAGGGCTACACAAAGAGACTTTAACAGCAGTGTTTGAAAAGAGGCTGAAGGTTGGGCTTTCCTTATACAGAACTACCCCCAGCTTGAGGGCTGGAAACAGTGGATCTGTGTCTTCCCTAACACTGTTACTGGCAGCAGCCCAATTAGAAAAGCATGAGGTATCTTGTTCCCTGTGTGCTAATACAAGCACTCATACGGAGCACAATTAATGCAGGTCTACACTTCCTGGCTGTGTAGCTTTTTTTCACCTTGTTTCTAAAACTGATGGTGAGCAAAGCCAATATCGTTCATTAACAAATGCTGTGCATAAATAGTTTCTGTGGAAGGGAATTAGCTGTCCTGAGCATGAAAGAATTAAGAAAGCAGACATTCTAGAAGCTCTTGCTCTTCTGAGAAATTGTATCCTTATTTTTTGAAATGCTGAAAATAAAGTCTTAGGAAATGCATTCCACAATGCGTAGAGGACAGCTGAGATGTCTTTATATTGTTATATTCTTAGGACTCATTTGATCAAAGTTTTGGATATTACAGGCTAGTTCAGAAAAAAATGGCATTGGAGCAGCATGTTCCTGACAGTCTTCTGTTTGATTTAGAAGAATGTATAAAATCCTTCCATTTCACAGGAAAAATCAAGCTTTAAGCAGCAGTTCCAGCTACAAATCTGTAGCTGACACCATGAGCTAAATTCTGACTCCCAAGGCTCCTTCTGGTGTTGGGTTGAGTTTCCTTTTTATTCATGATTCCTGTATTTTCAAACATCTTTCCTCAGATCTCATAAAAAACCTCCCAAACAACCCAAAACCAAAAACCTCGCCTCTGTAGGGTGAGTATTTAAATTGCTGAGCAATGTTACATGCACATATAGGGAGGTGGGGAGGAAGAAAAAGGAAAAGGAGCAGAAATATGTGTTTAGCAGCCTTAGAAAGTTTTCCTAAATGACAGACAGCAGTTAAAGTCCGTCTCAGAGAAGCTCAATACAAGCCAGATAAATTCTCTATTTCCACAGAGGACCAGATGGCTGGAGCTGTTCCACAGCATCCGTGGTCCAAGTCATCTCTCTTGTAGGAGACAAATGAGTTGAGGTGGTACCAATGAAAGCTGCTTCATGGAATGTCTTCCCCTGCATTATTGTCCTCACCACTTGCTAATTGACTGGCAGTTCTGCCAAAGCACGAGCACATGATACTAGAGTAGGCATGAACTGTAGTCTGCCTAAAGCCCATTTGTGCTTTTCTCTTTCTTTACAAGGTTTCAGTCCCAAATTACCCTTATAGAAGCCTGTCTATTTCCCCTGCTCGGTTAGTTCATTGTTCAGGGTTATAATTTAGAAGTGAATGCCATTTTTTTGGTGACAGTACAGGTGAAAGGAACGTCTCTGTATTGATTGAAAGTCCATCTAAAGAACCACCATAAACAGTGATGGGCATTTAATCAATCGTTTTAGTTTCAAAGAATACATTCTGCTTACCAAAGAAAGTGGGAAAAGCCTCTCAGCACAGCTTTTCCTTATTCCAAAATGAAATTACTCTAGTGATTAAGAGAAGCTTCTATTAAATTCTCTGCAGTTGACAGAATTAATGTGAAGACGGGAGTCAGTGAAGAAGGATTGTGTTCCGAGCACAGTTTATACAGATTGATTGTATATGACAGGTGAGTACCTTTGTGTAATATGGAGCAGCTTTGTACTTACTAAGAATTTAAGTGATTCTCACTCACAAATGCATGTAGAAATGCTAAAAGTCCAGTCAGCCTCATTGTGCCTGAAGGATATGAAAACCTTAAAGTAAATGCTTTCTTCATCCCATGAGCTTTGATATTCAGTGTCCAGAGGAAGTTGCAGGAGGAATGTGATGACCCAATGTGGGAGAGCTTTCTTAGACATTTTAATGGTTACATGCTTATCTCAAGGGATGAATTTTCACTTCATAAACCAAATAGTACTTATCCTGACCTCCAGTAGGCTGTAGTTTAGAGAAATAGCCACTAGACAGAGATTGTAAATGTTACCATAGGAATCACTCAGTCTATAACACAGATGATGGCTTTGAAATTAATCAATATTGAAAATGCAAAGAAAATTAAAAATCCACTCTAGACATAATAAATACTGTTGCTGCTGCTGAGTTTTCAAAAAACTGGGAAATCACTTTTGCTTTCACAGTTAAAAATAGAACAGATGAATGAAGTTCTGTTCCCAGAGGAGGGAATACTGTTACCCCTTAATCTTCAAGTGATTAAATAAAAATGTTATGTGGGTTTTTTTTTTTTCCTCTGTGGTGTGCCTCCCAGTTGTTTTTCTCCTCTGAAAATCCCCTTCGCTGGTTTAGTTTCCTTTTTGCACAGTGGGTATTATGATTGGATACATCACTTCAGTAGGAGTACCAGCATCAACTGGTATGTGTTATGAAGAAAGCAGACTGGGTAACTGTGATGAAAATAAGACAGACTACAGAATCTATATGATGCATGTATAGGAAATAACATAAATTAGAGAAGATGTACTAGTTTTGCTAATTTTTGCATTTGTAACATCCAACACAAACTCCTGTTGATAAATCCATATTATGATGTCACTTCTGGTAAATTCTGCATATGATATGTCGAGGGTTGTGTTGCCTATGTGATGTTTTCCTTTTGTATATTCCCATAGAAGACACACAGAAACAGAAATTACAGTACAGATACAAAAAAAGCAGCAATGGGAAGGAGTGTCCTTACTTATGATGTCTTAGTACTGGGATGGTAAACAAAAACCTAAAGAAGCACATAAATGTTGTGAACTTTGTTAGGAGAAAGGGATCTCAGGAAAGTTCATATAGTCTTACATTATCTATAATTTAATTTGAATGTTGAATTGCTTGGCTGGTTTCTAACAAAGCCTTTATAAAATGTCAAAGGCAGCTGATTCTCTGGGAGTACAATGTAACACATTTGTGTTTAACACACAGAGAGCATTTTAATAACTTATGGAGTGTACCTGTTAGTCACACTTTGAATTTATGTAAATCCTTTCAATTCTTGCCATGTTTCTTCTTTTAAATCAGTGAAAGAATAAAATTTGGCATTTGAAACAAGCTATTACAATGAACAGGGAAGAAAATTAAGCTATTGGAATATAATGATATTTTTATCCTTCATTTTTTCTTTTGTAATTTCATGGAAATACAAAATTTTATAATAAATGACCTTACTAATGCAGTTTCTTCTATTGGAGGGTAGATGAAATTCATAGATAATTTGTAAAGTAATTGCTGACCTCTTGGGTTGACAGTAAAAGGAGAGAAACTCTTGTCTTTCACCTGCAGTTTCTTAGTATTTCATGTTCTATATTAAGTTCACCGTGGCAATAAGGTATACAGGGCAATTGACAGGCATACCACTAGGAGACATTTACTTTGCTAACTTAAATGAGGCTGCCACCATTCCTTCCCATTTAGTAAATACCTGCACATCTACTCCTACCCAGAGAAAAATGGGAGGAAAATAAAATGGGATGTAACAGCACAGAAAATTACTTCTGCAGGTATGACTCAGAAAATTTGGTTTCCTATATGTCATTTTTGCAGTAATTTATTTCAGACAAATTAGAACATAATGCTGAAAAGAAATGGTGTGGTATTTACCACTATTCACTCTAGGGCAACTTTGCAAGAACAAGTCAGACTCTACTTATGCGCTAAACAAAATTATTTTCTAAAGGTATATTCATTGTCCCTAGACCAGACAGACTATGAAAAAAAGCTGGTGGAGTGGACGTGATTGTGAGTTAGCAGTAGGACACAGTAGGAAATCATCTAACTTGATTTTCAGATTGATGGTTTCTCAAGATACTACAACAGATTTGTCTGGACATATTTTCATTTATGAAATTGTGGGGTAAGAAAGAAACAAAAAACATATTATAATGTGGTGTTTTCTCTACATTTTTCTCCATGTAACAGAATTTTTTAAGATCCATATGAGATATAAACCAATGAGGATGACACTTCTGGAAATGAATTCAGGTAAAACAAATCCAACCTAGATATTAGCTGATAAGTGTGAATCCAGCAAGGCTTGATGCAGAAAATTAATAATTTGACCGGTAATGCAAAGTTTTAGAAAGAAATAATCTAATACACACTGGTCATGTCACAAAAGATGATTTCTTTAAGGCTAAAATTCTAAATACATCATCAGTTAAATTCTGAACTCCATTATCACCTCATCATCTAAATTGCATCACTAGATATAGATGCATTTCATAACTATGAATTGAATGATGATCACTTCAAAATGTGCACCATAACCTTGTCCCTTTGGAGTTGAGGTTAACTTCAACAGATGCAGAATTTTATCCTCCCTTATAAGAAAATAGAGCCAGACTATGCAATGCAAAAATCTCGTATAGAATTTCTGCTCCCTCCCACAACTCTCCCCACCCCTCCCTCACCATGCTTCTTTCTGAACATCTACACTTTCCCTTGTCCTTTTTTAATTTTTGCCTCCTTTCTCTCTATTTTTCTAAAATCTCTCCAACCCACTCTGTTTCCCCACGTTAATCATTCATTCAGCCTTCAGATAACTACATGAATTAACCACAAAGAGCCCCAGGATGACTGATTCCTAGGATGGACTGTATCACAGTATAAAACTGGTGAATTAATAGGCAATTTGTGCACTGTTCTTCCCAAATCATCTCTTTTCCTCTTACTTTCTTTTCCAAGTATTATGATATTTTCCACATATATTTTCAGAGAAAGCTCTTTTAAATTTTTTTCCTATCCAGTTTTCTTTCTCTTCACATCCTTAGCATGAATATTGATAATTCAAAACGGATTACATGTATGGTGACTTCTCCTGACCTGAAAGGTTTTACGTGGATCAGAGGTGTTTCTTATTCATAAAATAGAGGAAAACAGAATAAGCAGACCTCTAACATCTGCAGAAACTTTTAAGGCTTCTGCTTCTATCTGTGCCTTAAGTGTTCTTTAGTAGCCTTGGCAAATGCTTATGTTTTAGGATACGAAGCATCAAAGAGAACAGAGACCAAATGGAAATAATAATTTTCTGGGAAAAAAGTCCTGTTGAAAAATACATTTGATCTGGGTATGAAACCATCAGCATTGAAGAAGTTGCAACACTGAGCATAAGATTCACCCAAATCAGCAGAACCCCCTGGTCTTTGCCAATTTAACACTTTCTGGAGTAGGCATTCTTTTGATCTAGGAGTAATATAGCTTTGATAATTTTAAGAACTTTATTTAAAGTAGGAAATAGGGACAATAAGTTTCATTACAGCACATTTCCTTATATGAAATCTGCTTGTATGAGGTATAACACACATATTTCCCAACCTCCAATTTGGGCTAGAGCTGTGAAAAAAAACTCTTAACAATAGTGATGTACGGGCCATAACTGTTCTGAGCAACAATGATTAGGAAAACATTAATATAAGAACTCTTATCTAGACAGTACAATCTGAATTGTACCTTTTTAGATCTATTGTTAAAGATAGACTTCAGGTACTTCTAAATAAAGGATAAAAGCAAGCAAAATTCTCTCCCTTCCAACGCACACATTTCTGTTCTTCTCAGAATACAGTTTACAAATCCCCTAAATATGCTTAGCTTCTTCTGCCTTCCCAAATTACCTGTGTTTCTGCAAAATAAAGCCTTGTGGAGGTTGCACCTATTTTTAAGCATTCAAGGAACAGCAATAACAGAATCCCCCTTCCTAAGAGACACCTTGAGCTGTGGATGACAAGCAGAATAGTCAGGTGCTGCAGCCAGCCACTCTACTGCCAGTATGTGTTGCTATATTTTGCTTGTGTCCAAGGCATTCTTCACCCTTCCAGCCTCATCCCAAAGGAAACCTAAAGACAAAAATAGGAGCAGTTTCCATCATGTAAATAAATAGGAGTAATTGTTAGGTTTCATCTGATTGGAGCCAAATCATGAGAGTTCAGTTTATTGACTGGACTGAATGAGTTTTACACCAATCTGACAAGATCTTTCAAATTTCCTTAGAAGAAAAAAATAAGAGCTTGATAATGACACACAAAATAATTTATTTAAAACAGGGTGCTCTTAATATCTGTAGAAGATTAAATGTAAACTTGATTTTTAAGACTGAATGTTCAGCAGCTCAGAAGTCTATAAAAATTAGTTATTGTCACCTCAAATGTTAAGTCTTAGAAACTGCAAACAAATCATTGATGGGATGGAACATTTTTTCAAGGCAAGTTCTGCAACCCACCTATTTGCTCCATCCACCTGCAGCTAAGGTCTCTGACACAAACTTTTTGTTAACAATCTTTTGTATTAACCATATAGGAAAAGTGCAACTGAAATTAGACTATCAGTCATAATTATGTGCTTTTGTTCCTTTAAAATGTTCAGGCAATTCTCCTTCACTAACAAATAGATTCAGTGGCTGTAACAACCAATTCTATCACTTCTCTGCCTTTGGTCAAGATGTCCCCTGTGATTGGCTGCCCTCTGTTTATTTCCACTCCCTTTGTATATGTGTCTGAAATTTATAGAAGTGAGAGATCCTAGAAACTCACACAAATTCTCATTTTCTTGATGAGAAAGGACATGTAACTCAGATATTTCACACTTACCATCTGTTTGCCAGCCTAGGCACTAAGTCTTTCCATGAAACGCAACCAAATACCAAAAAGAGAACTTGTTCCTAAGATAGCTTAATTCTTCATGGTATAAGGACATCTATTAACCATGGACACTCAAACACAGTTATCTTAACAAATTCTAAGGAGGACAGTTTTGTTAACACTTCCTGAATGTATTTATTTTAATTGAAAAAATGTTTTTCGAGACAATGCATAAATAAAATCTCATGGCTCTGCCTTGTCATTTTCTTCTTTTCTTCTCTACTCTGTTACTTTATTGACTATTACAGTAATCCATGAATATATGTACCACTGCTTTAATAATGCAAAATATTTACTTTGTAGCTAAACTACTAATAGATATCATTGGTTGGTTTTCAAGAACTTGATTAATACATCAACAATAGTGGCTTTTATAACTGTGTCATTCACAGTGAGCCAATATTCAAAGAAACTTATGATTAAGGGCTTCAAAAGTGTGGAATGGCTGTTGGTATATAGAAATTACAAGTGCAGAAGATCAGAGGGAAAAAAATTAATTCAGGAATGTTTTCCTTAAACAGCTAATCAAGTGTAATACCACATTTAAAGTTGTGGGTAAACAAATATATTCCAAAGTATAAACTGGTGAGCAGAGAACTGTAAAGGAATTCCTTACTCATGGACCACATTCGCAACTTAAGTAGTTTCTTCTGAAGTGACTTTTGTCTGAGCGTGCCCTTCTTTGTAATATCCCATGTTGGACAATTCCAGGGCACGTGATATAGAACATGTCGGAACAAGGGGAGGATGAAATACTTCTTGTTTTTAGAGAAACATGGCATTTTCTACATACTTTTCAATGCTTTTATTTGTTAACTTCACAATGACACTCTGAGATGATCTACACAATAAGGAAAGCTGGTGCAGAAGCAGGACCACAGTACTGATACTTCTTACAGAAGCTACGAATCATGAGCGAAGATTAGACCTACTTAGACCTACTGCATCCCCATCCAACTGCAAACCTGGAGAGCAATTCAGCATTAGGAGTGTTACTGATGATGGGATATAACAGAGCAATAAAAACAAGTTTGGGTGGCAGTGACTGTACTTTTAGAAATACTGTCTAGAAAAGACTGCTCCTAATGCAGATGAAATACATGAGCTTTTGCAGAACAACATTTACCATTTTCGCACAACAAGGTTTTCATTTTATCAGGAATATGAGTGGTTAAAAAATATTTTGGTTCTGTACCAAAACACAGAAAATTGATGGAGTCGAGATGCAAACAGCAACTTGTTCAAAAGGAAGATTGCATTTTGATGAGACAGAAAAGTTGTAAAAAGTCCTCCTGTTGAACTGGAAACCTCTTTCTTCTATTTATTTAATTTAAAATATTTATCTTAAAATAATTAAGATTTAACTTAAAATAGGCCCTTTCAAATGAAAAAAAGCCATTTTCAAATGGGAAATTAAAAGAAGACACCTGTCCAAGGAGAACTCCCTGCAATCTTTAAGAACAGGCAGGCTATTAACAAATGGCTGGTATGCTGCCTTTTGTTCCTGGAGTAGATACAGCCTTTCTCTCATCAGCTGAGAAGAAGTGATAAAATTTGTCTTTTTGTGTTCCTACAAATCAATCTTCAGTGGCGGAAACAGCACTAAACACATCAGCTTCACAAAATTTGTGTTGTTTTGCCATGTGACTAGATTATCCTGCAGTGATGCCATAGTGACAGACACTAACTCATGAGGTAGAAAAACAGATCTTCATATGGGAATATACAGTTTCATTCATTTGAGGCAAAAGCATTACTTAAAGGCTCAGTAAGCGCAGGGCCTTTTCTACACTGCAGGTGGTCAGGAGAGGGAAAGGAAGGAGATCCAAGTGTTGTTTTTCCAGAATCAGTTTGTAATGATAATGACTTCCTAGAAACCAATGTGCTGATACCAAGGCTAACTATTTCGGAAATCTAACACAATAACTCCTGGTTTTGCAAATATAAACTGCAATCTATTTCTCTGTATACTCTAGAAATTGAAGGCAGTGGGAAATCTCAAAAGCTGATGTGAAATAAATATCTTCTAAAGGACTGGAAGATACAGAAGAAAAGTAATGAAGCTACTTAAAATTTAAAATGTGGGCATTTTGTTATAAGTGTATTTTTAAAGATCACAGAAGAGGATAATCCTGCTCAAGGAGGACACATTCTGAGCTGAGAGCTTAAAAATTACAGTTTTGTTTTCCTGCCTTTTCATGCACCATCTCACTGCTTTAAACTGTATGTGGTCTGAGACGGGCTTATAACACGTTAAAAGGAAAAAGGCAGCATAAAAAATTTCCCCTTAGCAACAGAGATATAACACTTGAAAGCTGTCACACCTGAAAACAGTGTGACAAAACACAGAGGGGTGAATCTCAAGTTATTACATAAAATTTTGCTTTATGTCCATATGTAACCAGCTCATGAGCAGAAGACGCCTGTGGAACTTTCTACTGCTATGGCTTCACTCCATCACCCTGCTGCATCAATGGGATAGCTGCTCATGCTTGAAAATTCTCAAGATATATTACTAAACATATGCATCGTTGAGACCAGGACAATGCTATGGCTGCTGGCGGCACCAAAAGAAAACAAAGAACCAAATACTAAACACAGAGTCCACAAGAGAGTTCTCCTGATAAACTGGAAACCAAAAGGTATGATGGACCCCATTGTACATATTTTCCAATTCACCATTATTTATCCTTCAGTATTATGTGCTGGACAAAGCAAAAATCAATAAAGAGAAAACCCCTGCCATCCAGCCTCAATATTCAGTGTTTGATATGTGTCTTACAAGTACATGTATCACATAATTCTTCATTATGGTGCTTTTTTTTTTTCCAAATAATTGTTTTAAATAGGTGTTTGCTGTTCTTTCATGCTAAACCTCCTAAATTCACAATACAGTTTTGAGTTGTTAAAGTCTTATACCTAGTTAAATGAGAGTATGAGAACACCACAGGCAATACTGCTTTGAGAGATCCCACTCTCCCTTGGGTCCACCTCTCTTAGTGATTTTGGTCTGATCAGATGAGCTCCTTGAAAGCAGATGTCCCATTTGTCTTCAGTAACCACACTTCAGTTCACGTTACGTGGTGGTCTCTGAGTCATTTCAAATGTCTTTGATGCACCCTAACAGCACATGTGACAACCTCCAGACACCAGCAAGAGACCATATGAAAGTAAATGTAAATGAAATCTCATAAGCATCTTCATCATCTTAAACTCATAGACTTGTATCTTAGGATGCCCTCTATTTTTTTTGAATCCCACAAATGATCTCAAGACATAAACCCAGGAGATGTCATTTTTTTAGAAACTAAAAGTTCAAAATGAAAATGGCTGCTTTCTATGTGGGTTTCTCTTTCAATAGAAAATATGTTCTACTGTATGTTTCACAGATTTTTCTTTTTTTCTTTTTTTTTTTTTTTTTAATTGGATGTTGCAATGTGGATTTTTCATGAAATCTAAGGTTACTTATTCAGAGAGGAATGGCAACCTGGCTTCTGTCCAGTGACGGATGAATAATAGTCAGGCAAGCAAATGCCTCAGAGGTGTGTGTGATCTAAGAATAAAACAGGGAGGCTGGTGGAAAAAAGGGATCAGTATCCTCACAAGACAGGAACCTAAATGCGGGAAGTCCTAGCCTAAACAGGTATGAATGACACAGGTTATCACCACAGGTGGGCAGACTTCTGGCAGAGCAGTTCAGTTCAAAATGCCAGACTTTTTAAGTGGGGTGTGTGTGGGTCTGTGTATGTTTGTGTGTATGTACATAAAAAAGTAGAAATCTCAAAATCAAAGACGAAGAACTATATTAACTTTCTAGTTAGCTAATGGGAGCACTTCAGGCCATTTGGAAAGGAAATTCATATGAAATGATTCTCTGCCTCTGTTAATAGAAAGGGACCTCTTATGTCAGTTGCAATTCGTCTGAAAAGATCTCTTAACTTCGTGGGGGCTTTACTGAGCAGCTGTCTAGGAATAACATATTTTTCTAGCTCCATTTTTGGACAAGTACACTGAAAGGTTTAGGAAAGGGGCAAGGGATGTCTGCCAAATTTTTGCTCTCAGATTCTATTTAGACTTGTACATTTTTTATGATGGAATGCGCTTCTGTGCAGTGAACAAGACAGGGAAGGTGTCCTGCATTAGTAGGGTCAGCAAAACAATTTTAAAATCCATTCAAAATTGAGTTTCCATGAAAATTTTCTCTGGGAAGTAACTTGTAATAAGCTGCAAAAAGGCAGTATCAGAGCACGATATAAAGGCACTCTCACTTGCAGCAACTACAAAGCTTTATATTATGGGGAACAAACTTACACTTTACCACAAGAGCCTCATAGGTGAAGAAAAGCAGCATTTCAGCCTTTTAGCCTATAGTTTGTCTGGCGGTTGAATTGGGAAAGGGGGGCTCCAGGTCCTGGGATTTCAGCCCATTATCTGGAGGGGAAATGCTCCCCCCTCTCCCCCCTGCCACGTGGTCCCCATGGAGCCTGACAAGACCCACACAGAGACCACAGGGAGAGAGGAGGGTGGTTTAGAGCCTGGACACAGGGAATTAGCCAGGGTGGTTATTTCCCAGATAGCCTGCCCTGCAGGGGCTGCCAGCATCTCTCCAGAGAGAGATGTCCTTGTCTCCAACAAGTTTGCTTGAAAAAAAGGACTGATGGGACAAAAATGTTGACTTACAAGACTGAACTGAATGCAAATCGCTCCGCTTTGGAACTGGTCAGCAAGAAGAGATGATAGACAAAGTGAGTATGACCATCTCCTGCTCCTGAACTCAGCCATGTGTTTCACTTGCTTACAAGATGAAGTCTATTTCCATTTCACATAAGCCCAGTGAACCTCATTCATTTATGCAAAAGGGGAGCTGTTCGTGGACCTCATCATACTGTGGGGAAGTCGAGCTGAAGAGAGTCAGTGTTGTAACACTGCCTATAATTTCATGGAATGAACATCCAGGGTTTACAGAAAAAGCATGGGGAAGTTTTCAAAGCAGCTTTACAAGTTCTGAAAGAAATCCACACTATGGTCAAGTCTAAACCAGAGTTAATGCTCTCCAATATTACCTGTCGTTTCCAGCCTTGAGATAGCAACAGCCTGTGGAGGTTCTAAGACTCTTTTTGTACGAGCATCAAAGGATTTTATTTTTCAGTCAAGTTCAGGAATCTTGTCCTGTTCACTTTGACTTGAGAGTCATGCCATAAAATGTGAACGATCATATTTTATTTTAAAATACCTCACATACTCAAGTAATGCAGAGTTCTTTTTTATTGTTCAAGAGTAATGAGTTGTCAGCTTCCACCCCACTGTTTCCTTTTCAGAATGAGATACATGCATCATCTTTCAAAAGAAGCAGTGCTGTCATGACATTTAGAAAATGTTGCTCTAGTGTATGTGTCTATATTTTTAAAGTGACTACAATGTATGAAGTAAGATTTCTTAAGCAATATGAAAAAAAACTAATTTCTTTATGCACACTTTATACAGCAACTGTGATGGACTAAAGGTCATACTTCACTTCACTGTAATACAGAGATCACAAGAAGGATGGTCTGTGTTCACCACTGGCACTGGCTGGAGCTACTTTTCCCAGTTATGTGGAGGAGCACTGTACATCCATGCTGAAAGGCTTTCTGAAAATCTTGGTGTAGAGCAATGGCATTGAGAGCAGATCCACAGCAGGGGAAGTGCATGGGAAGAGTGTCTGAAAACTCCAAAGAGAGCACTGTGAGCTTACTCTGTGACAAAATCTAAATGACTCATATGACACCACTATGCAAGGCAGGGGGATGACAGGGGACTGCAGGGGCCCAACAAACAGAAAAGAGTAATTTTTGAGCTATGACTCTGGTAGGCCTGTGACACCCAGCAGGGACAATGGGGACAGATGCAAGGCAGAGGAACAATGTTTTCAGTAGGATATCTCTAGAAGGAGCAGATGACTTTAAGAGATAATGAACTTTCCTTCAGCTCAGAGATCATGAAGAAATTTCTCTGTACTTGCCAGGCTGATGCACTGTAGGCTTGAATTTTCGACCAATTCTCTACCATTACATTTTAGGCTATTGTCTTGCATCATGTGCTTAAATTCCTTTCTGACAAATTGAGAACTGTAGGATAGGGCTGGAAATTGCTCTCCACCCACAAAGGGTCCAGGACAGTGCCTGACACACAATTATATTTTTTTTTTTTTTTTTAAACCTGCAGAATGAAGTTGCTTAAAAAAGCAAAATGACACCTTCCACACATGCTCTATACATATACCCTATCATTAAATGATACAAATAAACTTATCTGTTTACATTGCAAATATAGTTGAACTCATAGGTCAATAGGGAATTAACTGAAGAACTTACTTGACAATGAAGACCCTTATGAAGAGGAACTCAATCATTAAATTACTTGCAAAGTGAACAGTAATGGTGATTAGAGTCCTACTGAAAAGAAAGACCAAATGAAATGAAGGAATATTTCACAGTATTTATGTACAACAGCTTATACCCCAGATTTTCTTGCATGAAGAGAAAAGAATTACAAAAGGGAATAATATGTCAAAAGAAAAAAGAAAAGAGGGAAAAGCGTATAAATATCTCTGAAGAAGATAAAAGTAGGAAAGCCAGCAGCAAACCAAACAGCATTTCTCATGGCTGTTGCTACTTAAATACCTGACAGCTCAAATATATCACACCTTATCTCTGAACCTGAAATTTTTCTGCTCCTTCTGCATACAGATAAATGTCACTATCAGCTATTTCATGGAGGAATAAACTGAGTCAAAGGAGGAAATTTAAATTGTCCAGTGTTGTGCACTTCTTTGGATGTGAGGCCATAAGAAAGTACGGATGTCTGAAAGAGATGCTCAGATAATATTAGCCTGATTTGTCAGTAGAGAAAAAAGCAAAGAAGAGGCAAATCCTGCTGCACTGGCTATGAGACCAAAGTGACCATGTGGTCCAGGGCTGCCTTCATGGTGCAGAGAGTCTGTGCTTCCACTGTGCTGCTTTTTCTCAGGGTACCACAGTCTGTTCCTGGCTTGTAGGAGGGATAGCTTCATGCAAATATGGTCAGAACAGTCAAACATTTTTGCAGGGTAAGAGAAGAGCCCTACTGAAGCCATAGAAAAAAAGAGGTTTACAGCTCTTCCCTCACCTTTTTTCTGCACTCAGAATGCAAACCCCTGTCTACTATGAATCTGACAAAAGAAGATGGCTGTGGACAGAGATAAAAGGAAAATAGCTTTTTTTTTTTTTCATTTTTGAACATTAGAAGAATACAGTGTTTAGTCAGTTAGGTGTTCAGAAAGTCAGGGTTTGCCAGGGGGTTTCATTAAAACATTGCCTGAGGAAAGGACGAACAAGACGAATAATTAATATGTCTGGGTGTTGCTTGGTTTGAGAGCAGTGTTCCATGTAACAGATGTTTGACAGAATGAATTCAGTTAGATATTCAGAATGCAACCATTGCCACTTGGCTGAAACTGGCTTATTTACCAGAGCTGCCTTAACTTACCAGGAGATTTGTTTGCAGATGGATTAACCAGAAAAAAGCTCGGGGGCTTAGTCGGTACTCTAGGTGATTTATTACCCTTGACTAAACATACACATGCCTACATATCCTTCTGAATAATGGTGTAGGAAGAGATGTCAGAAAACCAACTCCTTGTACAGACTCCAGATCTACTCTTTAACCAAGTTTATGCTTAAGATTTTTCTGTGCCAGATCTTTCTGATATACACAGCTCTTGAGACAAAGCCTCTTACAAGACATGACCTGTTTTCACCTCCCACTTGTCCACAGTAGGACTTGAGAAGTTGAGACACTGATGAGACATGAGATCAAAGAGAAGGATGTGAATCTCTATTCAGTAGATAGATGTGAGAAAATAAAAGCTGTCAGGCTGAACCAAAAGACCTATGCTTTTTCCCTGAAGGTGTCCAACCGTATATTGTATGGCGGAAAAGACAGGCATAAGCCTTCTAGCAGGTGATAGTTTACAGTCTTGGGACAAAGACTGTAACTCTTGTTCAGCAGTGCCTTGGTTACACTATCCATTTTGAATTTGACTAATCCCTTTTAAAGCTCACTTATTTTACTGTTCTCTCAAATATCCTGTGGCAATGATTTCCACAGCTTTCTCTTTACACACTGTGAAAACACTGTTCTTTGTTGTAACCTGGCTGCCTCATGAGTCATAAGCTCTCCACTGGTTCTTATTTTATTAATTCTGCAATTTTCTCATTTTATAGACGTCTGTTACTGTAAATTTTACTCACATTCATCTCTTTGTCAAGCCAAAGAGCTATCTTTCTCAGTTTGTTCTCACAGCGGAAGATGCCACATTCCCCTGATCATGCCTGCTGCACACATGTTATCCCCTGCAGCGCCATGGCACTTCCCACCAGTGAAGCAGAACTGCATGTGTGCCTTTTGGGGTGTGGGAACACCATGCAGGTAGTATATAACTTCATAACAATATTTTTTGCTTTTACTATTACTTATAAGAAGTCACAGGGTGTTATTTGTCTTTTGAATGTTGACCAGATGTCAGTGCCCTGAGGGTGCCACCAATTCTGACTGTCCCTGCCCACCCATTCTGTAGCTCCCCCATTCTGCCCTCAGCCCATGACCCCATTTCAGAGTCCATTTGCCTCCTACCAGCCTTCTCACAGGGAGCAGCCACCTCTCACTGCTCTCTGAGAGCTGATTCTTATGGAGACTATCTAAAATTAATGTCAGAGAGCAGCCAGGGAATGAATTGCTACAACCTTCACACAGCTGCAATGAAACTTGAAAAAGGCCATATCCACAAAAATATCAGACAAAAATGATGTTTTTCACATTACTACTGATTACATAAGTGTTGAAACCTATTTCACTCCTTCAAAGAAATTTTGTACTCATTGTCGAATTCTGTCAGCTCCTTAAATAGTGTAATACACATCTATCTTTGGTTTATAGGCAACATTCAACTGTATATTTTAGCTAATGCATTACTTAAGTTAGTGTGTGGAGAGAGAGTAAGAATACTGATGAAAATCACAGCAACATAATCCACTGACTTGTCTTACCCAAAGCACAAAAATGTTATCTTTTACTTTGCTGGAGTGTGAGATTACAATCTCACAACTGAGCAAAGAGACTCCTTGGATCACAGAGGGCAGAAAAAATAAGGCATGAATCATTAGAGTTTCCACTCTATTCTTCAGGTGGAATAAAATAGGACATCCCCTGAGGAAAGAATAAGACAAGACTGAGGAAAAGAAGAAACCAATGAAATGGCGGTAGGTACAAATTTATTCAGTCTACATTTATAACTGTCGGAGGAAGGAGAGAAATGGTGAAATTGTGGTAACTTGAGTGGCCAAAAAGTCAAATGCAGAACAACACGTAGAGGGTAGGGGAAGTAAGTGCAACCGTAGTCACTAAGTTAGCTACTACCACTCTAGGAAAGAGCAGCACTTAATAAAACCTCAATATAGAACAACTCGATCTCAAGCTTTGAAAACTTTCCTCTCCCTCCGGGATTTAAGGGCTATTCCTTGAAGTTACTGCTGACTTGTGTGTACACAAGACACGTAGAAACCAACTCACTCCAGCTGAGTAACAGTGGACAATGATATCCCATACGAAGTCCTTTGGAAATAAAAACCTTTCAAAGCACACAAGACAGAAAATTTGGTCTACACATTCAGAAGAGATAACATTCTTGAACTTTTTGTGTAGAATAGAAGTTATTCTAAATAATCCACCATTTTCTGTTTAAAGAAACTTAATTATGTCCAAGAAAAACTAATATTCTATAGGTACACCCACACATGTGCAAAAAATGACAAAAAACAGCTTGAAAAGGTTTTTCCGAAGGGTTTCAAGAGTTGAGTTTGTATTCTTGCACTACTGCTCCACCTCTGAAGCATAGGATGGAACACAGAAACACTGAATGCAGGAGAGATCCAAGAACTCAAGTACGCAAACCATGGAAAAAAATCTTTATGTCATGCAAACAGTTTTTTAGAGCAGAAGGTGTACAACATCCTAAGATAAAAAGAAGGTTTCTTTTCTTTAGTTTAGCTCCAAGAGAATAAGGCAGGTGAATAAGAAGAGGATCTTGCCTAACAAGTATGGAATCCAGCAAAGTCACTGAGCGATGAAGGCTGGCTGCTGTCACTTGGGAAGCGCCACAGGTTTGGGACTGTGTCCTCTGCTTGGCTGGGAATGCAACACCTTCCTCTTAACTTGTTTAGAATCATCAGTGGTTTAATGTCACTTGGCAGAAAAGGCAGCATATCAGTTAGTAAAAATGGGTAGAAACTGAATTTTTTTTGCCATTTAGCTTTGGAAAACTGTTTAGCCCAGGAGTAACTGCACCCATGTGAGTTATCGTTTTGTTTCAAATCAGTTGAAGTCAGTCCCCTGTTCATCCTCCGTTGCACTGGTTTGCACTGCAGCATCATCTTGGAGCATGCAAAGTGGCTTTTTTTTTTTACAAAACAGAGCAGAAAGATGTACTCAAGGAGGGCATCCATTGCATGAACTGCTGACGACAGGTGTATTTGGACCATAGGTGAGACCAGAGCTTGTTGAAAATAAAAGCCCCCCAAATCTGTACAGTGCTGTCTTCAGGTCCTCAACACAAAAGCACCATCTGTCTTTCCTGCTGAGTTTCTGGGGGAGGCCACTCTACCTGCTAGTGAAAAATGCAGCTACTGCAGTTCAAACCACACAGGCACTAAGAGCTGTCCAATTGCCAGTCCACTTAGCCCAGCATATGGGAAAAAATTAGGCTACAAATGAACATGTTTCTTCTTAGTTGTGCCTTTAGGCAACAGAAAAAAGTTGGGATAGGAAAGCCTGAAAACAGATGTTCTGCACCCCCTCATCCATACAATTTATAGAGTCCTGTTTACTTCTAGTAGCCCTGCTCATACACATAAGCTTACTGAAAGCAATTAAATCATAATATGTATTTTAAATTAAATTGAACCATGACAATTTTGGTATCCAGCTCCAATCATCTTTTAAGAGAGTTTGCACTGCCAATGGATGGAAAATATGTGTGTAATTTTGATAACGCTTTTGCTGACAAAGTCATTTAATTGATGGCAGTGAAATCTGAGACTGGAAGTGAACCATGCCAGGCAAAATAATTATTGCCTTCTATAATTTTCCCCCCAAAGGCCACCTGCATTATTTATATGATCTCTTAAAAGGTGCATATTTTTAAGTAGTTTAGTTACATTTTGAGAATGACCTATTCAAACCAAAACAACATTTTTCTAACTCTGGATTATAAATGTCATATAAAGTGTATTTTTATAATTCAAAATGAGACCTATGAATGGCAGTCACCTAAGTGTGAGAAGGGAAACAGAGATATGCTGGGACTTAAAGTGCTCTGTTCTGACTTCTCTTGATTATTCCTGTGTTTGGCTTGTATGGTCTGGCTGGCTTAAGGTGTATACTTCATCAGATCTCTTAGCTTAACTTTCCCTGATGGTCTTTTAGGCAGTACAGTTTTGCCACACGGTTTTTTATACCCTTGTGTGAGAAGTGCTGCTCTGCATTGATAGACAGCTCTGATCACTTAACCCATGTTTAATTTTCCTGGAATGTGGAATTATTCAAAGTAGGGCACTCTGCAGAGCCCTCCTCTGCAAGGACAATTTCTCAGTGCACAGTAATAAAGAGTGAAAACAAGTAATCAAATCCTGCCATGAGCTTTCAGTGGCATTCCTTAAACTATTTTAAAGGTCTGTCTTCTCTTCTTCTTAGAGCATATTCCCAGAGTTGCTTCAAATTGGGATTTCATTTTTGATCTAAGAAAGATTGCTCTTGCCATTTCTTTGTAGTGATGATGTCTCAGAAGTTATTCCCACAGAAACTTCAGCAATAAAAAGTCTTCCGAATACAACAGGAGTAATACTAAATCTTAGTTGCAACAGATATGATAATTGAATAATAATGATTTTTTTGACAGTGGTACTTAAATGGCTCCTGTATAGAACTATTAAAATTTTTGTTTGCCATTTTCAAAGGTATTTCTCAAAGCTGATGAATCTAAGTCTCATTGACACTTTTCTCAGTCTGATTAGTTTTTGTTATAGCAGCTTGAGTGCAAACCAGAGGTGCTCAGCATTTTTGGAACAAAATCCTGTAGCTAAAGATGGATTTATGAATCTGCTGTAGGCATCAGGGCCCTTCTGTTCTGTCATAGGTTATTTTATACATTATAATGCTGAATAAAAGGAAGGCCTTGAGATACAAGTACTACAGTGAAAGTTGCATCCAAGCGCAATCTGTGAATATATGTTAGAGAATATTTCCATTTTTGTGTTTTAGATCATCAGTTATTTGTCACTGGAAAGCTGACATGAGAAAGCAAGCAGAACATTGTCGGAGTAAGAATGTATGGATCAGGAAAAACAAAGAAAAATAAATGATCCTCTTAATTTCTAGAAATAAATAATTGTTCTCTAAATGTGTATGGCTCTCTAAGACACAGTATGTGCTTTAAAATGTTAAATCCAAATTATTTCAAAATTTAAGTCAGCGATGTAGGTGCATGCTTTACCTGCCACTGAAATCCTGAAATGGGCTTACAGATATCTGGGAGTTGAACATGTTAGGGATGATGATCTGTACATGGCTGTGGAAGCAGCCCAGCAGTAGGGACCAAGTAGAGCCACAGTACTCATTGGTCACTACTGTAAAATTGAGACACATTTTTAAAACCAGACACATTTGTCCTGTCTCTGAAATTCAAGGGGTTTTCTAATCATACACCTTGTTCACATCCAGGCTCATGCCCAGGGGAGAGCTGTAAATCTTTCTGCACTGGTTATGATGCCTCTTTGTGAATAAGAAAGTAACTGAAGTCCAAATTATTTGTTGGCTTTGGCCTTCTGCTTCATGGTAAAAATCAAAACACGTCGCAGGAAGAATTTCCATTTTATTTTTCTTGTTCAGTCAGTTTTATGGATCATTGGGTTATTTAGCCATACAGTACTCAATCTCCTTATTTTTCTAATGAGAATTGACTGTCAATGTCTAGTTTCTATTTCCTTATTCTTGTTTCATAATAGAAATAATGAAACTTGTGACATGATGATCATCAACTTTCCTTAATAACTTTTTGAAGAACTGTAAAAAAACGTCCAAAGGGTTAAAAGGTTTTTCCTCATGCATGTGTGGTTAGGTTCAAAAAGAATTTTAAGGAAAGTTGGAGAGCAGCATTTGTTTTTGCATAATACATGCTGTAAAATGGCATGAAATCTTTCTCTTAACTTTCTTGTCTTCTTGAGTTTAGACTTTTAACATGACTTTTTGGGAGGGTTCAGTGTGGGTTTTTTTGGTTTTTGGTTTGGTTGGTTGGTTGGTTTTGGTGGTGGGTTGTGCTTTGTTTTTTTTTTTTGGTGTGCAGAAAACTGAGTTGAATTATTGCAATTTATATCACTGAAAGAAATAGATTTGTACTGGACACAAAGGCAGCTTAACTTATTGTAAGAAACAGAGAGTTATCATCTTTTCCAATCCTTCCTTAGCACTATATAAGTATTTTTAGGGACTCAGATTCCTTCACGGTGCAAATGAATTTGGAACACTGAGGCTGTGACTGAAGACTTGAAAAATAACATTACTGCAATATTCATTTTCAGTAAAACCAGTCAGACAAGAGGATGATTACCATTTGCAAACAGTCATGAAGCAGTGAATTAATTTTATGAAAGTATGATAGACTAAACGGCTTCAAAATGATCGTTATCAGCACTGCATATAGCAGTTCTTAATCTATATTTTGAATATATCTTTATTTAACCAGGACAAAAAAAGCTGCCTAAAATTCCTTTTGACATAGAACATAACAAGATAGCAATTTCTGCAAAACTCGTAATTCTCAGGGAAATTGTTAACCAATTATAAACATAACACAAAATATCACTGGCTATGATGTATTTTAAACACAATTATGATAATAAAGCATAATCAAATATGTGCAAGCAGTAGCAATTACTAGTGCATATCATTAAGCCATCTGCTAATTAATCCGGAGCAATAATATGGTTTATTTAATAAGTTCCAGCATTTCTCTTTGAAGATGTGTGCAGAAAAATAAGTGGTTTATGTCTGGTGAAGCAGGAAATGATTCTATGAGACTAGAGTTTTGCTGTAATAACTTGGAAACTCTCAGATGTTTTTTATTTAATTGTGTCACTACTGCAATAATTTTAAATATCACCAGGCTGCTGGGAGCAAAACCTGCAAGAACAAAAATATGGGAGATGCTTTTGAGTATAAGGCAGTTTAAACAAATTGATCACAGGAGAGGTCAACTCCAAGGCCTAAAATGACTGGAGAAACTCCTCTTGATTTCAGGCGACTGCATATGGCATGGGAACACTCAGTACCATCAGATATGAACTTGTTTAGTTTTACTACAGAATTCAGTAGATTTATGTAACTGTTCCATCTAGCTAAATACCTTGTAAATAGTGTCTTTAAGTATCTATCAAGCATTTTTTGCTGTCATCCTGAAGTTTGCTGCTACATATACAGGATGTGTTTTGTTCTTATCTGCTCATGTGAATATTTACTCTCAGTTTCCTTATTTTCTCAGTGAAAAAAATCCATTCCACCAAGCAAAAAGGACTACCTTTCTGTAATGAAATAAAATATTTAGAGCACATTATAAGTTTAGCACTTCCTAAAGATTTAGAAAATATTCTTTAAACAGCACATTAATACACCCAGTGCCAAGTCTTTTGACATGGCTTCATTTTCTTAAAGAAGGAAAGACATTGCAATTTAGTGCTTTATGAATTTTGTAGCGTTTAACCTGCTACATCTATAAATGCAAAATTAGCAGTATTTGTTTTAAAAAGGGACAGCTTGTGCAAACCTCAGGGATAAGGAGGATTAAGTGATACTTTCACCAATCAAGATGACATTGCTTTTATGGAGAAGGCAAGAGGGGCTGTAAGGGAGCAAGAAGGAGAAAAATGAACTTCCATTGCTCTTGAAGAAAGTCCTGGGCAGATCTATCAGTTGGCAAGTCAAATGCAGAAAGTGTCATCTGATAAAAGGCTGTGGTCTGATCCATCAAATCCTCTGAAACTCTGCTGAAGAAAATATGGTGCAAAGAGAATAATTTCAGATTTAACCCACCGTATGGGTAGAAACATTTCATATGGATTTTATCTGACAGTAAGATTAAATCAGCTAAGTTAGAAAAGGAGCACTTGAGTTTTCATGGTCCTTAACTTTTTCAAATAAAGGAAAAATATGACCTTACATGTCTTATTCATTTGGACAAGAGAGCCAGAACAGTCAGGGTTTCAGGCTGAATATAAAGCAAAGAGAATTTACAGCAGAAAGTGAGCTGACTTTGCATTGCTCATAGTGATGGATACTGCTGCTGCCTAACAGTGTGCCCTGCTTGTTACTCGCCACTAACACCTTCTGTGAGGTGTATCACTTCTACTGGCTAAAATGAGTCCAGCTGTTGTTTTTAAACCCAACCCAACTGATCTGATCACAGGCATAAGGCAAACCCGACAACAGAAGGTCATGGTTGCCTGGTCTATGGCATCAGGCTGTGAAGCAAAGCTAGGCTGAGCCAAACTCCAGTGACCAGCTCACAGACCTTGCACAAAACTGGTAGGACTCATATTCACTTTGTCTTCCTCAACAGTCTCCTTGCAACAGTTATTTAGGCACTGAGACCAACATGCAGGTGCACAAGTCTAGGTGAACGAGCCAACACACAGGGGAAAGGAGACATCGTCCAAGCCATGTCCGTGCTGGGTGGCAATCTGGAGACAGCTCCTAGCTGGATTTGCGGAAGCAGCCTCTGTGTGCTTCCATTCAACTCCCTGCCTGCCTTCTTGTTCCTCACCAGGCAACTTCTCACCTCCTGTAGCAGGCAGGGTAGCTGCACAGGAGCGTGCCCAGGATAGGAAAACCACGCCATGCCAGATTTCCCCTCTTGCTTCTTTGCGAGTGAATAGTGTTAATCCACTTCATTTCACTCACGTCTCATGAGATGATGGAGTACAATCACAGGTAGAATGTGCCCAGTCACACACAGGACTTAAACAGCATTATGTATATTTATTCTTTTTACTTAAACACAACTTTCCCTCTGGTTTTGAATCCTTCATAGTTACGTAAAGCCATTTTAATCAAAAAGTAGGAGATAATACAAATACCTTAGAAATGTGCAGTGAGCTCACTACAGAAGAGTCAAAGTAAGCTAGCAATTACAGCAGAAAAATGAATGCTTTATGCAAAGCATTTTTCTTTGTGTGTAAGATAGGTCTAGTAACAATAATATAAAAAATGTATCTCCATCATTTGATGTCTCAGTCAAAATCAAAAATACCATTAAAAATATTATTTTACTGCTGTCTGGTACTTAAAAAGGTGTCAGCTTCCACAGCTACTAGGGAAATCAAACAGCACATTTTTAAACTGCAGGTTTCTAGATTAAAACAAAATATTGCCATTGGCACTTTATGCAAATCAAAGAAAAAGAGAGGGTTTATTCAGTAAATAAAGCCAAAATAGACAAAATATTAAATGCAGCTACAATATGGTCGTAGTTCTTCATGGCAAAAATCTCCAGACTTGTATAACTTAATCTGTACATAGGAATTTTGATAAGAATTTCAAGCAATAGAAGAATTATTTGAGGGGGCTGAAGTGAAGGAAAACCTTGTGTGTTATGAGCTGTTATTCAGACTTGAAAACATGCAAGCTTGTCACTTTTTAAAACCAAGGATATTATGCCTATCCAAGGCTTCCACTCATCTCCTTGGCCACTCACTCTTTTCTGCATTTACCTCTGCAGTAACTGTCTCAGACAAGTGAGATATGATGTGTCGTCTCCAAAGTAAATAAATGGATAAATTAGTGTTTTGGTTTCTTCGTTCCCTAATGGTTGTAGGGGAGTCTAACATTTCATCTTCATTTTCCACAGTAGTTCAAAGGAAATCTTGCAAACAGTGAAGACATTTTTTGGGAGCTGTTACTCTGTGGTAGAGACAAGCCAATGTTCAAATCTGGATTTAGAGGCTCAGACATTTGGGACACATTTGGGGCTTGTGAGCAGGTTTTTACACATTCCAAAGGCAGAAGCAAACTTGAGAATTTGGGTTTAAGCTTGAGCTTTGGTGCCAAGGTCTGTTCAAAGGGGGAAGGGAATGGGCTCTCTGCATAGATGATTTCACTGCTTACAGTGATAGTATATTTATGAAAAAAGCTTTCATGCCTCCCTTCAGTTTTCCTCTGTCCTCATTTTTCCCTCATTTCTCTTCCACTCTGAAAACATAACAATAGACAAATGCATATTTTTTTTCAAATTCTGCATAGAGCCCAATATGCAAACGCATTTATATGCAAATCAGTTATATAAAAATGCTGCATGTTATCTCCAAGACCCCCTCAGAAATGAAGCGTTTATTCCTCAGCAGGTAATACTCAGTCAAATGTTCCAGTGATTTTTGTATTGAGTCTGAAGTGAATTATGGAGAACTGTTGAGGGTGAGAAATGACCTTTAAGCCCATTAAGTACATTAGAAGCTGATTGTCACACAGCCTTCCATGATGGTAACTAATTGCTTCCAAAGCAACCCCGGCACTTCTGATATATTTTTTTATTATTATCATGAATCTTGTCATTTTATGAATTCCTTATTCTTTGATTAAAAATATTGTTCTCTTTTTAGTTAGCATTCTGTTTTCATGTTCCATGTTTCTGTTTTCGTCCTATCATCCGTGCTATGATTAAAGATGATGCATTATCAACATTAACTTATCATACATCATTTAACACTCAAGATAGTTTTTTCCCCTTTTTTATATGTCTTCTTTCCCTTCTTCTTCATTTTTCTAAATGCTATGAATACATGAATTTTCAGTTCAGCCTTATTTTTCTTTAAAAATCAACCAAAATTTTTAGTCTATCACCTTTTTTTTTCTTTGAATGTTGCATTATCACCATTGACATTGAAAATACAGGAACAGAAATCAGCTTTAGAAAGATTTTTATGCTTGGTTGGAAAGAAGTCAATGCGCATTACATGGTAGGCATTTTACTTCATTTTAAAAGTAATGGTTTATTTCCTCATTTTTCTGTGACCTTTAAACTCTCAGAAAAAAAAATTAAGTAGAAATTCATGTCTGTCAAAAGTCTGATCTAATTGCTTAGAGATATTTTGTAGCCCTCTTGTGTAAATCCAGGTGGAGGAGGTACTCTGGATTTTGGATGAGCTGGAGGAAAAAGGGAAAGCATAAACTGTGGGTAATTGGTAAGCTGTGATGGTGCCCTGAAATGATTCTCAGGACATACTGTAGGAAGGGTAAAACCAAGTTCATTTATCATCACTGATAGAAAAATCTGTGCTGCCACCAGCCTGATCCACCAGCATTTGTGTGGAAGGAAGCAGTGAGCTTTCGCTCCTTTCTTGCAAGCTGGGACGTGACTGGCACAAGAATCCCTCTCCCACATTGAGTATTACCATATTCTGCCTGTATCCATGAAAAAAAAAAAAGTGTGGGTACTATTTGAGCAGGAAAGCATTGCTTAGCATAAATGAATTTATAATTCCTCCTTGCCTGTACTTGGTGAAATATGACAGGAGACAGCTCTGGAACAGCTTATAAGAGCATATTCAGAAAGAGTCACTAGAATAGCACACTATTAACCAAATTTCAGATATGAAAACAAGGGAAAAACAAAGGAATAAATATTTAAAGATGTCTAAATGAAGAGGAAGAAGTATACTCCTTGAGTCTTTAAAAAGCATAAATGCCTACAATCTGCCCTGCATAGAAAAAGAGAGCTCCAAAACCACTTGCCACTAGAGCTGCAGGTTCTGCAAATCTCTGGAGATACTGTAAATTTTATCCGAACTTGTAAATACCAATTTCAGTGCTGCTTCACTAGGAATCTGTTACTCTGATTTGAAATCTCTAGGTCAGATCCTTGATTAAAGAATAGCAATACATGGAAAAGGGGATTTTTAGATGTGGTTATGAGCTGCTGTCTTTGCACCCTTTGGAACCCGGAATGCCATACTGCTGTGATGAGCGGGTCTTGGAAATTGTTGAAGTTTTTAGGAGATTACTTCTTGTCACAGTGAGACAACTGGGAAATATGCCCTACTGGGCTTCCCATTTGTGTCCTTATGAGGGATGTGGTGGTAGGTGGCTGTCTTGGCCACAGAGGTGATAAAATGGTTTAGTTAAAAATTTTCAGATGTATGATACAAAGAAATCACACAGAACAGGAAGTTGCTACCCTAGACTTCAGGGGAGCAAACTTTAAGCTGTTCAGGGAGTTACTTTGCAGTGGACCCTGGGAGTCTGCTTCAGAGGGCTTAGGAGCCCATGAGTGTTGGGCAGTTATTAAGAACTACCCTTTAGAAGCACAGGAGCAGGTAATTCCACTGTGTCGTAAGTCAAGCAGGCGAGACAAAAGACCACTTGGCTAAACAGTGAACTCAAGAGGAATACAAAATTGCATGAACTCTGGAAGTGAGGTCAGGCTTAGCAGGAAGAGTACAGAGCTGTGGTTTGCATCGCAAGAGAGATTATAGGCTCAGTTATAGTTGAAATGTGCCCGTGTTGTGCAGGATGACAAGAGGGACTTTTAGAGAGGACACCTGGGAATGGTTCAAAGCAGCACCAACGGAAGTTTGGAGTGGACAATAGAAAGCATTTCTTTACCAATAGGGTGGTAAAACCCTGGAATAGGCATCCTAGAGATGCCCCAAACCTGACAGTGTTTAGAAGGCATTTGGACAATGTCCTTAATAACAGGCCGTAACTTTTCATCAGCCTTGAACTGTCTGCAGTTGGACTAGTGATAGTTGTAGGTCCCTTCCCACTGGAAGATTTTGTTCCAATCTATTTATCCAGAAAGAACATAACAAGCTTTGAAGAGACATCAGTTAAAAGACATTAGTTATGACTGAGGAAATATTTATACTGCAGTACTTGCCGTGGAATCTGAAGCAATTCAGATCTGCCCTACTCTCAAATGCTCTCCTGGGCCATTGTCAGTTAAATCAGGATTCTTAGTCTAGCGCTTGGTCTGGTCCTGTACAACAGTTCTTACAGTACAGTCTAACCTTAGAATTTGACTCATCTAATTTCAATCTTTATTTTTGTTGCTTCAAAAAAAGGTTTCACCAGGGCCAGGATTTGTTAACTGTTAAATTTTGCAACAGGGCTTGCTTGTTTTCTTGAGAGTTACAGTCAAAATGGCCAAGTGTTTTGGAGCATCCTACAGTTTGGACACAAAGTATTACAAGAAGCTAAGTTTTATGAAGTGCCTTGGGTTGAATTTTAGGTTTGGGAAAACAAGCCATCATATCCAGCTTTGTTACTAGGTATTTTGTACAGGGACACAAAGCCCTGCAGCTTTCTGGTGTACCTAGATGCTATGCCTAACTTCCCCCTGAAGCAACACTTCATCATAAAAATAGAACTAATATATATCCTTCCAAATCAACTTGCAATTAGTCAAAAAGTGGATCTCATTTCCTCACTGAAATGACAGTAAACTTGACAGCTTTCTTCTACAGTGTCTGTCATTGTTCCTCTCTACATTCTCACTCCCTAAAAGCAAAGCATTTAAAATAGTCAAGTATTTTATGATGTTCTCTAGATATACATTTGGGCATAGTAGGTGTGAGTTCTTAAAAAGCATGATCCATATAAAAATGATATTTCTTTTATGACATCCAGCAACAACATTAGACTGAGATGAGAATGAAAATAATCACCTAAATAAGTGCTGCAGGGGGTGTTGAAAGCAATAGTTACCACCATTCAGGGAACTTCAGTAAGACTAAAATTAGTCACAAGTGCCTAAGGAGCTCTCCTGTGAATTCTGTTCTTTACAAACTCCACTTCTTCAGGTACAACAGCAAAGGCATATTTCAGTCTGAGCACACCTCTTCCACGTGCCAGCACTAAATTCCACATGCCGGCTTGTTTTTTTGCATCCTCATTAAATTCTTCTGTAATCCATTCTTGTCCTACAAGTATCGACTTTAAAAATCCTCCTGCTTTTGTAATCTATAAATTTTGATGCACTCCATATCAAATCAATTTCTAAATCACTAATATAAATGTTAAATAGAAAATAGCTTCGGGCAACCTCATCTGTCATATTCTGCCAGAAGAATCTTTTGTCATTTATTATGATCCTTCAGGGGCCTGCTTACTACCCATTATTAATCCATTTTTCCTGACCAGTCTTCATAATTCCCACATGACTTTTCTTACTAGTTTCTTACGATCTATATTTGGAAAAGCACTGCTAATATAAATGCAAATCCACTTTGCACTGTTAACTTGTTCACCATATCAGATAGAGATCATACTGTTCTCTATGATATGTTTCCAGTTTCATGCTGACACCACCTAATAACTCTTTACCTACAAATTCTGTGCTGTATGAAGATGTTATCAAATCTCAGGCAATATTAAACATTGGCATTATCTCCTTTCTTAGCCTTTGCCAGAATGACAGGGTTAGTCCTCTAGTTTTTGCTAACATGATGATTTCTTGTGATTCTGAATGGAAGGTCAGAGACATCTCCCAGCATCTCAAGTAATTCCTTCTCTGAACCAAAGTGATTTCCCTTTCCATGTTTCTTAGCAGCATCACACTTTCTCACTTGCTACAGGTGCTGCTTACGCCATCATGTTCCAGGAGACAATCAGGATCAGCTAACTATTCTCCCTCTTTCAACATCTGCAAAGATCAGGCATGTAAAGTGGGCGTTTAATTATCCTGCCATTATCCGATCACCAAAAAATGATCGTTTAATTGTTTTAGCATGAAATTGTAGTGCTTGTCTCTTACAAATATTCATTTATCTTACCTCCTGCTAATTATGTTGACTTTCAACATCTACAAAAGCACTGTGTAGAGAGTGAAGAGAACAACCATGACAGCTGCTTGGGGATGTTCAGGACCTCAAATTCCAGTTCTAAATTATTGTAGAATAAAGATTTTACTCTTATTACCGAAGCAGTGGTCGTCACTCCTTAGCTAAGGTTAACATGCTAATGGAGGTGTTTGATGGGTTTGGAATTTCACGGTGAGGAAAGAGAAGCAGACAGCATCTGGAACAGATTGGCCCTTTAGGATCCGCTAAGGTAGATTTCTCACCAGGACAGGTAAGCATCGATCCACTGCACTGGGCCAGGTGTTACACAGCCAGTCAGCCTGGGGTACAGCACTGCCCCAGCCCTGGGCTGCAGGGGAGAGAGGCTATGTGCAGGTGCAAGAATGGGAGGTCTTCCCATGGAGTGAAGGAAAAGTGTATTTCTTCCTTCTTCCTTCTTCCTTCAAGCACATGGGAGATTTTCTTCAGATTCAGACAGCTCAAGACTCAAGGGACAACTGAGGAGCAGGCTAACTCTTAGGGTGACATGGCCCCTGAAAGAGTAAAGGGGATTGCTAAATGCACAACCCTTCACTGTCCAAACCTGATAAGGATGTGAAAAATTTTCTATAGTGAGTGAATGTGCATATGCTCTACCCCCACTTCCTTTTCCATATATAGTTACAGTACCTCTCCCTGCTACTATAACATATGCCTATTTGAAGTACAGTGCAGCTGTTATTTTAAGAAGCAAAGCTGTTTAACTGGGTAATTAAACAGAATATTGTTTCTACCATTTATAGAAGATTTTTTTAATATTTAAGGGAAAAGAAGACAAGTCACAATACATGCAATTTCCAGCCAAAATGGTGCATACTTATCCTTTAGTAAGAAAAACTGGCTGATTTTTCAAGAACTTATTGAAATCTCAGGAGTTAACCATCTTGCTGTGCAGGAAGGGTGGGGATTTTGGCAGAAGCTATGCTTGGCTAAGAAGGCAGAATCTTATTGAACTAAAGCTCAAAAAGGAAATATCAAGACGTAGAAGAAGGTACAGGCAAAAAAAAAAAAAATCGCCTAGGTACTTAGGGATGAAACCAGGAAGACCAGTGCTTGTCTGGAGCTCAGAGGGGTGAGGGGCATTTAAAACAATAAGGGTCTTTACAGTCACAGTATTGGCAAAACAAAACTCAGGAAAAAGTATGGATTCACTGATGACTAGAGAGGACTACAATGAACAGTGTGGAAAATAATGAAGCACTGAATGTCTGCTTATATCAGTAAGCAAAGCCTTCTCCCAGACCTCAGTGTTTATCAGCAGAGTTTGAGAAGGGGAAGTGCAAAAAGCAATGGAAAAACAATATGTTAGAGGCTCTTTAGAGAAGCTGAATTCATTGTGATCTATGGAGATAATGGGATTTACATAAGGATTGTGGCAGAACTTGTGGATGGGATGGTGATATTATTATCATCATCTGTGAAAAAGAGTGGCAAACAGGGCAGGTCTCTTCTAAGTGGAAGAAGTCTAATGCCTGTTTTCAAAAAAGGCAGGGTGGAGGACCCAGGGAGCTGCAGACCAGTCATCCTCCATTCAGTTGCTGGGAAAATCATGGAGCGTGTTCTCTTGAAATCCATTTCCAAGCTTGTGAAGGAAAAGAAAGTAATTAGGAAGAGTCAACACAAATTTAGCAAGGGCAATTCTTGTTTAACCAACACTGTGGCCTTCTGCAGAAAAGTAATTGCTGATATGGATGAGGAGAGCATGGTAATATTAATGAACATTGTTTTCAGTGAGGCTTTTGACACTGTATCTCACAGTATTATTGCTTGTAAGCTCAGGAGGTGTGAAAAGGACAAATAAACTGCTAGAAACTTGGCTGGACTGCAGGCATGGAAGGTAGTCATCAGTGATGTGATGCCTGGCTGGTGGAGGGTGATAAGTAGAATAGCCTTCTAGTACATCAACACTGGGGTTCATATTGTTCACGGTCTTCATCAATGACCTGAATGGTGACACACACATCATTCTCAGCAACATTCACAAATTAGGGGCAGTGCTCAATACAACAAATAGCAGTTTCAACCCAGAGAGACCTTGTGAAGTTTGAGAATTGGGCTAACAGACACCTTGCAAGGTTTACCAAAAAGTACAAAGGCCTGCAAACAGAACGGGAATTCCCACTCATTGGTACAGGCACATGATGGGCTGGACAGCTGACCTGCTGAAAAGGACCTGAAATTCCTGCCAAAAAGGTCAGTAGAGTGTACTCCTGGGTGAATATGAACCACGAACATGCTCTCAGCCCAAAAAGAGGAAACTGTGAATAAGTTTCATTAGGAATATTATGGTTCGGCAGACTGGGGAAAAAGTGTTTCCCTCTACTTTGTTATGATGAAGCTACATCTGTAATACTGGGTTCAGTTTTGGTTCTCACATTTCAAAAGACATGGTGTGGAAACAGAAGAGTGTGAAACAGTGGGTTTTCGTGATGGTCAGGGACCTAGGACACGTGAGCTACAGAAATAATTTCTGAGAGGCTTTTTTATAACACAGAATCACAGAACAGCTAGGGTTGGAAGGAACCTCTGAAGATTAGCTAGTCCAAACCCCCTTTCCAAAGTCTGACTAGAAAAGGCCAGGGCTTGCACATGTTGGAGGTTGGACTATGAGAACTCTAGAGACACCTTTCAACTAACAATTCCATGATAAACTTATTCATGGCTACAACTTTTGTGTAAATTTATTACCAGGAACTGAAACATAACGATAACAGCAATCCCTAGATTAGGGGGGTGTACAATTTCTTCTCTCTTACTTTGTGTTGCACAGTAGTCTTGGAGGCCTGCAAATCTGAAGAGATATGGCAGTTGGGTCCTGGCTGTTGAACAGCCCTATCTGAAGGGTAACAAGTTGGAAGTCTTAGCCTCCTTCAAACAATGGCAAATCTCCCTTTAAAAATATTTTTATACAAACATATAAAAATAAATCTAACAAAAAAAGAGAACTAAAGGATAACAAGATATGGTAAGACGTATTTTGTACTAATCTCTGTTAGTACATGGAAAAAGATTAAAATATTATCTTCATTTTTCAGAATATGAAAGAAAGATAGAGATATGTGCCCCATATAAGGATCCTAGGAAGGTCTTGACCAACTCTATAATATGAAGGGACAATGACAGACAGTAGACAGAAAGTCTCTCCTGGCAGATAATGATTTAGTTTGAGTTGTTCACTCTTGTATTGTTACTGCTGGTGATGATCATAACCCTCTGTGAGTGCAAAGCAGTTGATATTCAGAGAACTGCAGCTGATGCAGCATGCTGTAGTACCTTTCCAGAGTGACTATGGTTTCCATACCTCATGGCAATTTGCCTCTCCTCTGTACTCCCACACAGAGCAGATCCAAAATTATTGTCTTTGTTCTGAATGTGGTCAATGCTTCGAGTGAATTGGTGTCTAAATGTACATCTACAGTGTATGTGGAGGAAATTGAGCTGATTTTTAAACACATTATGTAAATGTAATCAAACTAGTTGAGAAAAGAGAAAATTAGCTCATGTGGAAATATGTGATATGGCAGCTGCAGCCGGATTAATTCAACTTCCTAAGCTACCTGAAGAGCTGCTACATTTTACTGCAGTTTAGACTTCTAAGATAAGCCCTTATGCATCCACAGTTCCAGTGAGAGCTCTGCAATGGGGTAATCTAGGACAGACTTGTGATAAGGCTTCAGCGTGAGGCCAAGTTTTCCAGAAAGGAAGATAAAAGATATTTTCAAGATGGTCAATGTGTTAAATGCTGAGTCATTCTGGAAATATCTATGGATGAAATAATCACAAGCATATACAGGATGAGGACTCAATCAAATTAAAAAGTACCCTTCACCAGTGATCAAGTCTCACTGCAGCTGCATTTAAATTACATGACTCCTCATGAGACATACTGCTGTGAGGATGAAATCATTGGGAGTTTTTCAGGTTTCCATTGGATTCAAATATTCTCCTGGGAAGGACAGGTTGCTATACTACTGAATTTCTAACATTGCCATCCACAACAGCATGACAACTATTGCTGCAACATCACCTCTGGGGAATTAAAATGTAAACATATCCCATTCATGCTCATTAGATTTAAAAATGGAGTAAGGATATGAAGTATAGAAATATGTAGATGACTATGACTGTGGCATAACTCGTGTTTCAGATGCAATATTAGTCTAAGGCTAATTCAATTCAGATGAAAAATTGAATCATAGAATAGAACTGTAGAACCAGCCGGGTTGGAAAGGACCTCTGAGATCATCAAGTCCAACCCCTGATCCACTACCACCATGGTTACTAGACTATGGCACTAAGTAATTGTCTTCAAAATGATACTTACATAAATGCATAGTTAGGTCCTGAATCAAGTGTTATTTGTAGGGAGTGACTGTCTAGTCTTGTCAAACACAGTTGTTTTCTTTGTCTGTGGGACTGTCAGGAGGGAGACCAGAAGAAAATCAGAAGTTGAACTTTAGGCTTTCTCTCTGCCTCCACTGTCATTCCCCAGAACCACTTGCAAAGCAATTGCCAAACCCAGAATGATATTCGAAACATGTGGATTTCAAATTATTTTAAGACCACAAGCCTCAAGTATAATTACATCAGTATAAAGCACACTGGTAATACTGTTGGCCAATAACCTGTGTTCTATACATGGATTAGTTTGGACCCTGTGAAAAGTGGAGCTGTGATGCCTCCTACAGGCCCTGTTTATGTCTCTTATTTCTACCTGCCGTGTCTCACAAAAGTTGCCATTAGATCTTTGAACTATTAGTGCAGACATAATGATGGTAAAGAGTGCCTCAGATAAAGTCTCTGATATGAAAGACGAGGAGTTATTTAAATTTAAATGAAACTGAAAGTGATGAAAGCAGACTCACAAATATATGTCCAACAGGAGCAATGTATGCATTTTGTCTTATAATCCTGCTTACCAAATGGATATGGATGTTTTTTTGACAGGTTATTTCATTTGATGTTATAACGAAACTGAATGTGCTTTTTTCATTGATCTTAGTCTAACGACCAAAAAGATTCTTTGATTCAAATGTTGTTCTGATTCAAAACTAACAAATCAGGATCACAAGAATAATTCATTTTTCTGGGGCTGCCTCTTTTCCACAGGCTGTAAATTGTACCAGACATAACTTTAAATTGCTCTAGGGATGAAGAGCCTGATAAGTCATTATGTTTGTAGAAGAATTTATGTCTCAGTACTACTGCATGTGTCTAGCCTTCCTATGCAATTTAGATATGACACTATAAAGCAACACGTTCAAAATATTTAACAATATATATTCTTTATTGTTTAGGAAAAAATAACACCATGTTATCTTGGTATATAAACATTATAGCTTTTAATAAAAGAATTGATCTAACAGTTGCAACCGCACTGTTCATCTGTCACATGCTGGATGTAGGTGTAGCTTTTCCTTTGACCACTATTTTAGAATGGAGCATCCCTGAATAGGTACTATGCAAGTTTTCATGGTTTTCTGAAAACGCTAGGCACAATCACTGATTTGGAATGACTAGGCATATTCTTAGGCTATGCATACTCAGCCCAGCAGTCATCCACCAGTCTGTCCTGTAATTTAAACACGCTCTCCTCAGCAGCAAAATGCTTTCCTGTCTTTGCAAATGATATGCTCAAAGATAAATTTTATTCACATGGATTTACTTAATGCAGACAAGTATATGATCATGATGTTTAACCTTGGACTATTTGTCCCTGAGAAAACACAGGAAAGCTTGTGACAATGCTGGATTTTCATTTAAATAAATACGTATCATGAAATAGCAAATATGTAGATAGTGGGAACTCAGAGCTTTCAAATCATTGTAACCTTAAAAACCAGAATTACCCTGTAATGTTTTTTGCTGGTAATTCAAACAGTTAGTAGGACTGGATGGGAAGCAAACACAGCAAACATCTTTCACAGCTAACAGCTGCCATGCAGAAGGCAAAAACTTCCATTGGGAAACTGAAATGCACAGAAAATGTAAACAGGAACCAATAAGGGAAATCACAGCACAGATGTACATGTGATCATGACACTCCTTGTCTGAGCTGAGAAGATGAAAGAAAAAACCACTAATTCATAATCTAGTTTCTTGAACTCATTCAAGCTTGGATGGACAAAAAAGCCCTGCAGTATAACAGAGATAACAAACGCTAGGCAGAACCTAAACAAGTTTCTAGCCCAGAAAGAGAAAGGACAAAACCCAGGACAAAACACGTAAAAAATGCTCATAGTGTTTGGTACTGAATTTCATCCAAAGTTCCTCTCAGGCTCTGGTTCCAACTTCTGCAAAGAGCTGACTTTTACTACAATATTTTTTCAGGAACATGACTAATACTTGACAGGTTGAAGAGCTTAAGCAAGCAAAGGTGAAGTGACTTGTATGCTGACTGTAGCGCATCCATCCTCAAGAAAAGATGTTTTTTTCATGCACCACCCCTGCTTGCAGTTATCCTGTTACACAGATATCCTAGTTACACAGATATCCTGCCTTTACAGCTGTTATTCACACCCATGTTGTCTGAGAACAACATCAATATTAGATTCTACCACAAATGGAAATGGCTATATGAACGTGTGAAAAGCCAGACCTTTTACTGAGGAAAATGGACAAAAACATTTTAAAATGTGTGTATGGAACAGAAAGTATATGGAGGTTCTTTATCAGGCTGATCAATTTATACCTCTTTTTTCCAGGCATGACTTCGTCACTGTAAGTACTTGTGTCACCTGAGCACTTCTCTTAGCCTGTAAGGTCAACTCAGTCGATAAGGCATTTTGAACAGAAGTTATTTCTGATGCCTTAGAGTTTTGATTTTTTAAAAATTTTGTAGAATTTAGAAGCAGTTGTATAGTGAAGGTAGATTTTAAAGTAGCAGCACATTATCCCTTATCCTTTAACACAGCAATTACACATAGCAAACCCTGTTACCAATTCCCATATCAATTCACCTAAATTCCATTAGCCTGTTTAGTCTCATATTCAAGACAGAGTTGTAGAAAAGACCCCAAAATCTGTGCAAGAAGATATAGCCATAGACACAAGGACCTTCAAGCCTAGACCTCCGGAAGGCCTCCAAGAACAGCACGTGCTCTGAGGAAGATGAAGATAAGGAAGAGGGGGTCCCAAAATCCCCCCAGACTGAATTCCTGAAAGGCGTGTCGGGGGGCAGAATCGGGGCGGTGGCCGGATAGGGATTGGGTGAAAATCATTATAAAAATGGTAAATACCTGTGTTTGGGAGCATACAGTGGTGGTATTCCTAAATGCCTGGGGGCTCATTAAAGCCTTTTTTATCCTTGTCTTCCCTCCTACTAATTTGGCCTGGAGTCTTTTATTCCTCCACAGCCTTTTAGGTAACACTTCAAATGAACTTTTTACAGCACCTGTTAAAATGGTTCCTTGATTTTAACAGCAGATTCTGGGCACTTTGTCAACAAATATAACTTACATCACTATTAAGCATAGCCCAGAAAATTACTCCAGTATTTTCTAGTTTAAGTTTAGTTTTACACAGAGCAAGAATTTTGTTGCAAATTAGTAAAATTTCTGGTTAGCTGCTGTCTAGAATGGATTGTATTAAGAACTGTATTGCATTACACCACACACATTGTGCCAATAACCATATGGAATGAGCATTGTCTTATAAATGTTTTTGGCAGTATGACATTGAACTGCTTGGTGTAGTTCTCAAACCACCAACATAATTAGGATATGCAAGGTATTGATGCAATTTGTTTCTCATTTTTTAACAAAACCCACACAATTCTATATTTTATATAAAACTCATGGGAAAATATTACTGACATATCTGTGAGGATGCTTTGTTTTGGAAGTATTACTTTAATTCCCCAGGAAGTAATTTAATAAAAATGTATTTTTCTACCTCAAGTAGATATCTGAAAAAGGACTATATCTACTGGATACAGCAATCTCCTTATAGTAACAACTGTCAAGGCTCCATCTTTAGTAATAAAAAGCTTAATAAAGTTTACCTTTGGTTAATGATGTTTTCCTTTTCTTCTGATTTTTAACTAAATGCCAACAGCTAATAGCATAATCAAGTCTGCCCCTACCTTACTCCCATAAATATCGATGTTCTTCCCTGTAGAATGCCACCAGAATTGTACCAGATGGGTTTGACATGGTGCCCTTTAGATTCAGATTTTAAAGTTCAGGTAAGTCTGATTCTCCAAAGACCTACCCACTCCCTCTACTTTTGTTCACTCCAGCTAATGCTGTTGAAGTCAATCGAACGTTAATGCAAGTACATCTTTGGGAGGCCAAATGAAATTCCAGATAAATATACTGCCCAGCAACTGCTGCTCAGGGAAACAAAATCAGGCCAGTAGAGTTGGTTTGCTGAAAAAATTAAATTGCTCATTATCCAGGCACACCTGGTAAATATCAAAATACCAAAGTCCTAATGCACTTCTGTGTTACACCAGGTTTATGTCAGGGAAACCCTATATGCCTAAGCAGGGGGCTTTATACGCCCAAAGGTCTAAGGGTCAAATTCCAACCCTTGTGAGCTCCTCCCCTCCTAAACCCAACTATTTTAACACATTTAGTGATTTATTTTCTATTTTAATGTCCAGCCACCTTTGAAGTCATCCCAGGCACCTAAAAGGAATCCAAATCTCATTTACTCAAAAGGGAAATTAATCTTAAGCTTCCGATTTCTACTGCTCAGATGGTCTTTAATAGGTGTTAAGAAACAGGAGAAGGAGGAAGAGAGCAGATCCTCCTTCCTGGAGTGCAGAGGAAGTCTTGCCACACTCTTAGAAGCAAGGATACAGACAGCTATCTTGGGAAGATTGTTCTGGCCTTGCTGAATGAAAATGCTTCATGTGCAATTTCCAGTCATCAGAAAATGTGGGATTTAAAGGGCAAATCTTTATTTCAGGTTTTCCTACTGATGCTTGTGTGCTTTCTTCCTGTTGCTATGTGCCCCATCCCTATGGTGCTGTCCCTTCAGACTTGTTGTGTGTGAGCATGATCTTGCTATAGTTATGCTGTACTATCTAATTTGTTAAACACATTCTAATTGGTCTGGTATGGGTGAATTCTTGAATGCTATACAGATATTCTCACTTTTAGAAGCTGGGATTGTTCCCCAGAACTGTTAGCCCTTTCATGCCTATTGATTTTCTAGGACAGGTCAATCCTCTATTTTTTTCTGGGAGAGAAGTCATCTCATTTTATGGCAGTAATTGCATCAAATATAGAGTGACTTGAAGCTTTTTTTCTTTATTTTGTCTTCATTTTGTTATCCAGATATTCCTCATTGTCCCTTTGGGCAATTCCTGTCACAAACAAAATTATTTTTCCATAGTGATATAACCACAGTCTGCCAACAGGAATCAAAATGTCACTGACTGTCACTGCTGTTATGTGGAGCCTTTTCCAAGGCTACAGATCTGACAAGCCTAAGTAATTGTAAATCTTATTCATAGTCATTGTCCCACTGCAATTAACAGAGGCAACGTTCTGGTCTGAGCTCACAAGTTTGTGTTTTATAGCCCTGTGAGCAGCATTTCAAGGCTTTCCTCAAGTGTATCCCTATAAAGTGAATAAGTCCCATTAGAAACTATTTATCTGACACATATCCTTACTCCAAATTTTGTATAGTCCCATAATGAAAGAGAACGTGGAAAGAGATTTAGGATTGAGTTTGCCTAGCTAACATACATAAGTAATTTGGCAGCTGAGGCTCCACAGAGAAGGATGTAGGCAGGAAAAAACACAGTCTGGAAGGTAATGCATGTTTTTCAAATCCTCATGAGCTTAGGTACTTACTGTCAAGGCCAGCAACTGATGTATGTTATTATGAAAATGATTCCTTCTTTTTTTTCTCTCCAGGATCTGTTTTTAAACACCCATTGGTCATATTGCATATAATCGATGGTAGTTAGTCTTATCAGGCCACAACAACATAAGCCCAATTTTGCAATATAAATTATTATTTAAATGATATTAAGTAGCATTAGCTCTATGGTAACAAGCAATGGCACATTCTGTACAAACAGATAAGCCTGCTCTTCCTACGCCTGTATCCAGGGTGCTGGGCTGAGTTCGTTCTCAGAGGGAGAAGGATATGATTACCAAGATAAAACAAAATCACACTCTATAGTCATTATGGGGAAGAGGGGGAGAGGAGAATGTTAAAAGCCTTTAAACTTCAGGAGGTTAAAGCAGTGTGTGCCAAAAATCGCTGAACATATCAGGATTAATAACAGCTGGAAGCAGGAGCAGAGCTGATTCTCCATTCATGATGCAGAGTACAGCATTTAAGGTGCCAGCATGCTGACTTATCAAGCTTTTTCTTTCTATCCCAACAGCCCTCCTATATAATGGGTGTTGCTGGTGATAAAGAGGGTACACACATGTTAAATAATAAATTAATTTATTTCCTCTGGCATAATCAAAGAACATTGTTTCAATACACTGGATTATGTCTCCAAACCTCAAGGAATATCTAAGGTGTAGCAATTAAGCATAAATCAATTAAAAAACTCCAACAATCCAGGGACATACTCTTAATGAAATAAAAATTGAAAATCAATCTCAGTAATGCAAGAAAACAGACAACTCAGAAAAAGCACAAGGCTTTCAAATAAAAACATATTGCTTTTGAATGAAACCTCCTGCAATAAGATCAGAAAGCGAGTCTCTTAGATCCTTGAGGTGTAAAATCTGAGAGAAGTGGCATGTGAGTGACACTGGCTGATTGAATTTCAAGCTGCATTTGAAGTCAGGACCTTCAACACTAAAATGTATGCTTATCCTACTCTAAATAGTCAAATTCAGCTAATCAGCATGATGGTATGTTTTCATCTTTTGACAGCCAGTAGGGCCACTTCTTTGATGGTGTTTATATACCTTTTGTATGGGTAAAGCAGCCTATTCCAAGTGTTTAAAAACCCCTAGTTTATGTTAATGAGCAAAGTTTTACGATAGATGCTTGCTTGGGTTATGAATTCTAAAAGCATGAACTAAAAAGAATACCATCCGGAGCTGGTATGCATTAACATATTTTAAAGGATGTATGCTAGAAGAGGATGAAACCTTTCATTTTCCTGCAGACTTTCTAGATCTTCCTTCTATCAATTGCTCTATCAGTTCAAGTTAGCACAAAACCTACTTCCATGGTCAATTTCCAGAGACAGAAAGTAGAGCTACTAGTTTCTGATAATATAATATAATATTAGTGCATCTAATGAATAATATTTTCTACATTAAAATCCCAATTATTTTTATATTACACCTATTTTAGAACAGAAACACAACATGGCAAAACATCTTGCTTCAAGATTAGGAGATGGATATACAGCAGATACAGGAGAGCACCCTGTCACCTGACCAATCCCACGGTCCCTATAGGGACACCTGTAGGGACTGACATCATGCTGCTCCAAGCATTAAGCTTGGAGTGCTTAAACAGACTCTAAGACTACGATTCAGTAATAATAAAGTTCAAAAATAGACAAATGTCTACCCCACCACACACATGAATAAATGCCGTGAAAATAGCAAAGGTGATAAATGCAATAGTGTATGATGTAGTGGTGTAAGACTTTATGTCGTTTCTGCAGCCACTCATTCATGTTAGGTGTAACAAGAGTTATATATGGTTAACATAGTGCGAATAAATTCTGGAATAAAACCAGTAAAAAAATGATGTGTTTTTTTTCCCACAAGACAAGCCAGATACTCAAGAGTTTTCCTCTAACCCAAATCACATTTGTAATGAAACACAACTCAGAGCCAGAGCCAGCAAAAAAATCAGTCACAAAACTGTGACTGAAACTGTGACTAATTAACAGCTGGATGGAGAGCAGCTGATCGCAGGAGTTTGCCATTAGAATGCCAGTGTCTCAGTGGAAACTTGGAGGACGGGGAAGACTGGGTCTCAGACTCACAGGGCACTACTGGAGATGCTTGTCAGTTCAAAATGAAGCCACCACACTGTAATATTTGTTTTGAGGGTTGGCTGTAACTTCAAAACCAGAGGGCGTGTCTCTGGCTGATGGTGGGCTTGGGCTACTCATAGTGGAAAGGCTTGACAGGGAGCTGTTGTAGACAAGGGATTCACTCAGTGCACTCAGAGGTTTGTGCACTGAAAGTGGTCTGGGGGCTGGGAATGAGGAGTTTGGTAGAGCGGCTGAATGATGAAAAGTTTAGACTGGTCTCAATTCCTGGCATATCATGGTTTCTGGTGCAAAGGGGTTGTGCTTCAGATGAGACAACAGTAGTCCAAACCCAGCATGCAGTGAGCATTCAGCAGCGACTACAGAAAGTCCATTCCTGTCTTGCATGGAACAGTTGGAGGTTGGGTTCATTGGAGGCTCTAATGAAACTATTTGGATGGATCAGCAGGGGGAAGTGTGTATGCTTCAGATGCTGTGGAAAATGCAATGGCACTTTAGTGTAACTTCCTATAGGGGTCTTCTGATTTCCTCACATGATCTGAGACCTTTCCCAGATTTACTTTTTTACAATTGAAAGCAAGTTAGCTATGCTACGTACAGGGCAGTTTGGGAGGTCAGCATTTCCTTAGTCAGTCCTATCCCACACTGTCTCAATGAGATGTGGAAAAGAAAAGGTCAAGAAAAAAATCTAATTGTAGAACAGCAAGTTATGTCTAAGAGAGGAAAGAGGGAAAAGAGAAAAGATACAGTAGCATTTACCGTCACTGTTCTAGCCAGGTCAAGGAAAAAAATCTTACTTCCTACCTTAATGAACCATTAGTAATAGGTCAGGAGTCAGCTGCTTTCCTTATCGGCACTAGGAGCTTAAATGTCAACGATTAAATGTTTCCATGGAGATTCCCTGAGCTTCACTAATGTGGGCACATTATTTACACCCACACTGCCAGAGAAACGATAATGACAGCTCGCTTCGTTATGCCCCAGCATATCTGAAGCAAGTGCTGCAGCTGGACTGTGAAACAGCATCTCGGAATATCAAACTGGATCTCAGGGATGTGAGAGACACCTGTTCCTCTGATTTTTGGCTCTTGATGGAAAGAAGTAGCCAGCATTTACAATGTTACATTCTGGACAGATGACTCCAATGCGGGGAGATTGTCACAGCTGCTCAGTAGCAACAAATGAATTCTTGCAGGAGACTGCAGTAGGTAGTACATCAACTGTGTGACCTACATAGGCTGCACACAGCTTAGTTGTTAATTTATTTCGTCTGGGGAAAGAGCAGATAAATTCACAATCAGAGGAGTGGGGGAATATCTTGTTTGTTCCAAATTGGTTCAGGCTGATCCAAGTTGATTATCTTGCATGGGAGTCATTCCAGAGTGGCTTTCGTCATTAGTATTAATTACTGAAGTGTGAAAATTACTGGTGTTATTTTGATGAATACTTCATCTGCCATTTAAATAAACTAATTTTCACTCCTTTCTACAAGCATGCAGATCACCAAGCTATGATGATATGCTATAAGTGAATTTTGACATCACATACACACTTGTATAGCACATTCCTGATTATTTACTTTCTGACTGTGGTGATATAGGAGACAACAGGGACTAGATAAAAAGCTTTTCCTTTTCTTCCCAGGTACCCCAAGATCTAGAGAAAGCAGAAGTTTGTTTTTTGGGGAGAGAGGATAGGGATTTCTAGCTGGGTGTAGGCAGGGCTGAAGAACAGAACGGGACCTATTAGAGCACTGGAAGCTGGCAGATGTGTGTTTCCTGAGTGCTGGATGCTCGGCAAGGCTCCACTGTGCTGAGAGTTTTCCTTTGATTACAGAATGGCTGAATCTAGGCCTGGGTCTTTACTGAACAGCTGGGTTGTAGCCATACTTTTGCAATACTATTCCTGGAAGAACCACTCTGTTTGATGGCATTTCTGGGAAGGTAGCACAACACCACTAACTCTGATTTAGTGTACAGCTTAAATTAAATCCTTCCTGGAAATGTGGCTAATGCGTAGGAAGATGCAAAGATCTTGCTAGTATCAAATCTGTTAAAGCTATTTGTTTACCATTTTGGAAAAGAGAAACACTGCTAGTGAGGACACTCTTCTGGATGTGTAGGACTATATGGACAAATTCATTAAAAACCAGACTTGGGTTGATTGTTACTGATCCTGCTTCAAGTAAACTATGCTTTGAACATATGGAAGACAGAAAAAAAATTAATTAGGTTCACAGTGAATTTAAGAAGAGGATTCTTCTGTTATCAGTGATGCTAATGAAGTTAGCAGCTACAAAGTGGATTTTTGATTTGAGTACCCCTTTACAGTGCTGAACTTGAAATAAATCTGTCTTATTAAACATAAAAAAAAATAAATGTAGCAATGGAATCTCTAAGTATTTTAAATAGAGAGCTGAGCTGGTTGCTTTTTGTCACAAGTCTTACTCTGGTTCAGGCTAGGAAAAAGAAATTACTCCAGTTTCATGGCTATCAATGGAGATGGGTCTCATAGTCTAGAGATTGGTGGGCCATTGGCAACAAGTATAAAGGAGTACTTCTTATCCATTACCACACAAACCCAAAGTCTCTGTGGAAGGGTGACTGGATGAATGGGTGAGAATCCAGCGAATCCGGGAGCTGCAACCTTAGGTCATAGAAATCTTATTCAGTACATTGGGGAAATCTATAGTGTTGTTTCCCAAGTTAATTTTCTTCAGAAGGCCTTGGCCATTTTCACCTCAGCTGGATCTGATTCAGCTGACCAGGCAGTTCACGTACACTTGGTAATGCGATCTGCAGGAACCCGAGGGTGGTGCAAGGAAACACTTCAGCTAACTGCAGCCAAGGCACTTCTGATGTATCCTGGTTGGAGCTCATATAAGCAGAGACCACACATGGGCTTCTTTCAGAATTAGTTCAGGTCCAGCTGAGTAATTAGCTTATGGCTGCTTAATGTGCTCTGAGGTACCTGTCAGGCATACCACATTCCCACAATCAGGAGTACTGAATGAGAGGGAATTTGTAAAGGGCATCTCTTTCCACAGGTTCCCTACTTGTTTCCGTAATCCCTGCACTCATATCCACACTTTTGTATTTAAGCCATGACCACCAGTCCTATGCAGGACATATCTTACTTAAACTGTAGAAAGCATTAGGTGAAGCAGGAAACAGAAGGAGAGAAATGTGGCTAAGAAAGCTGAGGCATAAGGACTGAATTCCAAGAGCCCAACCACATCCCAGGGTGCAAGGTCCCTGTCCAGGACACTGCCCATGGATTTACGCAGAGCACAGGAGGTAATGCTGCCTCATCCTGCCTTTAGGCCAATGGTTAAACGCTCTCCAGGGGAGACCTTTGGAGGACACATTTCTCTGAAAATCATCAGCCCACTTCACTCATCCCTCAGACAAATGAACTAACTACCATGCAGCAAGGTTTCCTGGAGCTGATATGTCATTTTTCACTAAGGTCTAGGACTGATACTATTATTTTGACTTTCTTACCACTTTGAAATGATAAATCTATATAACAAGGAGTTAAGGAAGCACGTCTGATATTCAGTTTAAATCTAGACATCCAACAGAGAAAAATAATGCCATATATGGCTTGCGAAGGAACATTCTGTTCTATTTAAGAACATAGAACAATATAATCTGTACTTTTTTCTTCTACAAAGAAAAAGTAAAACATGAAGAAAATAACGTACTGTGACCCAGACTTTAAAATCTTTTGTTTCTTCATGTTTTTTTACAAACCACTTCTCATTTTTTCTGTAAGTACCATGTAGCCTTTTAGAGACCCATAGGAATTGCTCCAAATCTTCAGTGTTATATTTTATATAATATTTTTCTTTATATTGTACTTTTGTCAGTATGGCAGGTTTTATTGCTGTGCCATGTTGCATCCTGAGTTGTGAAGAGCAACCTACTTTAATGTCAAAAGAAGGATTGTAACTATTGATCCTTGTCAGAGGATACACAGGAATCTGACACTTCAAATAAACCCAAAACTTTTACAAAATGAACACTGAATTTTGCCAAGTTCTGAGACAAGAAAAACATTAATATATCTAGTTCAATAATATGACTGCATCAGTAGCTAGCATCTGCTAGATAAAGCTAGCACAGACAAAGTATTCTTTTGCGCCGTCTTCTTTTAACTCTGTCCTTCTTTCCTCTCACACTAAATGTAGTTTGGTTTAGTTAAAGCTCTTTTTTGTAATATCTTTTTTTTTTGATCTGTGGGGCAGGAAATTTTATCTGGTCTCAGGAAGGAAACAGGATGATGTTATGCTGAAAATGTTACAGGATTTTATATAGCAATTACAGAATTATTGTAAATACATGCACACACAGAGAAAATATTTTAAGTTCTTTGCTACTGCTACCTAGCATATTGATTAATTTTCAGTCTGTGGAAACATAGAACAAAGTAATATTACTTACTTTAACTCTGCGAGTTAATGTAAGTATTCTGTTTGATTTGAATCAGTGTTGGTACTTCATTTTGCCTTGAAATAAAATCTGTCCTGATTTCTTGCCGGTTTATCTTGCAGACAAACGTAAAATAAAATTATATTAAATAGCACTACCTTTTGGCTCCAATTTGCTTTTCAGAGTAGGTGGAATAACAGACAAGACCATTAATAAAGATGAAATTACTGTTCTTCAACCTGTCCCAATTCAAGACCTTCCCTATTAAATCTTTCACATTTACAGAAAAAGGAACTAGGAGGGTAAGGCACATGAGGCTTCTATCCAGTAGAATAAATAGCTTATCCATGCTTCCTTTTTTGCACCTTCCCACATGTTATTTCTGCTTTCTTTTACACTGAGCACAGTGCTGTATTTTGTAGCAGTCTGTGCAGGAGAGCTGTGCTGATGTTCTGACTTACCATGAGCTAGGACAAATCCCCAGGGCTAGTCTGCGTCTTCAGAATTGCTCAGAAATGCAAGACAGACAGTAAGAGGCTGAAGCAGACAGTCTGTAATGCCCTGTAGAAAGAAATTAATGTCTAGTAACAAGCTCTCTGTTTTTATCACTAATGCTTCTGTACAGTAGGAGGCAAAGAGGCTTTTTTTTTTTGAATTCTGTGAAAGAGGCATAGTCTCTTTCCATGATTTAGTTTCTTTGGAGTGTGTCCATACAGATGTGTGCAGAAAGGTCCGCATCACTCGATGGAAGTGACACAGGCATGTTTGGATGATGCTGGGCCTCAATAGAATAGAACTGAGAGGAGCTTGTTTCTTACAGAAGATTCATGGGTCCATCTGCATATTGTATCTTTGTATAGGCCTTTTGCTGACCCTGAATTTATTACAGATAAGTAGCAGCAGGGTTGCCAAAGTGTTCTTTAATAACATTTATGCCTGTTCCAGTAAGTTACCAAATGTTGTTTATGAGTGCCACGAACAGAATTTGACACTGATACCTGCTGTCAGAAGAGCTCTTGCTGAAACCTCTCAATCCTGCAATGTTCCCATTGAACCTGATGTGAAAGAAGAGGAATGAAATTCCCATGCCTTTTCTTCTCCTAACCTCTACTCATCCGGAAGAGCAAAAATTGATACACTTTGCACAACAGAAAACATTCTCCCAAAAAATCTCATAGATTCTTGGTATCCTTTGCTTGTCTGAGGGTTTATCACAAAGGTCACACACCCCCTAAAGTTTACTTTGAAATGTTTTCTAGAAGTGAAGCAAAATAGGTCCTGCTTGCAGCAGTCAACTTGAACATGACTAATGTAATGTATTTCATAAACTTCTAATATATGTTACAATCTAGAATATACTCAGAAGTTTAACCACTGCAAAGACAAACCTGCAGAAAATGTCCTTTTCTCTCTCTCACTGTCTCTCTTTTTATTTATTTTTTTTTAATAGCAATTAAATCATGACTGGGTTGTAAATTAAGTTTTTGTTTTGTCAAGGTTCTTCTGCTGTGCCTAAGGCATAATTATTCAGGCATAATTCTCAATCTGTCATTCAGGAAGGATTAAAGACCTCTTGGTTTATACAGGGTATCTGGGTGATAACATGCTAGTCTCTGCTGTGTTACTGCCCATCCTGACTCTCAGTCTCAGACGGATGTGTACCTCCTTGTCTGCATTTCGGTCTTCTGTTAGGGCTGGAATAATAAATCCTTATTCTTATAAGATACAGATCAGTCCTCTGCCATGGTATGTGAATGACTATGCAGTTGTTATTTGTTTAATACACTGTTCATTCCAGATATATTTTCTATCCCGAAAAAAACCACCAAAACCCCTGCAATTTTGTCAGGTTTACATACATTGACAGTAGACTTTGACTTTTCAGGATCTCTTTCTTTTACACACAGCTGTAGTGTGGTAAAATTCTGCAACACTAAGGCAGACACAAATTCTGACATCCAGAATTATACTGACATCCATCATTATACAGAGGTGCTGTTAAGAGTGTCACTGACAATGGTATTTCATCAGAGAGTGGCTTACCATGTATATTCTTTGCTTTTTAAAAATATCTCCACACCTCTCAGGTTTGATACTGTTGAATATGGCCATTAGACTGTGTTGTTTTCTGTGGTGCTTTTTCTGCAATGCTGTTGCAGTTTCACTCCCAGGCAATGTGCACAGGCTTAGTGCAATTAAAACTTGCAAATAAAATCTATGCAGTTTGGCTCTCTATGCCTGAAATGTTTCATTTCTAGCTCTAAAATGGTCACTGTGGTTGTGTACTGGAGCTTGCCTGGTTCCCAGAAATCTAAATAGCAGTCTATACTAAAGAGGCTGTCTCTGCTGGGTGCAATGATTGTTTGTTTGTCAGCTCTTTGGATTCATCTGCTCAAGTCTATTAGAGCTGTTTCAATGGGAATGTGTTTGACAGCAAATTGTCCCTGAAGTTATGGAAATTTATAAACTGTGTTGATTACATCAGATTTTTTCCTGTGGAAAGAAATAGAGAAAAACTAGGTTCTATCAAAATGGAGAATATGTATTTATGTAGAGAAAGCTAGATAAAGGTGTTTCAATTTTTTTTAATCATCCCATTAAAGTCTAAAATTTAAATCAAATTAAGTGGTCCAGCTACAAGACAAAATGAAATTTTTGTAAAGAGAGTTTTCCCTGCAAAAATTTCATACATGCAAATACAGTTGGCTGATATCCTTTTCAATTTATATGTATTTCTGTTCAGATGGCCACTGGAACCTTGAAGTGAAAGGTATCAGCTGTTCCTTTCATTAGAAAAAAGTCGTCCCCAAGCACTGACTCATTGGCATCGCATTGCAAATTTGCCTGCTTACTCCCATCCTGGCATAGCACAGGGGAGATGGTGACCCACAGTTAAGAGTTACAGTCTGCCTGAGGTAACCCCAGGTCTTGCTTATGTGTCTGCTACATGCCTCAAAATATTTGCATGCACCCAGGAAGTACTATTGCTGAATTTCTTTCACATTTTTAGGCACATGCATCCACTATATTGTGTTCACTGGGGTTTTTTTAGATTCATGTTACAGCAGGAGATTAACAAGTGTACTGGCTATGATACTGCAGTTAAATACAATTGCAGCTTATTTCAATTTTACTTTAGATTTATTTCCCTGATTTCTTCTGAAAGATTTTTTCCTTTGTAGTCCTGTATGCAAAGGTTTTGTCATGTCTCTCCACAAATATTTCCTAAAGCCAGCAGGACACTCATTGACTTGTCATATAGATATCAGTTTATTTAGTGGTGTTACCGATAGTTTTTCCTCACAATTTTTTCTCTGTGAACAACAGTATTTACTTTGTAATGTTCAGCTTGAAGCAGGGCAATTGGATTTCTCACACAATATAACTTGTCAAAATCAGGTTTTTTGCACTGAGTGCTGAAGTGTAATCTTTCATCCTTAGTACTTTCTAGTAAAATGTAATCACTACTTTGTTTAAATAATTTGGACTTATGCATCTGAATAATTACTGCACCACTTAGCCAGCTTACGATTACTCTGACTTCAGCAATGTCTCTTGCTTTGTTTGATTCTTTTTTTATCTTTTCCTTCTGAATGTATACAAACACAATTAAGAACCAAGACCCTGAAGCACTAAGAGGAGGCTCCTGCAATTGGAAGCAACCAGACTACTAATTGATGGAACTGCCAGTCTGTGCCCTGTGAGGCACCACACACTTCATGTTGTCTGAGGCGGGGACTACAGTACTGAACATGTCCAAAATGCTGCTGAAGATGATGTTGTCATTATTTAGCTTTAAAAATAAAAATAAAAAAAACTTAGCTCCTGTACCTATTCATAGAAATTTTCTTTTCCTGTGCCCAGTGACACTAAGTTCATATATTCACTGGTAGTTCAGCTGAAGGCTATGGCACTGCAGAAGTTTAAGCCTACGTAGTTTTGCTTGATTGTGTACTTGTGATTCACCTTTTCCTTTTTTTTTTTTTTTTTTTAATCTGTGTAATTTAAGTCTGTCTGGGGTTTAGTTTAGTTTTGTGTTGTGGTTTTTTTTTTTTTTTTTTTAATTTTCCACAGTGCCACGAAACTCTCTGTAGTTGATGCATTCACTGATGTCCCACTCTCTGGCACACCACTACCTGTCTGCGTGCCACTCTGTCTCTGCATCTGGTGCTTCTCTAAGCTTTCCAAATAATTTCATTTCTTACCCTTTTGTGCTGTATTAATGTTCTCGATGCATAGTTTCATTATTCAGTTCCTGCTTATTTCTGTGATATATTGAAATATGATTGTTTCTATTTGTCTTTAAGTTTTGGTATAATGATACCTCTTGTCACAGTCATGATTAGCAATTCAGGGGGCTTCATTTCAAGTCTATATTTACCAGAAGTGATACAGAAGATATACATACAATTCTACCCTTACCAGTTGGGCACTGAGATAAAGCTGAATCCTACTTCATTCTTTAATCAGGGTTTTATCACCATATCTCTACATCTGCCCTTTAAAATACTTTTCTGCTTCTTTGCAGTACATATTTGGTATATTAACTTTTTGCCTTGCTTTTTTTTTTGTGCACAGAAGATGAAGATTGCTGTGATTCACATTCTGGACTGAACTTGGCATATTCTCTAGGCATTGTCCAAAGCAGTCAGCTATTGGCATGAAAGTTAAAAATATTTTTAGATGTGCTCCTGAACCTTTCATCCCTGTTGCCAGTCACAAATTATTGCATCTTTTAAGAACTGTTAGTTGCATGGGTCAGCTCCTTTTTACAGTGTAGCAGTATCCCAGCTGATTTCTTATTCAGCGATGGTACCTTTTTATTATCTCCTTAGGATAACAAAATTCCTCTGGAATAGTGTTTATGACTGCACTTGGGTTCTCCTGTTTCAATGTTAACTTGTCTAGCTGATAATAGAATATGCAGCAAACTCTACTCATAATAATAATATTCATTGCTACATTTGTTTTCTTTTTCCTTTTATCTAAACCTTTTTCCTTTTATCTAATTAGTTAATTTGTTAATTAGTTTTAACATTATTAACTGAGGAATGTCTATTTTTCACCAGTATTGAACCCTGTTTTTGTCTGTGAGCATATTACTATGCCTTAAACTGACTCACCTTGGCCACTGTGATCAGGACAAAACAGCAAAGAAGGGGGCATCAGGACATCAGACCACTCAGGCTTTTCTTAGTCCTCCATAAACACTCTCTTCCCTTCTCAAACAATGTAAATGAATCCTTAAGTCAACATGTCTCTCCACTCCTTGTGTCACTTGCTCTCATTAGTTGATTCCATTTGAAGACTTCATTGTCAGCAGGGGTTGCACTAGATGACAGCTCTTGATATGAACTCCTGTAGAAACAAGCCAAACCAGAGGGAGGAAAAAAAGAAGGGAAAATAGAAGAAAAGCAGAGAGAAGGAAATGAAGGTCAGATACCTCCCCTTTTAATAGAACAGATGGGATCAAAACTACACAATCATAAGATATGATTTATGATTGTGGGATCTTAATTTTCTAAGAATATAAAATTCTGTGTTTCAAGAGGTTCCTTTGCAAGGGCCTCCATATTTAAACACCATACATAAAAAAAAGAGAAGTAGTATAGAAAAGAAAGTGAAATATGTTTTAGAAAGAATGAAACAGTATTTTCTGTGGAATTACAAATATGAGGTAGGAGCAAAATCATCTGCTGGCTCTATTAATGACTTCCAGTGGCATAAATCCACAAAAGCTTAGCATCATGGCTATCAGTAAGGAAGAACATGATATTTTAAAGTCCAGGAAAAAGCCACAATTAGAGGCCCTTGTCTCAGCTTCCTTGAACTAACATCTCTCTGTAATTATTATTTACTTGTAATAAGTCAGTAAGCCATTAAGACTAAGCAGGAGGCTTATTTCTGCTATTCACACTCATGAAATGATGTTCAATAAAATTGCTTCTATTTTTACAGTTACCCAAGCATGAAATCAATGATCAGTGATTTTTTTAACCCCTCAGTATAGCTGTATTTTCAAAATCACTCTTCCAGTCCAGGCTTCCTATTAATTTTCTAATATGTGTAATGATTCCTTTAAAACAAAGTATCAGTAATTGCACATCAATACAAATGTAGAAATATGATTATATTCTTCCAGAGATAAGCAAAGCATGAATTTTTCATTCAAACTGGTTTTGAAGTTTTCTTTAGTTCATGGCTCTTCACTTTACTCACTCCAAAAATATGAATTATGCAAAATTTCAATCAGCTTTGGGGAGGCATGAATAAAGTCCAAAAAGCCATTGCAGCTTGGGAGTTCATGGTGAAAAGTCATGTGGCTTAGTGAAGTCTCTGACTTCTGTCTGGATACCCCAAATTATTGAGGTCTATGACTGTGACAGTATAAAAAAATCTGCAGCTTTTGCCTCTACTTCTATTTAGAGAAGACAGATTCTTTCAACTGGACAGTAACAATTTTATTTCTCTGAAACATATCTGCCTACTGTGGTTATAAACAGGCAACTGTGATCTTTATGATGAACTCACTTGGCCACCTGCTTAGAGCTTAATTTTGTATCCCTCACAACACTTTTAAGAGAACCAAGTGAGGAGGTAGGCTCATGAATGCTGCATTTTGACTTCAGCTTCAAATAGCTTGCATTTAGACCTACCTCCCTGTTGTTGGAATTTACTGGATATCCCCCAGGGCATGTGGTTTCTAAGATCATTGTACTCAGGGCATGCTCAGATGCATAGAATCTCCTGTCCAGCTTGCGCAGTTGGGTTGTTGTTCTATAGGTCTCTGCTGTGATGATGGGAAGTAGCAAAGGCAGGCACCCAGCAGTAATCTAAATTTATCTGTATCAAATCTGAGTCATCGGGTCTTGCAGTAATTATGAGTTTAGAGAGGGTTATGGAAGATCTGCTTCAGATGCTACAGTCAAAAAACCACTTGCGACTAATGTTTAGCAAAATAAAGGCCTGTAATAAAAGTCTGAAAGCTAGACAGTGTGCCTTGAGAGGAAAGTAGGAAAAGCAGACAGCTCAGTGCCTGGGGTCCCTGGAGTAAAATTTTTCAAGGGAACATGTCTGAAAGGCAAACTGAAAAGCTTTTTCTTAGAAAGTGAGGAATAACTATATTAATGAAGAGGAGAAAAGTCTCCAAAAATATCGATGTAAAATTAAACTTAAAAATAATAACAGTGGAAGAAAAGGCCCTAGAAATGTGACCTGGGAAAAAATTATCTCTTCACCTAAAGGTATACCTTGTAATAAAATTAAACCAGAGCAGGAATGGGATAACCAAACTAGCCATCTGAGATTTGAATGCCCCAAGAAACTTCTCTATCCCCTGCCTACACCTATCTTATTTCTACTGCAGACAATACTTGTTCTATGTTGAAGAAATGAAAGACCCAACCCAAAAAGCCAAACTGAATGTCTAATGCATCCCTATTAAGGTATCAAACTCCAGTCTTGGCATATGTGTCAGGATGTCTTTTTTTCCTCTGCCTATGGTTTTTGTTGATTAACTCCTTTCCTCTCATAAAATCCCCTTGCCCTTGATTACCCTGGCACACCCAAAGCTGTTCTTTAATTATAGACTGCACCCACCAAGCTTTTCCCCTAAGCTTTTCCTGCTTCCTTGTGCCACTGGATATCAAAGGTCTCTGCTCTTTTTTGTCTCAGTGTTTCCTGCCCTTGTTCTCGCTCTCTACCTCCATTTCCCTTCTCTCCTAGCTGTTGGCAAACACTGACCCTCCTTTTGTCTATGGTAATTGTCCACACATAAGAGGTCTGCATTCTGTGGGTGACACAGATATTCACAGAAGCTGTCACTGCAGCCGAGATGCAAGCCTGCTCATGTGTCCTGAGGCTGCACCTGGGAGAGGACTGCGGAGTGCAAGGTGCAGAAATGGTAAATTTACCTGGATTCAGCTCTTGTATTTTTACTACTTCCTGCCAATGCAGAACATTGCAGCTGGACACAGGAACTACTGTGTGATTGCCTGGGAACCAAAAGAACTTGTATGTCTTCCAGGGATATGTTTTAGAGAGTTTCCCCCCACCCCGCTCTCACCTACTCCCTCCCCCTTACCTGATCATGTGTATGAGAACTAAACTTACAGGTTTAGAGAGATGATTTTTATCTTGAATTAATAGATTAAAAAAAAATCATTTATATTTACCAGTAAATGTAATACAGACATGCTGTGAACTATAAACTGTCATGTCATGCATAAAAGTAACGTTAATGCTGAACTCAAATTCTAGCTGTGTTCCTAAGCTTCATAAATCACAACCATAAACAGACCTCAGTTCCATGGGGAAAGCCTCTGCATATTCATAAGGTTTTCATTTCATATTTTGCCACTAGGATAAGCCTTGAAACAGTAAGAAGTTTGCATCTGGTGAATCAGTGGCAAGGTAACTGCATTATGATAGCAAAATACTTCAGCGTGATAAACAGCTGATATCTGCAGATCATCTACATTGTCCTTGTGTATAAAGTGAAAGCCATTTATTCAAATGTCACTTTGATTAATAACATTAGTTACCCTTGATAAGATGTCATTTTCCTGAGGATATTTGGAGGCTAAATATATTATGATATTCAAAAAAGAAGAAAACTTTTTTCTTATTTCTTGCACATTAGGTATGATTATTCATTGTTTTGATTGCATCATAGTGACAAATGATGCATTATAAAAATAAAATCCTTTCTCTGAAGATTTTATAACTTAAAATACTCCAATTTATTTCTTCAGAAATATCTATTTATGTCTGAAGATTTTTAAAAAAACAAATGGTAAGTCCCATAAAAAATTGTTCTAGAACAATCACACTAATGATGTTTCTAAAGTGGATTTCTTAATTAAATTAGGCAGAAAAGCTGATGGAACAGATATAAAAATTAAATTAGCATTTAATTTCACCATCTCAAAGAATCATCTTTTTTTTTTGCCATTTAGTGAGGAGAAATCCCTTTAAAACACATTTCTTTTTAAATATTTGAAAGGAGGGAACAAAAGTTTTAACAAAGGGCGAAGTAACGAGGGGGAAACAAATTTTAGCTCAGGCTGAAGGAGATGGAAAGGAAAACTCATGCGTGTAAATCTGCCCTCAAGAGAGCAGATTTTGTCTCTTTTTTGTGATACAAACAACAGGCAAAGATAACATGCAAGCACTTTAGATGCAAAGAACAAATATTGATAAGCAATGTAGCTATCTGAAAATTGAAAAGGAAACAAATGTCAGTTGCCTGCAGTTATAAAACGATTGGCTCGGAGGCAAAATGCACTTTTGAGACCATTTCTGGCTACACTTTTATATGCAACATAGTGATGTGGTTGAATAGCTCAGGAGAATTCCTGAACATTTATTTGAATTCTGCAGTAGGAATCAATTCAACCGTATCAAAGCTGAGTTGAAGTGTATTAATGAGTAAGTGTGAAGAAATTTCTATTTTATCACTTCTCATCTTGTAATGCTCTACAGCCACATAGCGAATAAAGAAGTTCTTCAGGTATATTACTTACTTGCATATACTGTTTTATTCCAAAAGTTACTACAAAAGATATGTTCTCACTACATTCCTTTTGTTTGCTTATTGGATATTATGAATTTTATATGCTTATTTGTGTGAGTTCCGAAGATCAAACGTGTAATGGATGCTGACCTTCTGATATGGGGAAGGGAAATGAGGTCACCCTGCTGCCACGTCATTCATAGTCTGGGTCTTCACACCAGTCATGACTTAACATTCAGTCAGTCTGTGTGAACTCATGCAGTTTTCCACCGAGGGCACAATCTGAATCGCTGAGAACTTACTGCAGTCTGAAAAACCTTTACTGCAAGCAAGAAAATAGAAGGCAGCAGGAATGCAACACAAACCCAAGATTTTTAACTTGTGGGTTGTCTTTGCAAAGCTGTGAAGAGAAAAATGTTTATTGGTTAATTGAGCACATTTACATTAGTATAATTAAAAATAAGACCGTGGTTATTATGGTGCCAGTACTATGAGAAACATTTGACAAATTCATTTTTATTTGATTAATTTATTCTAACTGGGCCTCCAAGAAGTCTCAGATATGAATTCCTATTTCCAAGTACACACAAAGAAAAATCATAAATCCAGACCAATAAAAACAATATGTACAAGGAATGCTGAATAATATTAAAATCCAGAGTTTATTATTCTAAGAGACGTATTGGATATTCTATGCTGTTATGCATTGCCGAATACATGTAGCGGAATTTTTATTTTGTGTTTTCAAAACTAATAACTCTCTATCTCCTTCTTCCAAGGTAAAGGTTCTGAATGTGTTATTCTCATGGTGGCTCTGAAATCAGCATTTCTTTATAATACACTGAGGTTCTGCATCACTATTCCTCTTAGCTTCAAAAACTCAGTGCCTGCTATTTTCCTTTTAAAGGCAAAAATCTCTAACACAGAAAGTACAACAGACAGATTAAAAGCAAACAAGAAACAAACAAAAACAAGAAGGCAGAAAATGACTCATGGTAACTTGAGACTGCTCAAATAAATTAGCCATGACCCATCACAACACCGACTTTGGCATTTGCAACTGAAACTGCTTCAGGTATTAACTGATGGAACAAGTCTTACACATTTGGACCCAGACAACTGAGCAGCTAAGGGTCAGAATTTCTGAGGTTTGGTTACCCGCCCTGGCACAAATAATGACCTGTGTTTAACCTCTTTCCCTCTGCGAGTTTACCCCCTCGGTAAACTGAGATGAGGCTGGTATGCTTCACAGAAGTGTTGTGGTGGTTGGTATCTCTGAAGAATTCATGCCCTTCAGTAACATGGAGCATGAGCAGTTTCACGAGAAGAAATGCCTTTCCTCAAGCTCTCATGCAAGTGATGCCTTAAACAGCAAAACAGTTGCATGATATCGGAACAATGGCACGAGAAAACAGTTATCTAAGAATTAATGTGCAATTGTGGACAACAATTAGAGGCTTTCCTATTAGTGTGCAGAAAACATATAGGAGGAGCTCTAAGGAAGCTTTCTGTCTTGAAGACTGAGTTGTTTGGAGAGAAAGAAATGCAAAATGCCCTGCTACACCCCTTAGTCTCCCTAGGGACAAAGACACTGAGAGCAAGGCACCGTTAAGGTCAATGAAATTCTGTTAGCAAATTCTGTACTGCTATTTGACAGCATGTATTAGAAGACTTAGTCTATTCTTGGATTCAGTAGGAAAGCAAATCCACCAGACAAGCTCTTCTAAAGAAAAATAATTGCATCATTCTAGTTTAAGTATTTTTTTGAATACAGACAACCAGTAACTCTAATTATATTTCATGCTGTCTTGCCGCTTGACAGAGATTGCTCCGCTTTTGAAGCTTAACCTGGACTTGAGCTATGACTAAAATAAAAATAATTTATCTTAGACTGCTGTCATTAAAAACAGCAATACATTAGTACTAAATCAGTCACAAGGAAAATAACATAATTTTTGAGTATTATAACTGAAAGCCTCAGGCATCTAGGGGAATGAACACTTTCCTGCACTTGACCTGCACTCTGGTTACACACTTCCCACTGGCAGTAGCTAAAGATCAGAGATTAGCATGGGCCTTGAATAAAAATGGCTAAATTGACTCAGATCTAGCAAGAAAGTATTCACACATTCCTCCTCAAAAGTGATCTGAAGATGGAATACGTGGCATACATGTATCTTGGCTGCCTCAGCAGTTTGGAAGACTGGACTAATGACTGGAAATTTCACCAGACTGGTTGGTTTTTTTTTTCATCCCGGATAGAAAACAGGAACTATGGACAAATTTTGCATGAAAATTTTATTAACTTGTTCTGTGCTGCCTTTTTTAAAGGTTTCTGGCATATTAAAAAGTACATTCAAATTTTTAAGACTGGCAGCTTCTGAATATTGGAATGTGAACCCAAACAAAAACTGTGCAACATTAGTTTCAGACACAAAACAGAAATCATTTGGAATGGTTAATAATTTAACAGAAAATATCAGAAAAGACAAATAAGTTTTTAATTCCTAGGGTGTAAGAAAGCAACATAATATTTGAAAAATATTTCCTGATAATACCAAGCCAGTTGGTGACAATTTAACATTTGCTTCTGTGATATATCACCAGTTTTGACTTGGCCTGTTAAACTTCAGGATTTGTCAGTCTTAAGAAATATGTCTATACTGAACACACCAATACCACTATCCTCATAAGAGAGCACGGAACAACAAATTAATGAAGCCTCTTTTAGCTTCATTACTACTTTGTGTAGTTTTCTTTATTAGTCAGTTCATATCTTTCACCTTACATCAGTAGTTTATAATAGGACAATTTCTGAGTACATCACCGTAGTAAAGAAAACAATAACTACTCTAAAGGCAGCAAATTGTACTAACATTTAAATCACACATATTACCTAAATCTCTGATCAAAAAAAATCAAAAGGCATCCACACCCATTGAACGTCAATAATCTGTCACAAGCAGAAACCTCAGTGTATTATAATTTCCATTAGGTCAGTCTGCTGGAAGATTCTTATAATAGAAAATATTCCTGATATTTAAGTCACAGAGATTTTAAGCTATAACCTTAGATCTCCCTGGGCACTTTTGTTATATTCTCTGCATTTTCCATGTGACACTATTTTTTGTGTCGTTATATGAAAGTCCATTCTATTGCTCCCAAAGAATTTTAATAACAATAATGTCTTGACTCCAGAATTATGAAATTTCATTTCTGATGTAAGAAAGAGCAACCCTTTACAGCTAAAGGATTAAAAGTGTAAAGCAACTTTGAGATCAGGCTGACAGATATGCTGTTCAATAACTCCCTGAGGAGTTAAGGAATTTTTTTTCATACACAGTGAATAGCAGATTGTAGAATTATAATGCTATGCTTTGGGCAAAGAGGAGATCAATTAAAATGGTTAAGGCATGCACAGAAAACCAGGTCTGTACATAATATCGAATGAAATATGAAAATCTGTCATAAGTAAAAGAGATTCCAATGAAGGAAAGTTTTGAAATTTCCCCTTACTAAATACAAATCTATTAAGCATATTAAGCATTGGATACAGTACTATACTCCTAATTCAATCAAAGTTTAACCTTATTTTATGTTATTATTTTTGTTTGGGCCTGTTTAAACATACAAATGTCTGTACATGCATCTGTCTCTCTCTCTTCACACATATTCTGGGTGAGAAAAATGTGTGGTTTAAAAGGTACCATTAATAATTTATGTAAGAGACTTATTTGTTTTATATGGACAATATATATTATCAGTTGAAGAGTTACAATACATTCTCCTGCAGGGATCAGAAATATCCATTAAATCTGTGTTATTCCCAGTGATGACTCTTTGGGCTTTTTCCAGATTTAAGGAACCAATCAAGAAATTTTCCTGGATTTGGGATGGGATGGAGAAAAGGGAGTTAACCTGTTTCACAGGAAATACCAGAAAGAATTGTCTCTTGAGAACACATTATTAATAAGAGCTGTGAGGATTCCAAAGACATGCTGTTAACCTTTACCTGTATCATTTTTGGATTGCTGTATTGTTATAAGGCATGCGCTAAACTGGAGTTTGAGACACCTGACATGAATTTTCCTGATAGAGTAAATAGCCCTTTAGCTTGTAAGGACCTTGCACTGGCTGATGATTACTAGCAGTCATCCATCCCCAAATGGTCATGACATACAGATGGAAGAAATCTTTGGAGGTTAACCATTCCCAAGTCCAATTCCAAGCTGATTTTGGGCATCACCCTAGCAGGACATAGAATGTTTTTGTTCCATTTAATTTGTTGTGGGGTTTTTTGTGACTTTGTTTTTTTGTTGCATTTTCCCCCCATATAGTTGTGTGAGGTTTGATTTGCCCAGGCAAAACTCCACGAATTTTATCAGAGCTAGGTCACTCCATACTCATCCAACATCTGGCAGCAGGTTTTGTGTTTGGAATATTTTTGTTGGGGCACTGTGATAAAAAACTTAGAAAACACAGTTAGATAAATTATCTCTTCCTTTCAAATATGACCTTCACTAGGAGTCGAATGAAAATTGATAAAGATTCAAAACTTTTGGGGGAAATGATTTGCTGAGGAACTCCAGTTCCTTCAGAAACCAAGGGAGCTTGTGCATACCTGGTGTCTCTTATCTCTTATGAATAAGTCAAGAGAATCTTGAATACTATTTTTTGTGTTAATAATTTGCATGGATTTGGAAGGTAATACCAAGTCAGCAAGCCAAAGGAATGTCTGAGCTGCTTCTGATTTTCGTCTTGCAGTTCTTAACAATATCTTCCATAATATGGGAAGAAGAGAGGAATGTTTAAATTACATGCTAAGAAATTATCTTATTTCCATGGACAGATTCTTTTTCATTGGCCTGAAGGCAAACAGGACTGACGCGTGTTCCTTATTCCACATGAAGTTCAAGCACTAACCTTACTAAATCCAAACAAGTTAACTGCATGCAAGAATATCTTATATGATGTTTTGTCAAAATGAAAATTGCACCAGAAGCAAGACAATGGCTTAGAAAGAGATGGTTTTGCCTAATCAGAGCCTTGAGTTTACCTACAGGCAATAATACATTCCTTAATACTTCATATATAGAATAAAGATTTGTTTTACATGTTATAAATGTGACGCTTTTCAGCATATCCATACCTATTAGTTTGAGTTACAAGGTTTTATTGTAGACTTTGCCTTACTTTAGAGTGAAGCTTAGAAAGTCTTTTGTCGGACAACTTCCTCAAAAAAGATGGGCATTTTTTTACTGTGAGACTGAGCCTTCACATCTGGAGAACTTACCTGACTGTGATTAGCACTATAAAAGCTGGTTTCACTATCATCTTGCTCTTCTGTTGCTATAATGGGGAAGCATATATGAAGATCAGTGAAGGAAGTTACATGTACAACTAAGTCACCATGCAGGCTTTGCTAGTGACTTTGTGGCGTAAAGGTGTTAATCCAAATTTTCAGGGACAGGATGGGGAGGGCAGGCTCAAGAATAAGGGACAAAGAGTGAATGATAAGAAATATAAAGATCGCAGACAAGAGAAAGAAGTGTCAGAAGAAAGAAACATGAAGCAGAAGAAATGAAAATAGGTTTCCAGGTCATTACATTAGAAATGTATGTAAGAAGAGGTCTATTCACATGTATATTTGCTAGTAATCTATCCAAGAGTGCTCCACACAAAAGTTTGGAAATACTGAGTTACAGAGACAAAAAGTTTTAATGAGACAGCTGCTTTCCATCTACATTTAAATTTTTTATTTTGTAAGCAGGATTTCCTATGCAACTGCCTATTACCTAGTAAAGTTACTGTTTTAGATACTGCAATTGATGCTTAGCAATTTTTAAGTTTTTTTGCTAGTACATGCATTAATTATATTACGGGACAGCTGAGAGAGCTGTATCCCATTTTGCAAGGTGGCAAGCATAAACATAACACTTCCCCAAAAAACCATGTAATTTATCTAGGCAACACAGAAATTGTAGAACAGAAAATGGTGATGTTTTACTTAGGAAAGACAGACTTAGTAGAAAACTGGGGGTAAGATTCATCTCTATTTGCAGACATGTTTTGAGTGCCTAATCTGTCTTCTCTTTGTAGGCGGTGGAAAGAAGGTACAAATCATCTGATCTGTTTTTGAGTAATATTGCAAAGTTTAATGAACAGAACTCTAGAGGTGCCCATTTCTGTGTGTTATCTGTAGCTGATATTGAGAGAAGTAGCCCAGATGGAACTTTTATTTTATTACAAAATTAAAAGTAAAATGTCACAAAGCAATAGTTTACTCCTATTAGAGCTTCTTTGCTGATGAATTCACAAGATGCTGCCACCTCAGATTCTCCCTGTGTAACATCTGTGTACTACAGAATCACAGATTATTCTGAGTGGGAAGGGATGCACAAGGATCATCGAGCCCAACCCTTAAATGAATGGCTTGTACAGGGGATTATTGAACCTGTGACCTTGGCGTTATTACCACGAAGTTTTAACCAACTGAGCTAATTTCAGGGTCTAATAGAGAACTTCTATTTATGGCCAGTGTACCTGTAGAAGTAATTTTTATTATTGTTTGCAGCCCTTGCCAATGTACATAACGTTATACCCATTGTTATATAGAATGTTATATAAATGTTATACACCGAGCTCTTGGCATTGGTTATTCTGGGACCTCTCACCCTTTCATTCCCATATCAAATGTAATCCCTGCAGAACCTGAGAAATTTTTTAAAACTTGGGGGAAAAAATCAAAACCCTCCCATAAGAGAGATTCTTGGTGTGCTGTAACTTGCTTATTGCAAGGAGGGAAAAAGGATGGTTCTTCTCAAATGTAGAACTGCATAAAAGATGAAGTGAACTGTGAGTCCGGCTGTGGAAAACAGCTGAGTGTTTCTAGAGAGCAATTCCACCTGGGCTGGCTTTCTCATTCTAGCCAGACATGATTTATCAGTACAATTGATATCTTTCAAGTCTTGTGATGCTCTCAATTACTTTCTCACCTGCCTTGTAACCATTCCTTCTTATTTGTACCTTCCACTTGCAAACTGCTGTGATCTTAGTAGTTTTCTTTTTTCTTCTCCATCTATCTTTAGAAGTACTACTTCTAAAGGTCCAGCTGGATTTTCACACATGGAATTTACTGCAGTTAGAAGCCCACTGCAGAAGCCATTGGAATACATTACAGAAATCATAATGCTGCTGATTGAGTTGAGGGCAGCTTCATGCAGCCTATGCCACCTTTTGAGAACTTACTCTCATAAACCTTTTTTTTTCCCCCAGAAGAATGACTATATGCTTCCTTTCTCAAAATAGAATCATTGCTTTCCATTATCAAATACTTCTCTTGTTAGGCTTTGCTTGTGCATTCTCTCTAGCATAAAAGCATATGCATGTGGTCAGCACAAATGACCAGGGTTTCTGGTTCAGTGGTACATTTACATTTTCAGTTTTAAGGATTAATTTAATAAATGACTTTGTTCACTGTGATTATTTAGGGTGGTACTGCAGAAGGTCTCTGTCCATACTTTGCATATGAGATTTTTAAAGCATTTTCCTCCAAAAACAGCAACTGATTTCAGTTGCAGAAATATTTTCAGCAGTGGACATTTAATTCAAAGGTCTTGGACAAAAAGGAAGGAAGAGAAGGAAGGCATGACAGATACTCCAATGAGTCAAGGAACATTCCCCTACGAGAGTGAATTTTATTTAATTTTTATTTTTTTTTTCAACAGTGAACATTTGACAGTGTAGACCAAGCAATTAACTCATTGGTATATGCTCCCTTTTCTGACAACATGGCAGTATCAGAGCAAAATTTTTCTATACAATTTTTCCTGAGAAGTTATAATTTTTAGCAGTATCCATTTAACAAAACAATTACAACAGCTCTGGCTCTCCCCAGCTGCTTACATGCTGTGCACTATTTTCAGAGCTAAAAATGCTGCAGTTTCTCTCCACATCAGATAAAGAAAATCACCAGAAATATGGGATCTCCTATAGAGACCTGCTGGTCCAGAATTTGGAGATGAAGAACAAAGTGTGCTTGACCCATGATCAGTTCCGAGCTCAGATGGAGAGAACGGCAAATTACAGTAGAGCTTACTAATTGTGGTTTATTTCTTTTTAACTCAAGGAACAGAGTACTGGTAACACACTTGGCATGGCAAATCATATGAACTCCTGTTCTTGGGTTTTGCAGTTGAAATGCTAAGCTCAAATTCGATCAAGAGATTCTGGTTGTTTGTCATACTTGTCACTGAGAATGGCACCTAATGCTGGTAGAGTGTATTTCAGCATATTTTGAAAGCTATAAATTCAAATTTCACCAGAGCAAGTTATGGCTTTGAAACTAAAACTAGCTTCTGCACTAGCTAAATCATATGTTACCATGGTGAGTGGCTCCTTAGGTATGGTCATCTCCAGCTTCACTTGCTCATACAACGAATCAGACCAACTATCCCTCAGGTACAGCCCCACCAAATGCAGGTTCTCATTAGACAAAAAATTTTGTGAGGGCCTGCTGGAATCTGTAGAAATACAGGTTTGTGGTGGCTGTGGGGGTTTTATGGAAATTTACAGGAAATGCAAAGTAATGTCAAATTTGGCAGCAAATGAATTGTTTGCTTAAGAAGGTTCCTTGAATATCTGGCGATGGCTAAATACTCAACAGCAGCAAATCTGTGCCGTCCTAGTTCTATGTCTTTAACATTATGGATCCAGGACATTTTACACACCTCACGTGTTTTTAAAAATATACAGGAGATGCAGTGTTAAATGCCTGTTCTTAAGGAAAGCAGTACCTGTCCTGTTTGTGAAAGACATTTTACTTGGATAGAGTTCCTCTTATTTTCTAAATTGGCAGGTACAAAACATGCTGAATCTACCCTTACTGTCCTGTCACACAGCAGTAGAGATTTTATTCAGATGTTGAAGAGGGCAATCTGTGCTCTGGGTACAGGTAGTCCCTGGGTAAACAAAACTTACAATACAAGAATGAATTTTTGTTAAATTCACCTATGGGCACACTCTGTATGCTAATAAAAACCAGATAAAACTGATCATTTTGGGCTGATATTCCACTAGTGATTGCACCAATTTTGGCCAAACTAATTCATTTATAGTGAATTAATTTATCCCCTCTTGATACTGCATGGTGCCACGAGACAGAATCTTTTTTCAGGAAAAGGCAACCACATAATTTCTGTGGTCCTTTGGTCTGACTGTTTCTAACAAATTATAGGGAATTTGCACATCATAAACCAACATCACTCATTTTAATTTGCATCATCATTCAAGACATGCCCATAGGTGAATTAATTATGCAAAAATACATAATTTATAACACATTAATATCCAAATATTAAGCATATACATATATTTCTGCACTGGACACTTTTAAACTAACAAAGAATAATATAGTATGAGTGGGTTGGTCAGCAAAATAGGTATTAATTTCTTGCATATTAGCCCTATGAAATGCACATGCATAGCATATAAAGGATGATCATTTTGACAAAATTCCTTGGTGCTGTTTTATGCCATCATACCCAGTGTGGTGTTTCAAGAGGACTACACCAGTGTATTTATTTCACACAGTACCATGTGCCTACAGAACACTGCCTATTCCCAAGGTAAATGGTTAAAGAGGCACTTACCAGAGTGGGAGAAGATAAGGACAAAAAGCATGGTATAAAATAGGATTATTTAAATGCAGAGCAGAGAACTATAACTTTTTTTTCTTCTTTCCTTTAGCTGTTTCTCTCATTTTGCCTTGAACAGTCTGAACTTGAGTTCACTATTACCAGGTCAATTAAATTTAAAGTGACCCCTTCTAACCCTGGTGATATCCTGGCATATAAATTCTTGTTTCCTTGTGTTAGTGGCAAAATATGTCTTCACTGCAGAGAAGAAGGGTTTCTAATTTATGATATATTACATTTCAAAATTTGATTTCACTCTAAATCATCTGATCAAGTAAGACTGCTCAAAATTTCCTGTGAATTACAAATTTTTTGGAAGCTCCATTTTGAAACAGCAGAAAATGTTCCTTCACTGACCACATGTGCCCCAGACCCTTACAGCCCTATAGCAGTATGACTAAAATTCTTAAATGTAGATAAACTTCATTGAACAGCTGAATGCATTGCAAGGGTCTATGGGATAAAGCCAGGGCTGCTGTGGTCCAGGCTCCATGGAAGAGCATGTCTGTAGCTAATCAGTCTGCCCTGCATCCTGCCCTGCCTCTCCTTGGGTGTGGGTGCACTCGGAGCTCCTGGGCTCCTTGACAAATTTTGTGGACCCCCTGATCTCTAGGGATGGAAGGTCACTCAGCCAAAGATAGACCAAATGAAGGATCTCGAGCTTGATTCTCTAAGTATTAGTGACAAATGTCAGTCACCTCTGTTTTTACTTTTGATAAACAGGCAGAGTTAATCATGCCTTACCTATTCCTATGAGACTAATTTAGTTAACTGCCTCCTGTGAACCTACTTAACCTCATCAGCTTGGCAGTGGGCTACATGGACTGGACCCCTTGTGAAAATCATCTTTAGTATCTTCTGTGCTCTTGTTTCAGAGGCTCAGGATATCAGTCTGAACCATAGATTAGTTTGCAGAAATAGCAGTTAGGGAAAGCAAACAGCTTGGAAAATAACCATATTTGATACTAGAGCTATTGAAAGACAGTAAACATGAAACCTACAGATACTGGTTTCACGCGGTCTCTTTTCAGAGCAAAACTGTGTGATAAACAGTGTTTTTTAGGAAGGGAGCATTTTTTTGTTTTAAATTATTCATTTTTACTCCTGACCATTATTCCTCTGTTGGTTCATGATAAAGTGTATCATATCAAATAATAGTATGGTATCATAGCAACATAAAGGAAACCAGTCTCACAGATTCTGGAGATGGTGATATCATTGGATTTAGCTAATGCAAAACAATTGTTGAGCTGACATCTTCAAATAGTTTTATTTTCCAGTTAAAAAAGTGGTGCTACTATCTGATATGACATTGTGCCTATATGTTGCTTCAGGCTTTTTTTAAAGAGTTTCTAAAAGTCAGTTCTTTTCTGTAATAACTGTACTGCTAAACAACTTTGTCATGGCCTTGGCTCTTGAACTAGCTGTGCTGGAAAATATTTTTCTTTCATTTTAATGTCAACCACCAACCCAAAGCTGTCATTGCAATAACATTGAAAAAAACTGTGTACCAGCTAGCATCCCCTGCTGTGCAACCTCTTTTTTTATGGAGTGGATGGGAGAACAGCTATTTCAAAAACCAGCTCACTAAGTTGTGTAACATTAACCAGGGTCATAATAGCAGGAACTTAAGCAACATTCTTGATATATGCAAATGTTTCAAAGCTCGTCTTCCTGACCTGAAATACTCTAGTGTTAGAGCTGGGTGGGAAAAAAAATCTTATATATAAATGTACTTCTTTCAAGAAGATTCAAAAATTAGCAGAAGTTCAAGCTGTGTAATTAAGTTTTCCTGCAAAATACCTGCCAGCATGTTCATATTCTCAATTTTTAGCAAACTGACAGCTATGGAAATAAAATTCTGCATTGTTTTCAGAAGCAGCCCTTCCTCCTAACACACTCCTCAGAAAATTACAGCAAGGTAGGGAGGGTACAGAATTCGTGCACTGGAAATGGGATATGCTTTTTAAAAGGCATCTATGAGAACTCCAGAGCTTTTGCAAGTTTTTTTTCCACTGTCATTTTAGATTTTCTCCAGAAATTTGTGCTTTTACATTACATCAAAAGCTGCTTTTGTCTCGGATGCTATACGTCGCAGCTCCATCTAGCGGAGGAAGAGCAAAATAGGGAGAAGAAAATGGATAGTTTGAGCTTGCGTGAAAGTAAAACTGATGCCATACACAGCCCTAACAGAAAGGGAGTATGCCTGCCTTTAGCAACTACGTCTCTAATTCCAGTAGCTCATCATTAAAATTTTTGCATTACTAAAGAGAAAAGTAGGACCTGTTCTATATTTTCCCAAGTAATTATGTTAGCTATAGCATTATGTGAGTCCAGAGGAGGGCCACCAGGTTGATTAGAGAGACGGATCTCTCCTGTGAGGAAAGGCTGACAGAACCGGATTTTTTTTTCACCTAGAAAAGAAAAGGCTTTCGGGTGACCTAATTGCACCTTTCAGTACCTGAAGGAAGCCTGCAAGAAAGATGGAGAGGGACTATTTACAAGAGCAAGGGGGAACAGCTTCAAGCTCACAGAGAGTAGGTTTAGAATAGATACTAGGAAAACGTTGCCTGGTAAGGCACTGGAACAGGTTACCCAGAGAAGTTGTAGATGCCTCATTCCTGGATGTGTTTAAAGCCAGGTTGGATGGAGCTTTGAGCAACCTGGTCTAGTGAAAGGTGTCCCTGTCCACAGCAGGGTGGTTGGAACTCAGTGATCTTTGAAGCCACAACATTCTATGATTATACTTTATGAAACAGAATTCTTTATTTTGTGTTTGATTTCAGAAATTGCCCACCTTGAACTGTGGTTGCATAAAAGGGGCTAAAATATAAAGAGGAATATAAGAGAGATAGTGCTTTAATAATTTGTTATTCTACCGTGAAAATTGCATTAAGAACACTTTCAACAACTAGTACTTTGGAGCCATCTAAGCTGTTCTCATCTCTAGATGAGAAAATATATTGCAATACCATGAACAGGTGAAACTTGAAAGGTAAATTCAAATACTCAGAAAAAGTTATATGGAGATCAGGCAAAACAAGTACAGAGGTCTGTCTATCTGCAGCTTCAGGAAACAGAGTCCTAGACAAGAGCAAGAAGAGCCTTTGAAGTGCTCCTTGACCTGATGTGTATTATAATACTCTTGTGCTCTGTTTTGTGCCTGAGACATACGTGCCCTGGAAAATTTTCCTCATGGGTGGATTTGCATTCTCCCTTATGTTTGGACTGACTCAAGGAGGAAAGAACAGCAGTCCTGGCCTGGCTTAACAGGCAACGTTGACTCAAACTGGATGGCCAAATATATACAAGAAGGCCTTGCAAACTCACCCGCTGCTTTCCCAGCTATGTCTTCGCTTTAGCATGCTGCTGTGAAACATCACTTGACACCATGTCCAGTGCTTAAGGAAGGCTTGAGGGGCCAGTGTAGAAGGAGCCTTTCTTACTGCCTGCAGCAGTGAGACCTTTCCAGGGCCAGCAGCTGGCAAGGTGGGAGTTGGAGCGTACCCATTTGGCATTGCACCCACCCCACTTCAGCCTACTAAAGCAACACCAGAACAGGGACACTCAGAAATCATACAGATGAGAGATTTCTTTGCTCTGAGAAGCCCACTGATCCCCCACCAGGAATTCTAAGGCAGTCAGGTGTCATGGCACAGCTTGCCAGGGCTGGACACAACCCACCATCCCCCCCAGAGCTCCTCTCCACTACTGTCACTGTTTGCTAGCTGTCTACTCGGGCAGAGAGGTTTAACCTGCAGGGTGCAGGCAGATGGACCTCTAGGAGTGTTCTTAACCATCACTTTTATTGTTGGGAAGAAAGGATTTCGGAGCAGCTTCAGGACTTTATAATGCATTGTCACAGAAAGAGTAAGTGCTGAGAATAGAAACTGGCCATATATACAAAAAAGTAAATAAGGAAGACGTGAAGTCCATAGATTTGTGTCTATGGCTGTGGGAATGCTGGTGTTGGCTTCTTTGAAAATCACTTTTCAAAGAACTGAATCCAAGATAAAGCATGGCTTTCCCCCTTTCATAGGGACAGTTAATTACACATTACTGAAGATACTGGATATGTTAAAAACAACATTAGTAATATGTGTAATTTCTGTAGGTAACTCAGTTTTAATGGGACTAGGTTGCAAAAGGAGGTACAGTGTTTTCCCTGATTATACTGCAAACCCAGGTTCCTATGGAATATTCTCTGTATTTCTCAGACAAGCCATTTCTTAGTGATATGATATACTTCTGTATATACACCTGGAACCACGTCAGAAAACTAACTCCTCTGACTTCAGTGGGGACAGTACTGCACTGTAGTGTTACTGAAAGTAACACTTTTGTATTTCAGTAACACTGTACAGACTTTCACATTTCCAAGAACAAGAAATAAATACACTAACATGGAAGCTTAATAACAATTTCACCCTTTCTCATCTTCAGTACTTTCCTAAATGTGTATTGATTCTCTGCAAATTTCCATTCTGTGTTTACTCTCCTCCTCTCAATGAATATTCTCTCTAAATGAGAGGTTGGTGGACTATTCAGAACCAGTTTCTCTGCTTAAGCAAAATTATTGCTTTGAATTTCGATCGTAAAGACTCTGACAGAATGAGAACTTTTAAAATTAAGCATGAAAAAAAGAGGTATGCACTGGAGGACAAGGTTTAGCAAATCCAATTACTAAAAGTAAACATTTCAGGTATGTTACTTGTGTAAGGACTCAATTAAAACCCAGATATTCTTAAGATTTGTGCCTCCTGCAATCAGCTTAAGTGGGACAGCAAAATTACTTGGGGAACTTTTCCTTGATCCGGATGATGTAAAGAACATTTGAGGAAGCATTAAAAAAAAACAAAGCACAAAACAAAACAAAAAACCCCAACCAAAACAAAACAAAAAAACCCCAACCAAAAAAAAAACAAAACACAAAAACCTCCACCCCCCCCAGAAAAACACAAAAACCAAACACCAAAACATACCTGCTTTATTTCTATGGTGATAATGGCATACAGAGAGGATAGCAGCTACATTTCTTGTGGCTTAAGGCAAGTGCTCCTGGACAAAACTAAGGGGTTCTATTAGTCACATTTTTTAGCTCATACTGAAATGTTTTTTAAAATAGTTTTTGTTTGAAAAGATCTAGACCATTTGTTCAGTTATTAGGTAAATGGTTTGCTATGTTCCATCTCTGCTTGGTGTCACTGTGGGTAGCTTAGCAAATGGTGATTCAGTCTTTGGTCCAAAGTTCATTGCACTGAGTCTGCTCCAGATGTCATAAATACATCTTATTGGGATGTTTTACTTCTCTCACTTCCCTGCAGGCAGCCCAGACTGGAATGGATTTATGTATTTTTATTTTGGGACTGTTTTTGCTGGAAGGCCTACCAAAAAAACAGGATTTGCATTTTAAGTGAGCTAAAGTTGCACACCATGTACATCTTAATTTAGCTAGTGAGTTGATTTATGCTCAGAAGTATCTGAAGTGGTCTGCCTTCAATACCCTTCAGACTGAGATATTTTCTCTCCTTTTCCTGTCCAGCTCCAAATGAGAACAGCTTGGATAAGTATCAGCCTTGGATTTTTTCTATTAATTTTTGATTATCTTTTTGTGTGAAGAGTTCTACTGAGGCTACATGGAGGGTATTCTGAGAGCCAAAGGTGCCAATTCTGTACAACATAATTATCTCTGTAAATATCGTGTATCCACTGCAAAAAATCCCTTGTTTTATTGACTGAAAGGATTCTTTTAATAGAATACTCTCATTAGAATATTCCTATGACATCTCTTAAGAGGTTTGTATATCCTCCAGCTGAGCAGGGTGTACAGAGATGCCTCTGAATGGACTAACATACTCAGATATATCAATCCAACAAAGCAGCATCAAGTAGAGTCCTTACTAGGTTTCAGAAAGTAATATAGTTGCATTACAGAATCACAGAAACACAGAATTACAGAATGTTTAGGGTTGGAAGGTAATTCCGGAGAACATCTAGTCCAACCCCCCTGCTAAAGCAGGTTCACCCAGAGCAGATTACACAGAATTGCATCCGGGTGGTTTTAAAATATCTCCAGAGAAGGAGATATTTTAACTTTACTGTTACCTTCACAGTAAAGTTTCTCCTCATATTCAGATGGAACTTCCTGGGTTCCAGTTTGTGCCTCATCCTCCTGACGCCCACTCTTTAGACATTTGTATGCATTGATAAGATCCCCTCCCAGTTTTCTCTTCTCCAGGCCAAACAGCTCCCAGCCCAGCTCCCTCAGCCTTTCCTCACAAGAGATGCTCCAGTCCCTTAATCATCTTCATTGTCCTCCACTGGACCTGCTCCAGGAGCTCATGTCTTTCTTGCACTGAGGAGCCCAGAACTCGACACAGCACCCCGGATCCAGCCTCACTTGGACTGAGAAGAAGAGCAGGATCACCTCCCTCAGCTTGTTGACATTGCTCTTCCTGACGCACCGCCAGGGTACCCTTGGCCTTCTTGGCCAAAGGGGCACACTGCTGGCTCATGGTTAACTTGTTACTATAAGCAATAGTTAATTACCATACTGCTGTGTCTACAGTAATTAGTCACAGAGTAGAGCTGGGTTTACAAACCTGTGCATAGTGCTGTGTGGTGCCAGGGCTGTTGTACGGGCTGGTGTTAGCTCTGCACCAGCACTGTCTGGGCAGCACCCCAGATGTGCTCCTACCCCTGTGAGGGACCTGCCCTGGCAGGGAAAGTTTGCTCTTGGGCACCTGATGGCTCATGAAATGAGCTGTAAAAGTCAAGGACCAACCCTGCTCCGGGAATTCACCGCTCATTTTGTGGCTTGGGTGGGTGGGGCAGAGATATTTGCTCTGCTCTGTGCAAGTTTTGGTTTGTGAGCACATTTATCAGTATAAGCTGAATTCAGTGTAAGCTGCTCTTAAAAATGAGGAAATTCAGAAATGTCTCTTTCTCAGGGCAGCTTTGTTAATCCAGTGTTTCAGCAGGCTAAATATGATGTAGTCACAAGCTGAGTCAAAACCGTTAGTTTGCATTTTCCAGTGAAATTTTTGCCTCACTTCTTATAGAGACATACACATTAGGACCTTATTTTGTCCCTTGCTACCCACTGGTGGTACCAATGGAGGGTAGTGCTTAAATACATGATCTTCTGTTTTTTGCGACATGCTTTAGGAAAGTCAGCAGAAAACATCTAAATAATCCTCAAACACTGTTAAAGCCAGTTAAATAGAGACATGTATATGTGCAAGACACTGTTTCAGATACTATTCATATGAAAGTAAACATTTGTTTCAGTTCTCATTAAAAATGCTAGAAAGTAAATACCACTATAGAGAAGAAATTAAAACAAATTCTGATTCTTCAGAACGAGGTGATCAGCTCAGATATATGTGCATGTCATGTTCTTAGAGTGTAGAAGACTTTAGAAGAGAAAAAAAAATTATTTTTTATTCCTAGTGTCCTGTTTTTGTGGGATAGAGTTAATTTTCTTCCTGGTAGCTGTTACAGGGGTGTGTTTCGGATTCAATATGGGAACAATGTTGATAACACACTGATGTTTTAGCTGTTGCTAAGTAGTGCTTACCCTAAGTCGAGGTCTTCTCATGTCTCATGCTCTGTCAGTGGGCAGCTGCACAAGAAGCCAGGAGGGAGCATGGCCAGGTCAGCTACCTGAACCGGCCAAAGGGATATTCCACACCACAGAATATTATGCCCAGTATATAAACTGGGGTGAGTTGGCTGGGAGAGGCTGATCACTGCTTGGAGATGGGCTGGTCATTGGTCAGCAGGTGGTGAGAAATTGTACTGTCCATCACTTGTTTTTCTTGGCTTTTATTCCTCTCTCTCTTTCTGCTGTCTCCTCTTTCTTCTTTCTGCTTTCTTCTTGTTCTTCTTTCTTCTTAATCTTCCTTTTCCTAAGTCTTTAAATTCAAGTGGCATGTGTTTACAACTTTTTCCTGGCCCAAAACCTGGTTTGGTTAACCTTGTGAAGGAATAACACAACACCAGGGTTTAAAGTCACGGCAGTTTTCCACTGACATAACTAACATTTCAGAATTTCGCACTAGGATATAAAACAATGAGCCACATATCACACAGCAGCACAAAGCTGTTACAAACCCCAGACTGTTTGACTTGTGATCTATCCGCTTGCACGACCATGCTCCCGCATTTTGACTCTCTGTACCAGAAAAGCCTCCAAACTGAAGCAGTTGTGCAGAACAGGAAGATTTTACAACAGCTCAATAAATAGATCATTAACAAACATAGCTGTCTGTCTTAGTCAAGAGGGAGCTTGAGCCTTTATTTTGAGTCCATAAAGTAAAGTTTGGAGAATCTTGGATTAGACAGCCATCTCTGTAAGAATGAGGGTGAAAGGAAATGGGTCAAACATGCCAATGTGGAGTCTGTGAAGAGTGTAGTGAAACACCGGGATTTCAGAGACAGATCTGAAAATGATAGAAGGTTCCCAGTGTTCAGCTCCTAGGCTATGCCAGCCACAGAGAAAGCGTGAAGAAAGTAGCAGAGGTAGGATTAGAAAGAGCAGGAAGGAGCATCCAGGCAGACTGAATCAGTGGGGCTTGGGCACATAGTAGTTGGTTAATATGGGTTCTGAAATGCAATCAGGAGCGTGGCAGCACAACACCTTGAAAGCAAGGCTGGGAAGCTGAAATGGGGACGAACACCTGTAGCTGGGTCACGTTGAGGTCTCGGTGCTTTATTCTGTGCTGAAGTCAAGACAAACAAGAACCCTTTCGTGGTGTTCAGGACTGTGATATACATCCTTACTTTGTTGCTTCATTATGCAGCTGTGTAAAGACAATTGAGAGAACTAAGCTAGATTTTTCATCAACAAGCAATAAAATGTGATAAATATGTTACATGGAATGGCAAATGTTAGAATTAATAAGCTGAAATGTTGACGAATTACTGTTTATATACTTGACATGTAATAATTGCTTCATTTATCATCTGAATCTGAAAAACTTAAATAGTAGGCATTTATAATTAATTTTCTCCCCTTGCAAACTGCAATTCATTCCACACTCAAAGGAGTCAGCGTTAATTTCTTTTCTATCAGCCACAGGCCATAAGTTAATGCATAAAAAAAAAAATCAGAACATTTAAAATAACAGTCTAATGAAATTATATCCTCTACTGTTGGAGAAAAACACATGATTCTTCAGGAGATGATCAGTCGCTGCAGTAAACACCATTTAGTTCTTCTCACAAATCTCTGTCGACCCACTGGCAATCTTAGAACGACAAGATGAAGAATTCACTTTGCTGAACCGATGAAGGATATTGACTTCAGCCTCATTAGCAACTTCAAATGAGAATGACAATGGGAGTTCATTAAATAATAATATTTTTCCATATACTGAGTTTTCTTCATCATGCGGAAGAATATGCTTTACACAGCACCTGACAGAGCCCACATTTCTGACTGATGCTTCCCCATTGATCAGCTAGATAATGCCCTTTCCTTAAGGTCTTTTCTGTTTGAGCAGCAAGGGCTGCCACTGCCTAACTGAAACCAATAAGGCAGATGGTGTCCACCTCAGCTCAAAACTCTGGAAGTGCCCTTCTCCAGGCTGAATCCATCTAAGTTCCTGGGAAGATGTGGGGACTTCTGTGAGGACCATGTCAGTTGAAGTGGCTACATACAAAGTACTCTTCACAAACAAAAGTTGCTGTCCTATGGAGAGACTGGAAAAGAATCATTAAAAACCTGTGGACTTGTACACAGCTTTTCTAGTCAAAGAACATTCAAATAGGTATAAAAGGTCCACTTAATGTATACAGCTGGGACCAACTAGCAGAGAAAGGCTGGACTAGCTCCTTTTACACAACCAAATGATCTCAGATGTCCCACAAATGATAGAATCACACAGAATCACAGAATATGTTGAGTTGGAAGGGACCCACAAGGATCATGGAGTCCAGCTCCTGAACCTCAACAGGACCATTCCTGAGTCACACCATGTGCCCAAGAGTACTGTCCAAACACTTTTTGGATTCTGTTCTGCTTGGTGCTGTGATCACTTCTCTGGGGACTCTGTTCCACTGCCCAAACACCCTCTGAGTGAAGAACCTTTTCCTAATATCCAACCTAACCCTCACCTGAGATGACTTCAGGCCATTCCCTCAGGCCTTGTCACTGGTCACAACAGAGAAGAAATCAGTGCTTGCCCCTCCTCTTCCTCTCACAAGAATAGCTACTCATTTGACTGTGCATAGTCGCTTAGGCTGTGTGTGTGGTGCTCGTGAAAATCACCCATGTAGCTACCTCAAATGCTATTTTATTATAGAATTGTTACAGCTGAAATATACTTTTTTTTTCAGGTGGTAGAAATTATCACATCATAAATATCATTAAGTTCTGGCAAGAGATTGAGTACTTCAAGCTAAAAAATTGCCCTCAGTATAATCTATTTACTTTTAATGATGGTTTTCCACCTAAGTATTAGCAAAAATCTTGAAATACTAAGGATATTTCACAAACTGAATATAATGAATGCTTCCTTGTGTACAGCCACTACCAATTAGTTCTCAGTTCTGTGTTAAGAATGGCTTTTCAAGTATTTTTAATTTCAAGGTCTTCAGGGCAAAAGAACATGTGACTTCTCTCATGGCTCCCTACCCTAATTAGTAACTTAATTCCACATACAGAGAACTAAGTAGAACTGACAGACTAAGGCTTCTCTTGCATTCTTGCAATTCTCTTTTTTGAAAGATACCATTAAGGTCAGGAGTTTCAGAAAACAATAGAAATTTGTCTCTTTCAAGATGCATTCCAGTACCTTTCTCATGGAAACTTAGGAAGGTCATTCATTTGTGTGGGTTTTTCCATAGTCCCCCTGTGGTATATGAACTTTCAAGACAGTGCTCCAATTCTTGCTGCCTCCAGGAAAAGGCATACCACTCTCTAGCAAGCTGCATTGGAGGTGTATGCAATCCATAAGGTCCTTGTGCCCGCTCCCAAGACTGTTTGGGCATTTTGCACTGAAAAGTCATGGGAAACAATCTGCAGAAGGCTCTCAGAGGGCTTCACTGCTCCCTCCTCCCAGTGGAGTTCCTTTGCTAGTGGGCAGTTGGATCAGACTTCTCTGGAGCTCCCTTGTCTTGCCTGGTGGTGCAGTGGAGGGATGAGGGGAATTCTCCCATTCTTTGCAGCCCTGAGAATGCTCATCTGGGACAAGTAGTGAGTACTTGAGCTCATTTTGGCTCACCACAAATCGAGACACTTTGTTTAAAGATGAGTGGCAACAACTCCTCTTTGCAAGTCCACAGGAAAGAGAATAAGCCAACTGTCTGTACTGAAAGGGATATGGTCAGCATCTGAATCCCAGAGATAATTTTAGACATGAAATCTAATTTTATTTAGCAGCCCTTCACCTAGCTCTAGGGTTAAATGAGAGATAGCAGGCTAGCAATTCTTTGTAGTCAGCAGAGTTGACCTCTTCCCACTCTGCCCCACTCCCTCAGCAGACCAACCGTTGTCTTCAGCTGCAACTTTGGCCCCTGGAAATAAGAGAAATGTGATGCTCCACACTGGCACATCTTTGCCCCTTTACCAATCATATCAGGAACCACCAAAAGCTGTTTTAAGGAATCAACATAAGCTGGACTCACTAAGCCTGAAGACATTGCATACAGTAGAAGGGAAAGTCAATTCAAATCCCTTTCTCGTAACAGAACCACTGATTCCATATGAATAGATGTCCTGATCATGGACATCCTTATTGCAGCTGGAATACTGGGTTTTTTTGCTCAGTTTCTTCAGACAAACAACAACAAAAAAATTGCGATAACTGATGCAACGGACAAGCAATTCTCTAGTGGTATACAGAAAATGAAACTATCACGTCAAACCTCTATTTAGACTTCATAATTCAGATACATTAGCAAGAATAATTTTAAACAAATTGTAACTGTTATAATTACATAGCAATTACACTAATTGTATTGTAGTTAGTCTGCCTTTAATATAATGTGGTTTTATTTTCTTTCCTTAAACCCAAACAATCAGGTGAATGAATTACAAAAAATTGTTTGAGCTATAAGACAGCTACTCTGTGTTGGCACAACTCTAGCCAAGTTCATCATCTCACCTAATTGCAACTTGTCCTGTTCACTGAAAAGTGATCTTTGGACTTCTCCAATAACCAGCATGAAAAATGCTGCAGACAGTAATTTTGGAAATAGAGCAGCATTTTAAATCATTGAAAGCTAAGAGAGGATGTTATCCCAATGTGGGATAAAATCGCTTTCACTACTGAAGATCTCCCCTCCCCTCCTCTTCCCTCCTCTGTCCTCTTTTTCTCCCCACATATCACTGTTCTGTTCAAGCTCAGTTTTCCTTTTACATGATTTAATCCTGTATACCTCCTCAGATTATCTTCTCTTGCCTTAAATTTTAAATTCATTGTAATGTTGCCTGCTTCTTTCTTCCCCTAACTTAATAAAATGAGGCAATTAATAGCAGAATAAAAGAAAGAATTAATTTGTAAGCTCCTAGCAGTTGCCAGGCAACAGACAACAATATCACCATTCAGTTGATGGTTGGCTTCATCATGGCCAGGCTTCGCGAACGAGGATTTGAGAAGGGCTCTACCCACGTTTAGGTCCTAAACCAGTTTGGTACTATTTTATAGAACTGTTTTACCAGTGTTTTTCTTTTCCCTTTATGCCCTCACAAGTTTGTCTGCAAATTATTTCTGATTTAAATAATTGATTAAGAGTCAAGTTCAGAAGCTGAAAAATTTGAGGAGAGAGCCAAAACAGTGTTCCTAAAGTTCAAAGTTGAGATACTCACACACAGCCTGTCTTCCCTTCCTATTGTTAGTCTGTGTGTACTTCCATTTATAACCGTCATCTGATTTGAATATTTTTTCCCTATTTAAAGGGACCTCTATAAAAATTTTGCTCAATATTGGTATGGCTAAAATCATTGCTTTCATTTTCTTTCCCAGCTATTTCCTATTACTCATATCTAAAGTTGGGAATGGACAGTGCTTTTCTGTATTTCAACTTACAAATCTCTTTGAAGAAAAACTAATAATTAGAAATCACTTAGACTTAAAGGAAGCTCAATATCTTTAGTTACAGTGAGAATTTTGTCTAGTGGAGGAACATACTGTGATGGAAAATTTAAGCGTACTGTAAAGGAAGAAAATCAATTGGTAATACTGACTATAAAACAAATAAACAAGCAGAGTATTATCATACTTTTGCTGCGAGTGAACTGAAATTCCACCTCATTGAAAAGCTTGACTACATTTTAAATAGTAACAGAACACAGATTTAGCATTTACCCATGTAGAGGAATATTCTTTTTGTCGTGGCTTAACCCCATCCAGCAGCCAAATCTCAGGCATCTGCTTGGTTACTCTCCCACCATCAGTATTGGGAGAGAATTGGAAAGGTAAAAGCCAGGAAATTCGTGGGTTGAGATAAAGAGAGTTTAATAGGAAAGCAAAAGCCATGCCCACAAACAGCAGAACAAGGAATTGATTCACTGCTTCCCATGGGCAGGCAGGTGTTCAGCCATCTCCAGGAGAGCAGGGCCCCATCACACATAAAGGCTGCTTAGGAAATAAAATGCCATCACTCCAAATATCCCCTCCTTTCTTCTTCTTTCCCCAGCTTTATATATTGAGCATGTTATTATATGGTATGGAATATCCCTTTGGTCTGTTGGAGTAAACTGTCCTGGCTGTGTTCCCTCCTAATTTCCCATGCAACCCCAGCCCCCTCGTCAGTGCAGCAGTATGAAATGTAGAAAAGGCTTTGGCTCTGTGTAAACCCTGCTCAGCAATAACAAAAACATCTCTACATTATCAACACTGTGTTCAGCACAGATCCAAAACAGAGCCCCACACCAGCCACTGTGATGAAAATTAACTCTTCCCAGTCAAAATATCACAGAGTTTCACCACACTGATGGTAAAGCCACAACACAAAAGTCAGAAAGAGAGGTTTGTTGCTATACAAGTTTATAGCCATAACATGAAGCATAATATGAAATCATATTTAAGTCAACAACGCTAAAGAGAAAACAGAAGAGAGGGCTTTGTGACTGGAAAGAACAAAGCTAGATCACGACGTTAAACAAAATGTTAAAATGGAGCGCATAGTCCTTTCACAGCTCCACACCTCGCGAGCACAGGCACAGAATCCAGGGAAGCAGCTGCGGTGCTGGTTCCTGCGGGCAGACCCAGGGGCACAGCGCCACCTGCCGGGACGAGCGGGAATGCCGGGCACGGAGCGGCCGCGGGGCTGGCTGCGCGAACCTCCGCGGGGTTTAATTTGCCCTTCCAGCACACAAGATGCTCGCTGAGTTTTGAACGCACACAGGACTGTTACCCTCCCCCCGCCTCCGGTAAACTGTCTGCACCAAATGGAGCCTTAAGGCTGTACTGTTGTTTTATTTGTTTGTTTTTGTGAGGGTTTTTGTTTTGTGTGTGTTTCTTTTTTAATAAATCTTATATTTTTATTCAAAAGAGAGCTTGTCTGAACATAATTAGCTTTCAAGAGTAAATGTAAAAGAGACAATGTTTAGAAATTTAGTCACGCAGACAATCCTATAAATTGTAATCTACAAGTAAACGATGAAATTTTTAAATGTCAACTAATCTACTACAGAGAATGCACAAAATCAGCCTCACTGGAAAAAGTGGGGTTAAATTATTGCATCTTGCAAATAATGCTAGCAAAAATCTGATTATTTTGCCATGTAAATTAAACTGTTCCTTTATGGCAGTGGTTCCACAAGCAGTGTACTTCAGAGAAGGTAAACAGAAAAGATTAAATCACTCCTTTTTAGTGACTCAGCTTTATTGAGCCTAGCAGTTGCAGTCACTGTAGCCTTCAAAGTGTTTTATTGCTCTAAGCATACACTAAGCCAGATCCTAGTTTCCCAGTTAACTACACTAGGACCATTAATGCATATCTAATTTGGACATGAATTATTCAAGTCCCATTACTTCGGGCCTTATTAAAAACCTTTAGCAAGTCAGGTAAGTGGTTAAGAGAAGATAAATGTATTTGCTGTGCTGTAAATGTACCACATTCTCAACAGTGTAATTACATTGTGAGAGTAGATGGAGTATTTGATGATGACTTGCATTATAAAAACATTATAAAAATATGTGAGGACAGAGCATCACTTGAGTCACATTTAAGGTCAACCCTGACAATCACCTGTGCTTAACACTCTGTCAAAGCTTGACTGTTCTATGGAACTTCTTACATAAGTAAACCCTTCAAGATACCCACTCCTTTCTTTCTTGAAAAGCTTTGGTTTCAAGCAAAGGTGGCAGAACTGGAATTACTGGGGAGTGAGCAGGATGTGGGCCTTGGACACTGACCTTTAGAAAGACTCTGGCTCTCCGGCACTGAAGGCAAACTCAGGGTTCATCAGCAGAGACATTAGGACATCTATGGGATGGAAGTGAGCCTGGCTTTTGATATGAATTCACAGTCTGAATACTCAGATCTATAGGTCATGACATTCAGCCACAGCGTGGTGGAAATGGTGTACCATTAAAGAGCCAGAAGATATTGCCTGCTCACAGGAGACTGCTTCTGGGCAGAAGCTGTTCACTTCATGAGTTTATACAGTAATTCTTAAGGACCAGGGAGCTTGTGGTTTTTTGCATTATAGCTGCTGCAGTCCAATAAAACATTTAGCCACTTACTTAAGTAAGCTCTAACTTAAGGGTCTGCTGCACATCTTTAGCTATTTCTTGTGATATGTTCTTAAATGCTTTGCAAAGTTACTGTTCTCTGGAACTCTGCCACCAGCATCATGTGTGGTGGAAAATAAAAATATATTTTAATAGGAAATCCTGAACTGTGCTGGTAACTGGTAAATCTGGGGTGGCATATAGAGGAGCCTATTAACAGCACAGATATGACTATAGAGAAGCTGCAAAAGCCTAAAAGTATTATCCCATTTATTTCACTGTGGTAATACATAATTGGAAGGAGTCAAATCAAGACGGAGTTCTTTATAGTTTAATTCAAACAAGCAGAGATTATTTTGGCAATACAGTTTGGAAAAGTGTACTGCCATTTGACTTCAATATTCATTCTAGGCAGAGAAGGATAAAATATATCCAAACACTTCTTTATGCAAGTGCCTTTCTTCAGTAGTAAGCCCTAACATTTGTTTAGGTGTATGGTATCTACAACAAGAGGTCAGCATTCCATCTCTTGCATTACCAGGTAGCAGAAATATTACCCATTATCATAAACAGAGGTATCTATTCTCCACTACTTAAAAATGACATTTATTTACTCAACATAATGGTAGGGATCAGTTTTAATGCCATAGTCTAGTACCAGTACAAGAGAAAGGCTGATAGAGAACACTTGGGTTCTTGAGTATTAAAGTGAGATTCATCTCACCTAATTTCAGCCTTTTTCTTCTGATTACCTACATTTTCTTTATTGAATGTAATGGAAGATAAACACCTCCAGAGGGCAAGTCATTAGAGAGAACCAGGGCAGAAAAATCAATTCAATCCTAGATGTTTGATAATAGAGAAGTTTTAGCTAACACTTGCCTTCTGTTTGGGATCTTGTTTGCCTTGATGTTACTGATAATTACTTGTCAACTCAGCTTTCCTGGGGATGGTACTTCTTTCTTCTGCTGTTGATCAAAGATGATCTACCCCACATCTTTTGCCAACGGAAAATTGGGAAAGAAAGTTTGACCTTTCTTGGGGATATTGCCAGGCATTTTATCTTTCATAACTGGCAAGACATATGCCAATTCAGAGTGGATTCTATTATGACTTACACAAATGATGTCTAATCCATTTCACCTTTACATTACTCTCTTGTACAAAAAAAAAAGGGAAAAAAAAAGTAAAAAAAAGCAATATATGTCTCAGTAATTAATACTTGTCTGGCAGTTTTAAGGTAAGTGAAAATGAAGCTGCCATTTTCATTATGACTTCCTTTTGACAATGTAATAGGAACTAATTATTATGGACTAGGTTGGCCAAGATGCATATGAAAAATGTGAAGGGTCATTAATAATTCTTTCCAGGTTCCATTCACTCTAGGAACTTCTGTCAATAGCATACATCTGCTGTAATGTGCTGGCTCATCTGTTATGTCTACCAGCAGAAAGAATGATATCAAGACTTTTCCTTATTTCCATGCCTGACCCATCTATTAAGAGCAAACCTCAGGACACAGGCCATCCTGACAGAGTTTGCTAGAGACACATGCCTTGTTGTAGGTTCCCTTCTGAAAACAGGGCTGGAGAGACTCAGTCTTTTGGGAATTTTGGAAGTATTACGTTAGGGTTTCCTCACAAGGTCTTTATTATGTGGTGTACGTATTATCCTAGGAAATAACAGAGAGAAAACAGAGGAGTTCATCCACTGTCTTGGAGATGTTGCACAGAAAATTCTGATGACAAGTAGAAGATTTATTGCAGGTCTCCCTTGCCACACTGAAGTGAATGATTTCCATCTGCCCACTTCAAGAGTTCCAGAAGTGGGAATAGCTGAAGTAAAGAGTCCCAAAAGGTCTGAAAGGTCAAGAAAATTTTACACATCTTTAAGAAAACTGCAGACCATTTCTCAACTGGTTGGGATGTGCCACAGGAAAAACACAGCCTCTGCTTGTGTGCTGTTAAATGGCTTCAAATTCTATTTCTTGACATTTTGTTGGCTAATAAGAAGATACACCTGAGAATAAAAAGCACATATGGGACATTTATTTGTCATACTATCCCTGGCAAGTGAATTTCCCACTGGACTAGAAATGCAGAACAGCTGTGAAAACCTAGACAACTTATTATAAGCAAGTATATGCTAAACTAGAAAATAAAAAGTCATTACTTTGGAAATTGAGTCTTGAGGCTCTAAATAACGTCATAGAAAATTTAATGAAGTTCTTTATACGAACCACGTTTTTCTAAAAGGAGAAATATGGATTTGTGTGTATGTGTGTGTGTGTGTGTGAAACTGGTTCTTCAAAATTTCTCTTTTTAAATTTACTCATTAGGCAGAACTGAAAAACAGCAGTAGCATATATTATTATTTTACACTGACAGAAGTTCAAATGTGAGGTCAGATCCTAAACATCCTAAACAGTTAAAGTATGCCTGTAAGCATCATGGAAGTTGTAACGTGATTTCCATGGGTTTGGCCATGTCAAGATGCAGAGCTTGAAAACCAATTTGGATAAAACCTGCTGTCTGTAACACACTATTGATGAAGATGCTTGTTTTGAAATTTACTAGACTATGTGACTGTTTATGCTGTGCAAACACACTATCAACCATTTTATAACCAAGTTGCACTGCAGCATATTCTATTAAGCAAGTTGCTCCAAAACAGGATTTTAGAAGCTTTTCTTTTCAAAGTAGCTCTTCCATATAAAAAATAAGATGGAAACTTTATGGAGTCATCTTATGTCAACAGAGAGGGATCTATTTCAGGCACTAAAATCAACATAATTCTTCAGGCACGTACTACAGAATAATTTAACACAACTGATGGTCTATGCTTAAGAAAAGCCAAACACTGAAGCAGCAGCGATTCTGCAGGTCAGCAAACAGCATGGGAAAACCTGCTGATATGGTGATGTCCTCATTTTGAGGAACAGCAATTTTAAACATTCTCTTTAAGTTATCAGTAAATACATAAAACCTTTCAGATGAAATGTCACTTTAGTCAATTAGCAGCAAAGATGCGAGATAAAGGGTTTACTTTATGTCTCACCTTGAGTAATTTATGATTTCCACTGCTAGTGTTCCAAGATATAAAACAGCTTTTGGATACTTAAGACACAAAATGTGTTGAAACCTTTGTTATTAATAATAATCTGCACCAATAGGTCACATTGTTATATGAATAAAATTGACTTTAAAATTTCATATTAACAGTAAGTGAAAAATGGGCTTCAAAGTTGTATTATATTATGATTACGTTATGTATATTTGCAGTCAAATTGCATAAAATGGCACGTTAACATTTCATATCCTTCAGTGTGAAAATTAATTTTAACTAGTACATTTAAGATCAGTAATTATGGAAGCTTGGTCTGATTAACATGAGTTAAAGCAGGCCAGAGTTTATGTTAATTAACATTAAATACCTGAATTATAACTTCTGTTACAAACAGAAATATTTCAGAAACTGATAGAAAAGCACTGAATAGTCTGTCCTAAGAATTTCTATGGAATGTGCTAATTTTTAATATACTTTTTCCCCTTTCCCTTCAATATCCAGACAGAAGAAGCTTTCCTCTTTTCCCTTCTCTACCCTATTCACTTAAAAGCATGTCATCACAACTGAGGCAAATGCTGGTCATCAAAATAAAACAGTAGAATAAAGGAAGACATTACACTCCTGTTTTACTACAATAGTTAATCCCTTACCTTGCATCTTTACTCAGCAGAGTTCTACAAATTCTCTCCAGATCCAGTGCTTGAACCCAGGAAGTTAGAAGGTCTTTATCCTATTTTCAGTAAGTTTAAGCTAGTTTTTATATGTCAAACTCGCACTGAAACATATCACCACATTATCTTTACCCAGAAATAAGATTTAAAAGACAAACTCCTTCTTTTTGACTTTTTTTTTCAACGTCAGGTTTAGTCTGAATCTCTAAAATAACATATATAGTTGACTCAAACTATCCCACAGGGCTGCCTCTATTCTTGCCAGAATTTGACATTTATAAGTTTATATAAGGTCATCTTTCTCCACAGGCAAAGAATTACAGCAATATCACTTTTTCTGCTTAACAAAACCTGTTCCCAAAAGGGCAAGTGACTGCAGGATCCAATTGCAAATTATTTCCAAAAATCTGGAAAAGCAAAGAGAAAATGAGATTTAATAGCACCTCACATTTATCCAAGAATTTAAATTTCTGGAATTATGTTATCTAGTAAGAATTTTGAGGCATATCAGTGCTTTTAGTAAGCTTAGAGTGGTCAAAGAATTGAGCTAACACTGCAGTCAATGGAAAACACCCATGCATGAGCTAAGGGACCCAAGGTCACAATCAAGTTGGCTTCAGTGACAGCAATCATTTGTATGTTGATGGAAGACAGTGCTGTGTGCCTAGAAAAGAAAGGTATTTTCCCCATTTCTGGGATCTGCCATTCATTGCCCTCAAGGGACTCTGCGAAGTTCTGATGCAACTCCGTTTTTATTCTCCTGATGGTTGCAAGCACTAATTTTTTCTGGCATTTATTTTTCTGGTATGACAACCCAATGCCCCTCTTTCCTCCTATAATCCCCCCCCTGCTTAGGAGCAGCATAAAATATTTGAAGTTTTCCGCTACAATTCATTTGAATCTTTAACAGTGCAAATGCAATTCACCTTTATGTAAAAAGAAAAAGAAAAAAAGCCAACCAACCAAACAACCCCTGCCCCAGCCAACAAAAAACCTTCAAAACATAATACCTTTAGTTTCATTCAGTTGGAGTTATGCCATCAGGAACAGCTTCCTCTTTCTGATTTAAGGTTAAATTTAAAAAAAACATATCGAACCAAAGAATGTTCTACAAAAAACCTGTCACTTTCATCTTTTTTAATTGCAGAAGTATGTTGTTGGGGTTTTTTTGTGTTACACAAAACTATGGTACTTTTCAGTTTTAGAATATGTAAAATAGTGTAGTTCCTTCTGCTGCAGGAAATCTTGACTTGTATGTGAGCTGCTCTTGCAGCTCCCAGTACCTCCTGCTCTGTTTGTCTTGAGTATTGCTGTTTCCTAGCGCAGAACCACATCAAATACTGATCTGTTCTTTGCCATAATCTTACTTACAACCTGTATTTGCCTCCATTAAAATAAATGAAAAAACACCACCACCATCACTACCACAAATTACCCCCCTCACCCCCAACTTTGCATACAGCAAGAGCCCTAACGGGCATGGATGTAGAAGATTTCTTACTTATATTTTATGTTATTCTCTGAATGTTGACTCTCTGACTTCCACATAGAAGAAAAAAAATTAAAAAATTTATATTTTATATAACATATTTATAAATATAATTATTAATATTATAAATATATATATTTAAAATATAATTATTAAACAAGAGAAAATTTCTCATGAAACTGATTTAGAAATTGAATCTACCTGTGAACTCGTACGATTAGGTAAACAAATTGTCATGGGTTTGCAAAAGTCCCCCTCCTTGGGGATTGAAATAGGTTGTCCAGATGAATTTCCGGACAAGGGCCAATCAGGAGTTTAGGTGACGCCTTTGCTACTTACATCTTCAAGAAGAAACGGAAGAGAAGGTGGTGGCATGGAAGGAATCTTGGCAGCCATGTAAGAGAGAGGACGTGGCAGGTCCCCCCAGGTGGGGGGGGCCAGGCCTCTCTGCTCCCCCAGCCCTGGCCGGGGGCAGGAGCAGCACTGAAGCTCCCCCCTGACCAGACGTGTAACGGGAGTGAAGAAAAAAACTGTAAAGGAGAGCTTGGACTGTTGCAGAAGGAATTCCAACCAGAGAGATAGCGAAGCCTTCAAGGTCAGAGCTGGCAGCAGCAGGAGAGAGATGAGAAACCGCGAAGGGGGGAGATGACTCCTTCTCCCCCTTCTCCCTCTCTCTCCCTTTAGCAGGGAAAAAGACTGAGATCTAAAAATCCCTGCTGCTTGTGGGAC
>JAWMRA010000001.1:95159069-95181446 GCA_035584735.1 Pseudotriccus pelzelni | reverse complement strand
TGTGGAAGGAACATGATGAAAATACGAGCAATTTATATTGCGTTCTGTAGTTTTTATAAACTTTGCTTTAATATAGCTTTATAGACGCTGTAAACTGTAATTGCCAATATGGCTGCAAGTCTCTTAGCTAGAACAAAAGGAAATTAGTGCCAAAAAGAAGGTGGGATTTGATAAAGTAAATAATTATCTCATTCTGACTAGATACCTATTATAAACCAATTAAAAGTGTATTTGTAATGTACGTTTACATCTGGACAGTACCTTGTAACCAATTATGTGCACCTGGTCACGAGACCTTGTATAGAGAAACTATAAAAGATCAGACCTCTTTTAATAAATCGGATAAATTGCAGATCTTATAGGTCGTGTGCATTTGTACCTTGAGCCCCTCTGTCAACAACAATCTATACTTCAAGTTCACTTCAGAGTAAATTCTTCCATATAGATGTTCCTAAAGGAAGGTGTGGACTACTTCATTTCGTAATTCACTTGAAAGTGTATTTTTCCAGAGACAGTGACCTTAATTATCATTTCCTTCATGATGTTGATCAATTAAGCAGATTCAGTATCTCATAATTTTGTGTTATCATTTACATTATCGTTCTAATGTTTCTAATCTAGTTTTTACAGACAACAGAACCTTCTCAAAAACTTATACGTCTTCAGAGATATTTTTTTTCTTTTAATTGTAAGAAGGTTTTAGGAGCAGAGGTTGTGGAGAAAGAACTGGCTGCTGCATCGTTGAATAAATCCTGAGACTTCTTTAGTCAGTTCGCTTTGAAATTTTAGTCACTATCTAATCTTTACCTAATAATTTTTCAGCTATCAGTGTTGTTCAGCTGAAATTAGGAATTATTGTTTTTGCCAAACTAGATAATGCCATGCAGGATCTGAGAGCTGTTGGAGCAAGAACAATTTTCTACTTACCTTCCACTCAATCGATAATACCAATTAATAAACAACACCCCCACACAAATTAAGAAAAATTAGTTAAAATGTTGTTAGTGAAAAAAATGGTTAGTGAAAAAAACTTTGTTATTTGCAAACTATTTTCATTCTACCTACAATTAACAAATAGAAACACTTTGAAATTAGGGTTTCAGAACACAAAACATTATAAAATATTAATGAAATTTTCCTTATAAACTGTATCAGTTGCAACCTTGAGGTAATACAAAAGCAACAACAACAACGATAATAAAAGCATGTTTTGAATCTTGCAAAAAAATTCTTTCAGAATCCAATCTAAAATGTATAACATGATCTAAATAAAAGCTGCTATAGCAAATGAAATGTTGGGCTCAAGCAACACTTTTATTACATACTTCTGAAGATGGCAAGGGCGTATAAATTGGAACAGTACAGATGAAGATTAGGCTGAGGCTTATAAAATAGCCTCTGAAAAAGTCTATGTGATATATTGTATATATGGTATATCATATAATAGACATATCTACCTATGTATTTCTGCAGAAACACATGACTGCAAAGTACCATATCTTGTTACATTAAAGGTAAAAAGGAGAGAATGCAGCAGTTTTACATGTGTTTAAAATGCAATTTTGCTTTTAAATGGACAGTGATGTTAAAAACACCATGTTCTGCTGAGACATTAGGAGGGAGCAGCATATACCTACAAATCCATGAAAGAGTGGTCCTGACCTTTTAGACTAACCAAATTTTGGTAGGGGGATGGATTACTGATAGATTGCTTAATGCACCTACTGCATCTAAATGTTTTGTGTGTTACCATTAAATTATGAAGCTGTGTTTTTTTCTGACATTTATTTTAGGCATATGTGATTCTATCTTTCTAAGTCGTATCTATTGATTATGTGCTGCAGGTGCAGCTCCTCTGTACATATGGATTAAATTACATATTGGGACAGCAGTTGGATCTTAACTGTGATGTGATGATCATCAGATGGGTTTTGCCCTTCTTGAGCACAAAGGCCTGCAGTATACCTAAAACCATAAAATTCCTATTTAGAGTAATGTTAAAGGTCTGACATATTCCCAGCAGGATTCAAGCATGTGAAAGCTGAAGCTGCTGATGGCCAGAAATTATTGTGAAAGTGGAACCATCACTTTCCAAAAGCAGTACCTCAGAGGAAAATCTTACAAACTGACTGTAAGAATGGATCTCATAAACATCCTGAACAGTTGCATGGATACCAGCTACTTCCATGTAATTTGTTTGTTATATTGTGAAATAATCTTGTGAACATTATTTTTAAATTCATAATTGTAAGTAGTTATGAGCTGATTTTATATTTTATTGAAAGAGATTGTTTCCCTTCATAATTTTGATGCAGATTTAAAATTTTTTTTTAAAGAAAATACATTTTGCTTAAAAAATTTATTGTATTTGTTTTTTCTCACAGCAGGATGTCATTAATCTCACTGGAGTCAAAATTTGTACAGAGGAGAAATAGATTTTATTAGACCATGACGTAACTGGAAAGGAAAAAATACATGAACATTCAAGAAAAACCAATAATTATAAAATATATTCTTTAGTCATTGAAAAAAAATAGTAACTGTTCCATTGCAAATCATCCAAACTGTACTGAAGAAAATGGGAATACTTTTATAAAATTAGTTTTTTTATTACTTTGTTTCATTTTTTTCTCCAAAAGCTCCTTTCAAAATTTTCCGGGGTTTGTGTTTAGTTGAAAAGTTTTAGTCATAATTGTCATGGAACTGGTCTGGATCTCTCTGGAACTATTCAAATTGGAGAGGAAATATGAATTAAGCTGAATTTATTTTCAGTGTAATTTACATATTTTCAAACATATTTATGATGAAAAATTTCAGTCTATGCATTACTACTTTAAGCTATTCATGCAAAACTGTCCAGCATTTTATAGCACCCTTACTTCTAAGTAGACTAATGCATGAGCTGCACATATGTGGGTTGCAATGAATATAATTTTGGTGAACTCTTATGTTTTACAAATTGGAACTCTATAAAAGAAAATTAATTCCTCACTAGAGATAACCTTAAAGAACGTACAGATCTATTTTGAACACTTACGAGATACTTAGAGTAAAACAGATTTTACTATTCATAGCCACCTAGGTGTGGGTTCGTTGGCTACTGTAATGGTTGTCTCAAATATGTTTTCTTCTTTTTTAATGGTAAGCGAAATTCCTTGTCAGGTATGAGATGCACTTATGGACAGAAACTTCCTGAAAAGATCACCTCTTTACCAATTACATCTTTTGAGAGTGTAGTTCATCTAAGCAGTGAATATCACAACAGTGAAAACTGCTATCTTAATCCAGGCCAAATATGATCTGATATTATCTATGTTAACATACAGAAATCAAAAATCTTAATTCTAAGTGTTCTACAGCTGCATCATGCGTTGCAAGTACGTATTTCTAGAAGTTAAAGTAATTGGGTACGTATTTCTGGTTGCTCAGCTTGTCTAACTCATAAAGGTCACGACTCAAGATGTTTGGCAGAATGACATTTGGAGGGAAAAACAAGTGTTGGTTATGGAAAGTAAAAACAGATAAACAGGAATAGAGAAGAAAGCAGTAAATGTCAAAGCACTTCAACACTGTGCTCCTTTACATGTTTTTTTATGTTATTACATATAAATTCTTAATATAGTTTGGAGAAGTGGCTGAACAGTAGATGAAAAGATAAGGTGTAAATAAAATATAAATAAATAAAATAAAACAAAACCAAAACCACACACACACACACCACCCCCCTCCCCACCCCCGAAAACATTGGAGAAGAGAGTACCTTTACCTTCATTACATGAGAAAACCTAAAACACAGAATGGATGTTACAGCTGTCAAGGGAAGAAGAGGAGAGAAAAGAGAGTTTGCCTCACTTTCTATTCCCCTGCCAGGACATTAGAACTTTTCTAATGTAGCAGGAAGTACAACACCATGTTTTTTTTCCAATTTTTTCAATTCATGCATCATAGCCAAGGAACCAGAGAGATGCGATGCCAGACTGTCAGCAGAAGATGTGTTCTGTGTGATCGCAGCCAGGCACTGTAAAATTCATGCCTCCTCACCATGAACTGTTATGAGAAGAGAAGGATTCAAGACCTCCTTTTTTATTAAGTTTGAGCCTAAGCTATACACAGAATATGCTGCATGGGAGAATGCAAAGTCCTCTGCGCAAAAGCCCTGATACTGTACAGTGGAGCTAGAGGAGACTTCCAAATGAAAGCACCTCCTAAGTCACATAATAGAATTCAAAATTTATTTTATAATAGTATTGGAATCTTGACTCCATATTGACTGAATCTGAACTGTAAAATCCTGGTTCCATTGGCAGCAATATGAATTTGATCATTGCCTTTCCTGAGGCTAGATTTCAGCTGATGCATAGTGCCTTGCTGAACCCATGATGGTTAGCACCAGCTGAGGATTCAGCCCAGCCTTGCTAAGCACTGCTAGGCTTTGCACCATGGACATTTGTCCACTGGGAATAAGGTTAACCATTATTTTGCTTTACAGGCAAAACGATATCTTACCAAAAGTCAGAACTCCCTGTCAGGAGCAGCCCCAAGTGGATTTCAGAGACTGCTGTAAAAGTACCTTAATGAAATGCAGAAGACAATACAGTAACCTATAAGCCACTTTACAGCAAAGGAGAATATATGACTTTTGTATTGAAGAACATATGATGGATTATTCTTTCCTCCATTATTACTGTGCCTTTTCTTTTTTAATAGATATAGACATAATACTGAACATTACTTCATTTAGTTTTGAAGCCAGATTTTAATAGTAACTGCATGAGATACAGTCCCACACCCTTTGTACAGATAATTCGACGACAAACAGATTCAGCATTTCTTTGAAGAATTCAGCCTGGCCTTAAGATAAACCTTGATCAGCACTTAGGACTAACTTATATTTTCATCACTCAGAACTGTGTAACTGGAGTAGGATGATCAAACTTTTACTCAAATAACATGGGCTCACTCCACTAATAGAAATCAAGTTTCCTTGTCCAGACTGTCTCGGATCCACTAAACATGAAACTTCCAGCTCTTGCTGAATCACTTCTTGCTTCACTAGAACCATAAAGAATTGTGTGTAGTGATGTAGGAACAGCACTTCATTTCTGACAGTCTGCACTGCCTATGGCATTGCAGATTTTGCCCGATTTATTCTATGAAGGGCATGACGATTGTGCTTTACCTAACTTATCTATTAAAAAATCTTTTAAAATATATCTTTTGGTGTTTATGGTCTTCTGTCTCTGACTGAATTATGAGTTGAGGACTAAATGCCGTAGCTGGAAGCATTTAACTTTGAGGCTTTGCAAGAGAAAACAACCTTTGTAGGGGACATTACCTCAGTAATCTATCTCCCTTATGTTGTTTTTGCTTTTCTTGTACTCAACCATAGTAGTCCCAAATGCCCAGATAGATTCACCATATAAGACACTTTCCAGGCCTTCTAACAGGCTCCAAGAGTGTCCAAGGCCAGCTGCACCCTTGGCCTCAAAAGAGGAACTGAGCTTTGTTGTTACTCATGTTGTATGCACAAAGTGTCCGAAAGTCTGCCTCTGGGCACCTCAGCTCTCATTCTGTCATCTTCCCAGAGCTCACTAACTGCAAGAGGGGCAGGATTTGTTGCACAGTGTGCTCATCAGAAGTGCTCTTTCTCTGTACATGACTGATGAACTTCATTCACTAACTCAGAGAATCAGAATATACTTTCTTAATAGAACAAAGGACAAAAGGTACCCAAAAACGTGAACCATCTCATTTATTAAAATGATTACGTGCACCTCATAGCTCCTAAATATCAAAAGTAATGAAGAAAAAAACATACTGGGTAGCATCACTTCATATTCATAAGTTAATTTTGGGCCCTGGTGTGCTACTGTAGGAACTGCAGTTGTCTGAACCATAAAATAAAATGCCAGTGATCACCATTCAAAAGTCTGACTTTACTTCAAACCATTGTGGCAGAAGCAATATTGTTATCTGTATTTGCAGAGTAGGGAAACTTTGCAAAATATTAAATGCACTGCAAATGCTGACTTTTAATGTGTATTTCAATAACAGAACAATTATGTATACAACAGGAAAATAGAAGGGACACTAATGGTAGAGGAAGAAAGTGAAAAACATACAGAATGTATGCAAAAGGTAGATCAGAAAGTGCTTGGGTATTCAACTGTGATATGCAGCTTCTTTTCACAATGTATGTTTGAGGAAAGATTGACAAAAGAAATAATGTAAGTTCAGCATATAGACACCGTATGTAGGTTTAAAAGATTATTATGAGTAGATCTATTAACCTGGCTGGAAAAGAATATAAAATACAGCATAAAAGAGTGGGAAATACCATGTGGTGGAGTGCTCTGAAAGAAACATGAAGACACCAATTGTCACTGTACCCGTGACAAAATCCACAGCACAAGAGCACAAGTATATTAAGCAATTCTTATATGTGAAGTATTTAAAGCAAGAAAGTAAGATTTTGGCTATAAAAACAGAATAAAGGACCATGCTACATCAAAAACTTTTCTATTTGACAAGAAGGATCACTTGACATGCAGAAAGTACTGATGGATATGAATAATTAGATGAGAAAACCTGGAGTACAAAAAGCAAAACTTTAATTCCAACATTATGATGTGGCTATGATAGCCACAACATATAATATTATTTCCATTAAAAGATATTGAGTCCTTCTGAAAGCAAAATCCATGGGCATTCTTAAATACTAAGGAAGCCCATTACAAAGTCACAATCAATGGCTGCATTAGCTATGCTGTCCTTGACAGTTTAGGTAGCAAGTAAGGTAAGTAATCAGTGGATTAATAGTTTTTACACATATTTCTCAGAAGCGCTGTCCAGGAGAAAAGAATCATTATCGTCCTTGTGCAAACAGCAATCGAAGGCACAGACAGAACATCAGATCTAATTATGGTTGCACAGTAAATCTGAAGCATAGCTGGGAACAGAGCACAAGGTTACTATCTCCCAGCTAGGATTCTAACCGCATAAAACCATTACCATTGGCTGAGATCATATTGCTAAGTTACACTGCACTGAGAGAATTGGAATAGTAGCCATCAGACAACCATTATATTTGTACAATACTTGAATTTATAGGATCTGGTCTAAATCTTCTTTATGGGCTTGAAATAGAGTGAAGTTAGTGGAGTCTCAGTGGAGCCTGTGAAAGTGGTGTTAGATCAGAACATAGCAGAGAACCATGACATATATGCTTGAGGTAAAACACAGCTTTCTAAAGCAATATAGGATGAAAGCATAATTTGTTGCAGAATGAATTCTCCCAGAGAACAGTCTGATTGCTTGGAATGATTCCAAAAAAGCAAAGCTTTCTGTTCTGTGATAAAAACAAAAATCCAGCCATAAAGCTTTCATTAAGAATTTCACTATTATTTGTTATATAATTTAACATTCAGCACACTTTAATATCTTGTTCCTTGATACTCCTCTTCTGTCAGGCAAAAGTTACACAGTATTGCAGCAAACCAAAAAAGGGCTTGAAACCAACACCAAAACCTTATATTCACTCATTTGCAAGCCTAAAACTCCATTTCAGTATTCAGAACCTTTCAGACTGCACCTGCAGTCTAGTGGGAAAAAAACAGGCTATAGCAGGTTCAGCCAAGACAGAGAAGAACTGTCAGAAATTCAGCCAAAACAAATGTAGGGTTCTGCACCTGGGGAAGAATAACCCCTGCACCACTACAGGCTGGGGGTGACCTGCTGGAAAGCAGCTCTGTGGAGGACCTGGGGGTCAACAAGTTTTCCATGAGCCAGCTTGTGCCCTTGTGGCCAAGAAGGCACATGGTGTCCTGGGCTGTATTAGGGAGACCATTGCCAGCAGGTTGAGGGAGGTGATCCTGCACCTCTGCTCAGCTCTGGTGAGGCCACATCTGGAGCGCTGTGTCCAGCTCTGGGCTCCTCAGTACCAGAAAGACGTGGGGCTCCTGGAGCAGGTCCAGCAGAAAGCTACAAAGATGATTAGGGGACAGAAGCATCCCTCTTACAATCTCTCTTCCCAGAGAAGTTGTGGATGCCCTGTCACTGGAAGCATTCAAGGCCAGAGTCAATGCAGCTTTGAGCAACCTGGTTTAGTGGAAGGTGTCACTGCCCTGCCAGGGGGTTGGACTACATGACCTTTCTTTAAAGGTCCCTGCCAAACAAACCATTTCATGGTTCTATGGAGTGGTCACTGTATTACCACCAGAAAACTCACAGAGGAGCCTGGCCCTTCTGAGAGTTTTTGGAACGCATTTCAATAGACTGATGATGAGACTGGGACAGAAATCATGCCACAGACCTTGTTCATCAACTGTTTTTCAAGAAAATGATTTATTCTACTGCCTCCTCTGCTGTAATTTTACTTAAATCAATAAACCCTTAAAAATTGCTCTTCCTCACTCTTCATATTAACCATCTTGTCATAAACAGCTTACAAGAAAGAAACTGTATTACAATTTGTTTTCCCACTGTAAATCTGTCACCTTTCTCAATACTATCATACTGAAGTAAGTAGAGCCAGGAATTCATGAATGCACATATTAATCCACAAAATCCAACCATGCTAATCATGAAAGATGAATTATGCAGCAAGTTCCCTATTTGTAGCTCAATTCTCTATTTGTTTTACGGAATCTCATTATACTTCTGAGATAAAATGTTTAAAACAAACTTCAGCTTGTAAGCATTTTAGACCCTGAAGTTGTTCTTCTATTATATTGAAAGATGTGGATGAAGACTGACTTTTTTTTCTTTAGTTTTTTTTTAATAAATAATACCATCATTATTATAAACATTTTCCTCTCTGACTTTAATATTTTATAACTTCTTCCTAAAATAATTAAAGCAATAAAGTAAAAATATAAAACACCCGCTGCTTTGAACATTTTCATTTTCTTCCTAAATGGATGGATGAAATGACATTGTAGTTAATTGATACTTCTGAATTAAGATAATTAATCAGAAGTGGAACCATAAGGAGAGTGGGCTGGATTTTGAATCTAGTTTTCAGTAACGACTGATTTTTCTCACGTAAAATACGTAGCATTTTTTGGTTAGCTTCTTGCAGGTGAAATCATTGAAAATCTGAAGTTTTAGAGTTTTAGATGGTTGGTTTACCCTTCTGAGTTCTGCATAGGAAAGTCTAGTTGATGAATAATATTTTGTATTTTTTTTAAAATATAGGTTTGAGATAGAAATATGTGATAGGAAAGGACTTTTTAATTGACTTTATTTTAATTCTTTACATTAAACAAAGAAAATGTATTTAAAAATCAGGAAAAATGTTTAACATAAGTGACTATCCTTCACTGGGGATTGTGGTGAGTTGACCTTGGGTAGGTGTCAGACACGCACCCAGCTGCTCTCTTGCTCTCAGTCCTTAACAGGAATAGGGGAGTAAATAAGCTAAAAACCACTCATGGGTGGAGATAAAGAGAGAGTGGTGGAGATCACTTACAAATTAGTATCACAAGCAAAACAAATTCAACTTGGGGAAATTAAATTTAATTCCTTGACAATTAAAGGTTTAACTGGATGGTGAGATACAAAGACAGAAAGTAAAACACGTTCCTCCCAATAATGTTTTTTTCCCCAGACTCTACTTTGGTCCCTCATTCCCAAATCTTTGACCTCCTCCCTCATTAATTTGTGCATGGAAGATGGGGAATGTGATCAGTCCATAACAGTTTCTTTCTGCTGCTTCATCCTCTTCACACATTTCGCTTGTTCCAGCACAGGTCCTCTCAATGGGCTGCCATCCTTCAGGATAAACCTGCTCCCACATTGGCTCCTGCATGGGCTGCAGTGTGAATATATCCTCCAGCATTGCTATGCAGGCTGCAGGGGAATCTGCTCCAGTATCTGGAATATCTGTTTCCCTTCCTTCTTCTCTGACTTTTTCTCTGACCTTGCTGTTTGCAGGATTATTCCTTGTGCTTTTTTTTTTTTTTCTCTCTCCTCACTCCTCACTGTTGTGCAGAGTTTTGCTCTTCACTAAATATACTTTCTCAGAGGCACCACCAGCTTGGCTGATGGTTGCAGTGGTGTCCTCTGGTTAGTCTTCTACAGAGTCAGCTGGAAACAGCTGTGTCTAACAGGGACAGCCCCTGCTCTCTTCTCACAGAGTCCACCCCCCTAGTGCCCTTCCTGCTACCAAAACCTTGTGATGTACACCCTATATACACTAACACTGGAAGGATGCCTTTACATCTCGTATTTAAAACATGTACAAATCCACCTCCAAAAAAACCCCCAAAAAACCAAAACCCAAACCAAAAACCCTCAGGAAGGAGGAACTGAAAAATTGTACTACTATGAATGCTTCAGAAAAGAACAGCTTAAGGGTATTGCATTGTTATGATCTGCAGAAATGTAAACAATCAGTTCTCCATGCCTAGAGAGGATGGAACCTGAATTAATGGGTTTGAATTACAGCTTGCAAGATTTAAGACAGATATTAAGTAAAACTTTCTAATGACATGGATCATGACACACTCAAACTGATTGCCTGGAAAGCTTTTAGATTTTCAGTCATTGGAAATCTCTAAGGACAGGTTAGGTAAACATCTAGCAGAGTTGACAGGTACAGTTGATTTTGCCTGTGGGCAAAAGTATAGAATAGATGACCTTCTGAGGTCTCTTTCAGACTGCTTTTCTCTCATTCTGTGATAGGCAGTGATTTAGCCTACAAATACACTCATGACTTCAGTGGGTATTTATAGAAAAAAGTACTGCTCAAAAGGACATTTGCAGAGATGTATGTTTTTCTGAAAGTAAAGAGCTGTGCAGCTCCTGGCTGAAAATGTCATCCACTTCTTTTTTTCTGATCAAACCCATAACATCTTAAATAGATTTTCTCAAGACTACAGATAGCAGTTGGGTTTGAATTTTCAAGAGGGTGTGCATGGAAAGCCACATTGCCTCCCTCACTATTATAAGCAGAGCAAGACACTGAAACACAGTTATGTGTCTATATGTCTACAGGATATGACTTTGTAGAGCTTTAGACTGGGCATTTCAATGGCACTCAGAAGATGGTATATCTTTGCCTCAGTAACTGCCCACACTTATCTGGATATTATTACAAGAAACCTGGAGCTCTTTCACTGAGTAATCTACCAAAAACCTGCAGTTGCAGACATTTGAACCTCCACACCTGAGACTTCCTTTGGAGTCAGTGGAGAGGAACACGCACACTGTTCAGCTGACTTATTTTCAATGTTGCCCTAGAAGTACTTCTTTAAGACTGTGAAAAAAACTAGAAGCAAAAAGTGAATAGTTGAAAAATGGGCACACATAATAAAAAGATAAGTAAATGAATATCACTCTTGGGTAGATTTTCACACTGTATATCATCACTTCATTGTCTTTCACATACTTTTTTTTTCACATGGTTTTTGTGGAATAGGAAAAGGTCTTGACTTCTTTTTGAAGATACGGAAATGAAGCACAGGACAGTTCTGAGAATTGCCCAAGGTTATACCACAAATTCAAAGAGAAGAGAAGCCTGAATCTAAGTTTGTGAAGTCTCTGACTGCTCCTCTGGAGTTTCTTTTTTTAAATAATAAAAATGATTTTCTAACAAAGTATGTGTTCCTAAGGCAGTCATCACCAAAAGTCTGCCACTGTTGCTGCTCTAGACTTTATCTCTCCAAACAGACACTGATTTCCTTAAGCTAGATTATTAAATGAAAAATTAAATTGCTGTGTGTGAAAAGGAGTGAGAAGTCTTTCTAATTAGGATGCTGCAAAACATTTGAGGATTTTATAATAGAAAATTTTCTGGTGGTACAAGGATGGCAGATTTGCAAAAATATGTATCTTCAGAATGAACATAATCTTACAAGCACCCTTATGGTAAAACATTCATTATTTCTGATTTGGAAATGAATAAATTACCTTCCAGGGCTAAAATGCATGTACACACACACATTTGTATTGAAGTGCTACGTGTGTATTCATACTCACATGACATATAAAAGCATTTCTTAATTTTCATTAGTTTGATCCACGGATGAATCCAGCTGTTTTCTTCAGGATCCAACTGTTTTCTTCAGAATGCCTAGCAAATGGAAAACAGAAGTATGCAATACAAGAGTTGAAAAATGCCGATTTCTTTAAGTATTTTTGATCAAGAAGAACTGCCAAGCATACTTGTAAGGGGAAAATCATAGTTTATCTTCAGCTATGTGGCAAGTGGCATCAGTCCTACCAGAGAAGACACCCAAGACAAATAAGCTCAAAGAACGTTTTTTAGCTTCAAACTTTTCAGCAAATGCAATAGGCCTTGATGTCCACAGTTTTGTCATAAATATTTTAGGTAAAATCCCAGTCTCATTTTGGCAGAATAACAACAACCCCTTTGTGTGAACAAAACACCCATTTTCTTCTAGGAGCTAATGTCTGAAATGTGTATTTAGTTCTTGAAATGGAGCTCAGCAGTGAAAAGAGGAAAGAAATAAGAGAGCAGAGAAAATAACTCTTCCACTGTGTAGAAAGAACATGCAACAGAGAATCTCTAGGACACAGAAGTACTTCCTGAAAGCCCTAGCTTCTTTTCCAGTTCCCATGATATTCTCCAAAACTATGTGTGCATACTGTTAGCTCTTATATTAAATCAATTATCTTATATTGGGAATAAATCTCACCTGTGTGATAATATACCCTGGTTCTCAATACACGGAGACTTCAAAGAGCATCAGGTGTAAGTACCCCAGTAATTCTGCTTGTCTAATGTTTATGCAACTTGATCAAGGTGAAAAGATCCTGTAAGGTGTGAAGAAGTACAAATCTGAAATATTACTGAATGCTTCTGAATAATCTGTAAAAAGTTACTGCTGGTTTTAAATCATCCAGCACAGCAACCCTCAGATTGGGGGTAATGCTGGCAATGACAAGAAGTGGCTCCAGTCCACAGGATATTTTTGTTAATTGATATGTGTGGAAAAATTAGCATTAGCAGCAATATTTTGTTCAGACTACAAGATCATATGCAATAACATTAGTGAGAAAAGTGGCTGGCTATTTGTAAATACTAATTCACATTTTCAGCTAAAGACAGAGAACCAAGGAAAACTGAACTAAGACTCCTCATGTTAGTAGCTCTAGGGACAAATCTGGCCTCTAGCTGGAACAAGCCCCTAGTGAAGTGCAGATGGTGTCTCTGTGTTGTGGTCTTTAAATGCACTACACAGTTAATTCAGCCCCTAATTTTTCTTCTAATACAACATATGTGAGTGTTTTATGTATTCTCAGTGAGTTAAGTCAAAGTATATTCACTTGGTAAAGTCCATGCTGACATCCTCCACAGAGGAGGAAACTTATTCTGCTATGTACAGAAAAAGAAACTTATACCAGAATATTCTTCTTCATCAAAATAATAATTTAAGAATAAATATATAGAATTCTAGTCTTTCTTGAACAGACCTCTTTTTAGTTTTCTGGTCTAAAATCCAACTAATTTAATTTGCAAGTTTTTTCTAAAGTACAGTAAGATGGAATTCTAAAATATCCATCCTTTTCTTAAAATCCATTTCTCTTTGATAAATAATATGGTTTGTGTAAACCAGTAAGATCAATATACATTCAAAGATATATATCAATGAATGTAAAGACTGCAGCAAATAAACCAGTTGAAATTGAAATTTTTCTTTCGTTTCTTCAGATTCTTCCAATGATACAGAAATTTTAAACAGATTTGCAGATTACTATGTAATTTTTCAGTGAGTGTCCAGCACAGGGATTCTTAACTCTATTATGTTTTACACATGCCAGATTATGTGGCAAGAGGAGGCCCTGCAGCATGTAACTCATGGCCACATGGCTGGTCCGCAGGGAAACTGGGACCCAGCAGCTGGTGTTCTGAATCATTAGGGGTACTGAAAATTGAAGCACAACAGGCATGTTATTCTAGAGCTACACTAATAAAATCTTGCATTTCGTTACTACCTCTGCTTTCTATCATGGGATTTACTTTGCCTTTTATTTTTATACTTCTGGGACAATATACTATTTAATGTATTATATATCTTTTGTAAGGCTTTATCTTTACTGCTGCTTTTTCTATCACCAAATAAAAACAATTCTTTTTTCTTTTTACAAATTCCTCTTTTTATATCCACTACAGTTCTGAAGGTAGTTTTACTTTAAGAGGGCTGGAATGTTGTGTCCAACCTTTTCTTCTTTGCTTAGCCTGCAAACTCCAGATACAGTTTGCTCTTTTGAATTAATGTGCCTGGCTTTTCTATATTAAAGTCCTTAAACTCTCAATCCAGTCATTGTCTCTAATTGGTTCTCACAATTACTTAAAGTTTGACCTTTCAAAATCAAAATCCTTACTTACAGACATGCTTTTGTTTATCCTACTCTTTCATTTAAACCGGATCAGATGGGGATCATTAGATTCAAGGTTTTCTGCAGAAGGCTCTTTTATAATGTGACTTTTATGTTGTCATGTACTTCATATAACATCCATGTCTTATAATTTCTATTTTAAAGTATTTGTTGAAGATAAAGGACAATGACTGAGCAAAAGGAATTTTAGATATTAATATGCTATAAAGCTCCATCTAAACCCAATGGTATTAAAATCATAAGTTCAAGCATTCCAAAACAGGAATTACAATACAAAAATTGAAATTATCCTGACAATTAACTATACCCATCTCTCATGTACATAATTTTAAGGTATTTAGCTATGTGATAAAATCTCACTTACATTTCCACAGGATTTCTCTCTCAGGTGGTGCACAAAAACCATGAAGATGAAGCTCTTGCCTTCGACTGGAAATATATATACCCCAGTTTTGAAAGAGGTGAATCCTTCACTCAAATCTTTACAGAAATATATCATAAGAAGGCAGAAATACTGTATTCCAAGCAACTGCTTCATTTATTAGATTCAGTCACAGAAGTGTATATCCTTGTCATATCAGGACTGAATCCTCCTGAGTTCAGCAGGGAGCAACATGCAAAGAAGAGCTAATTAAATATCTCTGGTTTGGTGCAGCAAATTGGCATGGAAACACCTTTCCAATATTTGTTAAAGTAGAAATGTGACTCATTCAAAACTCTAGCCTCACAAACAGTTTTGTGCTACACTGATAGATGTTTCTCATGGCAACTAAGGACCACAGAGACCATTATAGCTCAAGTTTCTATGTATTTAGGAAGGTTTCCCAATGGTTTCTTTTACATCAAAATGAAAGTATATTCCAAATACTCTAAGTGTGACTTTTGAAGCCTTTCTTCAACAGTGAAAAAATGGTACCATTACGTAGCAATTGCACAGATTTTTTTTCATCTGTCCATTTCTGAGAAGTTTTTGAAGATGGGGAGACTTAGGCAACGTGGAAAGAAATTGTATGTCTGAATGTGAAATAAATATACTGCACCATTTTGAATACTTCAAATAAAAAGTTTTCCTCAGATGGAAGAAAGGAAGTAAACTTTTTCTTTTGTAATCTGATCCTGCCTCTTACTTTAAAATTGACTAGGTTTATTTTAAAATAACTAAGTGAATTAGAAAATTTTGGGTAATTAATTCAATTCTGAGAAAAAAAATTTTAGCAAAATCCATCGGTTTTTAGAATGGTTTAAGCCTCCTAAATTGTTAGGTGCCCCTTCAGCACAATGTCATTTCTCACTAGGAAGTGACCTCGCTTACTCAAAGTCATGAAGTTTTATTTTAACGAGGCGAGCAGTATCACCTCTGTGATGATGAGGTGATAAGGAAGGTGGGAAAACATTATTAAAGAGCTCTCAAAAACTATGATGTTCATAAAAGAGTTTACTGTTGTTAAAACACACAGGTTGAATTGAGTTTTGTTATTTTGTCAGGAATGCCCTCAGGAAGGAGAAATGAAATGAAAAAGAAGATTTGATGTAATTTCTAATAAACATATAAAATGAATACTTTTTATTTGTAAAAATGAAGTACAATTTTTTTGTATCCTGTTTTACTAATATATTTTTTTCATAATTTTATTTTTATTGGCCATGAAATACTACCTTCTAAGTAAACCACAATCCGTTTTTCCTTTCTTTTTTCCCCTTTCCACGGTTACCATGACAACCATAGAATTTTGGTAAGGATAAGAGATTTGACAAGCATGTTGTCTTTCTGCTTTTAAAGTCTTCATGGCAGTTCAGATGATCAGACAGGCATTATTAAACAAGAGTGAGCATTATAAAAGTGTGAAAGCTATACAAATAAGGAGGTCAGGAAAAATGGTATTTCCTGTCAAGACCATGATATAAATCAACACAGGAATTTGTCACTGCAGTAAAAAAACATTAAAATTGTTATTTACTTTTTATGAAGTGGGGGTAGGGAAGGATATTTTCAGCTAGGGTGAATGGACCTGATACAAATGGGAAAAGGTGTACAAAGAATAGCTCAACGTCAAGATCAGTGTAATATCAGTCCAACCTCTCAATTAAATTAGAGAAGTTTAAAGAGTAATATAAAAAGCAAACATTCTCTGAGGATCCCCATCTCACTCCAGATTATCAAGACATCAGAGACATACACCCTTTTTCTAGATATTAAAACTATTAAACAGCTTTTGATAAGCCTGAGGACAGACCCTTTAAATTCTTGGCATTCTAATTCAAATAAAAAATGTGGCACTTCAAAAAAGGGTTTCATTCTGATTTGGTATTAAAACTAAACTGTGAAAAAGTTTCCTAGAAACAGATATGTGGGAAACATAAAATTTTGACAAGATTTTTGCTTAGCTAAAACAAAAAAAAGAATCCTGTAATAATAACTTTTTGTTAATTTGGTAGATTTACAAAATTTATTCTCTGTGTTATTACTAGTTAGTTCATGGCATATCAGCAGCAGCATATTCACCTGCAGCACTACTACTGGCATGTGACAGTAAGAAAAAATTATGAGATATTTTATTATTCTTAAAATCAATACCAATAACTGATTTGGGCACTTTTGGAACACTGATCCTTTTTTTTTCCGTATTTCAAAACACTTCACTACAAGCACTAACAAGAGATTCTTTAATGTGTGTTTAAACCTGCTTCATGTTTTCTTTTCAAAGCATTCTTTACCTGAGAGCATTTCAGTTAAAACTAAAAAACCATTTGCATTCCATATTAAAACCATATTTTCAATGACATACACTTAGTATAAAGAATTCTGATCAGTTCAGCTGGCTGTAAAAAACTATTTGGGTTCCCTATTTAATTTGTGTATGTAGTGGCATCAATTGTGCACAAAATATTAAGTACGTTGGAATCTATATTGTGGGAGATCCACTATATTATATCACTATTTCACCATTAAGCTCTGACTACTTCAAACTCTGAACTAAATTTTCCAAAGTTTTGTGAAAAAAATTATTTTTTTTCTCTTAGCCTACAGAAAATGGGCAGTTCCCATAAATACTAGTTCTTGCTAGTGAAGGCCTGAGGAGTACCCAATACCGTAAGTACATACACTGATACCGGACAAGCTGCCAAACTTCATCTGCTCAGTGACATTTGTGAAATCAGACAAATCAGCTAGGTTGCCTAAGACACACAGTTCAACATTACCTTGGAAGTAATCAAAAGGAATTATGCTCAGTAGTGTAGAGGACAGATTTTTGACATTTTGACAGGCTCATTTTGCTTGTATTAGCTAAGCCATAGCTAATTACTTATTTTAGCCAAATTTGACTATCATGGCCTGGATGGCTGGACAAGAAGGTAAAAAGCTATTTCAATGGGCAGCATCAGAGTGGGTACCACTCCACAGGGCTGTCATCCAAAGGGATTCAGAAAGGATGGAGGAAGTCTCCAACAGAAATCACAAGAAATAAAACAAGCATTGCACTTCAAAAGGAAGAGTCTGGATGAAACTGGCACAGATCACTGAAGTATTTTCTTATAAAGACATCATATTTGAAGATATCGGAAGGTGGACATTGGTACTGATATCCCTATTTCTGTTGTGTTTGGTCACATCCTCCTAAGCTTTGATATTGCAGGGAGTAATATAACTGTCACCAGACTCTGCTCTTCTGAGTGGCACAAGGAACAGCATCATTCCGAAATTTATTACCAAGTGAGAAGAGGCAAACAAAGCAACTTTTCTGGGGTCATTCACTACACTCATGAATTTCACATATGTGTCTCTCTGCACACGCAAAACACAGTTGCGTAATTGAATATTTTTAGTGCAAATAATAAAAGATTGGCAATAAAAGCAAAGATACTGCTATGCACATTCCTTCTATTAATTTCAGAATTAATTAACCTTGAAGAGAAAACTGTGAACAATAGAAGTCAGAATTATTCTGTATTTTAAATCTTAGCATTTGCAATACAGAGCAGGAAAATCCACAAAAACAAATCTGAAGGATCATCTTCTTCTTAATTGTCATTTTTCATTCTATCACTTCTGGTGTTATTTTAGGTTGAAGGACACAGTGCACAAACAACAGCCACCTCTCAAGCACATCGAAAGGTTTCAGCTTAATTCAAGGCAACACAGAATGTTCTCATACATCATGCCTTGCCTTTAACTGGTGTACAAAAAACTGTCATTGCAGACACTGAATAGGAATATTGAGACTTCATAATTATTAGCTAGATATGTTTAAAAAGAATTAACTAATTATATTGTAGTTCTGCCATCTGGAATGTTTTCTTAAGGAATTTGCAAATAAATCTTAAAGGATAAATGAAATTAAAATTATGATGTGAGTTGAGAACTGATACATGTCATATAACAGGTTGGATGGCTGCTTACAACTGCTGATAATTAAAAAGAATTATTACAGTTGTTCAGAATCTGCACACATCCATCGACTCTTTGTACAGCCTAGCCCAAGGGGCTTTTCACTTTGATAGGTCTGCTTCTCCTTGGCAAAAGCAACAATGGCAAGTATAGTGGTAAATTAAATTAATAAATGCATGGAAAAAAATTTCCCACACACATACAAAGCAAATCTGACTTGTTTTTAGGTGTTTACAAATGTGATTGGCAAAGACAATGTCAAAAGCATGTCACTTGGCTTATTATGTGACTTTTTAGCTAAAATTTGACATTCACCAACAATCAGTGTAAAACATTTGTGTAATCTAGATGAAAAAAAAAGCCTTTATAATTATACCATCTCCAAAACTAATTATAAATGGAAAATCATAACCAACTAATGACTTCAGAGCTGTCTGTTCTTGACTTAGTGTTATTTAGTTTGTGTATTGGTGATTAGAAATAAACAATAAAATCAATTCTTACAAAATTTCCGTGTGACGTGATTATTGACTCAAGTGATAAATAATACATACAGAATTCTGAACTGCCCAGTAATCTGAATTCATTTTTAAACATCATGCATTTTAATGCTGCCATATGCAAGATTGTGCATCTAGGAACACAGAAAGTAGGTCACACTCACAAGACACAAATGTTTCTTGGAAAGCCTGTGTCTACATAAGCCTTTAGGGTTTACTGTATAACCAATGGAATATGAGCTCCCAGCATAATACAGTGATTAAGACTAATGTAGTTCTCAATTATATAAGGTGAAGACAAATAAGAGAGACTATAGATATCATATTTCATCTGTAAGTTATTGTTGACATCATTACTAGAACAACATGTTCAATCCTTAGGTATACACCCCAAGATTGGAAAGTCCCTGAAAAAAAACAGGTTTTCAGAATCTGCAATAGAGCAAAACTTCACAAAGAAATTTCAGTCTGGTTAATTTATAAAATAAATTAATCGTGATCTGCAAGCAACCTCCCCTTATATCCCAGATTTAGCTTCAGATAGATCTTGACCTAGATTCAGGTGGATTTCAACATGAAAGGAAGTCTTCATCCATCCAAAAGGTGGAAAAAAGTTCAATCTCTAAACATTAATAAACACTGAAGTCAGGCTAAAAATAATGTACAGGTTTTAAAGCAAGACAAGAACAAGAAGAAACTTCTCCCAAGATGTGTTGATTTCTACGTTGTTTTCTCTCCTGATATAAAGAGTGGTGCCTGTTTAAAAACATTCTGTAGTTCAATCTGAAGATAAGTAAGGGATATACAAAATGCAAGACAAAGAATTATGGTCTGTTTGAAATAAGAAACTGTATCAAATGACTGAAGAGACAAGAAGCAGCTGGGAACATGCCAGTAAGATATATTTTTACTGCAAAACTTATTTTTGCAAACTAGTTCAAGACACAGATTTGGAACAAGGCCTTGGCTTTGCCCTATTCTGTGTGACCCTGAAGAAGATGAAAGTCCTTGGGAGGTAGAATGTTCATCCAACTAATAGCATTTTTTGCTTCTGACCTTTCTTTATGGGTATCTCAAGTTCACCATGTTCCTAATTTTTCTTGTTTTGTCTCCTTTCTTTAGCGTTGTGAATGAAACCTCATTGAGGAGTATTACTTGGGCACCACCTTTGATTTAAAGGCTTTGATCCCAACACCTTCAAACGTAAAGTTTGTCTAAATCTGCATTCTTTGGCATAATGTTCCTAATAGTCAGTCCTTTCTATCCATTCATGCAGCTAAACTCTTAAAATTTTCCATTCTAAATATTTTGACCTCTTTTCTCTACTCTTGACATAATAGCAAATATTCATTTGTCAACAACAGAGCAAAAAGTGCTTTCCAAGCCTTCTGTTTCACTCATCTTGTCTCTCTCTGTGTTTTTGAATTTGCTTCTCTTCCGCACTGCATTAGGACACAGAACATTGAGTTCTAGTTTAACACTGAAAAATCCAATCCTTCTTACAGAAAACCTATGATGTCAGCAGTTATTCTTCATTTAATACCTTTTAAAATAAGCACCTTCATGTTTTCTGTTATGATTCTTATGTCTGGGAAGAGTGCCCAGTGAATCTCACTGAAAATATCCCATCATTTTGCTTCAAACCCCTCCTCAGACCTCACTGCTCCTGTGTTTCTCAGACATGCAGTATGGAACCTAACACATAGTCCAATTGGTTTCCTACATTTCTTCAAAAATCTCTGGATAGGCATCTATTGTCTCTCACTTTACACACAAATGATGAGATTTTTTGGAATAGTGAACTGTTACTTTGTCCTGCCTTCCACTGTGACTACTAACTTACTACCTACTACTGATTTCCCTTGCACAAGAGGAAATGGTGATGCAGAAAATTTCTCAGGAATTGCTCCTAGGAGAAAGACTTATTAAAAAGACTGCAATTCTCTACCTACAAATGAAGAATATAAGCTTTATGAGACACAGAGATAGATTTCTGGATTTTACTTACAGGCTTGACTTAAGACTATGCAAAATTCTACTTCTCAAAAGGAGTTTGGAAAGGTCATTAACTTCAGGGATCACATGAGCAAGAAATGACACAGGCCACCCTTAAGAGCCCATGGAAAAGAAAGAGGTCACTATGCTGCCCTTACCAAAGGAATGGAGTTGTATTTGATCCTTGAAGAAATGTTCAAGGCCATGAGAAAGTATATCTCACCCTCCCATTCACAGGCATAAAGGTTTGTCCTCAGATGGCGTTACTTTGGGCCCAAATTAATTATGTCAACGTCAGCTCTGCCTTCCATTGTTTTACTTCCAGAAAGAAATAGTTTTGTGGATGCATCTTTCAAAATCACTTAATTTTCTATGGTAATTTTCTGTTTTCCCTTGAGCAGCAGCAAACTGTAGGAGACACAGGCTGGCTTCAAAGCTCAGACAGAAGAAAGACCAGTATCTAGAAGAGTTCTAGGTATTACAGTTTCTTTGGTGCTCTGCTTCTAGAAAGAAATCACAACCAAGGATCATATGTGAGCTGGTCATCTCCCAAACCTTCATTAAGTCTATAAGCACATTTAATACAGTTTCAGGATATAACTAATATTACACCTAAATTATTGTATATCCTGATGCAGTGTGGGTGGGACATGTAATAATCTCTTTAATCCTTGGCCATAAATTCACTAAAAAACCAGACAGACCACTGCTACTCAAAAAGGCCATATAATTCAAACACAGTTGTATTTCTGCATTAAATAAGTGCTTCTGAAAAAAGTACCTGCAGACTTTAATGAAGACTATGGCAAACAATTAGTTCTCAAGGTAAGCATTAATGGGAAACATTTCTATTTAGCTTTCTTTTTCATTTGGGAATTGCAATGGAAAATACATCTGTTTGTTCAAATCATCGTAGTGTTCAAATGGGAGCCCCTGGTGGCCTAGTGGTTAGAATGCGGCGCTTTCACCGCCGAGGCCAAGGGATTCCCAGCCAGGGACACTCCCTGGGCAGGTGGAGCTCGTTAGCCCTGTAAGGCAATCCACCTACGTCCTAAAGGACCTCGCTGCCACCGTCCAAGCTCGCTTGGCCCCGGCAGATGAACCTTAGGATTAAAGGGTGGGCTCAGTTCC
>JAWMRA010000001.1:95136940-95158756 GCA_035584735.1 Pseudotriccus pelzelni | reverse complement strand
ACCTAAAAAATCCAATGCGCAGGCTGGAAGGCGTAAAGACCTTCCCCGGATCTTCGTTCGCGAAGACTGGCCATTATCATTACTGTTCAAATAACAGAATGGTTAGGTTGTAAGGTCATCTGGAAGTCATCTGGTCCTACTCCCCTGCTCAAGCAGGGACACTTATAGTCAGTTTCCCAGGACCAGGATAAGACAACTTTGGAGTATCTCCAAGGATGGAGACTCCACATATCTCTAGACAACCTGCACCAGAGCTTGTTCACCCTCAGAAAAAGAAGTGTTTTCTGATGTTCACAGGGAACATACTGACTTTCAAGGTCCATTGCTGCTGGTCCTGTCACTGGGCACCACTGAAAAGAGCCCGTCCCCATCTTCTTGCACCCTCCTGTTGGGTGTTTATATGTGTCCCATCTGCTGCCCGTACTTTACCCAATGCAGACCGGAATATCTATCACCTTCATTTCTGTCATAATGCTGGCTCATATTCAACTTGGTGTCCACCAGGACCCCTAGGACCTTTTCTGCCAAGCTGTTTTCCAGATGGGTGGCCCCTAGCATTTATATTTGTGCATGGAGCTGTTTCTTCCCAGGTGCAGGACTTCGTATTTCCCCTTGATGAACTTCATGAGGTTCCTGACAGCCTGTTTCTCCAGCTTGTTGAGGTCCCTTCTGGATCGCAGCACAACCCACTCCTCCCTTTTTTCTGGCAGAACTACATCTTTCTTGCTTCAACCCTTCCTGCTGGTCTTTGCTACATGGCATTCCCAAGGGCTGGTCATGCCAGTAAAGTCTGATGCAAAGGCAGCATTCAGTACATCAGCCTTTTCCATGTCTCACTGATCAATGGGCCCATATTTCCCTTAGACTTCTTTTTGTCTCCCATGTGCTTGTAGAAGTCCTTCTTGTTGCCCTTGAAGTTTCTGGCCATATTTAATTCCATTTGTGCTTTAGCTTCAACCCTGGATGCCCGGACAATGTTTCCGTAGTCCTCACAGTTACTGGTCCTTGCTTTCATCCTCTGTATGCTTCTATTCTGTGTCTGAGTATTGTTAGCAGCACCTCATTCATCCATCCAGGCCTCCTGGCATTTTTACCCAACTCTATTCATTTGGATGGACTGCTCTTGAGCTTGGAGTAGGTGACCCTTAAATATGAACTGATTTTCTTTGGTCCCTCTTCCTTCCAAGACTTCATTCCCTAGGATTACTTCAAACAGATCTTTGAAGAGGGCAAAGTTTGCTCTCCTGAAATCCTGGGTCATAAGCTTGTTTTTCCCCTCCTCCCTGTCCTCAGGATTCTGAACTCCACTATCTCACGGTCTCTGCCACCAAGATTGCCTTTGACCTTCACACCTCAAAGAGCCCCTCTGTGTTGGTATGAAGTCCAGCAGATCGCCTCTCCTTTTAGGCTCCTCTATCACTCAGAGGAGGAAGTTATCAACAATGTAGTCCAGGAATCTGGATTGCTTATGCCCTGCTGTGTTGTTCCTCCAGGCAATATTGAGGTGGTTAAAATCCCTCACAAGGACTAGGGCCTGAGAACTTGAGTCTGCTTTCATCTAACTGGTGAGAGCCTCATTCATTTGCTTTTTGTGGTCAGGTAGCCTATAGTGTCACCTTTACCTGTCCTCTCTTTAATCCTAATCCTTATGTGCTCAGCTGCCTTCTCATCCATCCCTACACAGAGCTCCATGTACTCCAGCTACTGTCTCACATAATGGGGAACTCCCCCAACTCCCCCTCCTAATTTTTTCCCTATAGTCCTTCCTAAAAAATAGATATTCTTCCATTGCAACATTCCAGTCATGGGAGCCATCCCATCATTTTTCTGTGATCCTGACAAGATCAGAGCCCGGCAGTTGCACATAGATCTCTGACTCATCATGTTTATTCCCCATACTGCCTCCAAACAGGCACTTCAGGGAAGCACCCCAGCATGCTAAACTCCTGGAGAAGGTTTGGGTATTATATTGTACCCAGAGTTATGATAATTTTTGATATAAAATAATTAACACTGAAGAGAATTGAATAATAAATGGCACATTAGGATGGTTTAATACAATAAACTAAATCAGTCAGCTAGAATACAGGGGTTTATGAGAAAACAATAAATATTTTTAACATTATCTTCTTTATTTGTTTACCTGAAATTAAACCTAATGTTGGCAATTCTCATTAGAGTAAGAAGCAATTACTTAAGATGAAGCTATCTTAATTCAAAATCGATTAAAACCAACTCATTAACCAGAAATAAACCGGTACAAAGCCCAGTAGTTTTCACCTCGCAAAGCCAGCATGTGGCGCTGTCTCCTGTAAAAAAACAGCCCCGAGTTTCGCGAAGCTCGTCTGCAATAAAGCTCATTTGAACATTGTCAGACTCCTCTGAAGTATAAGCAGGAAAATAATTAGTATATTTTAGCATAAAACCAATACTCTGCACTCGCAAGAATTTGTTAGTACTAATTCTACTGATTCTAATAAGAAAAGATTATTTAACGTAATTTATTGACAAAAAAAATTTAGCAAAACATACAAATGTGTCTATATGTCTATTACTCTTGTTATAGACCTCAATTACCTTTACAGGTTCCTTGAACTGTATATATAATTTATTTTCAATTTGCTGTATTCTGTAGCCAATTTACTGACATCTTTAAAACAAGTGTACTTACAGACTTGATTATCTTCTCCTTCGGTCTATCAGATATTTAGAGCATAGTGGGTTTTAGTTACCTACTAAATTCTTGAGCTACTGAGCCTGTTGCTTAATCTCCACGTAATGGAACAGGACCTGTGTGAATACAGTTTTACTGGAAGTGAACAGCCAGTCTTTTGTGCGCTAACTAAGACAGCCCTTACTGAAAAGGAATTCACAGACTACACTGATTATCTCTGTAGCCACAAGCTTTCAAACAAAAGCAACAAACTGTGTACTCAGTAATTTTTTAATTATTAAGGGCTCTATGCCCTTAACTACGAGACTTTATAAAACAAAAGAAACAGGATTATCAACAGAACCACCTGGCTTCTCTAGATTTACATCTGATTTACAGATAGCTACATACTTTTTTGGGCAGTTCTTATTATCTACTAAAATATGGTAAAAGTTCAATGTATTCAGTGCATCTGTAAACACTATGAATCAGCAAAGCAATTTTCTTTTTCTGACTCAAGGCAAAAAGTTGTGACATTTTTAGTCAGGGCTTAAGAAAACCTATTTAAAAGTTTGTCAACTAGAAATTAGGAAGTTCTGAACTTAATACTGAGGCCTCAACACTATTTCTCACAATATTGCTAGGACTGTGCATTTATTTCCGTGTTGTTCTATAATGTCTTGTTTTTCCTTTGTAAATATAGAGCTGCTGGATTAGGCAAAGTAACCAGTTGTCTTGTGGTTAGAAATCAGTCAGAACTGGGGAAAGCATTTCTGAACCGCTTATGGTCCCTGCTCACTGCAAGAGGAAAGGTAATCATTCCAACTGCAAAAATGAGGAAGACTTCAGGAGGTGTAGCTGAGATGGTCTTCCTTGCTTAACCAGGGCACTTCCAAAATAGATGGCAGAATACGCTAAACAATGCAATCAGCAGGGCAACTTCTGTGCCAGCATGTTGCAGGTGACCTCATCTTTTGGGAGCTGCACTCCCAAGCATCCAAGGGCACAAACTGTCATCTCCGTCTCATAGCACTTGCAGGACTGAATCTGGCCTACTGGCTTTTCTCAAGTGAAGATTTCTGTCAGCTGACAAGAGACACTGTAAGCTGCAAAGTAACATCTAAACTAAAATTTGTCTTGCTTTCTCTTATATTTGTATGTTACCAATACTCGTGACAAGAACTCTTCTTAACCTGTGCCTTTTGTGATAAGGTAGTAAAACTATAGCTAGAATATAAAGATAGAATTAACAACTGATTTATTAGTTTGGATGCAGCAGAACTTTTGAATTTCTGATATATATGGGTTTATGAAAGGTGTATGCATATAGTGTGGTAAGAATATATAACATTGGGGAATATGCTTTATTTCACAGTTGTGTCCATAAGAACATCCATAGAGGAATTATAGATATGGAAAATTAGTACAAGCCGGACTGGTTGAAGCTCTTGCTGTTTTTAATGAGATTTTAGGTGACTTTCCTAATGAACACTTGCTAAAACTTGTTTCAGTAAAGATGACTCGTATAGTCTATTTAATACAGGGTTTGATAACCCCACCAAACTCCGACTCGTAGTAGTAACGGATGTACTATTAACTCCTGAAACAGCCTAAGGTCTACTTATTTCAGCTCATACGACCCTGGGATTTTCAAGTTCAGGAGGCCTAATCCACAAGTTCCAGAGAGGAATGATCCACTTGCTCTTTCTAGCAGCACATACTTGCGACGGGAGGAGTCCATACAATGTGAGCAGGGAGAGGAATGTGGTACGTAACCTCTGTGCTACATACTGCGGCACGCACTCCCGGCACTGGAACTGACGGCGCAGAGAGAAAGGATGTTAGGCTCATATACACTGTATGGTGGCCATTTTACAGCTCAAGGCACTATTTTAATTTTTGCAGCTATTACCCAGAGGTATTTGGACTAACGACTTGTAGATTTTCATTTTTAAATAACTCTTCAGTGGAGCCTGTATAGGTTTCACCTTGGGACAGGCGCTCACCGCAGTGTTTCTCTGTAAGAAACACACCGAGTTTCAAAAAGGTGATTTCCATGCGTTCTTGTCTTCTTGTCTCCGCGTCCTTTTTTTTTTTTTTTTTTTTTTTTTTTAAGAAGAAATAAAAGGCACTAACCGGGCTGTAAGGACTGGTTGGTTACCTGTGGCCCCGGCACACAGCGCTGCGCCAGCGCGGCGGGACCCCCACCCTGCCCGCCTGCGTGCAAGGACAGGGCGTGCGGCTCCTGTGGATGCTCCGAGCCCCGCAGGTGGCGGCTCCGGCGGAGGGCCCGGGAGCCGCGGCGGCCCCGCCGACCTGCCCGCGGGCACAGGGCCCGCCCGCCCCGCCGCTGCCGCTCGGCGCAGCCAATGGCGCGGCCGCTGTCAGCATCGGCCCGCCCGCTGCCGCCCGGGGAGGGAGGGAGGGAGGAAGGACGGGGGTGAGGGGAGTTGAATGATTGAACTTTCTTCTGTAGTTTCTGCGCGCAGAGGTGTCCGTCCCCGGCGCAGCCCGGCACCAGCCCGCCGAGCGGGAGCGAGCTCACCCCGGCGCCTGCCGTCCCCCGCACCGCCCGGCCGCCCCTCTGCCCTCCTCTCCCGCAGAGCGATGGTGCGGAGGGCGCCCGGGGCGTCCCTCGTCCTGATCCTCTGGGTGACGGCCGCCTGCGGCAGCCCCGACGGCCCGGGGGCCGCCGCCTCCGCCCGCAGGCAGGACGAGGTTTTCTCCACCGCCAGATGCACCTCCAGGTGCCTGAGCCTCCAGATCACTCGCATCTCCGCCTTCTTCAAGCATTTCCAGGTAGGGGCATGGCGCCGCGCAGGGGAGCCCCGCTGCCGCCGCCCGGAGGGTGAGTGTCCCCCGGCACCGGCGCGGGTGGGGGCGGAAAGGACGGCCGGGGTCGGAGCGCCTCTTGGCAAACTTGGGGGGTCGTGCCCCCAGGGGATGGTGGGCGCGCTGCGGGAGCCGCCGCCGGCACCTGGAGTCGCCGGACAGGTGGGCATGGCCCCGCGGCAGCGCCGAGCGCCGCCCGTGCCGGTGGGTGCCGAGCGGGCTCGCCGCGGGCGGGTCGTGGGGTTCGGCGGGGACACCGCTGTGCCCTGGCTGCTCGCAGGTGCCTGGCGCTCTCGGCCGCTGCCCCTGGCAGGGCGGGACGGGCCCCGGCAGCTCCCTCCGGCGGTGTCCGAGGCGGGGGGGCGGCCACAGCTCGGTGCTCCCGGGCCGGGGTGCGCTCGTCCTGCCGGGCGGTGCGGCGGCGACTCCGCGGGGCCCCGCCTGCCTGCGGTGCGCCCGCGGGTGGTTCGCTTCTCCAGCCTGGTGGGAAAGTTTGAGCCTATTTTTTAACAGCGATAATCGGGAACGAGTAATACTTAGTTCCGATCTCCTGGGAGGTGAGGGTAACACTTTTTTTTTTTTTTTTTTTTTTTTTTTTTGTGGGACGGAGAGGCATATCTCTGGCTAACGGGAGTGGGGAAAGAGGGACTGAAGTAGCGGGAGACCCGAGGGGCTTAAAATGAAATGCTGGAAGCAGTGCGAGAGCTGGTGCAAGAACAGCGGGTGTTTGCCCGTCCTTTCCCCTTTTCCAGTTACACGCGCACCCTTCCCTTTTCCCTTCCCCACCTGTTCTACACTGCGCAAATATTAAACCGAGTAGACTTCATCCGAATGATGGAAACCCTTCAGAGCTGAATTCCATCTGCCTCCCGTGCACCCCGGCCGCTTTGGGAAAGGGCTGGCCAGCTCGGTGGGAAGGGAGCTACCTTCGCCGTTTGGGGTGGCACATCTCCGCACCGCCCCGGGCACCCGGCGGGGAGCGCCGCTCACTCACCCCGGGCTTGCCGGGCGGTGAGAAACCGGGAGCACCCTGGCAAATGCTTTGGGTGGAGGTGTTGCTTCGGGGCAGAGGTGTTGGCAGAAAAGGCGTGTTTGAGAGGCATTTGAGGATAGCCCGATTGAAAAAAAAAAAAAGGTCAGTGTGAAAGGAAAGCGGAGTGTGTGCGTTCCAACTGCAGAAGTGTTTGGGTGCCTGCAACCGGATTTGGATTGAAGAGACCGCGGGTGCACCCCGAAGCGGGTGGGGAAGGGATTGCCCTGCCCTGCCTTGCCCTGGCTGCTGCCCCGCGGGGCTCCCCCGAGATCAGGGGCGGAGGAGCGCTCGCTGTCAGCGTAGTCCCTGCATCACGGGATGGTCTGAAAGGCGGGTACCCATTAAAATTATCCCAGAGAGGGACTAGTATTTTTTATTGCGTTGTAAGAAGTTGTAACTTACTTGTTTTACAGTTTCGGTGGCTAAAGAGACAGTTTAGATCACGACAAATCATGGTGAAAGGCTTTTTTTTTTTTTTTTTTTTGTGTATGTGTTTTCTTGGCAAGATTTCTTTTTCGATGTAAAACTGCTGACAGAATGCACATTGCCAAACAATCGTGATTACATTTTAATTAGCCAGGATGAAATAAGCAGGGAATTACTCACTTAGGTCTTGAAAACTGGCTGTTTTTTTGTAATCATTTGAGAATCTCAGAGTTTTAACCCCACCTGCTAAAGCACACAGTAATTTATATAAATTACCAGGGATTAAACTCCGACTAGACATGAAATGACTGTAATGTTTGGAAGATAAAGTGCTCTCGTTTATAAAAGTTAAGCTCTCCATTGTCTTTTAATGAGGGAAAGGAGGAGAGGTTTAGAGTACATCATGCATTCAGTGTTCGTACAGGAGACTGATAAGACACAGTGGACTGTAGGACATGCAGGTTTGGGCCCTATTATTCCATAAGGGCTAAAGGATAAGATGTTCCTTTCATCCCTTTCTCTTCTCCTTCCTTCTAGCCACTCCCCTCCTCTTTTCATCTCAACTGGTAGCAATTTCTGGAGTTCTTTTCATTTCAGAGATGCCCACTTATCTTGTAATCTGATTCAACCTTTGAAGCAAACTAAACACTAGCTTGTCCCAGTTGGAGGAGGAAGAACTCTAGTGTCTCCCAGTTAGAGAAAGAATTGAAAGAAGACTAACCCACTGATTTCCCAGCCCTGCTTTAGATACAACCTCAGCAGTTGGCATCTGTTACAGACCTCTTAAGTATCTTCCCGCTTAATGTGTGCAACTTGATAAGTTAGTTAAGGCAGAGGAGCAGTTAGTCTTGCTTACTGGGTCAAAAGCTGAGAGGGTAGTAGAACATGCCACAAGAATTAGGGGTACTTGCCAGTAAAACTGGCTGTGTTTGTGGTATGGAATCACAGGAGAGGCCACAGACACATGCTTACAGAGTGACAGAGTAGCTGAGGCTGGGCAGCACCTCCTGGCAAACTGTTCTAGTGTTTAATCACCCTCAAAGTAAGAAAAAGGTGTTTTCTTATGTTCAGATGGAGTGTCCTATGTTTCAGTTTTTGGTCATTGCCTCTTGTCTTGTTACTGGACACCACTGAGAAGACTCTGTCTCCATCTTCTTTACTCTCTCCAATCAGTTGCTTATAAACATTGATGAGAACTCCTTGAACTTTTTCTATTCAAGGCTAAACATTCGCAGTTCTCGTAGCTTCTTCTTATGTGAGAGATACTACTTTCCCTTTGCTGGACTTCCTCTGCTAAGTCCATGTCTCTCCATGTAACAGGGAGCCCAGCACTGGACCTAGTACTCCAGATGTGAAGGAGTGATTAGAAAAGAGAATAGAATTAGCTACATTTTAAAGGTATAACACCTGCTAAATATTGTTACTCACTTCTAAATTAATTTTCACGATTTATGTTTTCTTGCAGGAGTTCATGTATGTCCATTGTTAAGGCATTTAAAAAATGCTAATGCTAAGTCAAATCAGTTTTTTTCCCATATTGTTAGATATCAGCACACCTCATGTAGTTTTCTTTCTTTGTTTTTTTTTGTTGTTTGTTTTGTGTTTTTTTCTTTTTTTTTTGTGTGTTTGGTTTGTTTTTTTTCCTGTTGCTGTTTTGATGGGTTATCTTCAGTAGTAAATTGAATCTTAGCAAATCGATTTCTTTATTCTTAAGGGGGAAGTCCAGGTGCTTTGGGACTTATATATGTAGTGTGATCCAAAATTGTGATTGCTGCTTGAAGAGGCTCATGAGAGATTGTTTAAACTTGTTAAGATGGATACTGTTTTGAAACATACCAGCAACACTGTGGATGAACCTGGTCACATAGGGGTTGTAAGTTGACTTATTTTAATAGTTGATGAGTTGTAGTTGAAAATTTTGATACACAGACATCCCTCAAGTGGTAAGCCAGTTTCATGATACGTGGAAGGAAATTAGAGAGAAATTTCCCCTTGTAGTGTACAATGGATTGGTACTTAGGAATTAGTACTAAGCTGGACGAGCCAAGGCTAACTCAAAATTTTTTTGAAAGTGTGGAAAAACATTGTATTAAGCTAATAGAACTGTATGAGGCATAATGTTTAGTAGCTGTGAGAGGGAAGAATAAGGTCTTAAAAGTTTGTTATATTGAGTGACTGATAACTATATGGTGCTAGCAGGTTGTTTTTACTGTTGTAGAAGGACTGTTACCTGTCACGACAAGTTTTTGATGGAAAACAGGCAATTCTTCTAAGTAAATAATAAAAGGTTCTCAGATTGTGTATCTGCAAGCAAATAGTGTGCAAGCAGTTACCTCTAGATAACCAATACCAGATTTCACCTACAAGCCAGGCAGCTAGTTGTTTAAATACCAGCACATCTGCCTTCAAATTGCTCCTAACTCCAAAGTGACTGCACCTGCAAAAATCTGCAATAGGTTCCAGCTGGGAAGGTGGTAAGCCAGGCCGAAAGTTTAGGGTGCATGTGTCTCTCTGTGCTCTGCTGCAAAGAAGGTGGAGATCATGAAGAAACAATTTATTGTAACTGTCCTGAATAATTCTGAAACCAAATTGTTTTTCATGAAATCTTTGGAAAAGATATGTGGTACTTTTATAATGAGATGTAGTAGAGTATAGTGTGTTATTCCCAGAACATTTCAGTTTCAATGGACAAGCTGCTCAGATACTTGAATTTGCTTAGATCTTTTGGGACATGTTCACAATCTTTTTTGTATGTGAAGATGTGTGCCATCTGCTTGTGTTGCCATTTCAGTACTCGTCTCCTTTCCAAAAATAGTCCTTGTATTAAATAATTCTGACTTTCACATGCCTTGCAAGGAACACTGCTGTTAATTTATTTCCACAGACAGATTTTAACATTTGTTATTACTTTGTTTTCCTCAAAACTTGTTAGAAGTCCTAGTCATTCTCCTGTCTTTATTGTTAATATGGTGCATGATCTGGATAATTATTCTGGCATTTGGTGTGCTCTTGTTATTGAGATCTGCTGTCGTGAACAAGAGGTGCATGGATCTTCTAATAGGATCTTGTGTAAACACTTTGAAGATGAAAGGTTTGTTCTGAATAATAATGGTTACATGTAGTGAAAAGACTTGCATTATTCACCATATTATGGGATTGAGCCACAGTTAGTCTTTGCTGTTGTAACCTGATTTGGTATGAACCTCCCTGACTTCAGTGGGAGTTATGTTCGATTTGTCATAACTAGACTCAAATGTCTTTGGCATCGGTGATAGCTTGCATGGTTCATAGGAGTGGGGTGGTTACAAAGCCGGCTCATTGTTTTCTAGTAGTTTTGATTATGCAGGTTTTGGATCTTAAACTTCCCTGTTGCCTTCCCAAATTAAAATGTCTGTCTGTGCCTCAAGTGTAAGTTTTAAATGCAAATCAAATGAACTGTATGAAAACAAAAGTGAATGATTAACAATTGTATTGAACAATAAGAGTCGCCAAGATACTTTTCTCACATTTTACTTGTGGTTGCTAACATATTAATAAAGAAAATCTTTATGCTATCTTGCTTGGGTTCTTAAAATTAAAATCTCTAATTTGGTAAATGTGCCTAATACCAGATGCAATAAATCCAACAGGAATGTTGCTAATATGTTTTGAGACAGACATTTATGTATGGAAAATATCGGCAAACCATAGTTTTAATGTCATAGACATGTTGGAGAGGGGGAAGAGATGTTGCTTCTGAAAAGCATTAGTAAGCATTTGAAGGAAAAACACTGGGAGTACTAAAACGTAAATAATTTTTCCGTTGGAAGATATATCCACATACTACAGAGTGAAAGGTTTTTAAGATAAGTAGTGTTCGTATTAAAACTGTTATTAAAACATTATTAGTTGTCCACGAATGGGTTGTCTATGTAATTAACTAGTGCTCTAAATTGCATTTAAATGTATTTGGTTTAGAAAGTGTTCTGTAAGTTAAAAAAACCCAAACCAATACATTTCTGAGATAGCTTGAAAAACAGACTGATTTTCCAGATGCTCAACCTTTGTCATTTTGCAAAGGGCAAACTTCTTAAGACTCGGTGCTGAATGTGCGTGCGTCTACAAATGGAGATTGAATAGCCAATAGAGATGTAGGCCAGTTTGTGAATTAACAAGGTGAATTTTTGCTTTCCCAGATTATCTGTGTGTGAGTACATAGACAACTTCTGTAAACAGAAAAAGGAAGTGCTGTACTTTAGCATCCATATTTTTAAAGATTGAAAATAGTATTAATGACTGAGTATCAGGAACAACACACAGAAGACAGACACACTAGTATTGATATTTAGTAGTTAGTGCCTAGCAAGTGTTAACCTTGAACCAAAAAAAAGCACTTGTCTAGGAGTTTACACCAAGAATCTTCATTTTTTGACCTTTCCCACAGCTGAGCCTTATAAGGCCTTATATTTCAAAAACCTTTGAAGTCCATGAAAAGCCTTCTGTTGATTTCAACTGGATCAGGTCCATGTATGAAACTAGGTCCATGCAGCCTTTGTCAACAAAGTAGAGTGCTGTGAACTTGGTATCCCAACTCTAGTTGTATCCCTTTTTCAGTCTTTTAATGAACAAGACATCACAGGACACAAAGGTGAAGAACTGGGGGTGTTGAAAGGTAAGTGGACTCTTTGAACTTGAAAGTAGGGTACTGTTCCTTTCATCTCTGATTAAAAAAAATCATACATTCAATTTCTTCCACTGAAAAGAATATAAAATATTTCCAGATTTGGGGAAAAACCCCAGTCCAAACTTTTTATCAAATTTCTTTTGTCTTCTGTGAATCATATTTTCACCTCTGTGTCTCTCTAGGCTGTCAAAGAGGTATGACATCAAAGTTATGTACAAATATAATACAGGAAAATACATTTTCACCGTAAGAAAGCCCCCCGTGACTTATTATATCGTTAAGTTAAGGACACTGCATGTTTTGCTTTGGTTTTTCTTGGTCTGCGTGTTACAATAAATTGTCCTTTAAAAAAGAGGAAACTTATCTCAGTTTTGCAAAACGTATTAGTAAGCAGCTGAGATTCCTGAGGAAGGCATGGCTCTGGAACTTGTAGGAGAAGCAAAACAAGAGACACAGAGTCTCAGAAAGGATGAAACTGGAGATAGGTGACCTCCCACAAACTCACAATGCTGCAAAGTGAAATTATCTAGGAGGAGAGGGTGCTGTAAAATTTACTGTGACACAATTAATTGAAATGAGGGCTGGAAACAGAGAACAGACACAATGGGGTAGGGAGAGTTGTTTGTAAATGTTTTTTTGTGAATTTTTAAAATTTCCATTCTTTGTCAGCTGCTTGGAGTTTTATTTTGTTTAAAAAGGTCAATTTTTCCTGTTTGTAGTTTTGTAAGAATATTTGGAAAATCCTTTTATTACAGGTAAAACCTCCAAGAAAATTCACCACAAAATTCTAACTATTTTGTGATCCTGTCATGTATACCAGTGCAGGCACGTAAATGTTAAATCTGTTATAGATCAGGGGTGCTCAAGTGTGGAGCCTGTCCAGGTAAAGCTGCTGACCTGTGACTGGCTTCTTTTCAGCTTGTTTTCATTCATTTCTTTCCTAAAAGTAACTTGGGAGTCTGGTGGCAGTTTATAGGCTGTGTGTGTCCTGGTGATGGCAGCTTGTTCCTCATTTCTGTCTTTTCCTTTAACCACATTGGTGGATTGTGAAAAAGACGGACGAAGAAACAGGCTACTTTGGCTTTCTGAATTATTCCTGCTCTCCAGACATTTTGAACTTACTCTCTGGAGAGTTTTTGACCAGAAATATTTCCTGGTGACGGCTGCCTACTCCCTTGAGTCAATATTGTGATTTACTTACATGTATTCTGAAATAAATAGTAATCCCAATTCTTTGGAAAAATCTTTGAATCTTCTTATGCATGTGTCCTGTGCTTTTTCAGAAGTGCTGGATTTACTGTATTGCACATATATAGTAAAGTTTGTTCATATGAGGAGACGAAAGCTGTACATATATTTTATTCCCATACGGTAGAAAAAGTGAAGTGGCCTCCCCAGGCAGTATGTTGGACATTGTCTACTACAAAGATGTCTTTTAAGTCAGAAATAAGACAAACTGCTGCCACTGTAGTTTCTCAAGTGGTCACAAGTGAAACTGCAAACCTAGCCAAGGTAGTGAAGACTTTGTTTTCTCTGCCTGTGAGGGTTGCAATCCAGCTGTCATGGATCCTATTATAAGATAATATGAGAGAAATAGGATTGCTTTAGAGCAAATGTCTTCTGTCCGTGGAGTCAGGAATTGGGGTTGATGGTGAAGATTGGATGAGAATAATATGCTCTATTCTTCCAATGCAAACATACTTCAATCTCCTTGGCCATTCTTATGAGAATTTATAAACATAAATCTGTTTTTCTTTTTTTAATAGATTACTCTTTAGGGAAGTTATGTTCACATTAATTTATATTTTGAAAAAAAGATGTGATCACAGCTCATGTACATGAACATGATTTCTCATCTAATAATTTACGTCATGAATGTAGGGACTATACATCATTTGTATTTAACATCTGATGCTTTTTAACTGGTAATGACTGGAACATTCTTGTCAAGCCTCAGGGCGTTTTTAGACCTAGACACTATAAATTAATTTTCTAACCTCATGTGCTGTAAGATTTTGGGTTTTCTTTGAATTTAATGCATGGCTGAAAATGAGGCAGCAAATAGTGAGGCAGGGGTGATAACAATTTACTATTAGTAGTATTACTATTACTATCATCATCATCATTGTCATTACGTTTCTGTCCTAATACAGTGACTGCTTGTCATTTTTTTTTTTTTCCAGAGTTTGAGTCTCTATATAGAAACTATTTCAACAGGGTGGCTTTTTTTTTCCTAGGTGATGGTTATAGCTCCTTTTGAAAACAATAAAATCATATTACTGTGTAACCACAACTAGACAATAATGAATCACATCATTACCTGCCCCATTTTTCTTAGTCACAAAGAGTGTATAATATATTGACATTTGATTCCTATCTAGCAATTTTGGGAAGGGGTAAGGGAGCTTGAGGCTTTCTTCTGTTTTCAGATTTCTTTTGATGCAGCTATGAACTGAGAGATCATGAAATAGCTGAGCATTGGTCAGTCTGCATCTGCAGTCGGTGGAAGGAACATTTGAGATTAGACTAATTGACCCAAAGAGGTAAAAATAATCCAATTAATGAAGTGTGTGTCACTTCGTATAGTACTTAGTAGCAGCTATAGGACATGTTTGTCAGAATAAATAAGGAAAGAAGATGCAGATTTTTGCAGCTAGCAGCTATTGTGGAATTTTTTCTTTGAGTTGAAAATTGAATAAACAGTGGGAAAGACAGTAGGCTTTTGGTTTCTATCTAGTGGATCTTCACTAACCGAGTAGAGTAGGAATGCCTTCAGTGCTTCACATGCAGCATATTAATTCATCTTGTAAAATTATTCATAGAATCACACAAGTAGGCATCTGAGCACTGGACAACAGAAAAGCTGTAATTACAGTGGCAGTAAATGTGCAACAGCAAACTAATTATTTCAAGACTCCTTCCAGTATTCAAAACTGTCCTTAAGTAGAAAAAAAGACCAGCAATGTGGACTAAACTTGAAAGTTAAACATAACCTGAGCCATTTTCCAAAGTGTAGAAAGGAATGAGCATTTAGAGTTTCCAAAAGAATATACTGACTGCCTTTGTTTTGGAGTAGAAAACGTGACTCGTGTAGTTATAAAGACTGAAGAGCTTTACACATTAATGTAGTGTAAACTCATGTTGTTTTCTTTAGCTGGAGATCCTTCAGACTTCTGACTGATACTTACTGATTCTTCCATTTATGTAATTAGTAGTTTGACAGGATTTTTCTGGAGCTTTCATTACTGGCCTGAATCTTGTATCCCTACGCTTGATAGTAATGTATCCAGTGATTTAAATGGAAATAAGCTTAGGCTTGTGAAAATATACTGAAAATGTCTGTTCAGAGTTTATAGATAAACCCAAGAAAACTCCCAGTATGCTGCTTAAAGACAATTAACTTGGATTTGTTAAATATGATCTTACTGTGTCATGACATCTTCCTTTACAATTCGGAGTGGTAGTAAATGGTACTATGCCATTAGGACAAAGTAAAATTGAATTGCCAGTTATTTTTCAGATGTAAAGCACCTTGACTTCAAATTAAGATATTTTTAGAAGAGATTCTTTCAGGTATTAAGGGAAAGTAGAAGCAATTTTTGATGTAATCAGAGCTAAGTACCACTGAACGCAGCAAACAAATATTTTTTTTTAGAGAAATATTGACCAGTTACTGATTGTTACTCCCTATATCCGGGTGCCTTCAGGGATTCCAAAGCATCCCTATAAGTTTCATCAAGAGGCGTGGCTTATCCTCTTAATAGTAGGAGCAGATGTAAAATTTTCATGCCCCTAAGATACTTACTCATACCTACTAGAGCCATCTGGTATAGATCGAGCATCAGTCAAGTTATTCTCACCCATGAACTTCCTACTGAGAAAGCAAATCGAGCAGAGCTCCTCAGTCCAATGAAAAAGAAACTTGAATATTATCAGTATACTTGTACCACAATCCCCTTCACTGTGTTTCTTAATTGCTTTACACAGGTGAGAATGCTAGGAAAATGGAAGGAAACATTGTGATAGAATACCTGGACCATACCGCCAGTATCTGACACTTTCCAAAGATGAAACAACTAAAATGTTTGTCAGTTCTGCAAAAAAGGATGATTTGAGAAAGAGAAAAAAATTAATTAATATACAATGCCTGGTGATAGTACAAGTTATTAACAATCACTGTTGTCCGTATTTTATAAGCTTAAGGATATGTATTATTATGGGGTTTTGGTGGCTGTTGATTTTAGATTAAAGATACAAAAGCAAATGCTAGGCTTCAGAACAAGTTTGATTCTTGCACTGGAACTCTGTGAAATTACCTATCCAACTGTTTGCATTAACTGGAGGCTTTAAAATACTGCAGCATGGGTAGGGACTTAAGCTGAGCTTTGACATCTCTCAGTTACAAGCCTTTCAATTACTTCAATGCAAATTAACATGATTTATGTTTTTCCTCTTTTACCTGGTGCCAGAAAGTTCTGAAACATGATGGACCTGTCAGCAAATGATTGCTCTGCATAACGGCTATATTTCTGGTAACCAAATGTGTTAATGACAAATGCTTCAGTACTGCTTTAAAGAGAGAATAATATTCTTTTTATGGTATGTTTTCATTAGCTGTTTTAATCAGACTGTATTCTAAAAACTTGGTGTGTGTAGTGCTTTTCTGTTTGTGGGAAATTTTATGCCAATGTGATGAGACAACGTAAATCTCCCACTGAAGATTGTCACTGTAGAAAGATACAGTTAATATCCCTGTAGCTTGAATTGTATGAGTAGTTTTAGTATATCTTTCTCAATAGAATTTAATGTTGGTTTGTTCTCTCTCTCATCTGGCCTTTCACAGTCTTAGGTTGGTTGCAAGGTGGTCTAGAAGACTGGACTGCAGCAATTGTCCCGTGTAATAAACATTTCTTGTGGCATGCAGCTTTTAACAAACTGCCAAAAGCCCCTAAAGATGGGAAGAATCTATGGTGACCTGCATTAAAAGGCTGGTTCTCTGACAAGAGTAGACTGTCAGCATTGCATGGCCAAAGGATCCCAGCTAGGATCAGGTTAGCAGGTGTGTTAAATTTCAAGTGGAAAGGGAAAGACTCACCCACCCTTCTATGTGCTCCTTCACTTGATGCCTGTTTTTCATCCACTGTCAACACAATGTCATTGCAACACTTGCTGTTGTGGGAGCTATTACCATTCCTTAAAATAGGATAGGAATAAAGATGTGGTCTCCAGACAAACGTGAACAGGGTTTACAGGTCTGGGAGCTGTGGACTGAGAGCAGTACCGAGCTGGTCTGGAGAAGGGCATCTTAACTTCCTCTTGTTACATGATACAGTTAGGAGGAGGACATCGATTAAGTGATGTGTGATATCTGAGCAGTATGCAATTGGCATCCATTAGTCTTTATTGTAGGCTTAATGTGGCAGTCCTGTGTGTTGACTTTCTGCAGAAGTGAGAGCTGGATTGGGAAGGGAAAGGCCAAGGATCAAAACAAGAGGAGGAATAGCGAGAAGAGTGTTAACTTGCATGATCTGGTTTGTAGTTGGGTTGTGCTTTAGACATGAAAGAATAAAGTTGTGGCCTTATTAAACTTCACCCATTACATCTTGTCTGCCTCTCGGCAATGTATATAAAGAAGGCAGATGTATGGAAATACTAATAATTAAAATATGTCTGGGAAATGAGACTTCTTCCTGAAATGCTGCCTAACTGTTGTGGTGAAAGACTGTTTTGTGTGGATGACATATGCTTCTTTGAATTAGTGCTTTCTGAGTGTATGCTAACAATATCGTGTTGGTTGATGTTCAGATTGCAGATAGGCTGTTCTGTTTGAGTCCAAGGGTCATTTTTATTTGAAAAGTTCTTTAATTCCTGAATCACCACAGAACCCTTCTGCAAATATTTCTAGGAAAAGAAACCTCCCAGATCTGGTGAGGTGTACTTTACTGACTGAGCAGGTCTTCTGTAGAAAATAGGGAAAAAAAAAATCTCCAAAGACTGTTTATGCAACTGTTAGAGCTGCAAGAATTGTGTTAATTTTTACACTTGTTAGTTTTGAGAGCTCTGCTATGAGCTTCAATAGTTTCTCCAAAATATGATTTTTATATAGAAAAAATATTATAAATATTAATGGATCTGTGAAAATACAAATGAATGATTGTAGTAAAATTTTAGACTGCATATTTCATCTGTAGGATTATTGTTTGTGCAGCATTTTTACTGCTGAGAGATGATCCAGGGTGACCTAATGTGCTTTAGTGGGCATTGTGTCCATGGGACCAGATTAGAACATGCTGTTGGGAGTCAACCAATAATCTTATAATTATATATAATAGTAATACGGACTATGATTTTCAGTTATGGAGTCAAATTGGCATTAAGAGCAGCATGTACGCATTCTGAAACATTGAATACTACTGTATTTTGTAACCAATTGTGTTTTTTCAAATACACTAATGTAGGCCATGTATGTCTACATTTATGTTGTATTTTGCATAAGTAAGCATTAGATTTTTAGAATGCATTTAGTTCTTTTTGGTATTAATTTCCCAATGGGCTACACTTCTGTCACATCCTTAAGTTGGCATATACTTATATTGTCTTGTTATTTCATATGTATAGCAAATCTACTTTATGACATGACAGAAAAGGCACGTTAACGTTTTGGAAGGGTGGGAGTTTTGAAATAGGGGGTACAAACAAATAGTCAACCAACTTCCTTTTGCTTACCATGTTAGTAGTATTAGATTAGTTTCTGTTCACTTCAACTGGATTACTTAATCCCAAGACATGTGTGCAGAATTTGGCCCAAATATACCTTACTGTGAGATTCAATATATAACTTTAATATCTTCAAGTTAGTGTCAGTGTATTTAATTCCTCCTACTGCACAGTGAAGTTTATTTCATCTGGATTCTTTTACAGATTGATAGGAACTTCTACTGAGTAGAATAAGACCTCAGTTGAGATCCAGTCTTAGAAGTGGTAAGAGTGAAGTCTGTGAAACCACAAGAAGGCAGTCATAACTCACAAGTGCGGTGGAGACACAAGGATTCCTGTGGCTCATTTGTTTTTACAGCTTGTGTTTATCTAGTAGTTTTTCTGTGCATTTGAGAAGACAGTGCTGTAAAAAGAGAAAAGGTGTTCCATACTTAGAGATGAACATTTAATCCAAGCAATACATAGTCTATTTTCAAAACTACTGATCTTTTGCTGTTTCATTGGTAATAACCTTTGGGTTTTGATGACTGTCTTTCTAGGAACCTGCTAATGCTGACAGCCAGAGAACAAATACTGTTATGATTCATAATTTAGGTGATGGTTGCTGATTTTATTTAATTTCGTTTTTAATTACTTTGATCTTAATTTTTTTTCCCTATTTGTATTTTGGTGTGTGCGAAGTTGTAGTTTAAATTATTTCAGTCTGTATAGCAATGAAAGTTGAAGATGACTTTGCATGAACTTTTTAGGAAATACCAATGCAAGGTTTAGGTCAATATAGTTCTATTTGTAGCCATTCATCTACAGGAGGACCCACCGTATCATTTTGATAGAAATTAGCATATTACAGGTGATAGCAATGTTAGTGTAAATCCCCCAAAAAACCTGACTAAGACTTCTAAAAATTATTTGTGATATCCATTTTCTGGTGTTAAATCCAGATGTTTAAAATTAGATGGCAGTGTGAGCCATGCTGTTACCCATGATAATTTAATTTTGGTTTCTATTTACAAACTGCAGTTATGTCACCAGAATGAATTGTTAGGTTGCTCAATTTTATAACTATTTCTTACATTCAGTCATCTCTTTAACTTAATTACTTTGGGTTAACCAGTAACAAACATTGACTTTTCTACAGTTTGAACATCTGTGGTATAAAAATGGCTTCCTAAAAGGGGGGATGTACATTTGATTTAGCTGTGAGGAATCACAGTGGCTAGTTACAGTAACAGAAGAATTTTAGTTATTTGTTCCAAAATGTATTCTGCCTGCAGCTTCCTTTTCAGAACCCTGTTGCTCAGTTTTTATCTCTTTTCTTTTTTAAAGGAGTTGTATATAGTTATAAGATGGCAGAGGAAATACAGGTACAGAGTTAAGTTTAGTGTTGTAATTCTACATGTTTTTATATAACACAGTCATAAAGTTATCTGGTAGTAATATATTAAACAATGTGACTAGTATGTCCTAAGGGCTGTTTGTTCTTTTACCTTTTCTCACATTAGAGTGCCATGCAGTGATTTTTTTTTTTGTTTTGTTTTGGTAGGTTTTATATGTTTTGTTGTTTTGTCTGATTTGGGTGTGGAAATTTTGCTCTGTGCTTTTTCTAACTAGACCAAAGTCTGAGGACATTACTTATACATCAGGAATAAATGAAGATGTTCTTATAGACCCTAAAGCACAGCTGTGTTCTGTCAGGCACAATAAGGGCTGGCTTCTCCCAGAGGATGGGGAGTGAGCTGTTGGTGACCCCACTGCAGGCTATGACCTCTCCGAGGGGAGCAGTCCCAAAGGCCCTGGCACAGAATGGGCAGAGCTGGCTGCTGGTAACAGGGTCATCAACAGCCCCAGATGAGCCAGGGTGAACGACAATTGTGGGATGAGTGGTTTCATTGTGTGCTGGGTGTAGAACTGGCTGAAGGGCAAGGCTCAAAGGGTTTCAGTAAATGGAGCTACATCTGGCTGGTGACGGGTCACCACCAGTGTTACTCAGTGTTCAGTTCTAGGGCTGGTTCTGCTCAATGTATTTATCAATGCTCTGGATGCAGCAGGTGAATACACCATTAGCACATTTGCTGATGATACCAAACGGGGAAGTGCCATTGATCCTTGAGGGACAAGAGGCCTTGCAGAGAGGTCTAGATGGGTTGGAGCACTGGGCAATGAGTAATGGGATGAAATTTAACTATGGGTGGTTTCATCTCGTACTGATCCTTTTCTATCCATGGCTTATCCAGTGGGTTGTCTTCAAACTCAATGCACATTGGACGAGAATGTAGTGGTGATGATGATGCTAAAAAATGTTTGCATCAGTTATCCTTGAAGAAGCTGTCTTGTTTCCCAGAGAGGTGGACTTTATGACCTTGATCGTTCATGTTTCTCTTACTCATTTCTAGAGTGGCTCAGTTTCACTGGCCAAGTTTCATTCTTCACCCTAGCCTGTTAAGAGTAATTTTAAAGTGCAGAAGGTCTTAAATTTGCTTTAGCTTGGTGAAAGACTTCTGGGACGAGTGTTTGGGATGCTGTATAAGAGAGCATCCTTTTTTCATTTTCCTGCCTTATTTTCAAAGTAAAATACATTCTGTTTATTTATGTACAAAAGGAGAGGTAGTAATGTGGTTCCCCTGCCCATACATTCACTACAAGTTTGTGTTTCATCTCCATAGAAAGGCTTTGAGAAATAAAATTTTCTTTGTGTCATGGGTTTGCAAAAGTCCCCCCTCCTTGGGGATTGGAATTGATTTGTCCAGGTAATTTCCGGACAAAGGCCAATCAGGAGTTTAGGTGATGCCTTTGCCAATTACATCTTCAAAGAAAACAGGAGAGAAGGTAGAGGCACAGAAGAATTTGGCAGCCATGTGAGGGAGGACGTGGCAGACCCCCAGGTGGGGGGCCAGGCCTCTCTCCTCCCCCAGCCCTGGGCCGGGGACAGAAGCAGAACTGAAACCCCCCTGACCAGACGTGTAACAGAGTGAAGAAAAAACAAACGTAAAGAAGAACTTGGACAAAGCTGCCGCAGAAAGAATTCCAACCAGAGAGATGGCGGAGCCTTCAAGGTCGGAGCTGGCAGCCGGAGAGAGAAAGAAGTGGCGAAAGGCGGGAGACGGCTTCTTCTCCCCCTTCCCTTCTCCCTCTCTCTCCCTTCAGCAGGGAAAAAAGACTGAAATCTAAAAATCCCTTCTGCTTGTGGGACATTGCTGAGAAGCAGAGACAACTCCGTTTGCAATTTGAGGAACTCATACCAGAGCAAAGAAGTACATGAGGAAACTGAGATTCCGTGGTAGAGGCCGAGATGAAACAGGGTCTTGAAGTGATTTGTGGCCACAGAGGGAGATCTTACACTGAGCGAGACGGCCCGGGTAAGATTTGTGTGATCCTAGAGAAGGATCGGTGCTAGTGCAGCTGAGTTTGTGACCCTGAGGGACAGCAGAGAATGGAAGAGCTGTTGCCCTAAGGGTGGACCCACGTCGGAGAAGTCTATCAAGGACTGTACCC
>JAWMRA010000001.1:95101189-95136840 GCA_035584735.1 Pseudotriccus pelzelni | reverse complement strand
GTCCCCTTGTAGTCCATGGGAGACCTTACAGGACCTGGGTAACCCCAGCCTTATCCCAGGAGGGAGGTAGGCCCAGCTCTGAGGTCGACACACAGAAGAGAAAGAGACAGAGAGCAAACAGTTCCAGCTGCAACGAGTCGTTGTGGACCCAGAGACAACAGAGAAGAACTTGTCAAAGTGCTGCAGAGCTGCTTAGAAGACCTGAAGCTTTAAAAGTCAAAACCACCTCCTTCTCCTCCTGGACTGATACAAAGGGGGGAGGGATGTTTCTGTAAATACGTAGTGCTTTTGCTTGATTAGAATTGTTGTAGATGTAGTTGTTTAGTTTTTATTTTTGCTAGTAATAAATCCTAATATTATTTTTTCCCCAATCAGATCTCTTTGTCTGCATAAACCTTATCTCGCCTTAGAGCAATTTGTGGGAGGTGTGGAAAAAATTGTCCCTAGGCAAACCCATGACACTTTGGCATTTCCAATCTGAAGACTTTGATATCTCTCTCCAGACTTTTCTGAAATTCATTCCTAGGTGCATACTTTGGTATTTGGGAGCTGGAAGTCTAGTTTTAATTTGTTGATTCCGTTTTGTGTCTTAATTCCACTCTTTAGACTTGGGCCTGGGGATGAACAGCACTGCTGTAGATAAGTCTGTCGATTAATTTGTGTAATAGTGAGCATGCAGTCAGGAAATGCATGTCAAGCACAATATAAATTATATTTCACTGTTTCTTCTAATTTCATGCTGTTGAGAGTTTTGAAAGGTTAAGGAAAATGTATATTGGGAGGCTGTCTCTTTAAATTCATCATTGCAACAGTTATTGATTTGTCTACTCAAATGTTCTTTTTCACTTCAGTGGGTACCGTTATTTTAAGGGTTTATTTCTATGCTTTTCTGTCATTTTGAAAGAATTGGTGAGGTTGTTGGGAGAGGCCAATTTTGAGAGATAGTAGTTTCACTCAAATGTGAATTGAAAATTGGGCAGGGGAGAAGAGACTCCAAAACTGATAATGGGTATACAGGTACTGCCATAGCAGATTCAGTGACTAGTATGTTTTTCATAGATCATCTCTGGCATTTCAAAAGAAGGGTTGTATCTCCTAAGATAATTATGGACAGAAATGCAAATAAAATTATTTTTTTTGGCCATTCCTCCAATTAAAGATCAGCTTTTACTTGCTTGTGAAGGTTATTAGCTTTTTTCTGTGGGGCACACTGTAGATAGAAGATCCATTTTTATTGCTTCTCTACATGTGTTTTTTCCTTTTAAGAGTTGCTGCACAACTTTTCTTTTTCTCAAGGCATAATAGGGCACAGAACGAGGGCATTTATGGTTTGCCAGAGGAAAGCAAGTGTGCACATATACTTGCTGAAATGTAGCCTAGTAAGACTGATCAGAGATGCCAGTTTAACAGTTTAATTGCAAATACGAGTGGCATGTATTTTCTTTACAAGTTGTTTTAAGTTTTTTTTTCTCCATCTTGTCTTTGCTTTGGTAAGCTCTTGTTCTTACGCGATTTCAAACTGTCTTGGTCTTTTAAGGTCTGATTCTGGAAGTTCGTGTGCATTTTCCTTCCTGGCAGACTGAAAGTGTGTGGGGCTCAGGTGGTGACCTGAGTTCCTCTACTTCATCTATGATATGCTGTTGTAGAATGCTTTAGTCTTATCTACCTGATGTCTTTCATATGACGTGTCAGGGCTGGGAAGAAGGATACTTGGAGTTTGCCCTGTTGAGTGCAGTTTATTCTCTTCACTATACTTCAAGGTTAAATACTTCAAGGTTGTCCTGAGGGTATGCTGGTGCAAAGCTTACAAATGGATCTATTGAACTCTTCCTTGAGGCCGTTTCTGCACCACAGAGTTAAGCCACCACTAAAGACTGAGTCAAAACTTTCATTTGGCATAAGTCAGGTCAGGACTGTGTTTGAACAGAAACAGATATGAGGGAAATTTCTGATAGTTTTCAGCCAGGTACGCTGACAGGAACAATAACCACAGCTGGATGTTTCTGATTAACCATTTGCTAAGATGCAGAGTGAAGGAGAGCCTTCGTATAGCATTTGTGCTTCCTCTGATACCCTGTTGTTCAAAGGAAACCTGTAGAATTTGCTTTTTCTTCTTGTGCAATGAAAGATCATTGACATCATGTGAATGTGAGTTTGTATGAAGCTGAAGTTGCTAAACAATACTTTTACTTTTTGATAAACTTACCTTTTAACTCAAGTGCTAAGAGTTTTCAGTAGAGAAATGAAAAGTCGTAGACGTTGAAATTATCAAGTAGGGGAGCCACACATCTGGACATTTATGGCTTCATTGTCTCAAGTAACAAATATAATTTAAAAGCAGAGGTGCTTTTTCTAGTTCAGTGGAAAGTAGCAGTGTAACTAAAACAAAGTGGTGAGCTGCTACTAATCTGTTATTGCAATCAGCTACCTCTGTCACATTTTATATGAAGAAGAAAGGGGGGATAAATTGATAGTAACACATGAAATATTGTTTTAACATTAGTGCTGGCTAGATCTTTAAATGGAAATAATAAATCCTGATACAGCATTGAGGGTAATACCGAAGAATTCCCACTAGCATATGTTATTTATGGCTGTTCTAAAGTTTTATTACTTCTATTTATGTCTCTTTTCAAAGGATTTTTGACCTGACATGGTGCTCATAGTTAGCTAATGTTATGCTAGCAAATTTCAGTTTTAGCTAAATTCTACAGTAATGATAAATAAAAGTGGTGTCATAAAATCAAGTAGTGATTGCATTTTAATCTGCTGTAATATAAAATAAATTTTCATAAAATATTGAAATAAAATTATTTGAACTGATTTTTTTTAATTGCTCCTAAATAAGCCTACAAGTGGAAAGGAGTAAATATATCTTTATCATCCCCAGAGCTCCTTAGGTAATACAGGAATAGAAATTTTTGGTATTACAGCTTACATGGAAAAAAAGGCTTATATTGAAATTTCTGAAGTTCAGAGCAAAAGTTGTGGTCAAAGCCAAACCATTCTGTGATTCTATGACTATGGAGGTTGTTGAAGCCACACACTCACAGAATGATTGAATTTGGAAGGGGTCTTGAAAGGTCATCTAGGCAACCACTCCCTGTCCTGGGATCTTTCACAAGATCATACTCATTGGAGAACAGTTCCAGGGATGGAGCATCCACCGCTTCTCTTGGTAGTTTGTTTCAGTATCACACCACCCTCACTGTAAAAAGTTTCTTCACTAGATCCAATATAAATCTACTCTCTCTCAGTTTAAAACTGTTGCCTCTTGTTCTGTTACTACAGACTTTGGTTAAAAGTCTGTCTTTCTCATAAGCCCCCTTTTATATATTGAAAGGCTGCAATAAGGTCTCCCTGGAGTGTTCTCCAGGCTGAACAACCCCAGCTCTCTCAGCCTTTATTGAGCTCCGGTCTTCAGATCGTTTTCGTTGCCCTCCTCTGGACCTGCTCCAACATATCCGTGACCGTCTTGTCCTGAGGACTCCAGAACTGGATGCAGTTCTCTGTGTGGGGCTTTTGAGATCAGATTAGAGAGGTACAATCCCTTACCTTGACCTGCTGGCCACATCTTGGGAGCTTTTGTGAACATGTAACATATTTGTATGAGGAAATGCACAAACACGATCTATTGAAACATTCACAAAGGGAGATCCAGCTTCAAAGCATAGGCTTCATAGTTGTGGTAGCAAGTCACTGTATTCAAGCTTATAAGCTTTGCTGAGAGCAGAACATCGTGCTGCAGTTTTGAGAAACTGTTCTGGTCTTGGTTACAATGTTTCTGATGTATCTGTTTCCCTTTCTGAATTGTAGTTGATGTATATTAAGAGAATAATTTTGAATTTATCGGTGTGAGTTTTATACGTAAACAGTTATGTATTGTTGTTAAAAGCCAGCTGGCAACCAAGTTTGACACACATGCTCACTCAATTGCCCCCCTAGTGGGATGTGGGAGACCATCAGAAGAGTAAAAGTGAAAAAACTCATGAGTTGAGATAAAAACGATTTAATAGGTGAAGCAAAAGCCATGCACACAAGCAAAGCAAGGAATTATTTCACTGCTTCCCATGGGGAGGCAGGTGTTCAGCCATCCCCATGGAAGCTAGGCTTCGTTAAGCATAATAGAGAGTGGGGAAGACAAATGCCATCACTCCAAATATACCCTGTTCCTCCTTCTCCCCACAGCATTATATGTTGAGCATGATGCCATAGGGTATGGAATATCCCTTTAGTTAGTTGGGATCAGCTGTCCCGGCTGTGTCCTCTTCTAACTAACTCCTTGTTCACCTCCGGCCTTCTCCCTGGTGGGATTGGGTGCACAAAAGACCTTGATGCTGTATGTAAACCCTGCTCAGCAGTAAAAAAACATCCCTGTTATCAACACTGTTTCCAGCACAAATCCAAAGCATAGTCCATACTAGCTTCTGTGAAAAAAATTAAATCTATCTTAGCTGAAACCAGCACATGTGTATGTATTATTCAATTATTTGCATCACGCTTCATTAAAAAAAAAAATAAATAAAAAGAGAAAAAGGTATACTGCTGCTGTATTAGTCCTTTGTATTCTGGCCTACCTGGATTCTTCCTCCTTGAAAACTGATTTCGAGCTCTATAGTTGGTGCCAATGGCAAAGATATACTACAATCACATTAATTCATCCCTGTGGGAATACCTTTCCTAATTCATTTGAAATCAGACTCACAATTATAGTCAGATTCTGAACAATAAATCTACCAGAATCTTCATCCATTCTGTTTCCAGAGTGTGAACTTATAAATTATGGAAGAAATACATACATATGAGGGCCTAACTACACGAACATGCACTCTGTGTTGCAGACTTTGTACCCTATTTCTCATGTTCAGTCTAAAGAGTCACTCAAATCTTCCTGATGTTGCTTCAATCTTGCTCTATACATACAGTGAATCATTATTTTGTCTCATCTGTTAACATCATAAACATATGTTTCTCTTTTCTGAGCTGTGCTTTTTTTAAAACAGGAAATATTGTTTCCAAAATTCACTCTTCAGAAGCTCCTCTAGGAGAACAGCAAGTTGCTGTTTGTTCCTGCACCAGTTTTGTATTTATCTTTCTGTTCTCATCATGTTTTCTTTTCCTTTAGCTTAAATTATTATTTTGCATGTTATACTGTATTGGTTGTTTTACTGCAGTCAAGATAAATGAGAGCTATAGTGTTTTTTTTATCTGGGAAATGCACTTTATTATCAAAAATATAAAATAAAACTGACACATGTCTTTGGTAAACTCATGTCTCATTTAATTGAATTTTCCACTTACTTCAAGGTTGTTCATTGTCTTTCCTCGATAATTTAAGTATCATGCAATATTGAAATGTGACTAATGGACTTTCTGTTCATGAATCACTACCGATCTATATCAATTTCTTAGATGCAAGTGTTACCTTTTGTCTGCTTCTTAGCAATTCTAGGCAATAAGTGTTTACAAAGATGGACTAACAGATGACTGGTCAGTTTTCCACCAAACTTGTGTAGTGAAATGCATTCCTAACTTTTTTCTGGTCTCTTTACACTCGCCTAAGCCTTTTACTCCACGCAAGGGAGTAGGAGTCAGCATTGGTACTTGTGTTGTGGCACAACATCATTCTCTAAGCAGAACCAGATGGTGTTTTCTATTTTAACACATTGGAGTGGACATACCTAATCTGAAAGAAATATTAATATTAATTTACTTTTCATTTCTCTTTCAGAACAATGGGTCCCTTGCTTGGTGCCAGAATCATAAACAGTGTTCAAAGGTAAGTCCTGTTTTTCCCCCTCTCATTTAAGTTATCTAGCTGCTTTCAATTTCATGTGTAGATTAAATGCTTCTCTTCTGAGCCTATATTCAGAAGCATCTGTTTATATTTTATTTTTAAACCTCAACCTATAATAAAATATCAACAATTAAAAGCAAGTGATTTACTCTTTCAGGACAAAGGAATAATGTTTGAGGATACATATCAAGCATAGTTAAACTATAATTCTGTGGTTATAACAAAGTTTACACTGGCTAAAATCTGGTGTATTCTACGTGTTTTCTCAGTTTTTGTGGTCAGAAGAGAGTAAAACTGTCAATAACTTTAAAATCTTCCTTCAGCAGCACCAAGCTATTGTCAACATTCAACATTTCATTCAGTTTGGATATTTAATTTTTAGCTGGACACTGAATTTCTTTGAAAACATTCTTGGTACAAATCCCAGGGGCTCTACTGATGTCCTCTCCTATCTTAGCATTGTAATCCTGAAAGCCTAAAGGGTAGATGAGGTAATTGTCAACTGATTTTTTTGTGGAATAATGTCTCTATGGTGCCTGGAGGGAAGCAGCAATGATTTGGGAGCTTTGGGTGGATCAGGTGGAATGACACATTTTGGTGCTGACTGTTCATAAAAATCATGGAAGTTGCATCCATTGGAAATTTTTCTGAAAACGCTCAAGGTAGTATTCTTGTCTAAATAACCTGAAAATGTATTTCTACAATAATTTAGGCCTTTTAACTTCAATAATTATTCTTTATTCATGAAGGCTGTACTGAAAATGGGATTAAATCTAAGTGGCATTGTTCTGTATTGTTTTAATAACGTAGTCTGTGTAAATGCAGATGCTAACCCTTGATTTTAACACATGACAATTTCTTCTATACATTTAAAGAGTGAGATTACTGATTCACTGCTCTAGTTTCTGTTGACATAAATGGAATTGGAAATGGGACAATTTGGTGTTGACTGTTCCGTCGCAGGTAAATAAAACAAAGTTGATTGCTTTTGTCAGTATTAAAATCCAGGGTATAACAGTGTCAGTATAAGAAAGGAATGGAACATTTCCTATTAGTTCTGCCTCACTGCTGAGGGTTGCACTTCTGCAATGAAATCTCACCATTCTCAGAAACGCCAAACAGAGGTGCAGAGAATGTGTTTCATGGTAACCGAATTACCTTTGAAGCAAAGCATGAGGGCCTTGTACCACAGTGATCCTGGTATAGTTTTTGTTTAGCTACCAAAGCTACTGCAATAAGTAATCTGAAAGGTTATCCAGTGGTTTGTGTCTGCCCAACAAAGAAGGAATAGTACAAGAGAAGTAGTCCAGCTTTTAGGGCAGGGGAGGGTTTATAGGAGTATCTCTCTGAGTTGCTCACAAGTTTATGCAATCTACAGAAGCTTCCGTAAGATGTTATGGATTTAAAGTTTACCTTAAGATTTTATGAGTCTCTTGAAATCAGTGTAAGAAGGCCACAAATTAATATTTTATTGTATTACAAAACACAATGATATCTTAAGTTTTAAGTTACTTAACATATATTTTACAGTCATGTTACAGTCATTCTTTTTTAAGAAGGTAATATATTTTCCTTAGAAAGCAGCTTTGCCATATTTAGAAAATAGCTAAATATAAACTTGATCAGATTGTTAGCAGAGCTGAACATAAGCAGAATGTTGTCTTTTCAGGATGGCTTTGGTTTTCTGTGTTTTGCATTGTGAAGTCAATTGTATTTTCTAACTGAAACTTTCAAAGTGATGCAGGGAATGGAGTTAACCTTTTAAAAAAGCAAGTTCCTTTCACTGCTTCTCAGCACCTCGGTGGAGGAGGTTTTTATGAGAATGGCAGGTAGTGGAGGATCCCACAAGGAATGGTGTGATACTTGACCTAACTAACACAGAAGGCCTCATTTGCAATGTAAAGTTTGGGGGCAACCTTGTCTGCGGTGGCCATGAGATCGTGGAATTTGGGCAAGAAGGAAGCAGGGCAGAAAGTAAGATTGCAACCATGGATTTAGTGAGAGCTAGCTTCAGCCACTTTAGTGGTCTTCTTGGAAGAATCCTAAAGAAAAAAGCCCTACAGGGAAGAGAGCTCAAGGAGAGCTGGTTGATATTAAAGGATCACTTCCTCAAGGCTCAAGAATGATGCATCCTGATGAGTAAGAAGTCAGGCAAAGTGGGTAAGAGACCTGTGTGGATGAATAAAGAACTCATGTCATTACACAAGCATAAGCAGGAAATATACAGGAGATGAAAGCAGGATCACGCCACTTGGAATGAGAATAGAAAGGTTGTCAGAGTAAGGAGAAATGAGGCAAGGAAGGCCAAGGCCCATCCAGAATTAATGGAGTGGGGACTGTGGTAACAGAGGACATGGAGAAGGCAGAGTTACTGAACGCCTTCAGTGCATCTGTCTGCACTGGCAAGACCAGCCCTCGAATCTCTGACCCAGGAGACCAAGGTGAAGGAATATTGTAAGGAAGACTTTCCCTTGGTCATGGAGCATTGGGTTAGAGAGCACCCTGACCATCCACAAGTCCATTGGCTCTGACAGGATGTATCCCTAAATGGTAAGAGAGCTGGCAAATACCATAGGTAGGGAAGTCACAATCATTTTTGAGAGGTTGTCAGGTGATCAAGGGAGGTGCCTGAGGACGGGAAGAAAACAAATTTCACCCCAGTCTTCAAAAGGGGCAAGAAGGAGGACACAGGGAACTACAGAGACCAGTCAGCCTCAACTCAATCCCTGAAAGGGTGTTAGAGCACCTCACTCTAGGGGCTATCTCTTTCCACGTGGATGACAAGAAGGTGATAAGGAGTAGTCAGCGTGGATTCACCGAAGGTAAGTCATACCTGAGCAACCTGATTGCCTTCTACAACGAAACAACTACCTGCATGGATAAGCAAAAAGCAATGGATATTGTCTACCTCAGCTTTAGGAAGGCTTTTGACACTGTCTCTCACAATATACTCTTAGGCTAGGCAAACTTGAGGTGTGGACTGGATGAGTAGACAGTGAGATGGAATAGGAACAGGCTGAATGGCAGGTCCCAGAGGATCGTTACCAGTGGCGCATGGTCTAGTTGGAGGTCTGTCCCTTGTGGTATCTCCCAAGGTTCAATACTGGGCCTAGTGTTGTTTAACTTACTCATCAGTGGCTTGGATGAAGGGGCAGATGCCTGCTCAGCAAGTTTACTGATGACACAAAGCTGGGAGGAGTGGTTGATACCCCAGAGGGCTGTGCAGCCCTTCACGAAGACCTCAACATGTTGAAGAGATGGACAGAGAAGAACTGAAATTCAACAAAGTACAGGGTCCTGCACCTGGGGGAGTATAACCTCAGGCACCACCAGTACAGGCTGGGGGGCTGACCTGTTGAAAGCATCTCTGTGGAGAAGGACCTGGGGTCTGTCCATGAGCCAGCAGTGTGTCCTTGTGGCCAAGAAAGCCAATGGTATCTTGGGATACATTAGGAAATGCGTTGCCAGTGGGTCAAGGGAAGTGATCCTGTCCAGCTACTCAGCCCTACGGGGGCCACACCTGGAGTTCTTTGTCCCGGTCTGTGCTCCTCAGTACATGATAGTACGAGAGAGGCCCAGTGGAAGGCAACGAGGATGATAAGGGACTGGAGCATCTCTCTTATGTGAAAAGGCTGAGGGAGCCAGGGCTGTTCAGCCTTGAGAAAGACAACTGAGAGGGGACCTCAACAGTGTGTCTGAAGAGAGGGTTGTCAAGAGGATGGAGCCAGGCTCTTCCTAGTGGTGCCAAGCAGTATAACAAGAGGCAATGGGCAGAAACTGATGCACAGGAAGTTCCACCTGAATACGAGGAAGAACTTCTTTTCTGCATGGGTGACTGCTCACTGGAACAGGCTGCCTAGAGAGGTTGTGGAGTCTCCTTGACTGGAGGTATTTGAGAACCACTGGGATGCAGTCCTGAGCAATGTGCTCTAGGGTGACTCTGCATGAGCAGGGCGGTTGTACCAAATGACCCACAGTGGTCCCTTCCGACCTTAGCGTCCTGTAATGTCTCAGATGACATTTTTTCTAAAGGATTCTCCCAGTATCTACCTTTGTTTTGTGGTTGTGGTGTTTAGTGACAGAACTTTTGGAGGTAATTTTTGGTAAATTGCAGATGACAGCAGGCATCCATCTACTTTGTTAGGGGGGGTACTTTGAAGCACAGAAGTATCTTTTGTTTGCACACATATTTGCATCTGATACACAATGGAGAAGTTTTACTTGGAAGTTGCATCAATGTATTAGACAGTGGCTGATACAACAGTAAAAGATGTAGTTAATTTAGCAACTTTTATTTTAGTTTTTCATAGAACAGTTTGTAAGATGGAAAAGGTACATTGTGGTCCATCTTCTTACTTGTAACATAACTAATCTCAATTTTGTTTTAGAAGCTTTTATTTTATTCCGAGGACAGATGGTAGCCTGTAAATGTAAAAGTCCTGCATGGGAAATGGAGCTATGGGGAAAAAAAAAAAGCATCCAATACAAGGCTTTTGCATATGTTTTCTCCTCATTGAGCCTTTGATGTCTGTTTTGATTTCATTTTGCCTAGACCTGATCTGAGAAAAAAAAACAGTGCTGAAGTCTCTGTCCATTATTCTCTGAGAGTAAGATCAGTCTGACATAAAATTCTGTAGAAATTTTGTGGCTACCCTTTTGTACATGGAATAATTCGGAAAAGTATCTTAATACCACCATAGAGTGGTGATATTTTTCCTTTTGGAAGTCTGTGGTCTTTAAGAATACTTCTGTAGTTGAAGATAGCTCCCGATAAAGTAGTGTTCTAGTTTATTTGGTCAGTGAAGTACCTCTAAAGCTAATTTCAGCTATTATACCATTGCCTTCTAACACAGGTGTAGACAACAAATGCTTATTTGAAGATGAACATCTTTGAGAATGACTAGTTTTTCAAAGTGGTGCAAATCTAATGAACTAAAGTGGATTTAGGTTGCACAGGAACAGTCGTAGATTGCTACCTACATCCCAAATGGCTATGTATATTAGTTATATTAATGGAGCAACTCACAAAAGCATGACTGTGAGCAGCAAAATATGTACCAGTGATTTTACATATAATTTAATTGAGTGAGATCTCTCCAGAGGTCTGTTTTGCAAGATAAAACACGAAAGACCTCTTGAATGTTTGCCCTGTTGGACACAAATGTGTGTAATTTCAATATGTTAAAATACTCTTGTAATTAGGAAAACTGTCAGATCAACAAATAAATTACCATTTTTGGTTGCAGTAGTTAATGGATTCACTGCCATCATGCACTCCTGCTTGTCTGCTGGCACTGTGTTGAAACAGACTGAGGACTTTCTTTCTTGGATTCTTGTCAATTGCCTGGTTGGCTTCCACTGTGCATATGAGTATTGAGGTAAAATTGGCACTGTAGTTGATGACGTTAGTGAAATTCTTTGGAAATGGATTTAAAACTCAAATGTCTTTGTCCAACTTCATTCATAGTTCCATTGTTTTGTTTGAGCTTATGCTTATTGAGTTGTAGATGATTCCCTTTTCCAAGGGGATAGAGGTCCAATATGTTGACTGGGCCCAACCCATAGGAAGGTCTGCTGTCTCCCTGTGGCCTGGGTGAGGATACCACCAGAAAACTTTCTAGCCTGTTGTGGCCCTGAGACTACTACTTGTTACTTATCTTCCATGTAGGGAACAATGAAGTGGCAACATGCACTTGAGAATGATCAAAAAGGACTTCAGGGCCTTGGGATGTTTGGGATGGGAATTTGGGACACAAGTTATATTCTCCTCCACACTTCTAGTTCAAGGCAGGAACATTGTAAGAAACAGACAGGCTGAGTATACTAATAGATGGCTCTGTGGCTGGTGTCACTGCCAAAATTTTGGTTTTTTTGACGACTAGTTTATCATCTACTGAATGCCTCACCCATCAAATCCATATCAATCCAATTTAGAGAGAAGGATGTTGGGGGGGGACCCTGTTAAAGGCCCGCTAAAGCTGTTCTGTGTGTCATGAATCACTCCTTATCCTTTACGTGCCTTAGAATAGCTTCTAGGAGGATCTGTTCCATAATTTCCCAGGCACAGAGATGAGGCTGACAGGTTGGTAGCTCTCAGGGTCTTCCTTTGCACCTTTTTAAAAAAATGGATGCAATGTTTCCCTTTTTCCAGTCACCTGGGATTCCATCTGTCTGCTATGACTTTTCAAATATCATGGCAACTATGTCAGCCAGTTCCCTCTGGACTCTGGGATACATCTCATCAGGTCCCATAGACCTATGAATGTTCAGGTTCCTGATCTTTACTTACAGTTACAACTTATCCTCTGAAAAATCTTTATGTGGTATTTTGCCTCTTTCTCTCCACTAGTGCCACTCTTCTGGCCATCTGCCTGTTTCTTACAAATCTACCAAGGAATCAGTGAATTGTTTACATTGGAAGGAACACTCTTAGGTCTTCTAATACAACCTTCCTACTCAAGCAGGGTCAGCTAGGCAGGGTTGTCCTGAATGACATCCAGTTGGGTTTTGAGTATCTTCACGCATGAAATCCACAACCTCTCTGGACAGCCTCTTTCAGTGTTTAAGTGCCTGGCAGTAAGAGAGTTTCTATTTTCTGTTTATTAATTTGTGCCTATTGCCCCTTGTTTAGTCCATGGGCATGACTGAAGAGCCTGTTTCACTCTTCTTCATTGCATCCCATGAGTAAGATCCCTCTGAACCTTTTTCTCTCCAGGTTGAACAGTCCCAACTCTTTGAGCTTCTCTGTATATGGCAGATGGTCCAGCCCCTTAATAGTATTCTTGTTTCAGTGTTTACTTCTTGTTTTCTAGTTATGCTTTCTAAGTCCAAATGACTCCCCTACTGCCATTCGCAAAGCTTATGTCCTTAAAATCCCACTGCCTATTGTTGTCTTATTAGCAGTGATTCGTGCAAAACTTTTTGTAAATGCACAGCATTTGCTGTTCCTGCTCCATTTTTCCAGTTTGTTTTTGCAGTGTGAGCTCCATATTCCAAGGCCATTCAAGTACTTGGAAGTGCTGAGCACATAACAGGTGCTTCACTATAAAAACAACAGTAAGAGTCAATTGCTACTGAGAGTAACATGAAACGACAAACTGTCCTGCGTTGATGCCGGCTTAGTGAAAAATGTATTTTAGCCCTAAGCGGAGGGGGTGGTGGTGGTGCAATGACTGGGAAGGGCATTTCAAGAGAGTTTGTGAAGTAGAGATAATTATTTTTTTTTATTTATTTTACAGCTCCTTACACAAGGTTTTCTTTTAGTAGGCAACTGAAAGTCGAGAGACCAGCAGGCATAATTTAGAGCTGCATGTGCAGTGGCATTTACAAGGACTGGAGATAAATGGGGATCATCATAATGCACCATGAATTGCAATAGAACTTTCTTGTTCTCAGTAGCCAAGATAGTGGTCCCTGATTGATTGATTCTGCGGGAAGGCTGAAAGGCTATTTTTTTAATTTTTGGAACTGAGAGGAAAATGTGAAAATAAAGATAAATAAGTTTATAAATGCTGCAGCCAAATAAACAGACTGTTTGGCTATTTCAAAAAGAAAACTCTAATTTCTTTATAAAATGTACACTCCTGAATTCTGTACGTGAGCAATTGTTTCTGGCTTCAAGCTGAGCTCTTTCCAAAGACAATGCAGGTGAAAAGATGAGTTAATGGTTTAAACAATTAGAGTTTTGATGCAGTCTTCCATCTGTCAAAGCCCACTGAAATGAAAACTCACAGTTTTAATTTGTGCCTCCAGCATCTAGCTCAGTCTGAAATGGTGTCAGCGATTTGCCCTGCCCACAGTACTGTCATTCTTATGTTAAGCATTCTGTGCACACATGCTGGGAGACTTCTATCAAACATATTAGTGTGCATTTGAGAGATCATTAGCCTGAAGTAGCTGGAACATTCCAGGTTTCTTAGCCGGGAAACTCACCTCTCTGCTGGAAAGTATGTCGAGCCACAGTTATTTAAATAATAAAGCTACAGCAGGATAGGGATAGCTTTGTAAAATTTAGTAGGAATAGTGATATCATGATTTAAGTGGCACTCACAAGAGAACAAGATAATGAATGTTTTGATTTTTGTCTAAAAAGACAGAATGAGTAAAAATTTCTTTCTTGATCTACCAGACAGATTGTTTTTCTTTCATTTAGTAAAAGATAAGGTAAAACCATTTAATAGAACCACAGTTCATAAGACTTGATCAGATTATTGGTCTGCTAAATAGATGAAAATAATCCTGATCATGTAAGAAATAAGAAGACAGATGTAATACTTATTCCTGGAATTCTTACAGATTATTTGATTTTTTTATTCTATTCATCTATGAAGAGGTAAAGGGGACTGAGATAACCATAGTGGTTATATGATTAAAGCTGAACTAGCTAAGAAATAGGTGGACTGAAGTTTCTGGATATTTGTGTTTGGGGAAATAGAAGAGAGAGCTTTTTGTTTCAGCGTTTATGTTGGTACAAAAGCATTAGTGTATAAATGTGCCGTGATGACAGGAATCCCTCTGTTCTCTAAGGGCCTTGAGAACTGACAAATAAACAGAGCTAAATCCAAACATTGTTTACAGAACTTTGTAATTCTCTGATGTATTGTTATCTATTTGTAAATATCAAGTTTTGGGTTTTTTTGGGTATTGAAAACATAGTTATGTTAGAACATGGGACACTGAAATAAGTGAAAATGAAGTAAGCTCATATTCCTCAAAGTTGCTGTGTTGGATCACATCAGTCATCCTTCCAATCTCATACTTGTGTTACCAGCTAGATTCTCCAGAGGTAAGTAAAGCTGCAGGTCTGGAATAACTGCTAGATAACTGCTAGAAAAAACCTTACTTAAGCCCTATTACTTACTTTGTGTAATATTGTGAAATGTAAACGGTATGTCCTTTTCAAGACACTAGTTTTGGTTTCTCAGTTCTTGCTGCTTACTGTTTTGTTCAACTTAAATGCTTTTGCCTTTGCAGAACAGACGTCAGGGCTTTATGGAAAGTGTTGTGCTTGGCCTTCTCTCTGAATGATGCTGCTGACAAAATTCTGTCTCCAGAACAAATAATTAGAATCAAATTACTTTTCTTTTGTTAAAAAATCATTACCACTGCTAGAGTCCTTGTGATAGGCAGTGAGGAAACGATCATATTGGTTCTGTCTCTGTACCCCAGGTTTTTGTTAATGCAGAATTCTGCTGAGGTTCTCATTGATCCTCAGTGTAGATTTACAGAAAAGGTTGTCTCTTTTGAAGCTTGCTGTTTTGGCCAATTGTATCTGGTCCACTTTTTGAGGAGGTAATCAAGTCTGATCACTGTGCTGTTTGAAATTTGACCTCCTGAATACTAAGCAGACTAAGCCAATGCTGAGCATAACCAGCCAAAGATTAAGTAACCCTCTTTGACAGAGAAAGGATGAGAAATTGTCATTAATGACTGAATTGTGCCAACACCGGCTTTGAGGATAATGGCATAGCAGTCTCAGCTCCTGTCTCAGAAATGCAAATGCTGGCTTTAGACCTTAAAGCAGACTTAGTCTGCATACTGTACACTATTTACAGACATACACTACAGCTAAAGGCAGAAACGCGTGCATGGGCATGCACACACACACACACACACACACACCCCCAACAGATATTTATTGAAGCTGGCATACCGAAGCACTAAATGCTTCTTTAACTCGGCTTTATCTGCTTCAGTGAACACTCTTCAAAATCCAAGGATATTCAGACTGCAGAACCCTTTATTTAGAACTATTTAAGCACAAACATAATCCCTTCCTAGAAACTTTTGAAATACCACTGGAGTTATGCAGTCTAATCAACTGTAAATTTTTTGTCATCTAGGAAGCTGTTGATTGAGTAACATCTAGCAGTAGGACAATCATTGTTGGAGCAACACTAGTCAGACAGTAAAGACAAACCGTACAACTGAGACTCAGGAAAATTAGCAGTAAATATTCTTGAAAATAAGCAGGAGATTTATCTTTCTAAATCATTAGTTTTCCCATGTCTCTCACCACTCAGTTTACTCAAACCTTTTACATATTTTTTTCTCATCTTTCAATAACTTTGCACTCTATATGCAAAGGGATATATATAACGTGGAAGTGTATTTGAAATTTTGATTTCCCAAATACAATCTTAGTTCCCAAAGCTCAGCTGCATGAATTGCTATTAGGAAATTTTAATAGCTCACATAAGTCAGAAAATGTGTACAAAATTTATAACTTTGCAGTTGAGGTCAGAATCCTAATTGTATCTTATTAAAATATGTTTCATTAACCTAATTAATTCTTGGTGTAACACAGGCTGTAATAGTCTGTTTAAAAGTATGGTCCATTTCTCCTCTTGTGGGAGACAACTGCAGAGTTAGATCAAATACAGCTCTAGTTAAGTGACAAAGACAAAATGTACTTGCATTGACCTTTAATGTAGTAATAAAATACTTTCAGCCACTGTAAAGAGTTTTGCTTGACTACACCAGAGCATTATTCAAAGCCCACTGAAGTAAAGAACACTGACTTTAAACAAGCTTTATACCCATCTGTAAGGCAAGATTCTGCTTTTTCAAGTGACCTACGTGAGAGTTTCTCCATTACTGTAACATTAAAGGAGATGTAAAAGTGTGCTTAGGTAGATAAGGTTACTGTGCTGAGAGGAAGGCAACTGTCTTTGAGGCACACAGGCAGGGATGCTAGCATCATCTTCTCCACACAGTCCCTGAGCTGTAAGGACAGCATTGAGCTGGAAGTGAGAGCTAAGATTGTTTTCCAGTTTTGAGTGCCTGCAAAGAATTGGAAAGCTATCTGAGCACAGAAGCATGGTCTGTCCTAAAACAGAAATTGCAGGTTTTGTTTTGTAACACTAACTGGGATATTTAATCAGACATTAATGAATTAATTGCCATTTAGCACTGACTGTATGTTAGAATAACTCTATGCACAACAGACAAAAATGCTTCTGAAAGGGTGCAGTGTTAAAAGAGCTAGTTCTGTGCTATGAATTTTAAGCAGATCTCTTCACTGAGTTTCCATAAAAAGTTCCGCTTAAAGTCAGTTGAGGTTATAGTCTCAGGTTAACAGGTCAAAAAGGTAACTGTTTCTGACGTTTTGTCCGTAATATTCACTAAACAATACTATTTACAAGCTTTCATTTTGATCTTAGTCTTATCAAATGTTTTTAGCTGTTTCAGTGGCCTGAAGAGTGTAAGCACACAGTCAGCATAGAACTGTACAGACAGAGGTCCCAATACTGAGATAGTGACAGGAAAGTATTTGGACCTCTTTTCTGAAGTCATTTGTGTACAGTGGGTCTAAAGGCTATTCCCTGCAGCGTAGTTTAAAATTGGTTTGTATCATCATCTTATACAAGTTAACAGTTACGTGGGGTGTAAAGTACAGGGGGAAATCATAGCCATGTTTCTTGAATGTTGACATATGTATTTAATATGTATGGGAAATGTAAAGACGTATTTTGGGTTCGTGTTCAATCTAAGCAGTTGCCCATGCAGGAGTACCAGCAGGATCCACTACACTGAAATGAAATAAGACTATTATTTTAGAAATAACTATTCAGCCTTGTACTGCTTTGATGCTGGTGTATGTATGCATAACAGGGATTTCTTGTTTCAGAAAGGTGTTTTTGGCTTACGCATTTAGAAATTAAAGGATTGCCATAATTAATTCTACGAAGGGATTTTTTCCTTTGAAAATTTCCGTCTTTGAACCAGGAGACTGAGTTATGAACAAAGGTCTTTTTCCCAGTATATCTAATGTTCTACCTGCTTTAAGTTGTAAAATCTGTGGGTCCTAACAAATGTCAGTTTGCAGCCTCTAATTTTGGATTAGGCAGATGGGTATGATTTTTTTTTCCCCTCACAGAGGTGATATTTATTGTATCCAAAATAAATGAAATTTCAATATCCGCAGTAAACCATGCTGTGAAAAGAAAACTGAGTTACAGCACTTGGAATTTGAACTCTACCCTCCAAAGATAGTAGAAATTTTCCAGAGTTAGTAGTGCAGAATCAAATTTTAAGGCAGTTTCATATTAGGAGTGAAATCTCTCCAATTTTATGGTTTATGCAAAACGTTAATCTGTGTTGTTATTAATTGAATTTTGATCACCTTTGGTAAGGAAATAGACTTAATTTTGTTTTATGTAAATATGACCACCCTGTTAGCCCTGGTAAACAACAAATTATTGGTTAAACAATAGTTATCACTATATGATTTTTTTCAACTTATGTCCACTTAAATCAGGCTTTATTATTACGTGGATTCTGACGTGTTGCTCTTCCTAATATTTGGAATTCTTTCAGTTTGGCCTGAGAATACAATATATAGCCCTGAAGACGTCTCTAGCCTGGTCCATGCAGCTTGTTCAAAGGAGAATTAACCAAATTTGCTTGTGGGTGACAGGAATGCTCATGGGAGGTATGGACAGACTGGCTACAGTTGTTAATTTTTGTTTGGATCTGGAGCATATTGTTGAGTGATATCTGAGGATATCTTTGTTCACTTACCAGGTGGCAGGTCTAAAGCTCCTAAAAACCATCAGCAAGGGAGGAATTGCAGCTCTTTGTGTGAAATTTTTGAAAGGTTAGGATTTATGGCTGTAAAGAAGAATTGAGACAATAGGAGCTGATGCGTAGCTACTTAGATCAATGAAGACATTACCAAACCTGTCTTTGCCACTTTAAGATCATTGGCTCAGCAAATATTTCTTAAAGATGCACTGGTGTCTCAGGGAAAATCTTCAACATCTTTCCATTGGAAATCTGTTGTGCTCATATATTATTTAGTGTTCTATTTTCCTACCATTATTTATCATTGAAGGTATCTGCATGACAGAAGTATTGTGTTTCTTTAGAGTTCAGCTGTTCCTGCTGCACAAATTTCCTCATCCAAAGTCATGTTTCACTTTGTGTCATACACAGCTCCTATGATAATTACAACCCACGTTTCTGGTGGGGTCATGATACAGAAAATAATCCACTTTTAATTGCTTGTTTTCTTCAAAAGATGAATGAAATATGTTTCATAACTGAATATTTTAAAATTAATCTATAGTTAAATAACACATTTGAATAACAAATTAGTGTTAAAAAAAGAAGAAGGTATGTGGTTGGTAGCTTTCTTGCTTTATTTTTGTCCTTTTAATTTCTAGCCCTCCCATTCAATAAGCTGAAACCAGGAGAACTAAAATAATGTAGCTGTATTGTGTAAATACTTTTTTTTGTTAAATTATAAGAGTGGTGCAGAAAATTACAACATGTACTTCATTCAAAGTAATATCCATCTGTAGGGGAAATCATCTGATTTTCATGTTTTCTAGGTTTAATAAGGGTTTAAAATTATTGCAGATTGAGGAATTTAATTCCTTAAATGGCAAGTAAGTAGGTCATCATCATCTTCAGGGAAAGACTTATTTGTCCTCATTATTCCTGGGTCCAACATTATGCAAATTTACTTTATAATACACTTGAAAGTAGTTATTGTAAGGAAGTGGGTGTATCTATATGCAGTATTTTCAACATTTTTATTCTGACAACGTCAACAGCAAAATAGATTTGTGAACACTATTCATATACACGAACATTTTTAATCACTACTACAGGAAGATTGAATTAATTAGAAATTAATCTTCCACCTTTTTACTGCTTCTATGGTAGAAAGATTGTTGGATGTAATACTGATTTTAAAGTGCTTGTGGATTGTATGGTGCACTTAATGGCTATTTAAACTTCTACTTTTGGCAAATTGTATAAAAATGTTAAAAGACATTGGTGGTATTCTGTTAAAAAAAAAAGTATGGGCATGGCATGGTGGTGAAAGAGCAATGAACAGGCAGCATAGTAGTGTAGGCAGATCACATACTTGCATCTTTGCCAACAAATGACAGGGATTGTTCCTGCCCTGCTAGCAGGAACCTAGTGGAGGCTTGTTGTACCTCTGCTGTCTGCCTACCACACCTTCCTCTTGTTAGAAAAATGAGCTGTGGTTTTAATTGTCTAATTTTTATTTTAAAAATGACGTTTTTCACCATGGAATTAAAAGAAGAAAGAAGAAGATGTTGTAATAATACATTCCCCCTCCCCTGCCCCCACCGAGTTGTCACAGTTTACTGAGTAGGTCAGTGCAGTTCAAACAGTTGCGTGTGTGGTAAGTGTGTTGTGTGTTTGTACAGAAACACACTTGATTGATCAGTTAGACCAGAGTGACATTTTAAGTGCATTACAGTTTGTTTTTTGTTTGGTTCCTCCCGCCCCTCCCCACTAGAGAAATACTGAAATACCTCAGTACAGTTGTGCTTTTTATTGTAGTTTTATCAAACAGTGAACTTAGGGAAAAGCTCTTGAGTATGTTTTATTATGCTGTCATGGAAAGCTAGCACATTTTTTCTTATTGCTAACATTTGTTGGGTGATGACAGGTTATCAAACGGTACAGAGCTATTTAACACCTTGGAAGAAGACAATAAAGAAACTTGTGACATTTTCTTAACAAGAAGTGTGGTGTGTTCTGGGAAATCTGTCAGTGAGAAGACAGGCCTGTAAAGATGTCTGGCCTATTTTGACCTTTCTGCCCCTTGTTTGTATTCTGCTGTTTTCAGCTTTGCAAATGACTCCACGTTTGGTACTTGAAAGTAGACATCACATAAAGGATATGAATATGTTTCAGAAATGTTGTATTGTGCAATGGAAAAAATTGCACTCGGAAAATGATTACGCATTTTGTTCATGGCTCCAGAATATTGTTAAAGGGAGTAAAAATATTTTCTTTTTTAATAAATTGTATATGTAGTTATTTTGGGGTGGTCTGTCAAAGTGGTAGATGTTGCATCAAATCCAAGTACTACTGAAGCATGGTACTATATGCCTACAGTAATCTGAGCTCCTCTGTAATGATATATGACACTTACTTCACATGCTCTGTGCTATATTTTATCCAGCATTTGGATAGCATGATATTCTGACCTTGTCTGATTGGTGATCTCATTTTCCATGAATGTTGCAAGAACAGTAAACAAAGCCTAGAAGAATTGTCAAGCTGACAAGTTGTATTGTTCTGTATCTTTTCAAGACAAAGCTACAGAAATTTATCCCTCTTGACACCTTTGTCTCTCGTATTAAGAAAGCTTTAACTAACTTCTCTTTAGTTCTATGGTCTACCATCTAAAAATGCCACATCTTATAAAGAGAACAGGTAGAAAGGCTTTTAAGGAGAGGCCTCAGGGAGATGGAATAAGTTAAGAAAAAACAGCAGCAGCTAAATTGTCTAAGGGATTCCAAGATTGACAAGAGTGCATCATAAGAAGAGCGTATGAAACATTTAAATGACACTTATGTGTTAAAACTTAAAAATAACTATGAATTAAACTAAGTGTGTAAATACATTGTGCAAATATGTTGGATAGGAAAATACTTTTTTGCATGAATCCCACAGACATTTACAGATGTCAGTGATTGCAGGAATGCTGAAATGGTTTTGTTTTATTGTGTTTTCCTTTTGCCTTTCTCTCTTACTCCCTTAAGAAACCCATAAACCAGAAATGTTTCACTCTGCTTAAACTATATGGAGGTTTTGCATCTGGAGAATTTGAACATAAATCTGTATGTAACTTTCAGTTGAATATTGATCTTATTTTAATTGCGTTATTTAAATTCTATGTGTGAAAGATAAATTTTGGAGTCTAGAATTGCATCTCAATAATGTGATTGTGCTTCAGTTGCTTAAACTAGCTTTTGTAACTATTTTTGCTTTTAATGGGAAGTTGACAGTACACATCTTCAGCAGGTATTTATAAACAATGAGAACTTCAAAAATGAAGGTGGTATATAGCTAAGTGGCAGTCTGAATGGGAAGTGGGATTACAGCATACTTTTACTGGGATTTGGATGTAAGGTCTCTAATTTATTTATAACAGAGTTAATCATCTTCTAGTTGAACAGTTAAATACTGAGGACATCTCTTTTTTGAGTCGTCTTATGCTTCAGCCAATTGACAGAAGATAAGCTTCTGTACCCATCCCTCCCAGCACTTTCAAAGCGCAGTGGAGCTTATTATAAATGAATGACTCATACATAGGGTGGAACAAATGCACCATTGGTTGCCTACAGAGATAATAACACTGACCTCCGGTCATTTTACAAGGGAACTCTCTCGTGTAGGTCGACTTCCCACTGCTTTAAACCCAGCCTAAATAGACCATTCACGGGAAACTGGATTGACAGATTAGAGATTTATATGCACAAATGTAGGCATTAGCAGCATGGTCTCTGCACTTCAGGAGACGAGAAGTAGTTGAAATAACTGAGCACTTAAAGCAGAGGGACCCTTTTCTGTAAAGAAGTAGTTTTGTAAACTTCCTTCAGACTTAACTGATGTATGTAGGGCAGTCATGAAAGTCCAATGTTGCAGTCTGTGTTTATGCAGGACTCCTAATAATATGAAATTATTTGGAAATAAGGGTTATGATAGCACTGCTGCTTCATATGAGACGTTGGAGTGGGTGAAAAGAAGACACAATTTTAAGTTCTGAGTCAAAATATGCTTAAAAATGCTTTTTTTGCCTTCTCCCCTTCAAAATGTGTGCACACACAAAGTGAGTAAATGAAAATAATTTTGTAAAAGTATGAAGTTTAGCATTTGTCAAATGATACCCATTTTAGAAGGATCTTGAGATGCTAAATTTAAGCTTAAGAATCCAAAAGTAATAATGTGTACTAGTTCAAATTTTTATACCACAGGGTATGACCTAAGTGCATCAAATATGTTCATCTTTCAACTGTGTTAATGCTCTTGTAATACAATTTGTCAGTGTGTAGTAGAAAAATAATTTGTACCTTTCTGCAGAAAGAGATGTGTTCTTCTGCCTGATTTCAACAAAAAGTTATATTCAAAGGAATGATTTCAAAGCAGATCACAAATTACTAAAAAGACATTTTTATTGTACAATAGCATTCTGCCACAAAGAAAAACAAGGGGGGGGGAAGGGGGGACAATACCTCCCCCTCCACCCACCTACATCATTCCCAACACTAATTTAAGGGAAAATGCGAGAAGAGGAAACCTTCAGTGGCTTTCTTCTTTTCATTTCTTTTAAAGAATGAGAATCTTAACAGGTTTCTTTCTTTATTCCTGGCCCCTTCAGTAGAAAACGTTATTAACATGCAATTGGATCTTTCAAAAAAGTTGGTTTGTAAAGTGATTATTCCTGTTATATTGTATCTGTAGAATACATGACAAGTGCATCAGTGATACTTGATTTATAGAGACAGAAATAGTAAAAATGTGTTGGAAATCTGTATTGAAGAAAATGGTAAAACTATAAATGGGAGTTTCAGTCCAAATGTGGATATACCAATCTGACCCCCTTAGTCAGCCTTTATGTGGAATATCAGAATTCTAAACTAGGTCTTACAATGTGTATATATACTGTGATCTGTTTTCAAGATGTTAATTATCTGAATGTGTAGATTTTTATGTTTACTGAAAGCAGTGAAGCTTTTCCTATTTCTTTTACAAGCTTTTACTCTCCAAACTTACACGTTTCATGCCTGAGAAAATAACTCTTGTTGATTGGTAATACAGTATATGTCTATCCGTTTATTTGAAAATAAATAATTTATATTCTCACTGGAACAAATTGATGTTTGCAATGACATTGAATTACCTGGCTCAGGAGGCTTTTCTTGAGACCTGAATCCCAGGTTCTTTACTTGGTCATGACTCCCACAGAACGAATCTAACAAAGCAATTTCCTGGGACTTTCCTTACTTTCTATCCAGGCAAAATTTCAGTGAAACTCAAGACACTGCAGTTATATAAAATCTTCCTCCAGCAATAATACCCTTTAAATTGAAGACTGTGCAACTACGCTTCAAACTTACAGTGATTTTCTTTTTGGAAGATGCAGGATACATCTAGGATAACACACGTATTCATCCTTTGTGACTGGTTCATGATGCAGGTTTTTACTAATTGTCAGGTTTTAGACAGAATTCATATTTCAGGTCTGGTTGTCTTTTTCCATATCTGAGCTTTCAAAAAATAACATAATATAGAAACTGGTGTTGGGGAGAGATAGAACATTTTCACTTGTATTTCTGCTGCGTCATCTATGTAAATAAGCATCTACCTATGCAGAAATGCACAATTCTCAAATATGCTAATCCTCCTTCCTTTCTAAATTCCACTTGCTTAAATTCTATTTTTAAAGGATTTGGAGAGTCTTTTGACTCTTCAAATACGTGAATTAGTCTTAACTTTTTTGTGACTTTTGCTAGCATTTACAAGGATGTGCCTTTGATTCATTTTTGGCTTAGAGTATATGTTTTTATAAAGCATGGCCAGTCAAGCTTATGCTCAAAATGGCCATATTTGCTCTTGAATGTAACTAGGCTTCCAAAATAATGGCAACCAATCAGGATATTCAGAGACAACATTTTCTAGGCTTTGAAAAAGAAACTGTGCAGCAAGAGGTCACAGTGGAAAATTAGAAATCTAAAGGGAATTGGTAATCATCCATCAAAGATTTCTTCACTTGGGCCCAAATTGAGAGACATTTCTTCATGCTTTCTTTACTGTGTTTTTCAGGTAAAAATCCAATCCTCAAGGAAGTCAGTGTAATTTTCTCTGAAAGTGTGAGTGTGGTAAGGAACAGCACTGAAGTTTATTGAACTTGGAGTGCCATCACTGCACATAGTGTAATTCTGAAGCTAACCCGTGGTGCTCTACTTGGGATAATTCATACTATTTCAGGATTTGCTTTTCTTGTTGATGCAGAAATATTTACAGAGTATTATAGCCTGAGGACCTAGAACCTATAGAGTGCTATTTGCAAGAATGTCTAGACAAAATGTTTATACATCTATAAATTGTATCTTACTTAAGGATTATGTCTGTGTAAAATACTACGATGACACTAAACTTTGTGTGATTATTTATAAAATTGATTAAATATCTCTTAATGACTGATATATCTAGTTAGGCTGAAATTACAAGACAAAAATTAGTAGTTGCCTAATATTTCTTTAGTTATCTTTTTGTTCACTACCTACTCTTACAATGCAGCAATTAGGTAACTGGTTATGACGATATAATTTGTCTCCAGTGTTGCTTCTGTTCTAGTGGTTGTGGTAGTGGTTGTATATTCTGTAAACACTGGGCATATCTGTAATTTTAGTCACCTTTTTTAATTATTTCTTGCAGTTATTTGTTGAATAATTTTTATTTGCATGGGAAGCATGGGGCTTATTTCTTATGGAGCTTTTGTGCACATTGCTGTATAGGATCCTAATATAACCAAAGGATGAGCCTGCTGCTGTAGTATGAAAGCATATATAATAGCAACACTCTTTTCTCTATATATAGAAGTTGAGCAACTTGCTTTAGTGGACTCTGCTCTGAGCAGAGGGAGTTGGACTAGGTGATCTCCGGAAGTCACTTCCAGCTTCAGCTATTCCATGATATAGATATAGGTATCATCCTGAAGTAATATACAAATTAAAAAATAGACCCTCTGATTGTATTTAATATGTGCTTCTTTGCACAACCCGGTTCTTACCAGCCAAACTAGGTATCTTAAGATACAAAATTGAAAAGGGGAGGTATGAAGCACAAAAGGAAGAGTAGGCAGATAACTGTCTCATTATCCAGCATAAAACTGTCTATTTCCTTTGAAATGCAGATTTTGTTTAAAAGAGGAAAAAGAGGAGAAGCAGCATTTAATTCATATTTAGGTTGATGTGAATTTTTTTAAAGGAACAGATAAAATACCTTGGAGGAGGGCTATGTGCTAATTTTAGGCTTGTTCAGGCTGCCTTTTGAGCTCCAAGAAGGTATCATTTCTTAACTTTTAGTAGTCGTCATCACCGAGGAGTATTGCAGCTCGGACTGATAGTTATTTGGTCACTTTGTAATTGCAGCTGACTTTATTCACAAGGAAACACTGCTTGTGCTTCTTGTGTACATTATTCTACACTGAGTTACAACTATATTGTTATTACATGGAATTAATTTGAGACACTAACTGACCTACTAAAGAGTGTCCTTGGTGTTTTGATACACATTCACTTTTACTGGTCATGAGAGGCTGCTCTAAGTCCTTGGATGAGAAGTACATCAACACCTTTTTCTCCTCTCATTTAAAGTTGTAATTTATCTTCAGTCTGTGCTCTTATCATTCCTCAAGTTCAGCTGGTTGGTCTTTCTCACAGTGAGCATTCACTTACCAGTGGTTCAGAGTTCACTTAATGCAGTGCTAACTAGGTAAGTTCTCTGGCTAGAACAGCACATATCTTTCCGGCAAGTTGGACTGCAGATTCTGGTTTGTTTACTACACTTTTTTTGGTTCTTATGGTACCACAGAGGAGGTTATTCTCCCCCAGATGTTTATAATTTCTCCCCTCTCTGCCATATATCCCTGTGATTAGTCCTTCACCACTATGCTACTCCAGTGAGCACATCTTAACCTGTTTCAGTCAAAACAAGTTAATCTGGAGAAATGTACAGGTTTTGCTAAGCAGCCTAATTTTGACTGGAAAAAGTCAAAAGACCCACCTGCCTGAGGATATCTCAGAATACAGTATTCTCTTCTGCGGAGAGCGCAACAGAAGACAGAGATGGGATATGGGAATCACCACAGAAAAATCTGAACGTGGTACTTAAGGCTTGGGGGGGTACCTGTGCTGTCACCCAGGGATAGAAAGGGTTTTTAAATGATGAATTGCTTGTAGGTGACTGTAATTCAGGTAGGAGTAAGACTCTTTTGATTTACCTGCAGTTGAGAAACACACGTTCTTATTGCTGGTGTACTTTAAGTTATCCTGGCAAGTTTTGTGCTGTTTATATCCTATAACTTCCCCATCTGTATAAGGGAATGATATTTATCTCCCGTAGACTTTTTTGAAAATACGTAGATATCACTAGGTTTAATCAAATACGTAGATATCACTAGTTCTGCTCTCCTGCTGAAATGTAATTCCATTGCATAAGTTTGACATTACATAGTTGGCTTTATATAAGAATTAAAATTTGTTCTCAGAAGAAATCTGTAATAGTGTTTGAAATTAAAGTGTTACTTGTATCCTGCAGGTGTCTTTTGAGAATGAAGTATTTCAGTGAACATAAGAAACTTTTACTGTCCAGTGTGTTTGTTAGGAGTCTGCACGAGATCAAGTCTGTTATAATTTTATGTAAATCAGCAATGAGAGATGGGGAAGAAAGAAATATGGGTGCACAGCACATTAACAGCATAGCAACCAAGGGTTGCTATTCCACCACTGGTGGAAGAGAGGCTTGCTTTCTTGTAGAAGTTTTCTGTTGCCTTTTTTTTTACCAACTAAGTTTAAGAGAGGGAATTTATTTTCAGGTTACACACGCAGGCGTGTAGGGTGCCTGGTCACTAGAGTCTGCTTAGATAATACCACTGAATTCTATAATAATTTTTCTTGACATCTGATCTCAGTACAACAAAGAAAGAGTAGCAAATAACACAATGATGAAAAAGACTCATTATATTCTCTGTCAAGGAAATCGTGAACACTAATATCCTCTTAATAATGGTTGATGAGATAATTTTAATTTAAAATATATACTGGTCTGTCATGAACATTTACTGTGTTGATTATAGTAAACTCCTACATGGCTAGCAATAGAGAGTGAACTTTTAGCAGTTTATGGGTGTAATGTGATAACAGTTGGCATAATGGATCCGAAAATGGTGAGTAAATAGGTGTCCTACATAATATTTTTCCTACTTCTTGCAGCTCTGTTTAACTCCTTGCTATCTCGACTGAAGCAGTCACATGCTGCTGTGTGGACCATCTGTCTTTTTAGTGATGGTGGTTGAAGTTTGGTGACAGAGATGTGAAAGATCTTGAAAATATAATGTTTATTTTCTATACTGTGATACAGAATATAGAAGATATAATAATGTGGTTCATAGGAAATTAAATGCTTTATCTTCACCTCTCTGTACAACTAAAGCTTTTACACTGTTTTATGTTGCTCCTCTGTATTTTTTAGCTTCAGAAAAAAACTGGCTTTCGTTTTTGTATTTAAATCATGTGTAAGAGAGAATGGAGGAACAAAGTGAGCCTGAGAGAGATTTAATTACTAGTTCTGATTGAATAATTTTATACTGAAGCATCCTGTATGTCAGCTGAGTGTGGGAAAGAATCGCAGCTAACTTTTTTGTGTATGCTGGGATGAAGGAAGCATTTGGAGAAACCCGTAATGATCATACTTCTAATTTTATTTGAAAGAAATACAGGTCTGGCTGGATATTCTTTAAGCTGTCATTTGTTCTAATGTGTCTTACAATTACAATGAGGAAAAAATTTCCATCAGAAGCCATCTGTAGCAGCTCTTTTGCTTTTGGAGTTAGCTTAGAAGGATGGTTACATAATGAAATAATCTACAAAGTTGTCTGCCAAGTCTTTGATCTGTGGATCTTGCTTTCTCCTAGATGGCATGTCTCCTAAGTCATGACAATATGCAAAACATATTGTATGACTCTGAAAATAAGAAGTGAAATTGGTATATTGCTGTTTCAGTCGCCTAGAATTTTTCCTAAAATTGACTTAAAAATTTCTTTACATGATTTTCCATGTTTATTTCACTCAACAGACAGAATTAACACAAGAAATTTAGGTTGCCTGCCTAACAAAAATGTGCAAGATGACAAACAAACATGGAATAAAAATACAAATTAAGCTTATATGCCTCCTGATGCTCAAAAAATGCTATAACTGTGACAAAGTGTAGTTACAGGTTTGAGCTTTCAGAGAGAAGATCTTGCTGTGTCCTAAATCCCCAGCAAACTAGGATGTTACATTAATCATCTTGCGGCTGAGATAATACTTAAATCTGCTTCAATGTGATTGGGAACTTATTTGGAACATTTCTACACTTCTGAGCAAAATGTTTTATGTAGGAATGGCACAGTCTTCTGGAGTTTTGTTCCCCATGTGGAGCCCATGCTCTTCTCTAAGACTACAGAATCTCTTTGTAGACGTAGATAGGCATGTCTGTCTAGGCATACAGTTCCTTCTTGCGGAATGGTTCTGTTGCCTGGCAGTGCTGGATTCCCTGCACCCCATAAATCTTGGTAGCAAGCTCTTCCAACCAGCCAGATGGAGCTGTCGAAGCTGATGGGTGAGCAGGCATGATGGGTGAGGACATCAAGCTAGAGGGGCAGGCTTGAGGGGACGGGGAAGGAGGGTGGACTTCAGGTGAAGGCCGAAATGGTGGGTATCTCTTCTGTCACAGCAGACTTGACAGGTCTGTTGTTTCTCTCTTCTGTTGTTATTCTTCAGTGCAAATAAAGGGAAGACATATATTGCCCAAATCATGAACAGACTTCATAGTCGAAATCACATTTTAAATTCTTTGAGAATTTCAGAAGTTACTTCAACACTTTTATAGAAGAGTGGTGCAGTGCAGAAAAAATAATGCCACATATTGCCTCCATCATATTATGTCTACATATTTTAGACTTTCAAAGGAAACCAAACATGGGAAAATATAAACTGTGTTGTATGTGCTTTTCTATTTTTGTGATAGGAAAGTACTGTTCAGTTTTTAAAATCTCATTACTTATGTACCATAAATCCTCATAAAAATGTAATTGCATGTAATTTATGCACATTCAGTATTACATGCTACACACAGCTTAACTATATAATTAATATATCAACTTGATTTTTTTTCTGCATCTGTTTTTGGAATAAACATATTGCAGAAGCTATACTTATAATCTGTACATATCTACAGACAAACATTTTGAAGAGGAGGTTGGTGTGTTTCAAATTTACATAAAAGACCATTTTTTTCAACATCTTTTCCTGTTTGTTAAACCATAATGACATTACATCATTTGGAGTCAAAGTAAAGAACTGTGGTAAATATAGATTAAGATTTCATCAGATATTAGCAATAAACCTAGTCTAAGTTGAATGTCTGGGAATAATTCCAAATTTTATAAAACCATGCAGCCATTTTATAATATTTTACTGAAAAATAGCAGGAAGCAAAAACTGTAAACTCATAAGTTAAGTTTTCAACAGGTCTTGGGATTTTTAAGTGCCAAACATGTTTTGCATGCTCAGAATCCATTGACCAAAATCCTTTTTGAATTACAAATTATTTTCAGCTTGAAAGCCTGTTGTTAGGGAAATGCAGGCTGTGAATGCTAATTTGGATCTACTTTAGCAATTAAGAATTGTAGTTTGAGCTGGACACATTTTCTGTGAACAGTTCTTTATTATAAATGTGTGAATGCAACACCTATAAGCTATGCCAATGAAGTTACTGTCAAGTTTAACAGACAACATTAGTAATTAAACACAATATTTCTGAAACTGGTAAAAGGCTTTAGAAAACCTGTACAGTTGCAAAGTTGTAGAAATTTGTGTCTTCTGTGCTGTTAAAAAGCTTTGGGTTTTGCTGTTAAATCCTGTGCAATAATTGAAAGTTATAGAAAAGAACTTCAAGGATAGATTAATAAAATCACCACTTCATAGAAATTGTTATAATAAATAATAAAGTACAAACATTTGCATACAATGTTAATTGCTACAAAATTGCTGAAGTTCAGTAAACAGTTTTAAATATTTCACATTTTGACAGTAGGCTGAAAATATGCTCATCTGTGGAAAAAATGATCTACGAATTTTTCACTGCTGAAAGGAAAAAATAATTACACCAGAAGGAAATGGTAGGACAGAGTTGCAACTTTTCTTTGAAAGGCAAGCTGCTTCACACCTTGAGTAAACACAAATGTATAAGGATATTGGAACGGTATAAAACTTCCAGTTTAGAAGCTGATGGTAAAAAAAAACCCAAACTGGAATAAATATTTACAAAAAAATTATTCATTCAAACTACAGAGATGGTAAATGAATGGGGAAAAAGACCTTTTGAGATTAAGATTCTCAGTTTTCAGCTGTCTGTTTTTATAATGTATGTGATATAATCAGCAGTTATCTTTCAAGACTCAATTAAAGCAATTATAGCCTTATTGAAAGCCTGGTGAATTAAATGCAGAGATATCATTGATTTCAGTTGACTTTGATTCTAAGCCTTATTTTGCTATTTGTTATTATTTTTCTCAGATTTAAAAATCTTATTTATTATGATAGAATTTTCAGAATGCAATTCCTTACCCTTTCTCTGATTGTTCTTCACTTTGCCAGTAGTATATCTTAATTTTTTCCACTTTAAGCTTTTCAGGGTTTTCTATCAAAACAAAAGTTTCAGGATAGATAAAAAATATTTATCTTTCTCCGGACTGGATTCTTCATGTTGCTGAGAAGCACTTGAGAAACTCCTGAGCTTTTTCTAAGGAGAATTTCTCGAAAGAGCTGCATGTGCCCAAAACTCCTGTGAAGATGCAGAGCAAAGAATGTGTAGTTGGGGTAGAAGGTGGGACACTGTGGAGTGGTAAAAGGCAAGGGCAGTTCACAGCTCTGTTGGGAATACTTGCTGTAGACCAGGGAGCCCAGAATTGAAACCTGGTAAATTCTTCAACTCCTTTAACTTGCTGCTTTCAGAGGGAGCATGTGAGATTAGGAAAAAACCCACCCTTTACTTTGTTCCTAATATGTGTGTCAGTTTGAAAGTAAAATAAGAAGTTGAGATATGTGCAATATATGATTTCGAACAGTATCATCCAACCTTAAAGCATATAACCTTTTTGCCCAAATTACTAGCAAATTAAAAACTATAAAAAATGATTTAGTTAATAAATTTTAATTTCAGTCTGAGAATTTGGTCACTGGGCCAGTCATAAGCATCACCATTGTGTTAGTGTCTTCTTTGTGAGTATATTTTCTAATTCTCAGTTTGCTCAAATTTGTGTATTTGAGACCTTGAGCAAAAACAGGGCAAATCATGCTTTATTATTTTAGAATGCAACACACCTTTCTTTGAGGATTACAACAACAGTTTACAAGTTCTAAATGCAGAAGTAGAAGAAAAAAAATCACTTTTTTTTCCTCTTGATTTATTTAGTAGTCACTAGTAAAAGGATGACAAAAAAGGAAATTTTCAAAATACATTACATTTTGAGGTGGGTTGGTCATAAGGCTGTTTTTTATATCGGTTGATGTGTCAAGGGTAAGTCTTCCCTTCCCTCAGCTACCTGTCTCATCGCAATCCTTCCTGCTGACTTATCGGTGAGCAAGGTGGACAGCTCACACATCTGGCCGTAAACTGCTTGGGATAGAGGAGATGAGCAGAGGGAGATTTGCCAGCATTGCCAGCATGAAAGTGTATTCACTTTTTCAGTTGAAGTGCAAAAGAGCAAACACAATTGGCAGCCCAGACAGAGTAGGAGGACAGAACCAGAGCTTCTGCCCATGGCTGATTTGGCTCATGCCGTTCCTCGAGCCTTACCTGCTCATGTCTGCAAAGCGCTTGCTCACTCTCATTACAAAGGGCAAGGGGAGTGGAGTCTGCTCTCACTTATAGTACTTAATAGCTGTGGGGGAGGATGCCTTTTCTCGGCTTCATCTTGGCTAATACTTTTGTACGCCTCTCACTTAACCTTCACTGATTGCTTTGTAAAGACAGCATCTCTAATTCCCAAACTGGATTCAATGAGTTGGAAAACACTATTGTTCTGGTTTCGTATCACTTGATTTGTGCTTTGTTTGCATGGCTCTACAAGAAGCAATGCACTGGAAGGTAAAGCCCACCACAGGTCTTGTATTGTGCATGATCTGCATAAAGTTCAATAAAGCTTTTGTAAGGCAGTAGCATTGCTTGGGGGGAGGAGTGTGGTGGTGATGGTTGTGTGTGCGGAACAAAACAAAAAAACATGGAACAGTGTTAGCATATACAGTCTCTCAAGTGTATTTATATGTAGGGAGAGGATGTTAAGTATTTTGGACTGATGAAGTGTTCCTTGTATAAACTTGGGAATTAAATGCCACTGTTTAGTCTGCTTCTGCTTTCGTATGTTTTTGAAGACACTGTTTTAAACATGAAATGTTCCTATCTTCTATACTATGTATTCTGTTATAGTAGTCAAATGATCCTTTTAAAGTTACATTTCTGCTTTTTAAAAAAGCAAATCTGTCTGTAAGATGGTTGTCATTTAGAAAAATCAGTAATATGTCTCGATGGAGGAAATAGCTTCTGCAGACTCATATAGCAAATGTTGTGATTGATTGTCCTTCTTGGGGATAACTGGAGCAGTTTGGGTTATTAATGTGGAAAATAGTAAACGTCAGAATATTTTCTCTTTATTTTCTGAAATATTACATGGATGTTTGCAGAGTACATGAAATTTAGTTCTACTTTTACAGTGAGAAATGGCAAAATGTGCCAGAACTATCCATGAGGCAAATAAAATAAAGCTCTTCAAAGAAAGCTTTAGCTTATAGTATTTGCAGGGCAAGTCAGTTACTTGAGAACAGTTAGTGCCAATAAATTAAGCTTAAAATGCATTACAGATGAGGCTGATATGTTTTTTTCTCTTCAACTTCTTGGATTGGATTTGTACCTGAAGAGATATGGCGACATATTTCACGAACTGAGCTATAATGATTTTTATCTAGAAGTATTCTTCTACTTTAAAAAATACTTTAATTGCATTAACACCATACCTTCGTTATACTGTTGTCAGATCCAGGAGAGGAGACAAATATGAAATTATATCAGCAGCTGGTTTGGCAGTATGGAGCTTTTTGGTACTCCTCTATCAAAGTGCTCATAGGAATGTAATTATAATGGCATAAAAGGGCTTCTGCAGGCACAGACTATTTCAACTTTACTGTAGTAGGCTGTGTTTTTAAGAGCACATGATATGTTATTGTAAGCTTCATCTAGACTTGAAAAACTTTCCATGTTTCAGGAGTCTTAGTCACCAAAATAAAGCTTGACATACACTCAAGAAGTTTAGATTTTCTAACACAGGTGATGTCCATTTTTGCCTACAGTGATGCTTCTTTTATGGAAAAGCTCTTATGTCTAAAGTTTCTTGATATGGTAATTTCTATTGGTCATCTTCAGGCCTGGAGAGGATTTCTGAAGAAGAAAAGGATGCATGAAAGCACTGAGTAAGATGTAAGTAAATCAACTGTAATGGCCACAGTTTAGAAGAACATAACTTGTAAGCTACTTTTTAATGTCTGAAGGAAAATTTTATTTATAGAAACAAAAAACTCAAAAAGACATTGTTTGAAGTTAGTTTCTATAAATGCAGGTATAGATTAGTCTAAGTGTTAAAACTAAAAAGAGAAAGATGTATTTGGACAATGAGCTGTGACAGCTGTTATTGCTCTTGCCTCTTTTAAGCATATGAATAGAAAAATTGTTTATGTAAGTGGCTTGGCCTAAATATTGTTTCAGAATTTGTGCCAAATTCTTAAATGAATTCTTAAGATACTTTGGGCCAGACTCTGTCTCCTTGATTGCCTGGGTGGCTTCTACTGATTTTAATGAACATTACATGTTTTATTTCAAGAACAAAATTGGTCCTCTGGTACTGAGGTTGTTTATATATGAATGTGTAAGCAATTTTTGTATACTTGAAGACTACATTTGTCAGACGCACGCAGACTTTCATGGCCATTCCATTAGGCAATTGTAAAATGCAGGAGAGAGGTATTATATTGTTTCACAGTCAGACATTGTTAAGATTTTTTAGTAGTCAAATCTGGAAATATTCTTCATTCTCAAATGTATAAAAATGCTACTCAAAAAACTTTGTACCGTTCCCTAAAAAGGGTAGTTTTTAGTGATTTGATTTGTAACAATTGGCATTTGCAATAGAGACAATATATCTATTTTATGTTACAAGTAATTCTGTAAACAGTTCCAGTGTAGCACTTTTGCCTCTAGGCAGTACCAGTTTTACACAAGATAGAAAACTTTTATCTGACTACCTTGTGGAAATTAGGGAAAATAGAGAATTAGGTTTTTATATACATAATCATTTGATGCATTTATTCAGACAAGTATAGGATGGTTACTCTAAGGTGCTTATAATATTAACCTCTAGCCACTTGCCCAAAGAAGTACTCTGGAGAATATAGAAAGAATAGAACAGTTTCTTTGAATAAGCAGAAACTGGTGTCTCGGTGGTTTCTTTCATAGACCTAAACATATTTGAAATGTTACAGCAATTGAAAATTATATAAATTCAAATTGGGTAAAAATTAGTAAAACCATGTAACAAATGTGACTGTGGTAAAACAAACCACATTATATTTTATGTCTTCTACAGAAGTCTCTTCATGAGTAGTTTTCTATCTGCCTTTCTGTATGAGCGTTCTTATATTTAAGAAGTAGAATACAGCCACAATATTATAAATGTCTGCCTGAAATACTTATTACTGAAGTATTCGTTTTTCAACAGTCATAGAATCATAGAATCAGATGGGTTGGAAAGGACCTCTGAGATCATCAAGTCCAACCCTTGATCCACTACCTCCACAGTTACTAGACCATGGCACTCAGTGCCACATCCAGTCTCTTCTTAAATACCTCCAGGGATGGAGATCTACCACCTCCCTGGGCAGCTCCTTCCAATGCTTGATTACCCTCTCTGTATAGAATCTCTTCCTAATATCTAACCTAAACCTCCCCTGGCAGAGCTTGAGACCATGCCCTCTTGTCTTACTGATAGCTGCCTGGGAGAAGAGACCAACCTCCACCTGGCTACAACCTCCTTTCAGGTAGTTGTAGAGAAAGATGAGGTCTCCCCTTCTCGAGGCTAAACAACCTCAGCTCCCTCAGACTCTCCTCACAGGACTTGTGCTCAAGTACCTTCACCAGCCTCGTTGCTCTTCTCTGGACCCGCTCCAGCACCTCAATATCCTTCCTGAACTGAGGGGCCCAGAAC
>JAWMRA010000001.1:95090999-95101089 GCA_035584735.1 Pseudotriccus pelzelni | reverse complement strand
ACTCTGTGCCCAGCCTGGAGCGCTGCAGGGGGTTGTTGTGGCCAAAGTGCAGGACCCAGCACTTGGCCTTGTTGAACTTTATCCTGTTGGATGAGGTTCTGAAATTCTGAAATATTGCAGTTGTTGGGTAAGAAGTGGTTACTCGACACTATAATCCCACTATGCCAATAAAATTAACAATATCCTGATCAATGGTAGGATTTAACTTGAGATGCAGACACCTGAATTTTGAATTTTATACAGTTATTATGTGAGGGAACTATCCAGACCCACTCTGTTGTCAATAAGGATCAAGTTAGTACTGTCAGTAACCTCCAGAGGGCTGGGTATGTCTCCCTGTAGGAGACACCGAGTGATCCACACTGCAGTTTTTCACATGCCATTGACTGTTTTGACTAGATCTCCATCAGCTGAGTCCTTGTCTCACCTGTCAACTTGCAACTTAATTGTCTGAGACTGAATCCTGCAAAAGGGCTATATTGTTTTTTACACAAGAGCACCTGGTTCTGTTTGAGCTTTTTTAGACTTCTGTGGAGCTAGCAGGTGTGACAGATACCTAAGAAAAAGGTGTTTGGCTTTCAGGAGTAGCAGCTGGAGGCTAGTTGCCATACTGTATATTATATTGGACGTAAGTTTCTGTAAATGGACAATGGTCTGCATACTTTCTTTTCTGATGTTTGGTTTCAAAAGGGGAGTTTACCTCCTAAAAGAAAATTGCTAATGCATTTCATTATAAAAGGTAGTTATATAAAACAGAAACATGGGAATATCCTGACTGAATGAAAAGCTGCAGTATTTTATTACACATTAATATACCCTCAAGGATGTACTGCAGTCCTTACAGATGACTTCACAACAAAAGGTTTGCAAGACTGTTTTTTCCCTTCCCTCCCCCTTTTCTATTTCCCTCATCCATTGCCATTATTTTCTTTCTTCCATTTGCATGGAGTCCTCCAACCTGCCACCTTGCCACTACTGCCTAACCTAACCATGTTTTTATTGAGATGAGTGGTAAAAAATGACATCCAGTTAGAGCTGCTTCAACTCCAGAACCCTCATTGAAGATTTTCAGGATTGTCAAGTTTTGCAGTTTACAAGGACAGTGAGTACAGAGCAGCTCACAAGTACATGCTCTCTATACAAAATCGAGCATACTGGTACTGTTATCTAGACCATGAGAATTAGGATGCCTCTGAGGAATCACAGAGAGTCAGTTCCTGAGATTGGTGGGCACCTGCAATCTGTACTGATGTAATCTGAAATTATAGCTTCTGGTTCAGACCCCTTGGCTATACTTCATTAACTAGTGTGCATTTCCTTGCATATATTTGCATAAAAAGGCAAGCTATCCATTTCATCTGTTAGCACAGAATGCTATGCAAAGAGCTGACTTCAAGATAGTTGTTTCCTAGGGTCTTCATACCAACATGCTCCCATAGTCTTACTCTAGGATTCCTTTGAGAGCTTGCTCAAGACTCCTGTTAAAATGAATGGCAGAGAACTAGTCGAAGCATTATATATCCCAAATATCCACTTTACATTTTTGTGCTGTGCTGTAGCATCACCTTTGTCATGCTTCAATTCAGTTTCAAAGACTCATAGAATCATTTGGGTTAAGAAGATTGAGTCCAAGTGTTAAAGATCATTTCATCATTTTTACATCTGCACACTACGATAGCTCGCTTCAGGATGACTAGAAGTATATTACTTTCAGTCTTTTACTCATTGCAGTTCATGATGGGAAAGATCAGTGTGTTTGAATAGTGTTAGAGATCAGTGGATAATTAATTAAAATACTCAGCTTCCAAGCTAAAGTTAAAAAAAAAAATAAATCTACCTCTTCAGCCACAAATTTAAAACACTTTAAGGAATTATATGTGTCAGTTAAATTTCATATTTAAGAAGAATTTTAGAAAAATTTTGCTTGCCCAGTATCAACCTAAGTTTATACAGTGAAGAAATGTGGTGATCCCTGTTTGAGCTGCAGAGGTGAACCGCAACAGTCATGTACAGTGAAAGCAGAATGTGCTCCTGTGATGCTGTCTCTAACAGTCTGGACAGACAAATTATCTTCCCTTCTGTCCTGGAAGTAGAAATGGAAGTGGAAATGGCCAGTCGTCTGTCCCAGATTATTCCCAGGGAAAATGTATCCAGCTCAATTCTTTTCAGCAGAAGGCAGAGGTTTGATTTTACAGTTTATGTTCTATGACAGGTTAATCAGAACTATTTATTTATTAACTCAGCTGCCAGTTTGTCCAGCTTACCTCTCAACAGCATAATGTTAACCTTTATTACTCAGCCTTGGAGGGAAAATCAGATGTCAGTTGGTTTTTAGACTGTGGTTTTATGGCTGACTTAAGCTGTTGTAAGTGCAGGCTCACAATTAAAGAGGTGTTTACAGACTCCTCTCTCTTTCCCTTATGCCCATGTCCCCAACCCAGACAGCCAGTTTTTAAGAGGCTACTGAGCAAGCTGAATGGGAAAGTTAACTTAGCTAAAAACTGGTCAATTTTTCATTTAGAGTGCCTTTTTTAGCGCGTTTACATCCAAAGGAGTGCTAGTCCCAGTTCTGGACTGCCCCTTTTGGTGGCATTAGGGATTTAAATTTGCTTATGCTCATCACATAAACATAACCCAAAAAACGCATAACAATTAGAGAGAAAGAAATTAGCATGGATGTGTAGTCTTTCTTGCTTATGTGTAGCATGCATTGAAAAATAATAAAAGGGAAGGCATTTATTTAATAACTTTTGAAACAATTAATTTGAAATGATAGCCATTTTAGGTTCCTTTGTTTAGATTTCTTTCCCCCCCTCAATTAATATGCGAAACTACCTAAACTTTAAAGTATTTCTAAACAGTGTTTATTCTATGAATTGTCATGTAAATTGATAGAATTTTACTCATTTTGATGTTTCAGTAGACTCTGTTAAGGCACATGGAGAGATTGTTGTGAAAAGGATTCACAATATCTCTTTTTGCAAAGGATTCAATGGGTACAATAGGGTTTCTAAAAATGGGACAGGAAAACATTGTGTGTATATTGGGAATATACTTGAAAAATCCAAGATAGATGTAGAACACTTAATGGAGTTTACTGTTGCATTTTGTTTTTTTCTTCCTGTTGTACTTGGGATTAATGGAGTTATAGCTTCTACTTCTATGGAATTAAGCAATGTTTCTATTACATATGGTCCTGGATCTTTTAGAAGCACCGTATTTCTTATTTGTTATTGCCGACCATCTTCGCTGGTTTTAGGTGGGGGGGGGTTGTTATGCATGTTTACTGTGAAATTTAAAAAAAATGCAAATTTATTGCCTTTGGATATTTTTTCCCTACCTCTCAAAAGTTTGTATCATCATTGTACTTTAGGTCAGTAGATTTTCCATTAAAGCAACAAGCATAACTCTGAGTACACTGAAAACATTCTGGACTTACTATTGTTAGATTGACTGGTCTATCACTGAGGTGGACAAGGGATATATTTAAAACTATTTAGGCCAAGCAATAGAATGTGCATGCTTCAGAGTAGGGGATTAATTTTTTTTTTCAAGAGAACCTCCTTTTGATTTTGCTGTTCTTTTTCCTCCCCCTTTGCCATAACTGCTTGAAGAGGCATGCACAGATGCCTGCTGCCAGCGTGTGATACTTAACCTGACCGCCAGACCAGCCTCACAAAGGAAGGCTTTTCAGGTCCCCCAGTGAAACAACCACTGCATTTTATTATGCCGTGAAATTAGAAATGAAAAGCCCTATGGCTCTTGCTGTTTAGCAATGCGGAATATGTCGTTTCAGATGGTGATGGTAGTGCTGGGAGGGAAACAGAAAACCAGGGGAGAGAAACAAAGTAACAATTTAGACAAAGAGGGCCCCCCTTTTTTTCGTCGTCTCTGATTGTTCAGTGGTCTATAAAACCGTAGAACTGTGGTGGATACAAGCAAAAAGAACATTTAGTTGAGGCTCTCTCATTCAGAAATGTATGTGTGAATTTGCAGGGTGATGTATAAGTCGAGTCATCTGTTATCAGAAGAGTTCACTAGTTTAACTCATTTATAAAACAGCAACAAAAAATTTGACTTTGCTTGGAGCGAGCCGTGCTGCTCTGACAGGCACTTTAAGTTGCACAGCAAGATGGTGTTTATAACAAGACTGTGTGTGGTTTTCTGAAGCTGCCTTGTAACAGATTGGAAGGGGAAAGTGCCAGCTTGAAGAGGCTTTCTCTTGTCTGTTTAAGATTAAAATAATTATGTTTTCTCAATGGAAATTCTTTACATGTATAAAATGTCAAAATATTTGTGCTCACTTTTACTTTAAAAATATTATGTAATCACTAAAGCAAATGGTCAAATATTAGAAAATGAAAAGGCGGTTTATGAAAGAGACATTTTAGAACATAGGATGACCTTTTTTTTAATAGAATCATAGAATCATTTATGTTGGAAAAGACCTGTGAGATCATCAAGTGCAACCGTAAAGTTATCCATGAGCTGATCACTATCACTACTGCTCAAAACAATTGGTGAAAGCCCGTCTACGTTTGTAAGATCTGGAGGGAAAAAGCTGTTACATTTTGCAGACCCATGTTGTTAGCAGTAAATATTGCTGTTATGTTTACTCTATTACCCTCTTTGGACCCTATCCATGTGGAAAGGGTGGCAGGGAACAGTGGCCTAGAAACAATAGGAATATACAGGCAGAAATATTCTTACTATGTTGCTTACTGTCTAAGTTCCAGATGCAGTCTTGAAGAAGCTTTAAAAACAGAAAAATTTTTCATGACTGATTGGTGGAACAGATTCAAAAATGAAAAATCAGTTTATTGGCAAACTGCACTGCAGGACTGCAACCTGAAGAAAGTAAGTCAGGCAGAGAAGTAAAACTGCTACTGTTGTTTAATTTGGGTAGCTCATTTCATTGTTCATTAATACAGTAGCTACACTGCCAAAGAATGTAAGCAATAGCACGGAAAGGAGCAGGACGGCACTAAGCAATTAAAGCTATTAGCACTATGAGAAGAATTCTATTACAGGGAGCTTCTTAACCTTTTTAGACTGTACCATTCTTCATTTGGTTTAAAATAATCTGTGTGCTTTGCTACAGGATATATCTTGTGTGATATCTTGTGTGCACGCTATTGCTCCAGGCTTGACTTGCTGCTTCATAGCATTTTACCAGTGCTGCGCCTTACATCTTGACAGGTGAAAATTTGGAATGTGGCGATTTAGAATAATGGCTAGGAAGAGTTTTGAAAAAAAGAGAACTAATTTGCACTTGATGCAGCATGTAAAAGCAGGACAACAGAATGATCTTTGAGGCAGCCGTGTGAATAGGGATAATTAGAACACAGTTTTAAGGCCAGAGTAAGTTAGTAGAGGAATCAAAGATGTGAAAAGAGGAGAGAGTGAGGAAGAGTATTATCTCTGTAGCAAAGAAGTGGTGGTGGAATAACTACTGCACTGAGAAAGAGCCAAAATATTTGTACCTATTATAAGTATTTCAAGAGAACTTCAGGAGGATCAGAAGTGCTGCTAGGGCATGCCCCTTCAAGGTGAGAAGTTGACATTTAAGGCTCTTCTCTAGAGAAGCTCTCATTGTTTATACGAGATGAAACAGCTTCAACAGGAGAGAGAAAGATCCATCAAATACTCTATGCTTAAGGGATTCATCTTGAATGTAGGAGGTTTAAGTTCAATTCCACGTTTCAAAATCAGGCAAAATAAGAGCTCAGAGTTGTTTCTTTGGTGACTGTGTTAAGCTTTAGGCCATGAGGCAGGAAAAGAGAAGAAAGTACGTGTTCTGGTTTCGTCTTCTGGTACAAAACCCTGTAAACAAATTTCAACAAGAACTGGTCAGGAATGAACTGATGTTTGGGAGCCAATTTTCTGTTGACATTGATGGCTATTATTTTGACTTGGTAACAAAGAATAAAAACATGAAAAGAATCCTAGGATTATTCTGTCCTCTCAAACAAACACTTCTGCTGGCAAAGTTTGACACGCCAGACAGCTAAGCTATACAGATAGATACCAAGCTGTCAGTGTTGAAAGTTGTTTTCACTTTAAAAGGATTATGTTTGAAACTGCTGAATTTCAGATACAGTGTGATGATATGACCTCTCTTTTTCTTTCCTTTTTTTTTTAATAGTAATTTACTTTCCAAATGTTTTATGTCAAAACAGTTCCTTCTTTTTCAACACATTCAGTTCTTCCCACCTTCATTACATGTACACCTTTTCTAGTATCTTTCAGTTCCTGTTTAATTTTGGTAATTAACAGCAAAGGCTACATCGACTTTCAGAATATTTGACCTGAAGTTCTTGGCAAGGGTCTTGGTCTTTCTGGTGCCATAATTTTAGGAACAAATCCCGTAATGCTACTGTATATGTAAAGGTCTGTCAGACTTAACTGACAGACGGTGACTAGCCCTTTCCCTCTCTCTGTTCCAGGAAATATTGGTACTGATCCTAAGTCATAAGGCTTCCTATATTTGCGTAGGGTATTGAAGGCATTCAGTAACTCAGATTGCTAACACTTAGAATTGTGATACTGGCACTCCTGATTGCTGTCTACTGAAATGAGGTGGACAATTAAAAAAAATAAATGTTTCAAGCTCATGCTTTTGTTAGATAACAACAATTGCTCTTCTGAAAATTTCCTTTACTCCAAGTCCTAATTTGATATTAGTAAATTTGCATAACCATGGAGAGTGGTAATGCCTTCCATGTGTGTGCCTTTAGTCCCTCCACACCCAAGTAAAATAAATACACATTGAATGCAGCTATTTGCTGTAGCAGTTTAAACTGTGCAGCTCAACTTTGCACCCAGTCAGATTTCTCAGAAATGTTCCATTCCTCTCTGAAATAACTATTTGAATGATCAGACCACTCTCCAAAGTGCTGATAAGAGATAGAAGACGGTTGCACCTAAAACTGCTGTAGTTTGCTCCCACTAACTGTGTTTCTAAGCCTTGTAAGAGGCTGAGTAAACAGAGCTGTAGTCAAGGGTTTGTCCACCTCTCTGCTCAAGTAGCAGAATGGAGCGTCAAAGAAACATATCAGTATGTTGTCCTTCGCTTACTTATCTGAATATGATTTGGAACATTTTTTTCCCGTGTCCTTCAGAATTTTTAATTGGAAAATACTATAGGTATGTTCCGCCTGGCTTGGTGAAGGTTGTAGTGGTTTCGCTGTGAGACACTGACAGTCCCATCTGCAGAAACACTTTCCCTTTATTGAGAACACACTGCTTGAATGTGAAATCACAAGTCAAACTGTTTAATGTTGGTTTGGAAATATAATTTTAAAAAGTATTTTTTATCTAAAGCAGGTGATGTGTCTTAAGTTCTATATTTCACTTGCAGGTTACATACATCATCCTACTTTGATAAGAACTATTAAAAATAAATCTTAGTTGCATATATAATGATATGATTTCTGTCTCCATTATACAGTTTTGTTATTCTTTTCATAAGGGATATACCAAATTTTGCCAGGAAATAGAACTCTCATTCCTCTTGACTAAGACCAGTGCTGAAAGGCTTATATTCCCTCTTATTTTCTGATGTTAGAACTCAACACAAAATGCTGTTTTCTCATAATTTAACCATTGGTATTTTTTATGGCAAATTACTCATGGTATGAGTTCCCATGTGAATTAACCAGAAAACTCTCTTAGGGTGTTAGTCTCAGATTAATCCCAATCCCTGCAGGTACACCCTGTGTGATGAGTTATAATGTGATGGTTGCCCTGTGGTTGCTGTTCCTTGTCCTTAGCAGTTCCTAACTGCTCCTGTTGGTGCATTCATCTGTCCTAAAACATAAGGTTACACTGTCTGAATGTTGATTACAAATGGAGGATCTTTCTTTGCATATATATATATATACTTAATTAGAATAAATTGGTACCTGCAGATGGTAACAAATTCCACCTGTTCTTTGTCATCTACCCCAACACAGCCCACATCACGATGTCATCAATATAAAACAACAAAAAACACATTTCAAAAAAATCTAAACCCTCTCAACTGTTTAAAACCTAAGACCTGGCTTACATTCAAAACCAGCTCTACAATTAGCAATACTTTCAGACAGTATCAGCTGGGTTCCCAGTGTACATGATAATGTCACAGAATAACCCCAACTGTAACTAATTTAATTAAGACTTGATCCTCGAATACAAAATCACTCCTTTTCACCAAATCATGATGCTCACTGACCTACAGGAGAGAAAACAGGGAGCACAGACAGGCAACCTTTCTCTGTCATTTAACCCTTTTGTTTATTCAGTTACAAGGGAAATATGTTACTAGTGTAATTCTCATGAGAACCTCCTTACCATGAACAGAGGAGTAACTCCAGATAGCCACATGAAACTTCTGTTTTACATAAAAGAATATGTTTCACAGTTGTTCCTATTGGACTTTTTAAAACTTTAAAAAGTTTTAAAGATACATAAACTTACATTAAATGTAACTTAGTTTTAGGTGGTGGTTGTGGTATAAACTGCTGACAACTAAGCCCCACACCTCCACTCACTCAATGGGGGAGAGAATCAGAAGAGTAAAAGGGACAAAACTTGTGTTTTGAGATAAAGACAGTTTAAGACAGGTAAAGTTGTGCATGTGAGAAAAGCAAAGCAAGGAATTCATTCACTGCTTTCCATGGGCAGGCAGGTGTTGAGGCATCTTCAGGAAAGCTGGACTCCATCACGTGTAACAGTGACTTGGGAAAACAAATGCTATCATTCTGAATGTCTTCCCCTTCCTTCTTTATATGCTGAGCATGACACCCTGCAGGGTCCCTTTGATCAGCTGGGGGCAGCTGTCCCACCTATGTCCCCTTGCAGCTCTTTGTGCATCCCTAGCCTGCTCACTGGTGGGGTGGAGTACAGAAAATGATGCTGTATGTAAATGTTGCTCAGCAGTAACGAAAACATCCCTATTATCAACACTATTTCCAGCACAAATCCAAAGCATAGCCCATACTAGCTACTGTTAAGAAAATTAGCTCTATCCAGGCTAAAACCAGCCCAGAGCTAAAATGTCCCACTGATTTCTAGAAAGTTGACAATTAGTGCTTTAATGATTCAGTCTGCTAATGAGGGAGGAGAGAGAAAAGAGTCAGAGAAGCAAGACTGACTTGGTGTAAAATGGACCTCATAAAATGCTGAGAGGCTTCTCAAACAGCATGTATCAACCTACAAGCTAATATGACAGTTACTGATTCTGCAGTTAAACCCTTCTTCTTGGATTCACGGATTTTTTCTTTTTTTTTTGCCTGAGTAATGGACTGATTCATTAGGTCGGATCTGCCTCTTAAACAAGATAGATGTGTACAAGAATAAGTACAAGAAGATGTGCCTGACCTGTTAGGGCATGTGAGCACCTGAAATTTCTCATACCTGAAGTGCTGCAGTGCCTCATCTTTAGCACTTGATCGCTAGGAAGGGTGCTCCCAAGCTTGAGTGTGATACCTTGATACACTCACATGGAGAAGTACCCAGATGAAGCCTTTAAATCAGTCAAACTATTGAGCATGGGTTTTGGAGAGCATTGAGAATGATCCAGTGTGGAAATGAGATTCATTTACCTGCCTATGTAGGATTCTTCACTCTTAAGTGCCTGAAATTATCACTGCGTATAGATTCTGTTTACCTGAGCTTTTCATTTTGTAACACAGTCACACCTGTGCATTCTGGGTCAGTAGACAGCCCATACCTTAGAGCTTGTCAGAGAATTAAACTGGAGATTAAAAAGTTTAGGAGGATGTGCATAACCACAGAAAGTTGAGACTTTAATGTATAAATAGGTTTTTTATAAAATAAATTGACAAAAATTATGCACATTCATGAAACAGGCAGCCAGAGTCCTTCAGATAGATTCACTGGTCTCATCTAGGATGCTTCTCCAATCTGTCACTGCAAATTGTTAAAGAGGTGTGATTTTTACCTACTTTTATGCATAATTAATATTCTCCAGGGAGCCCCTGGTGGCCTAGCGGTTAGAATGCGGCACTTTCACCGCCGAGGCCAAGGGTTCAATTCCCAGCCAGGGACACTCCCCGGGCAGGTGGAGCTCGTTAGCCCTGTAAGG
>JAWMRA010000001.1:95043456-95090899 GCA_035584735.1 Pseudotriccus pelzelni | reverse complement strand
TCAGTTCCGCGCACACTGTGTCTCACCTAAAAAATCCAATGCGCAGGCTGGAAGGCGTAAAGGCCTTCTCCGGATCTTTGTTCGCGAAGACTGGCCATTATTATTATTTAATATTCTCCTGTTATGCTAAATTATTTCCTTATAGGTGTAGCTTTTAGAATTGTACCATGTTCTCCTGAATGCAGAAGTACCAAATCAGAATCATTTATTTGGTCTTTGGTTCTAACAGTAACGTAAGTACGGATATTTCTTTTTGGCATTAATAAATGAGATGTGTCTTCTAGGAAGAGAATGTTTGAGGATTGTTTTTTTTTGTGTGTGGATGGATCTTTTGAAAAGATATAATCCAGAACTAATGGGAGATTTTTTTTTAATTGATGCGGCAAATTTTTTTTGAAAATTATAATCTGCCTGATGCATCTCCTTAGTTTTATCATGAGAAATAGTTTCAGTAAACTCATCCTGCATCTCATGACTCTTAAGAAGGAAAGTAGTAGTTTAAACTGTTAAAACGATAGTGTGTTCTGTGATGTGATATTGCTAGTACCTAATATTTTTTACCAAGCTAGCATACTACTGATTGGTTTTAACTGGGTAAATATGTAACTCTGCATTTACTGTTCTGAAATCAAAACATTGCGTTCTTCAGACATCTCACAGTCCCATTTTTGAGAAACAGAAAGTAACAGTTTCTGTTCCTATTTGTAAACAGCAGATGAAGATTAAAAAAAAAAATCTCAAAATAACTATTTCTCTCTTGCTGCCTGTTTCAGTTTTGCATTGTGTTTACTGCCACTGTGCTGATATTTACAGATTCAAAATCACTTTTCTTGTGTTTCCTTTGAGTGCAGTTGTAATTTAAGTATACCCATCACAAAATTATTCTCTCTAAATCTAATGAACACAATATTCTTCTTTGACTTTGGCTAGGTTCCTGACCCTAAGAATGTTCTCTTCTTAGTGCCTGATAGTGAGCATATGCATTTTTCAGGTACTTGTTCTCATGACATGGTAGATGATTAGGAAAGGTGTTTGTTCCTTTTTTTTTTTTTTTTTGTTCCCAACCATCTCAGATCCATTTAATTAAGTTCCTTAGGACAGCAAAGCACTTAAATATATGTTGTAAACATAAGCCATTTGTTTCTGACCTTGCTGTTGGGAGCAGCAGTAATGATGAATGATAATGAAAAGAGTAATTACATTCCAGCTATAACAGATTTCATTGTTTTTACAACAATTTGCATATGAATTGGTTTCCACTCTGATGAAGAAAAATCCTTTTTAGATAAAAATACTGTAGGTAGACTCTTCTACTTGGGAATAAATAATTTTTTGCTGTTTAAATAGTTATAAATATGTCATATGCAGCTATTTAATTTAAATACAACATTTGAATAAATCTACAGTATTTGAATAAGTATGTATTTCAGTACTTAAATGAAATTTTGCAATTCATTAGACTTTGAAAAGTGCTGTGTTGGTGTAAATGTCTCCCATTCAGGTCAAAGACATCCTTTCCTCAGAAAAAGTGTTAGTAAGCTATTTTGAAGATTCCTTTACTAACTAATGTAAATGGCATGCATCATATGCTAATCTCTTAGTTGCTTTATTTATAGATTAAAAATTAGAACAGGAAAGACTTTTCTACTATGGCCCCTAACTGCAAGTTTTTTTGAAAAGATGAAATAAAAAACATGACCCAAAATATTTTAAAGCAATAGCAACCCTTTTTCCTTGAATGAAACAGTACTTTGCTCTTGTTCCTAATTCTATGCAATCTAAATATCAACAGGTCTGTAGTAGAGTGCTTACTATTAGCAGTCCTTTTGGCTTTTAATGCAATTGCTTAGTACGAATAACAACTCCACAGCAGTCTGGATGAAAAAAGAAAGCCTGCAACTTCCAGATTTAACCACTGGAGATGATGAAATAAGCACTGAAGGGGGATTTGATTTAGCAAGGCCGGTGTGATTGTCACCCCTCACCCTCTGGTGAGTGCCACTGGCCTGTCATGACTGGTTCAGTGTTGTGTTTCACATCTTGTCCTGGCCCAGCAGTACAGAGCCTGTGTGGTGGTGCCAGGGCAGGGGGCAGTGGTGGCTCCAAGCCACCCGGCATCTGCCAAATGGACTGCTGGGATGCTTCCTGTGCCACTGCTCTGCTGCCTGCTGATGGTCTGCCATCTTCATACCTAAGCTTACCTTCTGAGGGCAGGTAGCTCTGTCTGCAAGGTATTTTTTATTACACAAAGCAGAGGCCAAGCCAACTGCCAGCTACTGCTCTGCCTGCAGTCTTCCTTGTCCTGAATAGAGGATTTCAGCATCCTTTTAACAGACACACACATTTACACTAATCCAGAAAACCTAAATGTGTTTCCCTGAGGGGTGGGACTAGTTTTCTCATTAGTGTTTTAGGTATGTTGAAACTGTTCTTATTGATGAGAAATGCTGTATGCTTTTCTCTCAGATGTCAAGGCTAAGCTAAACAGAAGCAGAATTGCTCCTGTTGATCCGGGGAAACTTTGGGTCCGTTGTATTGATATTATTGGAAATATAAGGTTGAAGATGTATGCTTTATTCTATGAAGACTTGGATTTGAGGAGACAGGAATTAGTGTCACTTGTCCTGACTCACGTTTTCTTGATTTTAATTTTTATTATGTACGGAACAATACCTGTCACAAAACCTTGAACTGCTCTTGATGTAAGGCCAAATTCTTCTTTTTCTTGAGATAATTTTGAACTTTATTCTCACCTGGAATAGATGGTCTAAAAAGGGGGGAAATCCATAGTGAAGGGATAAATGTTTTACTGCTGTACTATGCAGAGCACTGCAAAGTGTATGTTCTTGAGGAGACTCATCTTGATGCACATTCATAGCAAACCATGCCAGAGATGAGTTAAAAAACAACACAACCATTGCAGATACAGCTCAGAGTGGCACGTGTAAATGGGACGTGAAAGTTTAACAGAACCGGGCAGGCTATAGTTTATGAGGACAGAGAGTTTATTGGAATGCTGACTGGAAAAAATTTATGTATGTGATAGCCCTTCTTCAGAGCTAGCATGTATATAACACTTCGGATTTGGAACACATTTCCATCTCCATGTAAGAAACATAAGGAGAGCATTCTTAGGGGAGAAAAAGGTATCTCTCTACCTGAGATTATTGCTGTTTAGCGGATATAGCTCACCAGACAGTGGGGGGTATCTCAAAATCTAAGCTGATTTACAGTTTGAGTCAAGGATTCACAGGTGAGACCTGGATCCAACCTTCCAGTGTTTCCAGCTACCCACTTTGGGGTAACCGCATAATAGGGTAGCAAAGAGGATCAGTGCAGGAACCTCAGTGCTTGTGAGGTGTTCTCATCTTTGTCATTGCAAGATTAATACCAGCCTTTTTAGTGAGACAGTTCCAGACTCTTCTACTACAAAATTTCTGCCTGCTAGCAGTTATTCTTAACCAGCAGAATGGTACAGCTCCAATAAAAGCTGGCCAGCTGGCTCCTGCAGCTGCCCATGGTGCTAGGCTGGCCCAGTGCTCTGAGGACTCCTCATACAGCAGGAGTAGAGATATTTTTTTAGTGTATATATAGGTAAGAGCGTGTACCCTAATCAGACCCTGTAAGAACCTGGGGAGGCCTTATGAAATTGGCTACATCATCTCTTTACCTTGACATATTCTGAGAGCAGTTGGATTTCAGGATACTGCTCAGCCCTGGTTCGTTTTGTCCTTTGAAGTGTCAGAGTTGAGATGCCCATTATCTCTGCTTGCCCTGAGGCAGGAGGTGCTGGGGCTCAACTGAAAGTAGCCTGGGCTATTCTATGTGATTATGGAAACAGAGCAACAGCCAGACAGCATCGAGTGCTGAAGCCTACTTACACTGCAGATAAAGGCATCCTGGTACAAATGCCTCGAAGAAACCATCTGAATTGTACAGCATCTTGGTGTTTTCTTCCAGGAGTATCAGCTGCTTTGCTCTACAGCCTGCAAGGAGGTGGTCCAGTCAGCATGAACTTCATTTTAATTGTGGACTGAATACTGTGGATATGCTGGTTTAGGTACACTCTCCATGGCTGCACAGCAGTGAAACAGGAATTCAAGGACATGGTAATCCTGACAGCCTTGAGGATCACCGACAAAGTCCCAGAGTGGTCAAAATGTCTCCCATTTTGTCATTACACTACTTATACCTCATTAATTTTTGGATTAAATCCATCAAAGCAGGAGAGTTGTAAAATGACACGACAGTGGAGTTGGGCTCAAATGTGCTGTAACTATACCACAGGAGGAACAACACTCTGGAATTAAACTTACTGACTTCATTGACACTTTATAATGTATCCTTCTAACTACCCTGTGTACAACGCATTGTGAATTTTGAAGAGCTAGAAATTGAGTCTGGAATATCAAAATATATATAAAAAATGCTTTAGTGGTATTTTTCTTCCTGGAAATATGTAACCTCTGTGACTAATGGTTTTATTTTATTTTTAGGCTATTGCTTAATGTTGGTTTTAGTACATTAATGTACAGGTGTCCAGCCAAGATGAAGCCTATATGTTTTCATGCTTGATTTTGAATAGCATAAATCTAGTCTGATCTAATGCTATGCATAAGAGAAATCATATAAATATTGCATTGCATATCAAAGGCCTTTCTTTTTGGTCCAGTAATATCTTTCTGCTGTTACCAGAAGGAGTAGATGATATTAATGCCCAGCAACGCCAGTATTTTCCAATATCTTATGTTCAGTAAAGGAAGAGAAAAGTTTTCTGGATGTGAATCGGAATTTATGTTTCAGCTGCAGTAAATGCTTTTAATAGTGTGATTTTTCTTTTTGCTATGCTGTGAAGCTTAACTCTGGTTTGCAGAGTTTGAGTCTTAGCTCTCTGTATAACAATTGCAGTAGAGGTTGAAGGTGAAGTAATGGTAATATGGTACTTGAAATAGAGTGGTTTTGCTAACAGACCAGTGAACATTATCTATTTATACAGAAATAGTGTTTAAACCTCTGCTGAGTTTACTCCATAGCTTGATGAAATAGTTTCTCGCTTGGGTAGGCAATGTGTCTGTCTAATCTTTAGTCTGGTTGCTGAGGAGAAGATTTAACTTTCTGAACTTCTGTACTTTCACTACTTAGAGTAGTGTTTTTGACATTGTTTCTGTGATCCAGTGACATGGTGCTAAATGGTACTAAGACCTAGGTTCAATAGGTTGGAAAATAGGATGGTATAATAAACAAGTGAGTTGATTGCCTTGCACTGTAAGAAATTCTAAATATATTTCTTGTATTCTAACCATGGCTTGTCGTGACCTTGCTCTGACACCATGACTCAATGACACGGTCTTTTCCTCAGGAGAAGTGGATTATTAACTTGCTGTAGGCCAAACAAACAACTGGAGAAGAAATGGGGTTATTTGTGGTTGTTTATTTCATTCTCTTCCTGACACTTCTCTACCTCCTGACTCTTCCTAGTGCCTGGAGCCCTGCAAAGAGTCCTGGGACCTGAAGAAGAACCATTGCCAAAGCTTCTGTGAGGTACGTCAGCCCAAGGGCACGCTTTCTCACTTTGTTCTAGCAGTCTCTTTAATTTAAATTATTAGCTTCAAGGAGCCAGCTGAAAACCATGGGATTTTTACAGCAGTCACCTTCATTGGAAAGAATACACATATAACAATGTAGCCATATTAATTTTGAGTTTAAAAAATGTGTTGGTTTTTTTTTTCTGACTAAATGATTTATTTCAACATACTTTTAAGAGTTGGTCCAGTCACACTCAAATAGCATCTCTCAGAAGCTGCTGTTAAATCCCTCCCAAAAGATGCTATTTCTACCACTTGCCCTTCTATGTTTTCTGTCACAGCGTAAGAAAGACAATCTTTGTTTGAAACATAAAATGTCATTGTGTAAAAAATCCTTGGGCAGGGTAGCTAGAACAGATGGCTTTCCTTTTCTAAAAGAATAGTTCAGCAGGAGTAACTGGATTGCGAACTCCAAGTTCAGAAGACTGATACCAAAATGCATAATTATTCAGGAACAAATCTTCAGAAAACTGTTTTTGGATCATGTTTCTGAATAATCTGTGAATAAGCAAACGTGAATTGGTTAAACTAGAACAAAGATGGAGATGGTTTGATTGGATTTGAAACGTGGCTCTTTTGAGTTGGTAGAAGTCAGCTGTTACAGTTCTTAAGTGTTTTCTAGTTCAGAATGGAAATATAATCTCAATAGAAAGTTGATTTTTTTATAACTAAATCAATATAAAGATAAAAATTTATTCAAGTCTATTAAAGTGAATCATTATGAATGTTTTAATATTTTCCTATTAAAAATAGAAATTACCTTAATTGATGTACTGATCTCACTGATACACTGATTTAACTCGTCTCCTTTTACTGTGGACACTCCTTTTCTGGTATAAGAATATCATGTTTATAATATCATGGTATATCATGTTTAAATGATTTTAAGCATCATGAAGATGATTAAGAAAAACTATAATTTCAGCTAAAAGAATTTAGATACAACAGTGTGTTAGTAGGGATTATATGTGACGTATGTAGTTATGTGAGAAGACAAATAAAAGTTTCCCATGAAAACCAAGACTCGTAAGAGTTTTTCAACCCAGATTATTTGCTACTTCCTCATATACAAAACTCTAGGGTAATACAATAAAGCAGTTTTAGCGGATCTAATTTATGTTGTTCTTTTATATCAATCCTCACTCAGACTGCATGTTTCCAGATATGAGTGAAAATATGTATAAAATTGGTTTAAAAGGAAAACATTTGTAGAACACTGTTCTATTGTAGTTAAAAACTGTGAGCATCCTTCTTTGATTAGTGTTTTGTGGTTAAAGCTAAATTTGGAACTTCAAAGGCCCATAATGAAGAGCAGCACATTTAGCAGCTAACTGAAAAATGAGCTGTGAAATAGGGTGAGGAAGAGAAGCCTTGAGGACGTATTATGCCTCAGGGAACTATAACATTTTTAATTAAGTAGCTGCAAATTTGTGATGTTTTAGGATTTGAAATTAGCTTCACACACACAAAAGCCCGGGACCACTTTCCTTTCTCTCAGGCTCATGTATACTCCATAAACATTGATTGAGTTAAAGGAGGATGCTTTCCTGTAAGAGTTTTTTCAATCTTTTTGTATTTTGTAAAAAATCTGGAAGCAACAATTTAGCTTTGTGTTTCTCAAGGTCTCTGCTTGGTATATTACTTCTTATCTACTGAATGAGTGTACTACTGAACGTTAAAGGGAACCTTATGTGTGAAGAAGAGAAATAGACAGTTTATCTGAGTCCTTTTTTTTTTCCCATAAATTTAGTTTCTGCTGGTTTAGTTTTTTAAGTGGCTAATCATGGGATCAGGTGCATTCCAATGGGTGGAACAGCTGGAGTGTGTGTCTGAGAATCACTGGGGTCAGTAGGAGACGTAGGGACTGCTTTTGCAGCCTTTAGGCTAATTAAGCCTGTAACACCCAAATGCAACCTTAAAAGCTCAAATCCAAGGTTCTGGACTGCTCTGTAGGAAAAGATTGGAGAGGTAATGTAGTGGCACATTCTTGGACCACAGTGACTTTGGAGAATAAACTGACATATGGATTGTGAAACACCTGGGCCTCAATAATAGCCAAGTCTTTCTCATTTTGCCAGAAATATGACAACAGTAAAACCAAGAAAGCAAAACATTTGAATATGGAAGGAAGTTTCAGAAGTTACATGAATAGGTGGACAGAGGGTGGGTTATAACTCCTTTGTAGCCTTAGGAACCTGTAAATCAGATCTGTCAGGGTGAAAGGTTTTTGATTGCTCTAGGGTAGAAAGGCCAGCTATAGACAACCCCAGTTGCAAGGGTTGCCTATCTACAGTTCCACCAATAACTTTGAGGGAATCACTTTAGCTGGTTTTGCACCAAACTAAACAAAGTGGAGATGTAATCTCTATGTCACACACAATATTCTCCCCAGGATTTTAGATGCTATTTTAAATACAGTTTTAAGTGGACTTTGCAAATCTCAGAGTAGTGCATGTTATATAATGTCTATGCATTACAGCAACTTCTAATATATCTAGGACTAGAATTCTCAAAGAAGTAGCATTTACTTTGATCTTTAATCAATATATTTAAGGCTTATTTCAATTTGTATTTTCTGCTGATCATTTTATCAGAAATTTAGTTCCAGTCCGTGAAGTTATACAATTATTAATATGCTGGAAAGAGCAAAAAGATGCTGCAAAATTTTCTCTTAGCCAGCTTTGTTGAAACAGTATAATGACACAAGATTTCCCTTGTTTGTCTAGAGTGGCATTACATCAGATATTGTGGTGAAAGTGTTACAAAATACAGAGGGAGGAATGTGGGGTAGTCCAAAAAAAAAAGCAGACTGTCTGACCATTGCTTCCCCTTTGTTTTGGGAATGGTTTTAATCTGTCATTGAGCAACTTTGTACCCAGCCAATGTGAGGAAAACAAGGGAAAGCTGGCAGATATAAACAACATTATTCCATTAAATATGGTGGTCTTACTGGAGAGAATTCATCATTCTGTACTTGGAATGCTTTTTTAGAAGTGGTTTAAGTATATAAATCTTCAGGGATAGTCTTGCAAAAGCTGAAAATCTAAATATTCCTTTAGGAGATCTTGGAAAACTTACAACATTTTTTCTTTGGTGTTTTTTTTTTTTTGGTTGTTCCCATTGAAAACATTATACACTTCTTCTGTTTTCCTTTTAGCCTCTTTTCCCCAAGAAGAATTATGAATGCCTAACTAGCTGTGAATTCCTTAAATACATCCTGTCTGTGAAGCAAGGGGACTGCCCAGCACCTGAGAAGGCCAGTGGTTTTGCAGCTGCCTGTGTTGAAAGCTGTGAAGCTGATAGTGAATGTTCTGGAGTGAAGAAATGTTGTTCCAATGGATGTGGTCATACGTGCCAAGTTCCAAAGAATCTGTACAAAGGTAGAGGTTATTAATATGTACTCAAACTGAGCTAATAACTTCAGGCTGTAACCTGAAGTCTCCTAGAAAGTCTCCTAAAGTCTCCTAGAAAACCAGGACTTTCATTTTCTGAGTCTTTGTGTGGCTGGGGAGAAAAAAGAGAGGTGCCTGTAGAGATGTGGCTGCACAATGAAAGGATGGAAAGCCAGAGAGAAATGCTGCTTAAATGTCTAATTTTTTTTGCCCTTGTGAGTCCATGTCTGGAAATCTGTGGAATGTAAACATGGCTATTAAGCAGAACAAACTTTGCCAATTTAGGTGAAATCTCACTTAATTTGATACAGATGAGAGATAATGCAGCAGAAAAATATTTAATGATACAGAGTTCAGGTCCCATTAAACACAAATAACGTTTATTATCTACAAGCCAAGCATGTGGGACTACCACATAGGAAGTGTGAAATAATCTGGTAAAAGAACAGATCAACACAGTATATTTGGCATTGATGTTCTTAATGACCTAAGAACAAAATAGTGAAATATTATAATATCACATTATATTAATATCACATTATATTAATATTATATCACATTATATTAATATTGTAATATCACAATATTATATCATTATTTAAATCTGAGGCAATCTTATTAAAAATATTTAATTGATTTGAGTCCTGTAAAAAAAAAAAAAGTTTTTTTCTCACATCCTTCAACAAGAAAATATAGGCTAAGACATTATTTGCTTAGACAAATTCAGATTTTAATTTACAGGAATTAAAAAAAGCCTTATAGGTGGAAATATTTGAAAAATGTGCTCCTAACCAGAAAAATAGGCATTTGTGAAAGGCATAGTCTTGTTCCACAGAGTTGGTATGTTTTGTTAGAAACCTATTCTCCTATATCAGTGATAAAAAATAAATATTATTCAGTTATTAATCAGATATCATGGGCTCTCTGTGGGAGCCTAATCGGCAGAACTCTGAACTAAGCTCCAGGCTTAGATCTGAATCCATGCTTATTTCCATCTGTGGATGGAAACATGATAAAATATGTGAAGAAGATGGTGATTTTACTTTCAAGATCATTGTTCTGACTGAAATGTTAATGAATCTTTTTCAATGTCTCTAGTGATAAGAATGTATGTTAAAAATAATGTGCTTTGACTTTTGAATCCTGTCTTTGAGTGTACAGGGTGGGTCATCAGGAAGCACTGTGTTATTTGCTGACATAAATAGAGCAAATTTGATCTAGAAGTCATAGAGTTGAGTAAGAATAAAACTTATGAAGGTAGTACTCAAAGTATTTTGAACAGCAGTCAATACTGTGATCCAGATTTCCAATGCAGAAGAGGAATTCTCTTTTTTCCAAGATACTTTAGAGCAGGCCCTTTAAAACTGTAAGGAATTAGTACACTCTGAAACACAGCAGCTTTCAAAATGAAAGTTATTAAAATGGATCACTTATTTATTTCTTTTTTCGTACTGAGAGAAACGACCAGAGTGATAAGCAGACATTCGTGTTGTACGTGTAATGATTTACATGATCAAGCTCCATGCCATAACTACAAAGCATTCCAGTAAATGTAACAATTGGAAAAGGTAAAAAACCAAAATAAAACAAACAAATGAAACAAGATTACATGCTTCTGGAGCTGACACAGAATGTGACAGATTATGATACATTCTGTAACTGCCCACTGGAAGGTCTGCTGCTGTTGAGCCTGATTATGTAGGAGCAGAACTAACCTTCCCTATCATCTTATCACTGATCTGCAGGAGGTGCTTGCTTTTAAGAGCATATAAGTCTTGCAGAGGAAGGGCAAGCTCAATACCCTACTGCCTTCTCAGCTGATGAATTCAGCTAATTAGCCTCTTCAACCTGTCTTTCTGCAACAAAAGACAAATAGATGTGGAGCAGGCTTGCTATTCATTTCCTCCAGGGGTAAATGACCTTCCTGTCACTAAGGAAGAACAAACTCTGCAAGCACGACTGAGATCTAGTGAATAAGTTTAGTACTTATTCTTATCATTTTGACAGCACTCTCAGCTTGAAAATGAACTCAGATTGAATCTAAGAGTCTACAGAAGTTCCTATAGTTTTACTGTTGATCAGGCTCTGGAGATTAGCTACAACAACAGATATAAAATTCCCATCTGATTTGCTGGATTAACAAACTGAATTTGCCCTCCAGTACTGAGTGCTAAAGCCCAGTCCTAAAAGAATACTGATGTAAGTACACTGCCATCAGACATGTTTTTCAGATGTTGTTGGATTAACATAACCAGTCCCTTCTCACTGTATTTTTTCATCTCTGTTGGAAGTATTGCTAATTGGTTACAGAGTCTTCATATATTTATGTCCCTTTACTGAAGTTATCAAATGTTGTCTCCTGCTTTTCTTTCATTGGCCTCATCCACCTTCTTTACACCATCTCAGCTAGTGAAAAAACGCTTCAAAAAGTGTCCCTTCTTCGCTCCCTACCTAATTTGTTTTCTATATGGACATAAAGATATTATAAATAACAGTAATTTTCTAAAGTAGATTAGGCACTTATAGATAGGGGCGCAATAAATCTGCTTAGAAATAAACCAGTTTAAAAGTGCAGAAGTAAAATGAAGGAAGAGAAAGGAATAAAAAATGTGTAACCAGGTTCACTTTGTCTTATGTGCACGTATGCATCCCTAGCTAAGGACAAGGACATGTATCTTTTTCTACACCGAGCTGGTGGCAGCTGAAAGTTATCTATCACCTTTTTCCTGTTTCAGAATTAGTGGTCCCTCAGATGTGATGATGCACCTACTTCATGCTCTTTAAACCAGCCTAACTATTTTTCTTTGAAATGTGTAAGGGAGCAATCCATACAGCAGAACAAACTGCAGATCTATGTAAAAAAGGTAAACTGTGAAGAAAAAATTATGACATTTAAAAGGTGTGATGGTGCCAGATGGTCACTCACAGTTTAATGACTCTTTTCAAGCTTAAAGAAAAATAGTTTTCTATTAAAAACATAGTGTAAAATTTTATAAGTATCCATCTCTGAGTTGTTGAACAACTCTGTTTACAACTGTATTGATCCCATTTATCCTTTACTGTTCAAAAGCCTTCCATGGGGACTCTTTGAATTCTTGGAGATCTGATACTTAAGACAGGACATTTGTGATGGACCATTATGCACTTACTTTTCATGGCACAGAGATGCATGCACTGTTTGAAAGACACCTTTAGAAACATTTTTCCTGGACTCTGTTATTGCACATGTACAGCAGTCACTGATTTGAATTCTTTGGTTAAGCACAGCAGACTTCAGAGGACTAATTTGTTCCAGTATGAAAAAAGAGCTGACCATTTACATAATAAAAAGCACATTGAGCAGTAATTGGATCTTCACATCTGGATATTAAATTGATGGTCCTGGTTCTACAAAAGTATTTTAAAATGCACTTGTGCTGTGCTCTCATTGTTTGTGCTGCAGCGCTCCATCTGCACACAATTACATAACACTGGAGAGGCTGAGATACTTGCAATCAAGTGAATCCAACTGCCCCTAATGCAAAGCAGATGGAAGTTTTCTTAACATGCAGATTGTAGGATTATTGTATATAATAATTAAAGAAGGATTTTCAAATGTGGAAATCTAAACTGACGTGTTTGGTGATGTTCATTATGTTAGACTAAGACTACAGGGTGTTGAAGGGTATCCGGGTTCTAAACTGTTGTCATAACTACATTTAGGTGCGGGATTGTCTTCAGGTTGATTTTAGGTTTCTTCAAGATCTACAAGATCATTTTTCATTTATTTGTAGCTATTTGTATACTTGTATTTTTGAGAAGACCTCTTAAAATATAAAAATGGTTTGTTTACCTGAGGAAATTCATCTGTGGCAGACTGAGTAGGAAATGATTTATCGAACCAATACATATGGCTGGACTTAACGTGGGCATCCGCTGAAACAGCAAAATTAAATTTGGTGCATACGATAACTTGCAAAGAAGGTTTATATGTCACCATAGAAATCTTATTTCTAACATATCCTAAAGTGACAAAATGCTGCACATTCAAATATATGTCTGTCTAGAGAAATGTACCTAACACTTGGATTTGTTGATTTAATCAAAATATGCAAAATTTGAACAGTTGTTTTTTCCCTTCAAGCTACTGCAGATGTTTTCAAAAAGGCAATATTACCAGCAGTATAAACAACAGAAATAACAATTATTTGGTGTCAGTATGTAATGAGAAATTACAGTAATATTTTAGAAAGTCATGTCTGTGTCTGAAATGCAACAATTTGACAATGTACATTAGATATAACATATCTATTCCAGGATTTCTTGGAATTACCTTTCCTAGATCATTAGGGAAGAGTGGAGAGTGACACATCATACAATACTGCTTCATGTTAGTCAAGAAGATTGTGCTGCCATGGAGAAGCAAACAGCTTTTTAAAGTATATCAGACTAATGTAAAATGTGTAAAATAATCATGCCTCACTAACTGACACTGTTAAGAACTTAGACACAGTCTGCATGCAGTTTTAGGCTGGACTCTGGAGAAGGGTATTGGCCAACTGAAGAGTCTCCAGAGACAACTGCAAGAGTGGACAGAGGTCTAGAAGCACAGAGAGGAGATGGAATGCCCTGTGGTTATTAGACTGAAGAAGGAAACATTCTGAAGCATGATAATAGTCTTGTGGTACATAAAAAGCTTCTCCACAGATAAAAGAAAGAATCTGTTCCCTGTGATCCATGAACATCTTTGACCACTATCAAGTTTAAGATGCAGCTGAGGAGACTAAACAAGGTAGTGAGGAAGCTTTCTCATAGTAAGGATAGAGAAGTAGTGGAACAGATTACTATGTGATGCTGTGGAAATTTTGTCATTAGATGTGTTTAGGGATAAATTAGGTGAAAAACTGAGCAACAGGTACAGCTGATTCTGCTTGGAATCAAAGGGATCTTTCTCCAGGATGTCAAAGCTTATTTGGGAAATCTTTTCTGTATCACCAGTTTTAGCTTATGACTTTCAGATCCTTTAGTTTTTTAATGAAATAAAGAAATAATTTTGAAGATCTTTTAAAAACAAATTTTAAAGTTTGCAGAGATAGGTTAGCTCTGAGCATTTCTGAAATTCCATGCTTATCATTTTCCCCTTTTGCCTTTTCACCAACCAACAATCTTTTTTTTTTTAAAAAAAATTATTCTTTTGTACAGCTTCATCCACAAATGGCCCAATTGCATCTTGTAAATTACACATATATTTTCATCTGTACATTCCTACTACAGGTGTTCCACTGAAACCTCGGAAAGAGTTAAAATTCATAGAACATCAGTCTGGAGACCTGGAGGTGAAGTGGTCTTCAAAATTCAATATTTCCATTGAGCCTGTGATCTATGTTGTTCAGAGGAGGTGGAATCAAGGAATCCATCCAAGTGAGGATGATGCTACTAACTGGCAAACTGTGGCACAGGTCAGTTCTTTGCAAGCGATACGGATCCCTGGCTTCCAGACCATGATCTAAAGGTCCTCTTCAGGTTGGAGAAGAGATAAATCACTTACAGGTGGGGAGGCTTATGCTCAAAATACCCCAAGGTTTATGTTTTCAAACATTTTGTGGGTTTACTCTCTATAAATAAAAATCTGTAGAACTAGCCAGAGGCTCGATTTTCATGAGGCCAGTGGGTAGCACTTTCTTGCAAGCACATATTTGTGATCTATTCAGGTGGGAATTGCAAAGTCTCTGAAAGTCACAAGTCGCTTGAAACATGTATAATTAGAGACCAAAATCCACCAAAGGAAGCACGTGAGAGACAAGGTCCTTTTGCGGTCAGTGGGACTCATTGCACAGTGTCCAAGGCATGACTTGGGTCTTATCAAACCACAAGAAATACAACTGATGAAAAGGCCATTGATTTTTTTTAATTTAAATAAAACAGAGAGTGGGGAAAAAAAGACTTAAAACCTTTTTTCTTTTTAAAGTAGTTTTTTATAGATGTGACCCTCCCAATTCGGCAAATTCTATGATGTCATACATACTCCTATCACTTAGAGCAATCCAGACTGAAAATGTAAGATTCATGAGCAAATGTTTCTTAATGAGAAGCAGCCAACAGAACATAAATTTTCACTTAGTTCTTTCCCAGTTTAAGTCTGTTTTTTAACATGCTGGCAGTCCACCTGGATGGCAGAATTCCAATCATTTATCTTACTGCATCACCCTCATCCCTCTTGACAAGAAAAGTAAATGCTGATTTTGAAAGGATCTGCAAAATGTCATTATAGCTAGGAAAAAAAAAAAAAAGGAGAGAATAAGTAGAACCATCCACAAAATAAAGGATTTAAATTCTGTGACAGTTTGTTCTCTTTCTAAATTCAGATTGTGTAGGAAAATGCTATGTTTTAATAACATAAAGCTTGTGAGACTGAATGCTCAGAAGTGAATTTCTTAGCTTCAATATGGTGCTCCGGAGAGCTGGCGCTGTGTTGGAGTCTTGCTCAGGAAAAGTCACCTACAGCAGAGCCTGATATGAAACCGTGCTTGTGCAAGCCCAAGGGAACATGCACATCTCCAAATCTGATAAAGTCACAGTGACTTAGTATCTCTCAGCTGAGGTACCAGTCTTGAACCTGCATGTTCCCTATCCAGCAACCAACCACCTGCCTTTGCTACAAGGAAAATACCACTCAGCAAAAGTGAGCTAGATCGGAATTACTTCTCACTGTTACCATGCCATGTGTATGTGCTACAAGCTGCAGTGCTTTTTGTCATCCCAGAAACAGACCTGATGCACATTTCTGGCAGTGTGCACCATATATACTCCACAGCAGTGGAACATTTACAAACATATACATCTACAGGAGAGAGTGTTTCAGAAACATGTTCCTGTGCAAGAGCAGTAAGAACCCGGGCAGCTGCCTTTCTGGGGTCTGTTAAATGTAGGCAGAGTGGGCTGAGTTAATCACTGTGGCAGGAGAAGCCTCCTCTAACTGACATCTTTCAGACAACTTCACTGTCCCTTCTGCATCAGAAGAGACAAGAATTTGATTGTGTGATGGACCCCACTGGGTATGTCAGTTCAAAGCATAATTCAGGATGCCAGACTGGCTTTGTGGACTGTGTATACCTTATGGGACGTGTAGGCTGGGCACCCTTGAGGGGTGCAAGTAATCAGAATTTCTCTCTCTGTCGAGTAGTGTACCGCCATGGTGTTTGTAGTTTTAGACATCCCACCAGGCAATCAAATTTGTGTGGCTGCTTGCAATGCAATGTATTTTGCAATGTCAGCAGCAAGGATGGATATCCAGATTGACTAAAGTGACTGTGTGCACAGCCTCCAGGCTTTTCTTGTCCACATAACTGAGATTTTTTTTTTTTGTATGATTCCTCAACGTTGAGGCCTTAATTATAGACAAAGGCTGAGAAGAGCTCAGCCATTCAGCTGAGAACTCCTAGAGTATCTCAGTCCAGGGGAGATGGTGCTGGCTCTTGCATTACTCTGCTACTTAAACTTGAGACCATGTAAAAACCAAAAAGGCTGTGGTTGAGGATCTGAATTTCTGTATGCCTATCCCCATATGTAGTGTAATTATGCAGTTATTTTTTGCATTTTCTAAGAAATTTCACAATGTTTTATCAGAGTTTCTCATCCAATATTTTATTTTTATTGTCTTTTTAAGAAGAAATACAGTAAGTTATAATTTTCAATAACTTTAACGTGTATACTTTCTAAAAAAACCTTTCTGCTTTCTATTGCCTTTGCAAGAGCTAATTTGCAAGTAATTTCTCATATTGCACATAAATTTTTACTTGGTGTTGAAAAAATAATTTTGAAAAAGTTTATTTCCTTTGTGTTGTGTCATCAGGTCTTTTTTATGTTTTCTTTTCAAGGAGGAAGTTCTCAATCTGTTATTTCACTATTTTACTCTCCAATTGCATAAAGAAAGCAAACATGTTGAAAACAAATGCAGTTATTTTTCACTTCACGAAGAAAGAATTTTTCTAACATTAGTATTTGAACACACATTTTTTGGAAAACTTGATATAATTAACCATTTGAATAATTTCCATTGGTTAATATAAAAACTCTGGGAACCAAGATGCTAATTAGGCTAGTTGGCTGGGATGTAGATTGTCCTAAGTTTTATGCCAAGTTTCTTACACTACTGTGTCTAAAGATTTAACCAGCTGAGCAGGAACTGCTGCACTATCCCATGAGAGTACTGTATGTCTTGTGAACAAACTTATTGTTCTGTTTGATGCTAATACTTTCTAAAAATAGTAGTATTACTGTTTACATTGGAAATTTAAGTGTTAATCATATTACTGTAATTAAGTTAATTCAAATATGCCGGGTCAGTTGTGGTCAGAATACATCTGTGTTGTGTGAATGCATGTAAAATATATGTATAAATATGAGCAGACAATAATTAACTGCACCTATTAGTTTATTCTGTTTTTTAAAAAATAAGGGGCAGTATTTACTGGTAGCTTGATTGTGACAGACCTCAGTGCTTCACCTTGGAAATGTCTAAATTCTGTGGACAACGAATTTTATTTTTTTTTCTGAGACACCTGAAGTTCTGGTTCTGAGGATCTCAAGAGGGTTCTCAGTCCTTGACAGTGAGATATCTCTGCTGGAGCTAACCACTAGTCCTAAAGGTTTCTTTCTCCATCTCCCAGAAAGGGCTTGCTTTGGTAAGCATTCTTAGAATTCCCACCTTGCATTCACATGAAATAGGGGAGATTTGTTGTCCTTTGATAGAATAGTGGATACGGCACTGTCAGTTTTCTTTTGTATCAGAGGAAATATAAGCTCAGCTTTTATGTTATTCTGGATGGTATCCCTTCACTCTCTGAAATGCAAATTCTTTTATCACCATGCATTGTTTCCAAAGGTGTAGAGCTGTAAAATCAGCAGGGTAAGGCTGTATTCTCCTAGTTCCATTAAACCTTTGCACTACAGAGAGGAGTCCAGGATTGATAGTGTGAAACAAAGGGAAGGAACACAGTGAAACAGTCCACTGATTACTGTAATACTTGGATAGAGGAGAGTCCTCTTTACAAATCTTTGCCACGAAGACCTTCTTGCAGCATATTTTTACATACAAAATTTAGAAAAGACCCTTGGAATGGTGACGGAAGAATCCCACCTGAATAGCCAAATTGCTATGGTGCTGGGTTCTATATTCTCTTTCTTCTTCCTCCCAGTCCTAACTAATCCCACTTTTCCTTTTTAAGAATTTTTAACTTTCAGCCTTTCTTCCTCCAAGGAACAGTTTTGCCTGGGGGTGTAGAACACATTCTAATGCTAAATAGCATGCAACATCCAAGATGATAGGGAATGTTTTCTCCCAGCCTCTCATACAAAGTTTGGGATTGAAGATAGATCATCCATGATCTGGCCAAGTACTTTAATCATTAGTCAGCTGTATAAGCAGCAGAGGGAGATTTCTGTAATCATTCTGAAGAGAGTAGCAGACAATTCCCTTTTGAAGGATACAATGAGGAGGCTACTTTCAAGAGAGGGCTCAGAGTTTAAACAGATAAGGGCTTCTGGGAGAGGAGAACTGTCAGTATTTCCTAAATGGAGCAACTCTGGAAGTCTCAGCCAAATTCTCACCTGAAAGTCCAACCACTTTCTTCTTTCTGGTTATTGGAGGTGGCCTGTTGTCCTTTGGACCTAAGATGCGCTCTTCAAAAGGAGTGTCAAGATATTATCTGTATTCTCCAGATTACATGCTGCTCTAGGTTTCTCTTAATGTAATTAATGGGGATTTTCCCTTGTCTTTATTGAGTGGTACTGAAGTTGAACATATTGGCAAGTTATTTTGTCTGAGGACTCATTTAATTTTTTATTCCAAATTTATTATTTTATTCTGAATGAAATGCCTCCTAGGATTTGAACTTGCCTTCCTTACGTTTGTCTTTTAAGTAAACAGATAATGCATAGCTTAAATTAGTAATTATGATCCTGAAATGATTTGAGTGGTGATCTTTGATGTATTTTGTTGTCTTTTTTTAATGACTCTTAAAAAATATTCTAGCCTATTAAAAATTCAATTAAAAATTCATTTATTTTCTCTCATATTCAGGTAGAATTTCAAGTGTGTGATGAAATTCAACCATTAGTTATTTATTACCACTCAGTATACCATTTAGTGGGCTTACATTAATATGACAGGTATTGAAAAGACTCTGAATATTATGATCCCAGCTCCAAACATACTTAAGTAGTGAGAACTAACTACACAAAAGCAATTAAACAAACAAATTAGATTTACAGGTAAGGTAGTGTAAGATATCTCAGTAGTACTTTCCTTCTTAAACTGTATTAATTCTTTGTAAAGATTGCTTAGAGATGCCCAAATAGTTTGCAGTGTGGGAATCATAGGTACACCTCCTGCATCCCATCGAGCTTAGCAGGAGCTTTGCCAACAAAATGAATTATGAAAGTAATAGGCTCAAGGCATTTTCATAAATTAAAATAACTTTGGTGTTATGAATTGACGGATAATTTGATTTTACAGCACTTCAAGGTTGCCACAGAAAACTGACGCAACAGAATTCTTTATTTTAGTCAGCACAATAGCTGAGATGATGCCAATGACAAACAAATTCCTTAGCTGAGGAATTTGGGATCAAGTCTATTCAGATTATGCTTGCCTTGTAATGAAGTTCAGCAAATGTGTTTGTAAAAGCCCATAGTGTTGTAATTAGTTCTTTACAATTAGATATTGGTCCTGTTTTCAGTTGCAGCAGTAGCCTGAATATATCCTTGGATTTTTTTCTGTTAATAATGATAGTTTATATTCTGTTCACTGTTGTGTCTTATATGCAAGTTCTTGGGTATGTGGGCCTGCATGTTGGAAAAAGATAACACATTTGAGCACTCTGTAAAATAAAAATAATAGCAGAAGTTGGTTCAGGTAGGCTTTTTCTTCCCTAGGAAAACCCTTGATTGGATAATTCACTCTGCATGTAACATAAAAGCTAAAAAACCGGAAAGAAGATGAGGCAGACAATGAAAGCTTTGGGACTGTTACCCCTGCTTACTCTAAAAAAAGACAAATACAGTAGTCTGAATGGAGAAGGGTTCTGAGTAGTAGCAATATGTGATGGGCTCAGAATCTGCAACACTTACCAGTCTGAGAGCAGTAAACAGTTTAGAAAGGCTCTCTTTCCTTTATGTACACACGCAAACATTCTCTGAATTTTCTATCTGTTAACAAATGAAGAGACTAAAAGCAGGACAACAACTACAAATTTTATTTGTCAGATCTTTTAAAATACCATTGCTGGAATGCTGAAGCAACTTCCTCAGTTTCTGGCTGTCTGAGTAATCTCAACAGCTGCTACTTTCTTACACAGATTGGAAAGGGAGCAAAAAGCAGAAATTATGCTTTGTCTTTTTTGGGAATTACTTAGCATCATTGCAAGTAACATTGAATCCTATGCAGGGAAGGTGACTTGAAGTTGTATTAAACAGAGCTTGTAAAAATAAGTTGATGGAACTACATTTTCACTGAGCTTGAATGTTTGGTCAGTAATGGTAATTAGTAATGATTGTATAGTATATTTAGACATATACGTGACATCTGGTTCAGGTTCATGTGTTATTTTGCTTAAAGAATTAAATAAAAATGCAATATACATGATATTCTAAAGTAAATTGAAAATTGGATAATGGAGAGGTAGTTGCAAAAATAAAATTCACAAGTGCAGGTGTTTCTGATGTGTTCTACAAAGATGCTGCATCTTCTGTATTTGGCAGTGATTCAGTGGTTACCAGGAGGCTGTGGCAGTTCTGGTGTTTGTACCTTAGGAAGAAAAAAAACAATGCAGCAGATAGCTCTTCAAAAGTTTAATAGGGAAAAAACATAGAGGACAGCAGGGTTCAGAATAAGAAAGAGTAAAGCATGTCCTACTGAAAGGGTTCAGAGTGCATCTGTGCTTGTGCCATATTTCAGCAGTTAAGGCTCTCCCCACAGAATTTGGCAATTGAACTCACGACACTGGCATTCTCAGTGGGTGTTACTGGAGAAAAGGTCACCTCCTATGACATTAGAAAAGTCTGCAGGGAACAGTTAAGAGTGTGAGTGTCTTTTTGATGTAAGTGTCAAAGATCTGAAGAAGGCTTACATTCATTACCTGAAAGTTTTTTGTTTCCTATGAACTAGAAAAAGTGGCCTCTCACATTGCTGGATTTCATTAAGCCATTTCGAACCCCTTATTCTCTGAGAGCTGAGGAGTGGAGAAATCATTCCTGTGACCTCAGGCAATGATTTCCCTGAAATGTCAATACCTGAACAGCTAGGCCCTAAACACTGGTGAAGGTTGTGATAACTGGAAAGCTGATTTTGTGAATTTAACACTTCACTAGTTTTCTAAAGGATACATTTTCCAGAAGAGATCTGCAATACACTGCAAAATTGGATAGTTCTATCATTTTGTTCACAGCTGCAAATGCTTTGCAGTGCCAAACAATGGTCAAAGTCAGGTGAGGTGGTTGCATAGGGCCTGTGAACTAAGTGTTGTTGCACAGGAGATGATATCCATGTCAGAACAACAAATGTGAGTGTGACATTTTCCCCACCAGACTACGGACGAGCGGGTTCGGCTGCCAGACATCCGAGCGAGCAGGTGGTACCAGTTCCGCGTGGCAGCTGTGAACGTGCATGGGACGAGAGGCTTCACAGCACCCAGCAAGCACTTCCGATCCTCAAAAGGTTAGTTCTTGCTCATTGTGTCTGGTACTCACCTTCCTCTCACTCACACATGGAGTGCAACCTGATCTGCCCGCTTTTGTGGCAGAAGGTTTTTAACAGATGGGGTTTTGGGTACTTTCTGCCACAGACTTTAGAAATTATGTGAGATTTGTTTGGAGTTGGCAAAGGAATCAAAGTTTAAAGATGCCATTATTCTTTTATCAGTAAGGGGTCTGCACGAATAAACCCCCTTTTAAACAAACAGTTTCCTCATGATTGGTGTCATGAGTTTCAGTGTGTTGTTCCAAGAGGTTTATGATGTTCCTTCTTTTTAGTTAGAATAAATATGTTGCTGCCATATGTTTAGTAGAGCACTGAAATATTTTGTTGCCTGTATCTAAATAATTGTAGCAGTATTGTTTTGATGGAACTGTGGACCCTCTTAAAATAGTTTTCCCCTTGCTAGCACTAATTATAAGTGCATAAGAATACAAAAAGGGTATAAATGGGAAGTAGCATGTTTCTGTTCATTAGAAAGGCATGCCTGATAATCCACAAAGTATTGTAGAAATTTTTGTTGAGATTTTTGGTTTTGCAATGGTTTGGGTAATAAAATAACTTTGAAAATTATTTTGTACCAGTAAATGGTACTTGAGGGATGGAGGAGATAGAAACAGTTCTCCCATCCTGTGAAGTTCCTGGCATTATCCCTGGCGTGTCTTTGACCCACTCGAAGCAAAGTTTTCCTGGATGACTCTCAGGCATAGTATATGGGTTACCACATGCCAGAAACTATTCCCAATAGGCAGATGGTCTAGATGTGGTCACCCTCTCTTAAAGGCAGTTGATAATGTGGGCATAGCCAGACCATGTTAGTTGACTTCAGTGCCAAAAAATGAGATCCAGCACTTTTCACTGTCTAATAGAGGCAGTTTCTAATAGAAAGACTTGCAGTTGTTTTAGTAGTGACAGAATCTTTATGCTGGTATAACTGAGCATACTTCAAGGAATGCATTTCCTCCTCTTTCTGCAGGCAGAATTATCTTGCAGTACAGATAGTTGCCATCTGTGGGTTCCAAGCTTTTAGCTTGCAGTTTGGCCATAGTCAGTCTTAGAAAAAAATCTTACTGGAGGTGCATTTATAGAGGCATTCAAGTACTTTTGCTGGTATGGATGGTTTAATCACTTACTGAATAAGTATATGTTAGACTTAATAGCTTTTTGGTGCTATATCCGTATTTGTGGTCAGAAGGTTGGCTGGCATAGCTGTCCCGTTACTGCTGTGACCACAAACCTTTTCATCTATAAAGGAAGTATTATTCTAAGAATTTATTATACTTAAGTAACATACCATTTCAGTCACATCAAAAATACACTTCCTTTGAGCTGTGTTGGGCTTATTGTAAGGATCCTTCAGCAGCATTACCTTTCTCTCTACTTTTCTTCATGAACACTTCTTCAACAGATACAGCAGTTTGTTGCTGAATAAGGCACCGACTTTCTTTTAAACTGAAATCATTGTCAGTTGTTTACTGTGTTTGTAAATATTTCTGACTATTCTGCTTGGACCCACTAACACTTCAGTTACATAAAGGTATATCACGATAACACCAACGTTTTGTCTTGGACGTGACATTTTCAGGCAGGATTTTTATTACTTTCCAAAAACTTCATCCCCTACTGAGTGTGCTAGCCACGGGAGTGTATTGCTCAAAATACCTACATTGGTAATGAATATAAGAATATCCGTGGTAAGTCATCTTGAAGGTCTCTTTAGCCCAGAATCTGACTCCAGCCAGAAGTCGGTTTCTGGAGAACAATATAAAAGCAGGATAAGCACATAGAGGTATTTCTTCAGAATAGTCTCGCAGCTGGCAGTGATTTGTGTTTCAGGAGCTTGTGGTTTTGAAACTATTACATGAATACCAGAGTCCTCTTTTTCTGTATTCTCTGCAGCAACCCCTGAAGCACTTGCTCTCCTTGAGAACTACTCGTGGCTGTCTGGTGGAGGTGAAGAGCATTTTTAGGACTTTGTGACAAAGACAGTGGGAAACAGTAGTACCTCTGCATGCTCTTACCTAATAAATTAAAATAACTGGATTTTGATAGTGGCAGAAAGTATGTAGTCAGCATTCTTCAAAAGGTTTCTATAACTCTAAAAATAAAAGTTTTCAAATCTGAACTCCAGCCCTTGGCAGAGAATCGTGAATTGCCAGAAAAACAGAAAGGAGTTCAGTTAGCTATCAGCTTCATAGCCCAAATCATCCTAATCTGGCAACTTATTTTAAGGGGACTTTAGTACTGTCAGTGGTTGTTATAAAGGTACCATGTTTGCCAAATGAAAATTGTAGTCACACTGGCTGACTCACATGAAGATGCTTCTGGGTGCTAACTGCTGGGAATGATACTGAGATGCTTTAATGAGTATTTTTTGGCCTCTATGTCCCCAGGTGGGCAGTCGTAGTGGCAACAGTTATAGTGTCACATAGACATTTAATTACTACTTTGGAGCTCAGTGGGAAGTGGCGGCCCCTGCCTGGCTGAAAGGCAAGAAACTGCTGCTCAGATGTGCCTAGTTTTTGGAGTGCCAGCATCTACTGGCCCCTGCTGAGCTCCTACAGGCACGTTTAACCTCCAGTTTGGAAAAGGAAAGTGGATTTTGGCACATCAGCTTTGGAAGGTTGCTGCCTGTCTGTGCTGTGTTTATGTGCAGCGCGCACAGAAATTCACATCAGTGTTTCACTTCACCCTGTTGTGCCAAGACCAAGAGAAGATTATTATCTTTGTCAGACTTAGCAGAAGTTTTGTTCAGAAAGAAATGCTTTGATCAGGAAACATGACAGCAATTCCTGAGACAGTTTCTCACACAAGATGCTGAACTTTTACCAATTGCTCAGAAGTTATAACGAATAGCAAATTATTTGGATTTGTTTTTTTCTTTAAAGGAGGACAAATACGATATTTAATCTGAATCTAGGGAGAAGTATGGCACCACAAAGTCTCTGTCACTAAATATTTTAAGCTGTTAAGAGGAACATTCAAAAACGTGCTGTAATTACTTGGAGAGAGACTTTTTGTCTGGTTACCACAATCCTGTTTCTACTATTATGTGCTTTTTGCAAACACAAAAAACATGATCTCTAAGTAGACAAGCAAAGTAAAGTTTTGTTTTATTCAAAATAATAAGTCTTCTGACTTCCATAAACCTTTCTATCACTAAATAAAGCTCCTTATTATCCAAAGTAATTTAAAATGGAACGAAATTAAAAAGACTAAATGAGGAAAACAAGAGCATTGCATCAAGCATTTCAGCTTGCCATTCTTTGTATAGTTGTGTTTTGAGGTTTGATCTACTGCAGCTTTTGATGGTCTTGTACTGCAAACATTTGAGATGACTAGTTTATTAGCTTTTACACTGTCTCGTGTTCATCTATGGCATTAATTTGTAAATAGTAAATAATCAAAATGACACAGCTGAGACTATGAAATATCCAAAGCTTAAGCAGAGGTTTGGATTTTTTTTTTATACTGTTTATTTATTTTTATAGAGGAAATGAAGGGTTTACATGTGCTTGTCTGACATGACTCTTCACAGGGAATAAAGTGATGCTTTGTTTTGCCAAAATACAATTCCAAAATGAGAAGAAACACAGGTTAGACTATACCTACCTGTTTATAGTGGAGTGGCTAGAAAATGAAGTGAATGCTGCACTTAGGAAATGGGTTCTTTCCTAGAAGCAGGACTCTGCACATGGACTTCATATTAATACTGTCAGCTAAAATTGATCAGACCTTTCTTCTGTTTTGACAGTGGTTTCCATTTCTGTTTTTGGGGTTTTTAAATTGTGTGTGCTTTCCTTTTCATCTTTAACTAAGTGTCAATAGTTTACAATAACAGCAATAAATAAAACTAACCGAATACCTGGCAGAACATTTTTGATCCCTAAAGATACAAGTATACTTCTCTCCATATTTAGACTGGCTCCCTCCAAGCTATTTCTTTTCCTCTGGAAGCAGGAGAGAACTGTTCCTACAATCCATAAATTAATGTACTTGGATGAAATCTACCTGTTCTTTTCACCCAGTAAGCAGGCACTGGATAGACTACCCCAACTGGTCAGAAGCTGCTTGGCACTAGTAATACAATTTTTAACTTGTTGCACTTGGTTTCAGAGTTTTTAGGCACTTTTTCCCAACTTTTTATGATTTGTGATGAGAATGAACTCTTAGTAACTGAGACTACAGTTAACTACAGGAATCAGTTAGGCATTTATATATAATATATTATCTCACTGGTCTGTGAGTAGGTACTGTGCCATTCTCAGAGAGAAAAAGCGGCCATAAGATCAACACAATGAGCCCAAACCATCCGATCTTTCTACCTCTGCTAAAGGTTTCTGTCTTCATCATGAAGGCAGTTGCTAGCATACACAGGATAGATTATCAAGCAAAAGGAAGCAGACAACATTGTTTTCACAGCACATAAGTGCCATGCTGGATGTGATTTCATGCATACATTACTGAGTGTTAGAAAAACCAGAACAGACACCCACTCACAGCAATAAAATTCTCTCTGTTGCTCCTTTGAGACCAATGATTTTTTTATACCATTGCACAGCTGGTTTCTGTGTGCCATTTCCACTGGGCAAAGCCAGTCCTCCCTCTTATGCCTTGAAACTGTTTAATGGTTGGAAACTTGTCTGAAGAGGAGCTTCAGCAGGTTTTTAGAGTTGGAAGGTCTAATGTTTGAAAGATAGCAGTGGGAGATCTATTTTAAGTCAGAAAAAAAGCTCCATAAAAAAGGGTTTAAATTATTGTCAAACTTGCTCTCACTTTTACAGCTCAGAATGAGAATTCTGATTGCATTGTCATTATCCCCTTCTCTGACACATATTCCAAATCATTTACTGTTTTCCCTACAGTTGCCACATTGGAATCCAAAGTGGATGCATTGCAGCAGTGTATGATGTGAATCTTGTGTATAGTTTGCCCAGACTGTTTTTCAAGGTTGCAAAAGTGTTTCCAGATTCTATTGTTTGAAATAATTTTGGAAAATATAAACTATCACTATGTTTACAAATATGAGTGTGGGAAGACACGCATTTTGAAATGGCGATGATGTGAGGTTTTCTTTTTTTCCTTTATTTGCAGCAAGAAATCCTCCCTTTTGGGGACTGGAGACAGAGTTTTGCTTGTGATGGCTGAGTAGCCAGCAAGACAAGAATTTAAGTCCTTTGGGTATACTCAAGCCAAATACAATCCAGACAAATGCAGTACTTACTCCAAGTGCTGGAACAGCAGCTTCAGCCTTGACCTAATGAAGCTATCATTTCTAGCAGTGAGAAGCAATTTACTTGTCAGGTTGCTGAGACCAGAATTTTTTTCAGAGTTGAGGACAGCTGTCTGTGCCAAATTCTTGTATATATAGAGTGACTTCTATTTTATTTGACTTGTAGTATAAAATGCAAGGAAAAAACTGCCACTAGCACCACTCTTTCTGCAGACCAAAGAATTTGCTTTAACACTCAGATAAAATCATGTATATAAAATTTCAGAATGTACATTTGAAAATCTGGCAGCAGTTTCCATTCCAGTAATTTAATGGTAATGTATCTGAATTATACATGTGGGCAGTCAGTCAAAGGGATCGCAGGTATATGAAGATCAGCAGTAGAGTGGCTGTTGGCTTTATAGTCAGCAGGATGTCACTTGAGCCTTATAGCCAGGTTAACAGACGCCTTATGCATGTAAGCTTTATGATTCAGTACCAGTTATTAGACCTTGAAGTATTTTAGTGTGAGTTGTATAGTGCTTTTAATATCTACATAGACAGAAGCATAACAGACCACCTTGCAGAAGCATGAGTTTTCTCTTCAATAACACATAATAAACCAACTAATCTCTTATCTGATAACTGGCTGGCATGCATTGTGGGGGAGCATGCTCGTACACTTAACAGGGGTTTTTTTGTTTTTCTAGGTTCTTGTTTATTTGAGAGGTCTAGGAGGGTGTTGGGTGTTTTGGATGTTTTCTTTGATGATGGGGTTTTGATTGTTCTGGTTTTTTTCCTGTTAATAATGAACATCTTGCCCTGCTATTCCTTCTCACTTGTCTGTTTTGCTGGTGAAAATAAATCCTTTCAAATGAAGAACCTATTAATATTCTTGGGGTTTTAGCTTAAAAAATGATTCTATCACTTTGTGGTAGTGATGACTGTCATAGAAATATATAGAAATAGATGAATAAATTATATAATTGTATTGAAATACTTAATATGGAATGGACTCTCAGCTGGTATAAAATGCTCACCAAGTGGCTTAATATTTCAGGTAATACACCCCAAATTTAAGAAATACTTTACTGTTGCGTCCATACAATCAGACTTTTTTTTTTCCAGATGATTAAATGCAAAACTGTAGTAAATTAGTTAGTTTATCTTTGATGTCTTACATCTTTCATTATTTTCTCCACCTTACTCTGCTAGTTTTAAAAAGGTCTTCTAGAAAATGCGTCATTTTCAAATGTTTCTCCTTTTCATGTTTGTCAGCTGCAGATCTCCTTTCTGTCTTCTACTACTACCACCACCACTGTTCCTCGTTGTTCAGAGGCATTTTTGTGGATGACATTTGCAAGATTTGCAAAAAAAACTTTGAAGAAAGAGGGCACAAAGGAAAATCTCTGCTATTGCTGTATTATTTCTCATGTCTATTCCTTCTATGAGGACATTCTTTCTTTCCTTAACTGTAATTAGCCAGTGATTTTTAATACAATGTTTACATTCTCACATAGCAAAGTGGAAACACTAATAGGTTTTCTTTCAAATGTAGATCAGCATTTTGTCTGCTGACTGGGCTATTTCTAATGAGCACAGAAGAAATGCTACTGATAATGTTTTAAATAAACTGTGCAATTACAAAAGGTACAGGATGAAATGCTGGTGCTGTAGAATTCAGAAGAAATTGTCTATTAGTTTCAGTACGCACATAGTTCTTCCTTACTTTCTTTTTTTGAGATGGGGATAGAAGCATTTGAAAAGGAAGAATCTAAATTTGGTCATTTGCTTTTAAACCTAAAAAAAATTGTGGACTGGAACTTCAAAATATTTTTAATCATAATGTGCTTTATCCAGAAGAGTTATTTCATTTAACTTTTAGATTTTTTTAAAATGAGTCTGAGTTTTCTGTAGATGCAGAATGAGGAAAAACAAGTTTTATACTTAGAATTTTTTTTTACTTATATCTGACCATTTGGAAAGACATATTCTCTGAAACACTTTAATTCTATCCCATATGTTTTGTATACATAATACATGATGCTTAGTACTTCTGGGAGATAACCTAAATAATTCACCTACAGTAATATGATCATGTTGCACTTCAGGTTATAAATGTTTTATCTCCCTGATACATTCTCACAGGAATGTACCATAACCCCCCCCCAAACATTTTAAATAGTGAAGATGAATATTTACTAAAGGTTATAGATATATGAATCATGATTGTGTTTATATTTGTCATATATAAATATCATTTATGTTTATTTATTTTGCTAAACAATAGAAAGAAATTGAAAGTTGTATCAGAGAATAGTACAAATCGTTTAGCTAAATTTTAATTTATCCATTCCGATTTAAGTACTTTTATATACTTTAAGATGGAGTGGTTGGCTACTTCTCAGGTGTTGTGGTTTCACCCCAGCCACCAACCAAGCCCCATACAGCCACTCACTCACTCCCCTACCATCAGGACTGGGGAGACAGTCAGAAGAATAAAAGCCAGAACAGTCTTGAGTTAAGATAAAAACAGTTTAATAGGGAGAGCAAAAACTGCACATGCAAGCAAAGTGAAACAAAGAATTAAGTCAGTGCTTCCCATGGGCAGGTGGGTATTCAGTCATCTCCAGGAGAGCAGGGCCCCATCAAACATAACAGTTACTTGGGAAGACAAACACCATCACTCCAAATATCTCCCCCTTCCTCCTTCTTCCCCCCGCTTTATATAGTGAGCATGATGTGATATGGTCTGGAATATCCCTTTGGCCAGGTTGGGTCACCTGTCCTGGCTGTGTCTCCTCCCAGCTTCCCATGCACCCCAACTTCCTTGCCATCATGGCACTATGAAAAGCAGAAAAGGCCTTGGCTCTGTACAAGCCCTGCTCAGGAATAACAAAAATATCTCTATATTATCAACCCTGTGTTCCGCACAAATCCTAAACATAGCCCCAAAACAGCCACCGTGAAGAAAGTTAACTCTACCCCAGCCAAAATTAGCACAACAGGTAAGGAAATATGTGTAAGAGCAGTGCTTCTCCAAAGCCAGAAAAAAATAAAAGCAAATGGCTTGTGACTGGTTTTAAAAAAAAACAAACCACAAATAAGAACTAAAGAATTCTTATTATTTGAAAATTACGTTAAATTTCCAGAATACTTAAGTATGCTTTGTAACTTTTACGGCCAAAATTTAGGTTGAATTATATGTGTGAGGAAACAGACATCCATTACTATTTAAGTAAAATGGTATGTGTTAGGAGTATCCATTATTACTTAAGCAAGAGTCCTGTTCAATAACAGGAATAAGCCATTATTTCACATCTGCTGATCTTTAAAAGTGAAATGCTGTCTTTATTAATTCTGAATGTGTCTTTTCTTCATGAAGTAAATGATGGAATTTTTCAGTGAGACCATTTGTCATAGGGATTATCTAATGAACTTAGTACGCCTGGAAAGTTTATTTAACAGCTCATTTACCATTATAAAAAGATGCAGGTGAACCATGCAGTAACTGAATGTCTGGTGTCCCCTGTGCACAGCTCCAGTTTTATTTCTGGCAAATAAGCCTACAGGTTCCTAAAAGGTCTTAATTAACATGAATTTCCTTTATTGTACTTGATATACTTCAGATTTTTTTTTTTTTGGAATCTCATTGTTTACTTCTAGTAAATTTTGATTTTGCAGTTTCCTTGTATTTTGTAATGAATTTTTGGCTACAACAGCCATTTAAAAAAAGGTAAGAGTTAAAAAGTAAGATTAAAAAGTCGGATTTGTTAAACAGCAAATTGGACTTTCAGAAGCTCCATTTCAAAATGTCAATTGATTCACATTACTTGGGGCCAGGATATTATATAGTAAGTCCACAAGAAGGACCTTACATTCAGTATTGGAAAAGATTCAATATTTGAGCATCTAACTGTCAGATGTCCTTTTTGACTCTAATGTCAGCACAAAGATAACTGACAACTATTATCTCAGATGATATTGACCAGGAATTGATCAGAATAGTGAAAAAAATCACAGGGGAAGCTAACTGCTTTTTGTCATTCTTAAAAAAACCCCTACAGACTTCTATCACAGAATAATATATCACTACATCTTAATTGGATTAATTCTAAGGAAGTATTTATGTACCATGGTGGTAAATACCAATATGAGGATTTTGGAGAAAGATTCAACATGTTGAAACATATTTTTGTCATCTGAGAATTATCTGGCAACACCAAAAAAATATTCAGTATTTCTACCATGCAATTCTGTGGTGACTCTACAATGCCACTTTGTAGAACCTGAGTGTTTTGCACTCACTGTGTATTTAAAATAGTAAAACCGACAGTCTAGTGTATTTTGACAAAGCTTCAAAATGTTTGTGAACTATCAAAACCACAGAGTAATGACAAAACTAGATGCTAACCCATAATTTTTATTTCAGTAGAGTTTGAATTTCTAAAATTTACAGGAAACCGTATCAGTTATGGGAAATCTTTGCCTGAATTTCTTTCAGTATGTTTAGTGTGTTTAATCCAGCTTGTGTATGCCTGGTAAATACATAAGATGAAGATAAACTTTACCTTATTGATCTTTATTTTAGAATCTCTTTGTTCATTTTAAATTCCAGATCCGTCTGCTCCACCAGCTCCATCTAATATCAGAATTGCCAATATCAGTGCAAGCAATGATGGGAGTGTAAATGTAATGATTACTTGGGATCTTCCAGAAGAGCCTGATATCCCAGTGCACCACTACAAAGTCTTCTGGAGCTGGACATATAGCAAATACGTAATTCCAGCGAAAAAAAAGCGAAGGAAGACTACCGATGGGGTAAGAAAGAAATTAATAAATGTGGCAGAAATCTGGCTTATTTCTGGCACAAAATATAGTGTAAGTATAAAATATGTGACAAGTTGAATGATTTCAGCAGCTGCTAAAGTGGTGGTCTTCATATCACCAAGGCCATAGACAGTTTCGATCTCTCAGTGCTTATCTTATGCTGAACTCAGAGAGACAAGTAGACTTCTGCCTTAAAATGAAGTTAAATACAACAAGCTTTTTCAGGAAAGGTCAATAGAAAGTTAAATGCTGCTAGTCCTCTAAATTCAGGCTCATTCTATTAGTGCTTCTTAAAGATGCAGTGGTTGTTCTATTTAAAAAGCCTAACTTCATCTGTAACATTATTCTTTCACTACCCAAATAAAACTTGTGACACTCTTAGAGAATAGCTGTTAAATAGTCGGCGTAGGTCCAAGGGAAGAACCTTCTCAAAACTATTTAAATAAGCTGCTGTACCAAGGATCTGACATATTTCCTTAGCAGCAAAGTATAAGTTTCTTTAATGATTTATTAAATATTGGTTTACTGGAAAGCTTTCTGTTATGATATCCTTAAGTATATTGCATATTATTTCAAAGTAATTAAAAAGATAACAGGTTGAACTTGATTTTCAGCGCATTGTGCATAGATGCATTATGAGAATTTCGTCCCATGTCTACGTCAACACTGTGTTTTGGCTCTGGCTGCCCATTTGAACTGTGATGAATGACAGTCAGAGGGTCACAGTATGGCTCTTACAATGTCTTTGATATTACTCCTGGTTTACTGTACTTTTTCTTCCACTACCTGTAATGAAACTGTACATCAGTGCCAATGATATTCAGACCTCCCTACAGGACACTCCAGATCCTATTGCTAATCAATAGTCATTTGAATATTATAGCAACTCTTAGGCTAAAAATGGAAAATACAGGAAAATTGAAAAAAGAAAGGAAAGGTGGAACAATCTTGGTTTCCAAAGATAATTGAAGATTATTTTTGCTCAGTTTTAATATTCAGATATAGGCTAATTCAAATAATTTTATACTGATTTCCATGTGAAATCATTCCAGGTAGACATTCAGTTAATTTCACTACGATATTAACACTCTTAATCAAGAGTTGTAGTCAATATGTCAGCACAAAGCAAGTAAAGCTAATTAATATTAAATGCTTTTGGCAATCCATTTTAACATTCCAAGTGTTAAATATGGGATGGTTACGTGGGTAAACAGTTATCTTTTTCACTCTGGATTGACTGTCAAACTTAAGAGGCACAAGGAATTCTAATAAAAACAAGGAGTAACGTCTTCCACCTGGAACATGCGCTAGAAGGACATTTTTATAATTAAATCTAGACAGAATTAAACTATAAGACTTTTGAGAAGCCTGGACTCTTCTTGGGAATATTGTCTGACGTGCTTTAATTTATGGGTTATTGACTGGAGAATGAGAAACCTACTCTGTTATTTCCCTATTAAAGACACTTCCATGACACTGGAAACTGTATTTTTTCTCTTATATTTTCCATTTTATAGGGGAAAAGTGTTCTTACCAATGAGTAGGTATTTTATTTTTGGTTGGTGTGGTGCTTTTTTTAATTTTTATTTTCGAAAGTTGAAACAAATAGAAAATATTGAAAAATGTGTTAAATGTTGGATTTTAGCTGGCTTCAAACTGGCTTCTCTAGAAAAAGTTTTCAATTCTTTACTGATATAGAAATTGGAGAATAAGACATTTAAATTCCTTTGGCTAAAATTATTTTGGCACAAGAAAAAAAATTTTTATAGTGAAGAAAACCCCTTAGTTTTGGCCTAAACAAAGGTTTGGAATTTCCAAGGAACTGCAAAAACAGCATCAAGAAGGTTAGTATTTTTAAATGACACAGAAAAACATAGGGCAATAAAAGAGATTTTTTTTAAAAGGAAATTTTGGTCTGAAATTTATCCATGAGTTTTCTAACTTCGGAAAGGTAGAGTGCCTAAGATAACAGGCCTGTTTTTAATAAAGGCCTGTGTTTCAGCAATACTATAACTGCTTTGTATATTTATTCTATTATAGGCCCAAAATTATGTGGTCCTGGAGGGGCTCCAGCCCAACAGCAACTACAATGTAGAACTGCAGGCAGTAACACGTTGGGGTCAGATACGCCTAAAAAGTGCTAAGGTTTCTCTCCATTTTAGCACGACTCAGGACATCAGGAGTAATAGTGAGTAATCATATTCAGATACCTGAATGCTTTTTCTCTCCTTTATCTGGAATTTGAATGTTCTGTATAATGATTTCTCAAATTTTAAAAAATATTCTTCTTAAAGCAGGCTGTTTCATAGCACAAAGATCCTCTCTCAGTCAAGTAACCTTTTCATATTAAATTTCTTACCTAAAAATTGATGTCAGTTTTTGCATAATTCTTTGGTTTAGATCCTACTCACCTAAAATAAACAATTGCAATGAAGCAGTTGTTGTGTTAGTATTCTTTAGATGTAATGTAGGTATAAATACTGACTGTATTTGTCAGTGGCTTGATTAAAACCATTTCTGTGTTTTTGTCTTAACCGGACAGTATTAACCTGCAATATCTTTCAAAATCCTGACTATTTTTAGTAGCCTATAGTAGGCCTCTAGGTTCTTGGACCAGACAAATATGTATGTACTATGAATTGATCTAAAACATTCTCTCTTCTTTTAGGGAATCAAAAACATTCCATGTCTGACAAGCAATGCATTCTCAAAATATTGCTCATGTAGGACCTGCACGCAAATTAAACCTCAAGATCTCTAGAGGTTAGGTTATGCATTGCTATGGTCTTTAGAACCTTACATGCTAAGTCATGTAATTGAAAACTATCTGAGTCTGAGGGTAAACCATGATTCTTAGTCTTGGTTAAATGCTATTTGCACAATTAAAATACACTACTGGGTTACTGCCACAATTGCTGATGTTTCTCTGTTTAACTAATATAGAAAAATTCTGATAATAAGATGTTAAAGAATATGATTTTAAATATTCTTTCCTGTCTCCATTTCATTCTCCATTCATTTACATTCTCTCTTTAAAGTACATTCAAAGTTTAAACTTGTGGCCGTTTTCATAATAGAACTGTGGTTGCTTTCAGCCTAACTAATCAGCTACTCTTGTTGCCCTATTCTGTTTGGGTGCACATACAATATTGTAAAGTTAGCTATAACAGACCTTGTCTACAGTTGCTTCCCATATTAATATACCAGGAAGAAAAAATAAACCTATAAATATCCTTCTTTTTCCCACGTTAAACTTACTTCTACTACTTTTCTGGGCCATCTAAAGAGACAACAGAGGGCCAAGTTTTCATCTCTTCCATACACTGTCTTTTCTTCAAATCCGTACCAGAATATCAGCTTGAACCTTCACAGGCTGTACATTAGTTAAGTTTGAGTTAAATCCTCAGTGAAGCCCAGTGTAAGTGATTATAAGAGTTCTGCCCTTTCCTTATTAGCTCTCCTACGTTGTACCTGTGCTTTTTGTCATGCCCTAGAGAAGTAATGCAGTTTACAGGACAGTGCACAATGTCAAAACTTTGAATTTCCACATGAAGTTGCCCTTTATTTTTTATATGAACACAGGAGATGTAATAGAAGAAAAATTACAGTGATAACTGAGTGTTTAATTTCAGTACACTGAATTATTAAACTCCACTAGAAACGTATCATTGGTGTTTATGAGATGTGTTCCTATTTTGCTGAATCTTTTCCTAAGAATTTTTTGCGGGATTTGCTGCTGTTTTTTCTCTCTCGCTTCCTCTCCCTCTCCCTCCCCCCGAAAGTTCATTTTGCTAGAGAAGCAAGCAAAAAAAATTTTTTTTTTCCCACCTCCCTCCCAGTTTCCTGCTCTCTCTGGTAACATTTGCTGTTCTGTCTCTCAGTGCTAAAATTCATAGCGTTTAGTTTTCAGCCCAGTCATCTTGACTGTCATGTCACCAGATTAGATCAAAGCTCTGAGAAAGACCATGTAGCTGGGTTTACATCAGATCACAGGAGAACACTGATGTTGGGATTTCAGCTGAGTCAGAGGTTGGTCTGTGTCCTGATAACTGGAAGAAAGTTCTAGATACCATTATACAGACCTAGCCAAAGAAACAGTGAGCAAGCTGTTGAATTTCTCTCTCTCATTTTCCTATGAGAATAGCTTTATAAATGTTCCCATCTTGGGAGCAGGGATAATTAATCAACTGACCTTTCTCATACTTTATTGCTAGTCCTGATATTAGGTCAGATCACTGTAGTCTTTAAACATAGTAAATAAAGACTTTCAGTTTAAAAAAAAACCCTTTAAACTGAAGCTGAGTAGTTGAGATTGGACCATGTAATTTTTGGTACCATTCCATACCTACTGTGAGAAACCCTTTCACTGGTAGTGGTGTATCAGCTCTCCATGGCCTCACTAATGGTCTGACTCTCTTGGTCTGTATCATACTTGGGTTTGTGTTGAGAGAGGAAGATCTTTGTTTCACTTTTCCCTCTTCAAGATGTTGTGTTTTTCAGAATCTGATGCAGATCACATCTGAGGTATTACTTACAAATCCTCCACCAAAAGGAGTTCATTTATGCTACACCTCACATGTGACTTTGGTTGTTTCATCATTTTTTGACCACTTCGATGACACCTCTATCCTGTCAGTGCCACAGCTGGATTTGAATTCGTTCCACAATTTTGCTTGGATACTCTGCCCTCTCCTCGGTTGTTTTGCTTTAGAAAACAGGCCATCAGTATTCTCTGTGAAAGTCTGCTATCTACTTATGTGTAATTAGTGCAGACTTTCTAATGACTGGTGTTTTATTTTGCTTTACTGGGTGACTTTTTTGTACTAAAAGGTTCATTAATTAAAAAACTAGACTAAGACTGTACTGAGAATAATATTTTTATATTCTTTTATACTTTAGGTATTTGACTGTTCTGTTCAAATTATGAACATTCATTTAGTTAAGCAGTGCAAATCAGTGCCTGCAAGAACTAAAACAAGTATTTGTTTTACAGTAGAGTATTTCAGTAATAAGTTTATAGACAAATCTGAACATCTTTTCTACTAAAGCTTTGAGGTAAAGGATTCAAGGGTCTTTGAACCTGAACACCGATAACACACATTTTAGTGAATGGAGCACTCTGCTGAGAGGTGTATTTAGACCTTTTTGGACATTTTGAAAAAATGGCTGGATTGTGGCTTACATCGAAAAGCAAATAAAAACTACTCCTAGAGGAGATGCAAATTCATCTTCTGAATCTCACTCAAGTTAGGTACAGAGCCAGTCCTGCTTGAGGTACTTTTGAGAATACTCAGAAGCAGATGGAGAAATATGGAAAAGAAAAAAAAATTGCCTGAAATATTATCTAGGACATGAAATTTATGGCCTGTCTTTATTTTGGGACTTCCATAGCCTTTGGGAAGTAATTCCAGAAGTAACATGCCAATTTTGCTGAAGTCTCACTGTCAGATGCTCAGCTCTGTGTGGAATTAAGCTCTGGTTTTTAGGTGTCTGGTCCTATTGTCAGAATAGAGATAGTCCATAACCCACTGAAGTAATTTAGTCCTACAGACCTCTGTGAGCTTTGACCCCAGCCCTCTGGCATTATATTTCCCCACGCTCAGAAATATGTTGCCTCACTATATTTGTATGCTTCGCTTCTGGGAAATGCAGCAAGACTCTTGCTTGATCTTTATATAGAAATATTCTAAATTGGTGTCCTGGTTTTTCTGGAAGTGGAGCAGACAGAGAATAGCAAATCAGAGATTTAATAAAATTAACATACTTTAAGTTGAGGAATACCTAATAGATTTTAGTTTGTACTTCTTTCTATTACTTTTTGATTTCCATTTAGTCGGCAGAAACATTATGGTTACCTTGAGAAAGTTTCCTTAAGTTTGGTAGTTTTACTTTAATGTAAAACAAAGAAAGAACATGAAAAATCTTTCCAGATTCAGGAAAGGGCTGAGAAAGTAAAATTTGGCCATAAAGCAAGTGAGTTTCAGCTGAAGCTACCTGCAAAGCAAAATGGTCAATTTATGTTACTTGAGAGGCAAAATGTTCCAGTTTATTTGTTATTTGCCACAATTATTGAAATCTGAGTCTTTCTCTCCTTCTCTCAAGTATGTAATTACTAATTTGCTGCTTCCTAATTATTGGACTCTTCAGTTTTCATTTAGGTGTACTATTGAATTATACAGCTCTTTTTTGTTTATAATCTGATCCTCTTAATTGGATTCGATATATTTGTAAGTGTGCAATGAAAAGTGCAGTTTGAATCAACATTGCTGCTTTTTCAACTGAAAGTATCTAGAAATACTGTCAACTCTGCTAAATGTTGATAAATTGTTGCCAAACAAAAGGCTTGATGAGGGACATCTCATTACCATTGCTTGTTGGAAGCTAGGCACATATAACAAAGGGAATTGCTGAAAGAAAATTCTGTTCTTACAGTGTTTCCCTAAGCATTCACCATGGACTGTTGGAAACAGAAAAGTGGGCAAGAAGGATCTTTAATCTGACCACAATGTTCTTATACAGCATACCAAAAGACTGCATTTACTTTGATGTAATAACCACATGTGTCACTCTGTGGGTTACACTCAATGCAGTTCTTGGGTTTTGTGCATATTCAAACACTGCACGAGTATAAAGATTGAATGATGATACGGAACTACTGCTAGATACTGTGTCTGTTAAAAAAGTCAGTCTGTTAACATTTGTTGTTCTTGGGGATATAAATACAGTCCATTTTTTTATGATTATTTGGAGAATTTACAGAGCATTTTCATATAATAATATATTTATCTTTTTCTGTCTCTGTCTAAAATATTTTCTTTGACTGAATTTCAAACAAGTGATATTCTTTTCAACTATTATGGACAGTTTATTTTTTATATTAATTTCATTTAGGTACTGATACTGAAATAAGATAATTTGGATGAAAGATAGTATTATTTTCTGAATTTCAGCACAGTTAACATAGTCATTTTACAGCACTGTACTAACTAGTTTCCTGATTGTTCTGTGTATTGCAGAGGAACGGACATCTGCTGGGAAACCACAGAAAGGACTGGTAGATCCTTACCCAACCTTTCAAAGAAGGAAAACCACTCGCTTTCTAAAAATTGGAACTCCTTTCTATCAGGACAATCAACTTCAGGTCAAAGTCTACTGGAAGAAGACGGGTTTGTCAAATTTTTGGTTTACAATTTTTTCTAAGGAAGACTCTCATAATCTGTCTCAGAGTTGTAAAACATTAATATAATGCTATACAATAATTCAGAGTTAAATCCTACACCCATTCTTCCATCTCTTCACCTTCCCGTTGGAATGTTGTGTTGTGTTATGTCTGTGTAAATCTCTCACAGAAGAAAATTACATGAATCAGTTATCCAAAAATTGCAGTCAGTCATGTTGGGATGCTGAATCTTCACATAGCTGAGACAATTTTTATTTCTATAGGAATTACCTCTGTGAAGTTTTAAATAGGCCAGAGCCACAAAAGCTCTGAATGTTGTCCCCCTAGAGCATGGTTGGAAGATCTCGAGTATGTACAGTTCCAGGGCAGATTTTCTGCTGATGCCACTGCATTGTCACTTGTTGAACTTCGTCTTTTGAGAAATGAGTCAGGAAATTAATGCATATGGAAATTATGCAGTGGTGTAACAGAAACTACAATGTAGTTTGAATCACAAAATTCAGAGCTGTACTAGCTCACTGTAGGGCCACAACAGGCTTTGTGCCAAACTTTATAGTCGATCACAACCACTGAAAAGGTCTTGAAGTTGGTTTTCTGCTAGGCTGCATCCTTCTGGTTTTCAGGAAAATCTAACAATAATTTTATGGTTTAGTCTTCCAGTTTAGAGGAAAATGCCGTATATTTAATGTGTCTAATCAGATTCAAAAATCAAAAAAAGGGATTTTCCTTTCTTGTCCTCTAGGAGCATATAGGTTGTTACAAATAGCTCCAGCTTAGCCATTACATGTTTATATGCTGTTATTTCAAAGCATGTTAACACTGTTAGTGTTTTAACTTGGAGTAATCTACATGTGTAGCAGTACCACTAAATAAAATCCATTCATTTTTTGTGTTTGAAATAAAGGGCTACAAAGTGGATAATCACCTTTTTTTCTGGAATTTTTCAAAGAATTTCAGAAATATTTAAGAGCTTTTGGTTTTAGGTGTATGCAGCACCACCCTGAATGAGGACAGGCTATATAAACATTCAGTTATGCTATATAACATAAGAATATGTCACGCTGGATTGTGTAGATTATGAGACATATCCTTTGCTTTTTTAAAAAAGCCTGCCTGTTTGAGTGGTTGCCTTCTGCTATGTCAACTACTTTCAAATCCATCCTTATTCCTCCATAACAATCCGCAGCCTTTGATTCAGCCTGACTATATACACTTTTTAAATGTTTGTCCCTGTCTTGGCTGTGGTAGATTTCTTTTTCTAGCTTTCCCCATTGTATTTCAATTTTGGGTAGCTTCATGGAAAGCTGGAATAATTTAGAGTTTAAATTAAAAAGTTAGGTATTTTTAATTGGGGAATATTGTTTACCTAAAAATGTGATTTTCGTTATCCAAAGTGAGATTTATATATTCTGAGCTTGGTTGGGACTGAACACCTTGAACTTTGGCCTTTTGAAACTGTGATGTCAGCCCATTGGCCAAGCTCCTTTTATAGTCAGAAAAGAAAAGCAGGTGATTTCTGAAGCAATTCATCCCCCTCAGCAGCTGAATTGTTCTCTGGAACAATTTACTCTCTTCTTTCCTGAGAACCAAAGGGAACCTAGATGGCTCATTTATGAAGGCTTAGAGATACCTGATGTCTCTCTGTGAGCTGAGGTTCAGTTCTTGGCAGTCTGTACTGAAAACACTGAGGGAGGGATTCAAAGATGAGGAGGCTATGATGTCTCCCACAGGCATCAGGCAGGGCTGTGCGACTCACAGGCTGCAGGCAAGATTCAGCCCAGGGGACCAATTGATCCAGCTGCAGCCATTTTCCTGCCAGCCCATTGACAGAAGAAAGATCATGTGTCCTATGACCAAAATGCCAGTACCCCTATTAAAATTCACCTTATTAATAGTTCTCCAAAGTTAGTTGTACTTAATGAAATAAAAATCATGACCAGTACAGCAATATTCGTGTTCCAAAGTAGATACTTTGTCCACTAATCATAATGGTAACAGAGATATTAAGCTTAGAGACATTGCACTGTAGATACCTAAATGTTTCCATCTAAATCTGGAGTTGATTCTCACCTCTTATTACATACCTGGAGATAATATTTGTATTAAATGCTATAGATGACTATAAGAAGAAATAGGTAGTCAGCATCCTTGCAGTGACTCATAGTTTGGAAATAAGAGCGTTTGGAAGTGGTACAATCTCCACAATAGGAAAATGTCAAAGACAGATATGTCACAGACCTGACAAAAATGACGTTGCTTTCCATGCTGTTACCTTGTGCCAGGAATGGTGTTTGGCAGCTGAGTTGCCAGAAAGCTGCCTGTACAGCTGCCTGTACAGCTGACTCATCTTGTGTGAACATGTGTGCATCCAGTTACATAAGGGGACACTCAGAGGTCCGTTTTGATCATGAGCTGGGGGCCCGCTCTATGACAGGCACTGGGGTGTTTAAATACGTGCCCCAGTCATGCAGTGGAAGATGCCTTCATTTGTCTTGCAGAACAAACAGTAATAGCAAAGGTAAGTGAAGAGGGGCAGAATATGGCAGTTCATCAGACTTTTTTATTTTCTTTTTTAAAAAGAAAATATCTGTGTTCTGGTTGACAGCATATGCAGTAACTCAGCAGGAGCCATTGCTTCATGTGGAACTGACATATAACCGGTTACTTGCTCCTGAGAAGCTAGTAACTTCTGTAAGCCCTTGCAGGAGTTTGGAGATTATGTAGTGCATGGATGAGGTACTGACTGTAAATTTACTAGTGACAATTTACTGCAGAGAAAGTCTGTTTCACCATGCAAGAAACACAGCGGGAGAAGCTTATTGGCTGTGTCCTGTATTTATGAAAGACAGCAGTTACTGGAGCCAGCTGTGTTGGGAACTGTACCCACGCATCTTTCTCCTTTATGAACTGCGCTGCCTTAAGTTGTGGTTAGTGAGTTGCAGCAACTACAATAGGAAATACTGACAGAGAACTTACCTGAGCCTGCTCTATGGCACGACGTGTTTTTATTGTAGGTAGGCAATCAGAATTCAAATCCTTCCTCACAGGAAATTGTCCTCTTTGTCTCCTACAGGGTGGGTCAACACAGGAGTTCCTGTTGATTGCAATAATGTTCTCATTTTCCTGTGAAAAATCTACACTTTTTTTGGTGGAGAAACACAGCCATTCTATGATCCTATATTAGAATGTGAAATAAGTAGATTGAGAAGCATAAGAGTTCCCATGATAAAAAAAAATAAAATTCAAGAAATAAAACTCTCAAGCTTAAACATGTTGAACATTTGTAAATTGATCAAATTCCAGTTGGTTGTAGTAATATTTGCTTTGTCTCATCTGGCTTTCAAGTTTTTTTGTTCTTGCAGTAGACATCATGATCCTAACAAGAGATGGATGGTTGTAGAGATAATAAAATAAAAATGTTATTTAGATTTTGAATTTTACTTTTTTTTTTAGATGAAGGCATTTAAACCAGTATGTTGTCACAGAATCACAGAATGACTGGGGTTGGAAGGGACCTTGGAATATTTAGTCTGACCTCCCTGCTAAATCATGTTGACCCAGAGCAGATTATAGAGAATTATGTTGGAGCAGGTTCTCTGAATATCTCCAGAGAAGGAGACTCCACAACCTCTCTGGGCAGCATGTTCCAGTGCTCTGTCACCCTCAAAGTAAAGAATTTTTTCCTCATGTTTATATGGAACTTCCCCTGTTTCAGTGCGTGCTCGTTGCCCTTTGTCCTTTCGCAGGGCACCACAAAAAAAACCTCTGGCCCCATCCTCTCGACAGCTGCCCTCAAGATATATATATGCATTGATAAGATGCCCTCCAGGCTGAATAGGCCTAGCTCCCTCAGGATTATTCCTAAAGAATAATCTTTTAGATGATTCTTTATTTTCACTGGTTCCGTTGTTAGCTGAGAAATCATTTTGCTTTCGAATTCAAATAATTTTACTCAGTCTAAAGAGCTAAAAATAGGTCAGAATCATAAAATAATTTAAATGGGCTATAAGGGATCTCTGGATGTCATCTGGCCCAACCATCTGCTCAAAGTAGAACTAACTCTGAAGTTAAATCAAGTTATTCAGTTCTGTCTGCAAGGTCCTATAACAGATGTTGTCATTGTTTCCTCAGTGACAGGGAATTTATCCTTCACGAATACCAGCCTACACAGGCCATCTAAGTTTATTGCAATGTGCCTTAGGATTTACAGAAGGTATGGTGATGCCTGTTGACATTCAAATATAGTTTTTCCATGACTATGAAGACATATCCCTTAGTGAAATTTGCAGATATGCCTCTCAGAAGCCAGTGAAAAGAACGCAATGATAACATCAGGGCTGAAGCTCTTGGTTTTGTATCATCCTTCTGAATAGATTTCATCAGACCTCTGTTCTGTGCAGCAACTGCAACAGAGGGTATGTTACAAACTATGACCAAACTGATTTCATTATACAGTAAAGGAGTGATTGCATGTCGGTACTCAGAAACTCACTCAATACTCAGAAGTTTTTGAGTAAAAGTCTTAGTAAGTGGATGGATTTCCATATATATGCATCATAATATGCCACAATTTGTTAAGCAGGAAAGACTTATCTAGGCCTGTTCTTCAGGTGTCATTTCTTAAGTCCCGTTAGCTTCAGTAAGCACAAGGAATGAATAGAAATGTAGGATCTGGACTTTACATTAAAATAGATCTCTTTCCGAAATAATCTTTCCATTTGAATGCTTCAGTGTGATGGCAATAATAACTTCACTCCAGAATGTATGCTAGCAAAAATATCTCCACACTTCAGACAGTCCAAGGTACTAAGCAAATGCACATAATTTTCCTAGAGTAATCAAAAAGCATATTGCATATGGATACAATAACTTCTTTCTGAAGAAAGAAAATGTCTTTCACTTGCTGCCTCAGTTTAGGCTTGGGATTAGAGAAACACAGTACATTCCTTAAGCAGCATGAATCCCACTTTTGTAGATGAAAAGATGAATGTGTTTGTGTCCAGATTTTTTTTGGCCATCTTGACTGTGTGAACTTAAAAATCATGAGTTATTTGTGTCAAGTGGTGAAATCAAATTAAACAGATCACTTTTAACTCATTGTTGCTGGAGTCACAGAATATCATCCATTATCAAGAATGGATACACTCTGAACCCGCTACTTAAAAGGATTAGCTACTTAGGATAATTAAGATCCTCAATATCTTGTGCAGTAATCAAGACTGAAAGTGTGAAAATAAAAAGATGCTTAAGTTTTCTCTGGTTTTCAGTAGTTGGGCAGCTGAAGAGCTGAGATTTTGGACGTCTGGTGAAAAGCCTTCAAGTTGGTGCAAATTTGTATATGAAAATAAGATATTTCCAATGGACAGATGGAAAAAAATACTTCTTATGAACTCACTGCATCAAGTCTCATCACTTGCTGCAATATCTATAATACATTATATATTAGGAAATATTTTCTTTCCAAAGCAACATGTCACAACCATATTTTTTAACCCATTACTGTGCTATCACTGCCATTTTCTTAGTGCATGTTATTGGAGTATAATGCATCTCTCCTTGTTCAGGTAAAGTTTTATTTTCCTACACTTCTTTTTGAATGAAGTCTATGTGCATTTACTTCCCCCTGTTTAAACTAAACATTTTAAGTACTTCTAGGTATTTAAAATCAATTTATCTACCCCTTGGTTTTCCTTAAAAAGACAAATATTTAAAATGCATTAAGACTTGGCTTCAGGCTCCCTTTCTTTGTGTTTCTGTAAATGCTAAAGCAGAAGAAAAAAAGAACACTTAAGGCAGGGAGAGGCAGAGAATCCTCCATTGTCTGATAAATCAACCAAACAAGAATAATGAGTTAAATTACAGGGAAGAATAAAATGCAAGGCAAGGCAAAGCAAACAGAAAGCTACCACAAATGCTTTTAAACCCAGATCTTAGGAAAACAAAATTAACTTTCACTTAGTTTAGGGACATAAATGAAGTGACTGTATGTGCCGACTCTTTGTTTGTAATAAGGTATTTCGTATGGCAGGTTTTAAAATAATCGAAAGCTTATCGAATGGTTCTTTCTCACGGAAGTAGAGCTATTGAAGCTAATGAAACCCTTCAATGCCAGCCGGAGTTTCTTGCTGTTATTGTAAAGAATTCAGCAGTAGCTGCTTAACACTAATGCATTATTTAGTTTGGTACTATCTGTTGCACCAGGCAGATTAGTATTTGAGCAGCTGGCCATATTCTAATTATTGATATTTAAGCAGTAAAATATTTGTACTTCAAGGTATCACCGTGGTCCGGGTAGTTCTTCCAAGAAAATGACCTCACTGTTAAATTATAGTGAAGTACACACCAATATATTGCCCTTGCACTTCCATGAGAATACAGAGATTTTGTCTCAACAGCGGTTGATTGTGTGGAAATGCATAATGTGCTTTAGTATTTAGGGATTTAATTAGTAAAGCTGGCCCCAAGCACAGGAATCTTCAACTAGATCACCTCTTTAGAAATGTGCTAGTAGACGTTACATAATTTGCTTTTCCACATGGGCTACAGCTGACTCAGATACCTTTATCCTATGGACTTCCACAGCATCCTGCCTGGGGAGATAGGTAATGCTGTCAGCTTTAATTCCCCTGGGAAATTATTCCATAGTTAAAAGAATATCCTATCTGAAGTATCTGTGTGATTCCTACTCCTCCCTGACTTTGTCTTACATAGGCTTAATATAGTTCTGGGAAAAATTTCTTTGCTTTTTTGGAGAGAATGAGAAGGGAAACATCTGACCATCTCCAGTTCTGCCTGTTGTACTTTATAAACTGACTACAGGACTCTGTGTGTTTGTTTTGTGTCCAAATGCAAAGTGCTAACAATACTTAAAATGTTACTGGTGGGAGTCATGAAAAACATCAACCATAAATAATACAATTTTATAGAGCAGATGGTGTGCAGCTTCTCAAATAGTCTGCAATTGATTAGTGAGACAATAAAGTTTTAAAATTACATTTACAATATTGGTAACCTTGGTGGCATCCCACCTGCAAATGGGACAAGATGGGAGAGTCTTTTCAAGGGCACAGTTTACTGCATTTTTCATGTTTTCACAGGCAGAACAGAAAACCATTACTTGTTGCCTTTCACTTGATTCCAAACCTCCATAACTTTCAGGGTAGGTGGTGAAAGTTCTAGGTATGAGAGACTTAGGGGCAAGTTTGTCCAGCTGTTAGTCACAGAAATGTAATTGGAATTGATTCAAAGCCTGCCAGGAAATCAAACAATCACAAGCCAAATCAGAACTAGCCACTGGTGCCAGAGCTCAGACAGCACAGAAGACTGATTTTGCTTAGCAGGCATCCACTGATGTCTGCTAAAGGCAGAATGTCCGGAACGTTCATCAGACTAGCTCTACCACTTTGTACAGTTGATCCATTTATTACTTCATTTTAAAACTTACATAGTGTGGGCTGTTCAGAAGCCCTCAGTATGACCCGAATCATACTCCACAACACCTTCAGTAATTGTGAAAGTGTATTTAATTTTACTTAATTTATGCATTTAAAAGAAGTCTTTTTATTCTTAAATTTAGTAACTGGTAGAAATTTAAGCTTGATTTCTTTTGAACTTGCACTGAAGGATCAAATAGAAATATAAATGCAAATTACCTGGTCCATGAGTACAATCCAAAGATAGGCCATCGTTAGGTGGAATGAGGGCCTGCGGTCAGACTGTAGATACACGTTCAATATTGCATTGAAAAATTATTTATCAAGACTTAACTCACATGCATTGAAAAAATTAACAGGCCAACTAATAAGTAAACTCTTGACTGATTTTTAATTCTTCAGGAAAAAATAAGTTTTCAGACCCAGCATCTTTACATACCTTGGCAGTAATAGTCTGCCAAGTACACATTTCCTATATTTCTCATTACTTCTCACTACCTATAAAGTTAATTATTTTAACAAAAAATACAGTACTTCATATGTATGCATACATATATAGTATCACTAAGCTTGTCAATGGCAATGTCTGTTGTGAGGCAGTCTCAATAACAGAGGGATAAAATGGCAAGTTTTTTGCCATCCAATTCTTCCTGTCCTTTCCCCAAGCTGTATCACTAGATCATATTAAGTCAAAGTTCTGTCTTATATGCTTAGACCATCATACGTGGAGCAATCATACCAATCCTACCGTGAGTAAAACATCACTGTAGGCTCTGTAGTTTAGCAAGATACTTCTCCATCAGTTATGGGTTGATAACTGAGTTATCATGAGTGCTCTCTTATCCTGCCGAAGTTCTGAATGCAACATTTATTTTATGATCCAGGGAGGTTAAGCTATCAGCAGGGAATCATCATGCTCATGGTGATTTAAACTAACAAGTGTCCTCTTGTAAATTGGTTCAGTTTTCCTCCACATTCTGAAGGTTTCCGGATCATGTTTTCTCCTTCCATAACAAAAAGCTGTCAAAGACATATCAAAAATAAAGAGATGATAGAAAATATGCATCTTGTCAACCATGTT
>JAWMRA010000001.1:95025982-95043356 GCA_035584735.1 Pseudotriccus pelzelni | reverse complement strand
GCAGATGACCAAGCACTGCAACAGGTTGCCCAGAGTGGCTGTGAAGTTTCCCTCACTAGAGATATTCAAGAACTGTCAGGATGCAATTCTGTGCTCTAAGCTGGCAAGCCAGACTTTAATAGAAGACAATCCCAGGCTGCGTAGCTCTGACTGTTCATCTCTAGGCAGCTAAGCCCTTTTGTCTATCAAATTCTTTCTTGTTCAAGGGGAGAATAGAGATCCCTTTTTTACTATGTATTTATAAAAAAAAAAAAGAAAAATAAGCCTCTTCATTGATTTCTCTTATCTTCTTTTCAGTTTTCATTTAACCCATTCCTTAGTGTGCATAAAGTAGGATCCCTTCTCCCAAATGGAATATTCCCTGCAGAAAGAGCCACTACCATGGTACAGACTTGTAGAAATGCTTCAAAGGGGTACTGGTCACTTTCTTAGAATTCCATTAAAAGGATTTAACGTATGCATCACTTTGTTGAGAGGGTTTGTTTTCCATTCCCTTTGAATAGGCTTTTTCACCACAATATTATAGTTTCATGGCTAGAAGGTCCAAATTGTTCCAGAGACTGTTCGAATACAACATTTATTTTACGATCCAGGGAGGTTAAGCTACCAGCAGGGAATCATCATGCTCATGGTGGTTTAAACTAACAAGTGTCCTCTTGTAAATTGGGTCAGTTTTCCTCTACATGCCTCTTTTTAAGCTGTACTTTTTAATTAGCCTGGTTTTATAAGGTGGCCATGAAACCAGTTGCATAAACACTACAGACAGGAAAGGAAAATGGACTATTTGAATGAGTAGCTTGAATTGGAGGAAGGAAACCAAAAAAAGGGTATCTGACACTAATATTATAATCTAATTTTGAAGATGTCACATGTATGCATCTGATGAATAATGAGTTGTTAAACACCAGTTCCTTTTGCTCCTATGACTATAAACTGAATTTAAAAGTATCTATAGTAGTCTAGACTAAAGATCCTACTCAACAGGTATTCTGTTCTTGTCAGTGGCCAAAAGGAAATCAAAAGGAACTTAAGAATAGGGCAAGAGTGTAATGGTACTTCTGCAGATTACTGTTCCAGCTTCAGACAACTTCTGTTTAATGAAAATTCCTGAGCCTGATGTGATTTCATTTTATTTATTCACTTCTGATGTGTTAATCTTCATGATAATATCCAGTGTCCCATCAGGATGACATAATTTTTTGGGCATTTTAAACATCCTGGGCTATGGAGTTTCAGAGTTTTAAGTGCTTGTTCTATGAGGAATCACGTGTTTTTTTCATTTGTTTTGAAGCCAGTTCTTCTACCTTTATTTGAATACAAATTCTTACATTGGGGACACGGAAAACAGTCAACCTCTGTTCACCCTGCCTGTATGCACGTGATTTAATAGATGGTTAACCTGTTTTCTCTCTGTTCTTTAGTCTTGTAGACTCATTAATTTTATATTTTGGATTTAGAAACTGCGTGTTAAGGCAAAGGAACATCCTGATATGGCATGGCATGCCATGATGCGTATCAGGAAATTCTAATTTTGGAACTTGATGGATCATTGTACATGTGTGCAAACCCGCCTGTGTGGCTTTTGTGTGGGGTATGAGAGAGAAGGGTGTAGCAGGTGCACCTCTGCATCTCTTCTGCCTGTGGAGTTAGGGATAAGATGGGCCTGTATCTTGACTCTGGAACAGGGAGAAACTCCAAGATTATTTACCCTCAGTGTAGCCTACTCATCTAAATTATTGTCTATATTTGTTGAAGTTACACAGAAAGCTAAAGTTAATAATAATAGAATGTTTTGTAATGATAGACTACCTAGTGACATTTTCAATGTATCTATAACCATAGTGAGTGTTGGATTTTTTTGTTTGGGCTTTTACTTTTTATTTTTTCATTAAATTAGAGTTTTGAATACTTAGATAGCTTTGAAAATCTGGCTGTGAGGGAGTAACGTAGGAGGCTTCTATTCAGCCTACAAGCAGCTACTGTGAGACTTGGAGCTTACAGGAGGCAAATTTCCGTGTAATAGAAAACCAGAATGAGATACTGTTGAACTCAGTTTGTATAGGATGTTGTGTGGGGGAAAATGAGTAAGGGTAGAGGTAATCCGGCTTAGAGGTGATCCCAGATTTAAATCCTTCAATATAAACATCTTCAAACCTTGAGACTTCCTAGGTCTAGATATGGACAAAAATACTGTGGCTCAGGCCTGTCTTTAAATTGCAAAGTAATTGTTAATATAATTTTTGGAAAGGCTTATAGTTGTATTATACGAAGAATGGGTTCTACAGAAAGAAAGTTTGTTTTAAATGGCATAATGTGAGAAACAAAATCTTTGTGATTTAATTGAAACTGCTTATATTCTATGTAAGAGCAGGAAACAGTAAGGTTTGCCTTGGTAGGAAGTGTTTGTTGAATGAAGTTTAAATGTCAGCTGAAGGTTTTGGTGTTTATTTTAATCATACTGCTTGAATAGCTGATTATTAAAAAGGTTTTTTTTCTCAGAGGTGTCATGAATACCATGAATTTCGTAACCAAACAAAAGTTTGGATTTTTTTTCCTTGTTTTATACCGCCACATGGATCAATGCATAGACAGCTGAAGAGACAAGAGAGATTTTCTTTTAATTGTTTCAAGATGCCTGCAACAGAACAAATAGTTTTTCCAGGGAAAAGAGGAGTAGAAAGAGACTTGCAATGCATTAGCACATCAATGCAGCATTTTTAAAATTAGTTGAAGGTAAATTGTGTTTACCTCACTTTGCCCCTGCTAAATTACCATGAGTAAAATAGCACTTATTACTGTGGTATTATTTCTTTCCCTATCATTAGCTTCAGCTTGCAGATGTTGAACATCATGATTCAGAGTCATATGGTGTTCATGAACCAATATATGAAGAAATAAGTAAGCATTGAGATCTGACTGAGCATATTTTGCTTCTCTGCGATAGACTGAAGTATCCCTTCCCTAACTGGTCTTCAGCCATGCTGTAAATGCCATGTGGATCGCTTCATGCTAATCAAGTCTTCAAAACTGAAGGAACTAGTAGTAAATAACACTGCTTTATTTATTCACTTGGATTTTGCTCATATTTCATCCTTTCCTTCATATTTTTCAGCAACTGAATTTTAGCAGAAAAAGTGTTGATGGGAAATTGCGTATTATAGATCTCTCTGTAGTCATGGAAAAGAATATTGGTCCAACACGAGTTTAACAGCAGGGGACACTTCATTCTATCTCAACTATTTGTTTAAAAGTTGTTAGTGTGGAAATACAGGCAGGTCATGCTGTATTTCTTCTGCTAGAGTGGTGGGTTGGAATCAGTGCTGTGTTGTATTATTTCCACAGTTGTAAAGGTGTATCAGAGGTTACATACTGGGAGTAGAAAGAGCAGGAACATTTCTGTAGGAAGCCTTTAACTTCTGCACACCTGTGGGCACTTCAGAAATGATAGGTTGTTCTACTTTATGGAAGACGTCATAAATTTCACCATTTGCCATTGCTACTTTTGCATTCACCACAACAGCTTCACCATTCAATACAAGGAGATAAGTATCTTTTCCTGGATGGTGTGCTGTTTGACACAGGATTCATACAGAGCTCCCCAAAACCATACTAAAACTTTACAGTAGAAACAACTAATCAAGCTTGTAGATACTGAGACGTGCACTTTATGTGTCCTGAGCAGATTATGCCCTGTGTTGTGATATTAAATATAAAATCTTTTCCCCTTGCTGTAGTCTATTTTTAGAGCAGTAATGCTGCAAGACACATGATCCAGAAAGGAAATTACTTAATTTTGCTATATTTCCTTCTTCCTATTAGTCTAAGACCATCAAAGACATGTTCAAGATCATCCTTTAACTATAGTTAGTATGGTCATTTGTGTCTTGATCTTGCTGAGTTCTAAACTTTGTGGCCTGATGCATTAGCTACCCTTAACTATTGAAGTCAACACGACTGTTCATATGCCTAAGTGCTTTGTTGAATCAGGGCCAGAGTGCTCAGTGTCTTGTAAGATCAATCCCCCCTCCCCACCATGAGAAGCAAAACAAAAACCATATGGCCAGTCAGAAAAAAATCATTGTGGTTTGCTGTATGAAATATCAGATCTAACAAAATATAATGAATCTAAAACTTTAGCACACAGAACAAGTTATTTCAACAATTTTCTTACCGAATAGTTTCGCAGATATTTCAGACTCCTCATGGTATTCTGTTTGAAGGAATGTTAGCTTTGAATGAAGACAGCAGGTTTTCATATAGCTAATTATCTTCCAAGCTTTGAAAACAACTCATTTTGACATCCAGTTAGCATATTAATTATATGTATATATTTTGGAGGGTGTCAGTTTGCTGGGATGTGTTGACAAAAAAATACAGAACACCATTTTTTAAAAACTGAAATATGCATTTCACAGCTGCTAGTTATCTATATAAATTAATACTTTAATTTAATTTAAAGCTGGCAGGTAAAGATTTTCATACAAGTATGTCTTATTTTATAATATTTACTTTTTAACCTTTTATTCTAATGGGAAAATCTATCAGACACTGCATATTAATTACTTTAAATCCTGTCATGATGCAGAGATCAAGTTGGTGTTGCTGTGTTTATTGATGCCAGACATATTTATTGTAATGACACCTTAATTTGAGATGCTGTTTTTAAACATGTCTGCTATGAAATCTTGTTTTCCAGCAAATCTCATTTGATTTTCCTTTCTAATAAGTTTGTGTAATTTGGTTGCCTGCATAATGGTGCTGTCACAGCTGGTATTAATTGGCATTTTTGTACCAAATGGTAGAGACACACATCAGAATAATTCACAAGAGCTGAAATACTTTTACAACATACAGTTATCATTATCACCACTTGACAGGGGTGGAACAGAGGTAAGGAGCCATGAAGTGCTTTGCCTAAAGACCTCCAGCAAAACAGCCACAGTTCTCAAAACAATCTGCTGCAATCTCCTTGCTGTGGATGACAGGAATACAAAGAAATAAATACCTCTTAAATCTGTTTACCTGGTCTCCTGGAGTGACAGTAGGTCCATAGTGGTGGTATTGGGCTGCATGAACAAATTTCACTGCTGTTATGCTCATGCTATGCCAGTTTTTTAGCTACAAAACAGCCTTCAGTTTCTTGTGACTGTGAAGTTGGCACCCTCCTGGAACAGTAATTGCAATATAAAGCAAATAAAGTGTTCGAGGCAGAGAGAGTAGCTGTTTGCAGTAGCATGGTAAAAAAAAAGAAACCACATTAGAAGAAATTATTCATATGGCTGGCAGTAATGTATATGTACAAAACAGAAATGTGGAAAATGTTGGCAAAGATGAGGGAAAGAGATCACCTTTAAAATTTAGTTAATTTTTGATAGACTGTAGAACCATTTAAACCAGAAATTCCATCTAGGAAAAGTTGCAGTTACCTGGAATTATGTTGGGGTTTTTTTTCTGAATGATTCTCAGAGCTTTAAATTTTGGAAGATGATGAAATTTAGCAAGTGCAGAATGTAGGCCTAGAATATTCCTAGTAACCATCATGCAGCCATGGCTTAGACTTTGTTCCACTACTTGGTACTTATCAATTTAAGATGCTTAAATTGTTCATAATAACCTGAACTTTTCCGAGTGGCAAACAGATGTATTAGGCATTGGCATTATAGGATTTTGCACTATTTTTACAGCTTGAGGCTAGAGAATAAATGCATGTTTTCCACCCAGAAAAATCTTATTTATATTGTTTTATTTCTATTAAAATGAAACTAAAGAGTTTAAATTGTAGAGGGGGAGAAAACAGAAAATTTGGTGAAGAATATCTTTCTAAACACAATTGATAGAGAGCTTTGTGGAGATACTGATGTGATAATAAAGATGGTTTGGGGTAAATTAAAAAAAAACACAAAACAAAGCAAAACATGCATTAGAGCATCCACTGCTCCATACGTTTTTAATTAGGGTTGAAGATTTCTGTCCAACAAAGTTAGCTGCATACCCTTGTTGAGCAAAAGAGCTAAGTGCATGTGGTGTCTGTATAGTAATGTTTTCTTAAGCCTAGGAACTAATTTTATACTTCAGAAAATTTACTTTAAAAATCATAATCGAAGTAATTAGCGGGAACTATTAGATTATTTGAAAAGATTATTTCTGTGCAACTGTCCTAAAGATCTAAAAATTTTTAGCTTGGGCAGCTGGAGATCATTTCCATGTTATTATCATTAGGAGATTTTCAAAGTAATTGTCCTGGATTGCCTTTTTTTTTTTGTTTCCCATTTTAAAAATTACTTTTAAAATAAAAGTAATTATTTGAATAAGCTGTCTGCTGTTCTTACTTAAATAAGACTGTTGACTAATTTCGCAAGCTTAGAGCTGCTAAGATGAGTGCTAGTACTTATTATGTACTTCAAGTTCTGTGTTTCTATACAAATATTTTGAGTTCTGGAAAATACGAATGCTTGCTGCTTGTGCAAGCGCCACTTTTTTAATGTCAAATGATAGACTTTCTAACCGTGAGAACAATGAAGTTACCAAGCTTTATAAAGACGTCTAATTGGAAGTACAGAATCGAGAAAATTCCGAACTATTAAGAAGGAGATTGATTATATACAAAAAGGCCTTATACTGTGACATCTGAAATACCAGGGAGGCAAGACTGAAGGAGTCTGGCAGTTTCTTGTCAGTGTTATGTACCTATTCTAGAAGGGATAGCAGAGCTTTCTCATAAAACTGTCCAAAATCAGTCCCGTTAGGTAATGAATATTTTGTTAATATTAACTACTCAAAAGACTTTTCAAAAAAAGATGTGGCTGTTGGCTCAAGGTATTAATTTTAACTGGAGTTAATTTGGTGGCAGTGGCTGGCATTCATCTGGACTGCAACTTGAATGGCTTTTCCAGTACCTATTCCTGAGTTTGTAACAGACAACTAAGACCAAAAATCTAAGTAAAATTATAGTAGTGATCTCACTAGGAGTGTATTGCTGAAAGAAAGGCTGGGAGAAGCTTTTCTTTTCTCTGTGTTGTAAATACAAAATCAGCTATATAGTGTAGAACTCAAGTAAAACTTGAGAGATGTGAGCTTTATGAGCACCTTTTTAAAACAAGGGCATATTTTCATCAATTTTAAAAATTCTTTTATCGGAAACCACAGCTATTTACAAATGGGCTACTAAGGGTTTGCTAATGCAGAAAAGGAAAAGTAGAAAGGAAGAAAAGAGGAAGCTTCTGAGAGCAAGTACTTTAAAATAATCATAGAATCATAGAATGGTTTGGGTCAGAAGGGACCTTAAGGATCATCTAGAAAGTGATACACAAGAGTTGAGTGAACTGGAAGAGATAAAATCAGATGAAACTAACTTGCAAATGCACTGTGAGTTTTCATTCAATAGGTACATCAAGTGGGAACGCCCAGCAATGAAGAGACAAGAAAAGCACATCCATTTTTTTATTTATTTTAAGTGTGAGGGAACAATCACAAAGCAGGACATTATTTTTTATAGCTTTTATAGATTTCTTTTTGAAAGAAATATTGTTTCTAAAGGAATCACACAAATAATTAGCATACCTGCTGTTATGAAGACAGCTACTACAAAAATCTATTTCAATGAGCCATTTCAGCTATTTTCATACAGTAGTTATTTTCTATGTAGTTTACAATCCTTCTCTTCTGCATCCGAATTGCGCATAGAAATCTAATGTCAGGTCAGCCCTTAAGGCATCAAAGATATTTGTTTTCCCTCCTGAAACCCACAATCAGGCTCTTGGCATTAGTGGGTATGTCATACTGAGCTAATTAATAATAACAGACATAATTTTGCATCCCCTGTATAAAGATAGAGAATGAAATCCAGAAAAATGTCAGAAACTGTTTGCACTACCTGATGAGTTTTTCTTCTTTCATTAAATTCTTTATTGCTCTTTGTTTTGCTTCCTTATTCAAGCACTATTAGGCTTGGATTCCAACTAGAAGAGCTGGAAATAAGTTGAAAGCTTAACCTATTGATACTGCAGCAAGTTTTGGCATTTATTTAAATGGGAGTAAACTCAAGCCTTCAGTATTACTCCTAAGAGTCAAGACTAGAATTTTATTTGGACAGATACTGAACAGGTTTTATGATGTATTTTGAAAGGGGAAAACTCCGGGATTTACAGGCATTTTCGCATATCTTCAGGCACAGATTTCTCAAACAGTGCCAGGCAGCAGTATTGCAATGCTCTAACAATATAAAGAGTCAGGCAGTTGTTCCAAAGTCATTCCCATTATTTGCAGGATGATTAGAAGTAGTAGCATTGAGGTTATTTTTTTAATGCTCAGTTTAAATTTTTGATTTTTAAAGGAAATGTAAGCAGTATATGCTAACATATCTGAAAATACCATTTCACTGTTTTTAAATTTATCTCCATTAGCTGATACAAGGTTTAAATTTTTATGGTGTATAATATTTTCTCCATTAAAAGTTTCTTAGGTACAGATGAGGACGTACCATACTTACAACCCCTTTTATTTTCATCTACGAAAACCAGAAAAGTTGCAATGGTGGAAGCATACTTATATATCTTTTCCTCTCTTTTTAGATATCAGCATGAATCAATTCCAAGTCCACTGGTTACTGGAGTCCTGTGCACACAATGATACCAAAGGACTTAGGAAAGTAACAGAGCTGACTTACGTAAGTCTCCATTCAGCCTTCTGCTTGACTCTGAATAGCTTCTAAGCAGCATGAGAAAGGATCGTTCTGTATCATAGCACAATATGCTTAATACCTTGTTTCACAGATAAGTAACGATCTTTCTTTTTTATGTTCCTCTTTGCCAAGAGATAAAAATTTTGCATCTAGACTGTTTTGGGCTGTCTGGTTTTTAAAAAATCCACACAAGGCTAAAATTTTTTTGTTGTTGTTGTTGTTATTCAGAAAATGAGACCTGGCAAACTTGTTAACTAAGTACTTATGCATTTCTATAGCATATAAACGTGGAGCTTTATCTGAAATTAGTAATGTAGGACTCTAGCACAGTGCAAATACTGAACATAATAATAGTAATTGATAAACAGGGTTTTCTTTTAGACATGCAGGTGAGTTTCAGAGCCCTGAGGAGAATAATAGATATACGAAAAAAGGACTGTAGGTGAGGAATATTAGACATTAAATCGGGAAGTCAGGCAGATATCAGATAAGAAGAAAAGCTCCATGTAAGTACATATCAGCCCAAATATATATTGCATGGCAGTTCTTCGTTCTCAGTTTGTTGGCAATCTAGAGTTATGTGGTTCTGTAACACATTATTTGAACAACATAGTAATGTGATTGGTGCATCACAATTGATTTAGTGGGTTATGGAGAATGGACAAAATCACCTTTCCTTCTTACCCTGATCTATACTACCACATCAATTATGGGGAATTAATGACATGTAAAAGTAGAGTAAATCAAAAGACATAATTTCTCACACAGGGTGCTGTTAGCTCGTAATACTTAATGCTATCTGGGGGTCAGCATAGCAGATATTAGAGGTGGATTTAAAAAATGATTGTGATGTAATGTTATGATGTTCATTCCCAGTATTTCAAGATATGCACATTGGAGATAATAGAAACTTAACATTTAAGAAGTTTATTTCCACTAGAGGTCAGGAAAGACTGTTCATACATCTGTCCAAATGCATTGTGGGATTAGTTAATTTATTTCCTTTAATCATTTTATGATAATTCATCCAAACTACTTTGGGAAACTGTGTTTCTTTTGAGGAAGAAAATAATTAAAAGCAAACAGAAGAGGGTGGACACTACAAAAGATTTAATACTAGATATGTATAGGTCAAGGAGGGTAAAGCCCTTAAGCTTTCAGTGTTGAGCATTTAGGCTCTGCCACAATGAATAAAAATAGCCTTGTCACAATTTTAAGGAGATGTGAAGCCTGTTGGAGCACTCTCCCTGCAGGAGGAAGGCAAGGGAGTCAAGTCCATTCTCAGCCCAGTCTTTATGTCCCATCAAAAATGACCTTCCAGGTGAAGGTTAGATGCAAATCCAGTTTGCAATTAGAAAAAGGAGGGAGTTATGCAGAAGAGCACGGGAAATTAGTAATTCTGAAGGGAATTAAAGACTTAAAAGGTAGTGAAAGTTGTTTGACCTTAGCCTGTAAGGTATTATTGGACATTTTCCCAGGAAAAAAACAACCAAACTAGCATTTTTTTCCCCCCATATATGATTTGTGGTAAAGCTTTCAAACTGTGATTTTCAAAAGTACTTCAAACAACAGTAACAATTTGTCAGGACACTTACACTTTGTATAAAGTTTTCTTCTCCGCTCATTGTCCTTAAACAGAGACTTATGGTTTGTAGTATAGCCGTGGAGCTTTTGTTCCTGATAAGAATATAGAAGTAGTTAAAGTGCTGAAGTGGAAAAAAATGCATTCATAATGCCATGCTGAACTTTGAATGTGCTTTTAAAAAGTTAAACATAGATGAAGCCTGTCATTTACAGCAGCTTAACTTACATTTATTTAATTCAATTAGCATTTGTATCTCACATTGCTACCCCCACTGCTATCACTCAGGGAGACTGTTCTAAATATTAGAAGCCAGTTGCTTTGATGCAGCGTGGCAAAGGAACTGTGTAGAATTGAAGGACATATTCAAATACCATGCTAATATACTTTACTACTGAAAATAATCACAACATTGACAATGTTTGCTTTCTTCTCTAAGTAAAAACCATGTTGGCGTGTGTCAAGCATACCAGGAAAATATTTTTTTTTGAGAAAGCTTTTCATCTTTTGCCAATCTTATTCCCCAATTTCTTTTTCTTTTTCTTTTTTTTTTTTTCCCCTAAAGCTATATTTCCAGCATGTGATCTTTTTGTTTGTCTTATTATAGGAAAACTACATTATTCTGAAGGACCTGTCGTTTTCATGCAAATACAAAGTAACTGTTCTGCCTGCAAAATCCAAAGGGCGTTTTAAGGCTGAGAGCACTTCCTTTGTTACGCCACCTTGCTCTGCATTTAAAGAAAAAAAGCACAAGCACATTAATTGTCCTACTGAAGGAGGTAAGGCATTATCTGGAGAGCTAGTCAAATAGTTCCAAATGCATTTCTAATCACAAAAAGAGAGTCTTTAAAAGCAATTCTAAAACAGGAAATGAAAGATTCAGAACAAATAGAAATATAACCAATACTTATGTGAAAAATCAACTGAAATACAGAACAGTATCGATTTGGGCTAGTATATTACTGTTTCATCAATTTAGTGTAATTTTATTGGATTTTTTATAAATATTTATTGGCATTTGTTATGACACAGGTTTTATTTTTGTCAGGAAGAACAAGTTTCCCAGTTATATGTATTATAATGATGGATGATAACTGTAAACATAATTGTGCTGGCATGACCTATCTTTTCAATATTTTGGTGCTGATACAAGCTGCCTTTTCAGTTTGTTTTTGTTTAGGTTAATTCTGCTCTCAAGTAACAAATACGGGCACTCATACCTTTTACGGCATTGTCACAACATATAGCTAGAGGGTTATGGAAATGGCAGAATTATGGAGAGGACTTCTGGGTTCAGCTAGCCCTAGCTCAGGTCAGCCATGGCTATGCACTGCCAAGACTGGATACCTTTCTCTTTGGTTAGAGGGTATCCCGCTTATGTTGAGTCCGTACTGTTCCCAAGGGTACCCCCATGCTCCATGAGTCACCCAGAGTCCTGCTGGCCACCACGGCCATTTCCTTACTGATGGTTTCCAGCATTACAACCTTCCTGGGCAACTACAACTCAGGTATATCTTTCCCATAGTCAGAGTGCTGCTGTTAACTTGTACTACAGTTTTAGAGTATGAATTGTACTTTTTGGCTGAATTATGGAATTCTTTGCTATCCTGTGGGTTTTCTTGTGGTCCCAAAACTCAGTTGGAGCTCAGGTATTCTGAAATATGAGGAGCAGGAGGATGGCTGCCTGTGAATCAGGCACTTATATCTTTACATGCCATAGGCTTTCCTTTCTGTACCTGCAGCTGATTGCATTTGATATGAAGTTTGAATTTGGCCCAAAATGACAGTGGAATTTATCAAAGATAGGCTTTGGTTAACACTGAAAATGTGATGCCAGAAAACTGACCGGATCCTGTCAGGATCAGAAACACCAAGAAAAGATCTCTGGCTGACCTTGATTTGTGAAATTCAGTGAATGTTATTGAAGATTATCTCTCAAAGTTTAGCTTATCTTTTTTGCTTTCCAAATTTTTAGTGCCACTTCTACCCAAAGTGTTGGCCAAACCCGAGAATCTATCTGCGTCTTTCATTGTTCAGGAAGGTAACATCACTGGTCATTTTTCCTGGAAGATATCTAAGGCAGACCTTCACCAGCCTATGACAGGGTTTCAAGTCACTTGGGCAGAAGTGACCACAGAAAGCCGACAGAACAGTTTACCCAACAGCATCATTTCGCAGTCACAGATACTGCCAGCAGTAAGTTGTTTGTTACCTTTTTCTAGCGGCTTTGTAAGTGTATGTGTGTATATGTGGCTCATTTTTAGTGTTCAATGGTGATGCAGACATCAAACACTCTGGCTCTTCAAGCAGGTTGGAGTAGGAAGTGCTGAATTTTTCCTCCTCAGTGGAGATACAAAGTACAGCTACTCTTCTTGATGGCAAGTCAAACATTCTGGTGTGCACAGTTTTCAAATTGGCAATCGTTGTCTGACAAGTGCCTGAAAGGAGGAAGAGATCATCTTAGATGTAGCAATAGATAGTTTTTTATTTTCTTTTCATGATCAAGCTGTTCAACTTGGCCAGTACTGTAGTTTTACTAATTTACTAATTATTTGGTGTCCCTGTTGATGAATTTAGGAGAATTTTCTCTTCCTTTGAGTCACTCATTACTCTAAGAAAAATAAAAACCGCTTCCCCCTCCGCCAATATGCACCATTATCTGATGGACAAATAATTTTAGGAGAACTAGATTTCACTGGTTTTTGACAGTGGGAGCATTAACAATTTTAATTCTTCACCCTATTTTCTTTAAGATGGCCTTTGCTATTTCAGTCCCTCCTCTGGCAGAGGCATGTGAAGAGACCTTCATTCAAACTCTACTGCCAGCTCTGCCGGAGTAAACAGACCATGAGATGTTGATTTTCACTTTGGTTTTCATATTTGTTTTTTAGGAGCAGGTGTATGTTTTATGTAGGATTTCTATTCATTTTTGTAGACTTTTGGTTCAGTTAGATATGAAATAAATATGAAGTTTTATTTAAAACATTTCTTTTCATCGTGTTGGGCTTTAGTGTTTTTTTTTTCTGTTTTCCTTTAGTTTCACTGTAGAGCCTGGGGATTCCTTTCATTGTCTATCACAATGTCTATCTGTCTATTTATGGCACATGGTTAACTTGCAGAAAACTTTGTTTTGAGTTGAAACAGTGTTTTCTACTTCTCAGGAAGCACCAAAATGTAGGGTATTTTATGGTGAGGGTCATTCATTCTGACTAAAACTGTAGCATTTACACAACCAGGGCTGAAATGCACAGGTCCTAACTGCTGGAGGAGCACCTGAATGAGCAGAGTGAGTGTATGAGTGCATTGTAAGCACTCTTCTATCTTTTTCTTACCCTTTCAGTATTTATACAAGTTGGAACAGCTTCAGCAAGGTCTATTAAGGGCAGCCCCCTCTCAGAATCCATGATAATTTGCCAGTAAAACTACACATTTCCCTCCACTTTTTCTCTCTGCCATTTCACCTTTACTTTCTGCTCTGGCAGTAACAGCAAATTATCACTTATTCCCACGGCTCGCTTTGGCAGGTACAGTGCCAACCAGAATAACTTGTCCTGCAAATTCCTGGCCAGTCCAGCCTGGCAGGTCACAGGAGCACACTGTGCCCACACTGTCTGGCATCACTGCTCCAACTGTCCCCTACCTGGGACTGGGCCTTTTCAGCTTGGAATAAGATGAGTGATTTGTATCAGCTTACTACAGGTGATGTGTTGATTTATAGTTTAGATTTTGATTTAGATTAATAACTTCTGATTCTGTAATACCTGCCAATCTTTAGCCATTTGGGACATTCTATGAAAGGATTCTGAAATTATTTTGCACAGGTCTAAGTGACCATGAAAAGTATGGAGTAGTGAAAAGTGAGTCCATCCTGCCAGAAATGGCCTTAACAAGTCAAAGTCTTACAGTGCAATTGGGACAAATCTGAAATCAGTGTGACCGCCCTTTTTTTTTGCTAGCCACAGAAGGGGTTCCAGGCCAGTCACTAATTAAATTACCAGTTAGTAGAATTCACATGCAGATCCAAAATAAAAACAAGTTTATGTAATGAACATGTTTGTTACAAAGAATTTTGAGAAGTTACATTCTTATTTATCTTTTAGTGATGAGCACACCGTCTACTTTCCATAACAGTCTCTGGAACAATTTGGACCTTCTAGACATGAAACTATAATATTGTGGTGAAAAAGTCTGTTCAAAGGGAATGGCAAGGAAGAAAATTAAAATAAACCCTCTCAACAAAGTGATGCATATGTTAAATCCTTTTAATGGAATTCTGAGAAAGTGATTTGTGGGTGCTGAGGGTGATAGAACCTCTTTAAACCACTGATGTGTGCGAGCAGAGCAACCGCGTTTTATTTTTAGATGCTCTGAGAATTAAAGTGATTTATTTAATTTTAGGATCATTATGTACTCACTGTGCCCAATCTGAGGCCATCGATGCTGTACCGCTTGGAAGTTCAAGTGCTGACGACTGGTGGGGAAGGTCCAGCTACGATTAAATCATTCCGAACACCCGACCTTCCTCCATTTTCATCCCACAGTAAGTACTACACTATTCTGACATGTGGTGACATGTTGCAAAAACTTCAATCTTCCACGTGTAAATGGTTTTTCCAAGCCTTAAGGCCTTTGTTGATTCCAGTAGCATCTCATAAACTTAAGATGTAGGGAAAATACTGGCTTTTTTTCCCCGCAAAACTATCCAACAGCAATGATGGAAGCAAATGCAGTCTTTCTCGCACTCAGTTTCTGTGGTCTGACCATTTGCCATTCATTCAACCACAGCCCTTTCACAGATTCACGGGGCAGACATTTGAATGGGTCTTCGCGGCCGCTTGAGGTTATCTGGAGTCACCAAAAGTGCCGGGCAGGCCTGGGCTGGTTTTGGTCTGATAAATGCACACGTCCCTGGAGGTCAGAGCTCACCTTTGGCTTGTGGCTATTGTGCTTGCAATTCAAAGTTGCTGTCCTCCCAGTGCTGCCTAGGCCTGGCATTCCTTATCTTTCAAGATTAGATTTTTCTGGGTTTGCTCAGTCCAGCATGGCTAGAGCCTGGTCGTGTTTCTAAAGCAGTGCAATTCTCTTAATGGCCATTTCCAGCACTTCAAATGTTTCTGAAAAGGGCAGCTCAGTGTTGAGAAGCCAAATAAAAAATTTAATTAATTAGTGCAAGACTTGTCTGCTTGAATCTTTTTGTCCTTTCACAGCCCCACTATAGTTCTCTGGACTGAACATGCACATAGTTGTCAGCACAGGTATTTTACTTACAAGCTGAAGGACTGCAAAATGTAGGTCTCACAAAGCCTTTTAAGTATGGATAAATGTTGGCATTACATTTTCCTGTTCTTTTTGTTTAGGACCTCATCTGAAGCAACATCATGCACATCACTACAAGCCACCCCCTGAGAAATATTAGACTGTTTCAGATACAAATAACTGAGCGGAAAAAACTGAGCTCCCAAATGAGGTCTGGGAAAAGGCACATTTGTAGGATCAATCAACCCAGTTTTCCAATGGAAGTTACCATCCGGTATGATCTGTATCTACTTCTCTGTAGTTTATTCATGAAAAGTTATATTTGCACCATGACCAGGATGAATCATACAGCAAGTATCACTTCATTACCACCACCGTTCAACAAACTGAAGATCGCATCCATCTCAACACCTGTGAGAAAATTAGAAGTGTGTTCATCATAATGTTTTCATATTCTATGTTTAAAGTAGATTGAAATAGTGCAGTGTATACAGCTTTTTCTCTTAGTGAATTCAATGTTAATATTTGCAAGGTAGTTCTGTGATTTATACATACTTTTGAAAGAGGCCAGCTTCTCATCAGTGGATTTAAATGATCTATTTTACTTAAAGCCCTGCCTGCCACCAGCTTAAGCCCTAGTGTATTTTGCTATTAAAAAAGATCTCCATATGTCTGAAATAAGGACATAAGTAAAATAAATACCAGTAGCAGAAACCCTAAAGTATCCAGTATTTAATAATTGCAGTGTCACCATGGAGGAGGATGATGATGATACATTTGCATACCCATCTGGTCTAAAGTGGTAATATTCTATCACATAGATTTTCTATTAATATAGTTAATAGCTAAAGGATATACAGGGTAGATATACCATTGTATAGAAACAAATGGCGATTAATATAATTGTTTAAAGTTGATGGCAATGAATGCAATTAATTGATAGGTCCTGGAAGAATGACTTTAAAAATCCAGTTTACAGTTTTTTGATATATAATATTTCAGGGTATAATATTATCTTGAAAAAACCCACCAGTTTTCTAGTTAAAAATCTGAATAGTTAGCATTACCATTTTAGAAACTGAAATTCTGAGGCACATTTATTATTCAAGTAGCTGTAGAGCTACTTTTTGGCTTTGAATTTTGATGCACATATTTCTTTTCCCTGTGGAACTTTAGAACAGAAGGATGGATGTGTTGGCTCTATTTTGCTGTTCTGCTTACAGAAAGAATTATGTGACAATATTCTGGCATCTGGAAAACATTGGCTTATAGTTTATTTGAATGCATTTTTCAAATTTAGACAGAAGGGTGCCCTTTTTAACCATAAGGGAATTCATATTGCCTTATTGTGCAATATAAACTGTCTAGAATAATTTGTCACACAGAGAGACATGTCTCAATAGTAAACAGAAACTACTTGGATTTATTATTGAGAGGGTGGAAAGTATCTGCCAATAAACATCCATACAAATACCCATAATCAGCTTTTAATGTTCAGGATATTCAAAGTGGTCCTGCATTCTTTGGCACCGTTTCCATTGCTCCCTGAATCATCACATGAGGCTGACATATCTCAGATGCTCGAGTCCAACTTGAAAAAGTGGCCATGTTTTCTTCCAGCAAATTCTACAGACTCACCTGTGCTTTGTATTTACCTGAGATATTCAGTGAGAGGAGCTCAGACAGTAGTGGTAAATATATTTCCATTCTCTCCATAACAAACTGTTTTGTGGAAGAAAATAAATGCATACCTGAAACCGAGAATCAGAGCTATGTTTGTTATAGTAAATGGCCAGTCTTCGCGAACGAAGAACCGGGGAAGGTCTTTACACCTTCCAGCCTGCGCATTGGATTTT
>JAWMRA010000001.1:94995737-95025882 GCA_035584735.1 Pseudotriccus pelzelni | reverse complement strand
CTGCCCGGGGAGTGTCCCTGGCTGGAATCGAACCCAGGCCTCAGCGGTGAAGGTCATGCGATCTAACCACTAGGCCACCAGGGGCTCCCTGTTTGTTATAGTAGAATATTCACAAAGTACTCAATTTGTTTATACTGAAGTTTATAGCTTTTTGTTTCATGTGGATTAATACCAGAAGGAAACAGTATTAATTTCTGATCACTTGGTCATCCCAGTTTTTCTACATTTCTGCCTTCAGTTTTAAAGAGCTTTTTTCCATTTTCTTTTTATTTTGCTGCTTGTCTTTTTTGATACTCACTTAGTGACCAAGAGCTTTTCTAGACATCTTTTATTGCTACGTGGTTTGGGCCTTTAGCAGTACTTCAAAAATCTTAAAGATTATGGTGCTTTTAATTCCTTCCTCTGTTATTGTGTCATCTCCCAAAATACATTAGCAAATAAATACATGAACTATTCTTAAAAAAATCTGTAGTATAAAGGTTTATTTTCAGTTTTGGCAGAAGACCAGATCCTGAGAGATTTTTGTCAGGATGGAAATGTTTTGTGTGTATAAGTCTTTACAAAGAAAACAGAATTTGAATTGGACTGGTGTGCAGCACTGCTTCCACATTTGGATTGCACAGGGCGTAGATGAGTCTAGAAGTGATCTTCCTGGTATTTGCTGGATCAGCAGGATCAGGGAAAGTAATTACCTCAGGCTCCTCTGAAGAATTCTGTCCAAACCTTTCAATCACAGTCTGTTCTAGTTGTGCTGTATCAAATCTGCAGTGGCTTGATTAATGTTAATGAAATTAGGTTTCATTTGTACTGACATATTAAAGCATGGAACAGGAATGTTTTTCTTTATTACAAAGATGCCAAATCTGGATTGGATATAAACAGGAACTTAAGAGCCCTGAGTCATCACACCCTTAGACTCGGTTGCTGCAGGAAAGCTTCATCCTTCTGAAATGAATCAAAATGGTTACTGTTTGCTGGTGCCAGTCTCTGTGAAGCATTCATCTTTTCAAAATAACAGGGTACTTTTGAAGAATATCTAGAGATTTTCCCTTTTGAAGTAGATTAATCAAAAAAAAAAGTTGATAAAGTAGAAATATATTGAACAAGTATATTATGTAGTGCCCACTAAGATGTAAAATATTTTTTTTCTTCTGCAAATGATCTTATCAATTCACCTTTCAAATCACCCTCCAAATGAAAAATGAAAACCAGAAAGTCAGCAAAGCTCATGAATGGATGTTAAATTCCCAACTGTGATTTCTTGATTATTTTTTAATTTAGCAGTACAGATTTGAAGTTTTTAGTGCCTAATTCTAAAGTCTTGTTTGCTGAATTGTACAGGATATTGTCCTAATTTACTAAGCCACATTAAGCATTTAATTCAGCAATAGAATTGCAGTTTGCTGCATGATTCACTAGTTAAAGATTTATTTTCTCTAATCATGTTGTGTGATCCAGAGCTAATATTGGGACGATATTAGAGATATTGGGATGTTTTTAGATACTCTGCACCTTTACACTAATGTATTATTTGCTATGTACGATTCTGATGTATTTGTCAGTTGACTTCAGATGCATTTTGTTTATTTCTTAAAGGAGAATTATAAGATTATGCTATTTTTGCTAACTGCTTTGTGAAGTGGATTTTTTGTTTGTTTATTGGTGATTTTTGTTTAAGAAGAAAATGGTTTGTTCTTTTTATACCTTTTTTGACCATTTTTGAGTTGTTTATAGAGCAGGAGAGAATAAGACCATCCATATTGTCTTGAATATTCCTTAGGAATATAGCACACAGGCAATAAATAAGAAGTCTGATTTCTGAAATGCTGAATGTCCTCAACTTCATGGCTTCAGCAAGAGCTGAGAATGTAGTGTGGCAATGATAACATCAATATTTGACCTGGTCACACAAAAGTAAAAAAAATGCTCATTGCTAATGTGAATGGGAACTTTACCCTTGGTATTAGCAAAACTGTATAGAAACCTTAATACTGAGTCAATTTATTCCACAATACTTTCATTTCCATGCTCCCAGCTGGAGTCAGGGAGAGTTTCAATGAGTAAGTCCCGATTTAGGAAGGTATGCAGAAGAGGAAACTTCCATATGCACAAAAGAAGCCAGTGGAATGGAAGTAAACCTGTGCAGCTAAGAATGAGCTTTAGTGATGCTTCAAATCAAGCATGGATATCAAGGTTTGCTTGAATACTCTCTTAAATCTGGGCCTTGTAGAACAACATGAGGGAAACAGACAGTTCTAAATTCTGTGTACAACGCCATTAAAAAAATTATTTTCCTTTGTGTATATGTAAATGTCATTGTGATATTATTTATTAATTAATTTTCTTATACCATGTGCCAAGTATGTTCCTATCATTTTGATCAATACCTGTGAACATCAATTACTAAAAATAATGTTATGCAAACTTGTGCATTTTAACCAGGAATATAATGCTAATAAGCTGTTGCATGTAGTTTTAAATAATTAAGAAAATCCTTTATTTAAAGAAATGTAAATGAATACCTGCAGATGTTGATGATTATATATGGTTTGCATGCCAAAACTCATTGTTCGGTTGTGGGCATGAAATGTAACGACTGTATTACCTCTACTGAATATATTAGTAAGGTACAATTTACAAAGTAATTAACAGAGCTCTATATGTAAAATTTTTCCTTTTTCCTTAATTATATTGTAGTAGAGGTAACAGAACTGCTTCTCTGTTACCCAGATTGGCTGTAGAAATTATGTTCCTATAACAGTCATTTAAAGTCAATATTTATTTATGTCTGTAATACACAAAAGGTTGGTCTTATGTGTTTGTCCTGTTATTTAGAGAAAAGAATACACTTCTTGTAAAAACAATTTGTAAAAAAATGTAAATGTAAATAGAGTCTGATTTCTTTTACTCACTATTTTCATGTTTAGAATTTGTACATACTGTTTAGGTAATAAACTATCCTACATCTTAATATTGCTACATTATCTCCTCCATACAGAATTTAGAGGGTTTTTTTTCTTGAAGACATAGAGCCATCTAAGAAAAATTGTTGTTGTGCCAAGTACCTTTGCTTCGTCTAAATTTCATTGTGTATGAAGTCATACCATTTTATCCTTTACAGCATTTTATTTTCTTTAGATAGTATTCAAAATAATCTAAAAATAAATTTAGATATCATTGGAATCATTTACATTGAAAAGCAATACTGGAAGTAAAATGTAAGACGTAAGAGCTTCTCTGTTCTCTGTTTTAATCGGATAGTTCACAGTGAAGATTTGTTAATCCTTTTGTTATGCTAACTTAAATTAATTAAGTTCTAGATCTATGTCAGTGGCCTGATCCTGCAAACCAAGATTTTCATGATTGAAACTCATGGTGAGAGCTATGTGTGCATCAGATTTGGAGTATTTTCTATTTTAAAGTACAGTATCCCCTGATTTAAATTCTGTATTTTTAATAAATACAAATATCCGTCTTAGTAAAAACACTTAACTGTTTCCAATTGTCAGATATCTTTAGTTTGGGGATGCACCTTTGGGTAAGCTGACTTACCTAATAAACATTTAGATTTTGTTAACTCGATAATAAACTCCAAAATTTCCTGGTACTTCTTTCTTACTAGAATAACTGCTTGCATTTTGGGGTTTGGTTTTCCTTTTACATAAATGGATAATGTTTATAAAAACTCATAGAAAAAATTCTCTGCAAGTTGGACTATCTCAATGATATTTGCCATTATGGTTCAGTAAACACAAACAAGAATGATGTATCACATGAACAGGTGAATAGGTAAGTTGTCATAATAATTGGTTGAAGTGTTCTATACACTGCAACTCAAAATAGTAATTCATTTTTTCTTTCCATAACTTCAAATAAATATTTTATTCAACATTGGATTAAAAGACACAATGACTGGATGATGAAAATCATGTGAAATAAAGTAAATTTGGTATATATTGAACAGTATTGATTATTCTGGGTTTGGGTTTTGCGGCTTGTGCTTCTGTATAACTTGGCTTTTTTGCATCTAAAACCAGAATACACTCAAAAGGTTCCACTTTGTAAAAAAGAAAAAATCCAGTGAAAGCTTTTTGCAGTACAAAAAGCAAAACACAAAAGAAAACAAAACATACAAAACACCCACCCTCTACATTTCTGCTTTTTTATTATAGGTGTTGTACTGTCATTGTCTGAATCTCTGCCAGCCTCCCTGAGGAAGGCCTTGGGGCCAAACCACTGGCTGTTAGCCCGCTGGTGGCAATGCAGCACCTGTGAGGGTAAAGAAATCACCAGGGAGAGCAATGAGAATGTGAGCTTTGAAATAGAGCCAATGTGCAAGAAACGAACTGCTGTGTCCCCTTTGGATTGTGCCTAATATCCTTCCTGCTACTCAAGGTGCTGGCAGGAGCACAGATTAATATTTAATATATGCCTAGCTCTAAGCATTTGCTGAGAGTGCTGTGTGGCACAGAAACTAAAGAATTTATGAATGCTTTCTGTGCCCTGTTCCTCACCTGTGATGGTGTTTTATTCATGTTACTTAATAATAAACTGCTTCTTCTCAGTGGAAGATCAACTTTGGAAATGATGGACTGTAATTTTTCAACTGAGTTAGGCAAATATGCTACACACAGATTTTTCTTTATATTTGTGTGCAGGTATATTTATACAGCAAATAGAGTTTGCTTGTCTGTTTCACAGGCTGTCCAGGAATATATGGTGCAGTAGGTTCAGAATTGCCAAAGCTTAAAAGTAACTCTGAGTTTGCCTGATTAGTAATGACGAGTCAACATATTTTTCGTAATTTTATAATTTTATTTAGAAAATGCTGCCTGATTTAAATGGTTCAAACTGAAGAGTTTTTAGTAGATGTCGATAGGCTGGGATTTCCGCGCTGTCGTTTCTGTATAAGGTAGAGGAGAAAGACTGGGCGTCAGAAGAGTATAGGTGGTACAAAAAGAAGCTGATCATCTGGTTTATTAATTTCTTTGCTGACATCAATTTCTAGTATTAGTCCCAGTATGAGTAGCTATCTTCAAACATTCAAATTAATGTTTTAAATTTCTTCTCTGAGATGTGCTGCAATACTTGCTTGAAATAAAAATATTTCAGACTTTGAGTGAACATGCCTGAGTTAGACTGTAACTCGTAAAACAGGAATTTACAAGAAAAACCCTGGTGAGTGCTAATTGTTCTCTCGGAGTACTTAGGGACAACTGATTTTGCTTGGTGTTTACTGAATCATATTTGTAGACAAAGCAGATCCACAGGCATTTTTTGTGCTTTGAGGGAAATACCTCTTGTCACAAAGGATACCGTTTAATTGGCTAAAGGTGCATCATGAACTGCTGAGTTACTGTAATGATGCACTACTGAATGAACCCTGTATTTTTTCATTTATATGAAGACTGTGTTAATTTCCCTCATCTTCTTTCCTGAAGTTGAAGGGTTTTTTGTTCTGCTTTATAGTGGATCTCTGTTCATCACTTTCGTTGTAAGGAACTTGTCTCAGTTACTATTCTTAGTCATACATGACACACTGAAAGCATGTTTCTCTTCACTGCTCATTGCTATAGGTTTAGGTTTAAGATGCCTTTCCAATAAAAGATAAATCGATTAAAATAATATAAATATATATATGTATTTATTGCTGATTTCAATAAGGGGTTCCTTGTCAGCAAAGTAATATTAGTTTTTAAATATAAAGTGTATCTGTAGCTGTATTTCATTTCAATTATTATGTATAAAGTACAGTTCTCAAGAACAGAAAACCTTATGGTCTTTTTACACAAGAGCCATGCTAGCCTCAAGAAATTGTAGCAAGCACACAGAAGTATCTTAAATTGACAGTTATCACTGATATTTGCAGCTTGAAAAATGCCATTAAGACAATAATTTATGTTCAGGTTAGCTAAATACATCACACTGAAAAATTCATCTGCGAAACAGGAATGTGAATGAGTACAAGAAGTCTGGAGAGTGGTGTAGTGGGAACATTATAAACTTCTGTGCCTGCATAATATCAAAAAGCGCAAAGCTGACTCAGCTTAAACTATATGGGTTTTTTTCCCAGTCCCTTATAGAGAATACAGAATACTTGATTCTTTAATAAAATCCTAGGATGATCCCACATTTATTTGTAGGTGATTTTGTAACATTCGTAAGTAACTTTATAAAATATTTGGAACCAATAACAAGAAATTAACCTTTTATTTCAAAATTACATATACAAATATTGGGAAACTTGAGGTCAAACAATATAATCAGTGTTTTCCGTAACTGTTGTCAGACTTTATCTAGGAGATACACTTGTTCTCTTAGCTAACTTCAAAATTTCTAAAACATCTCTATCAGAAATGGTGGGGTGCTCAGGGCCTTGCCCTTTCTTGTTTTGGAGATAATGAGGAATGGGGATTCTGCATCCTCTCTTACTTATTACTTTTGAAACAACAGTAAGGCAAACAGTGACATCTTGACTATCAAGAAAATTGCAGGGGCGGAAAACATATGGTATAAACAACTCACGGAAACACCTTCAGAAAATGTAAATGCAGCTTGGGGCCTGGAGAAGGGAAGGTTGTGCGGAGACCTCATAGCAACCTTCCAGTATCTGAAGGGGGCCTACAGAGGGACTCTGTCAGGAACTATAGTTGATGGGATGAGAAGTAATGGGTACAAATTTAAAGAAAGGAAATTAGGAAGAAATTCTTCACTCTGAGGGTGGTGACATATTGGAACAGGTTGCCCAGGGAGGTTGTGATGCAGTGTTCAAGGCCAGGTTGGATGAGACTTTGAGCAACCTGGTCCAGTGGGAGATGTCCCTGCTCACAGCAGGTAGAATTGGGACTAGATGGTCATTAAGGTCCCTTCCAAACCCTTTAACATTCTTGATTTTATGATTTTATGAATTGTGTGATGGGCCTGTCAAACTACAAAGACATTGAAAAATATTCTTTTGAAGCATAAGCTTGTAAGTTCTTTTATTCTCAGTAGGTTTGTGATTAAACCCTTCTTATACTGCCCTGGGACTGCAAAGCTAGCAGAAAATGAAACCTGCAGATTCTCAATATTTGTGTTTTGTCAGACATTAGTTACCTCTCAGGTCTTGAGAAAAGAGCAAATGAAATTGATCAGCCATATTTCTAGAGAGTTTGTACCTGTTGCTTAACTTGCAAAACTGAATGAATTTGGATTCATGTGATATTTTACCATGTTAACATTCAATGAATTGTTCAATATTAAATTGACAGTGGCAATGGCCCATGTGTGTTGCCTCATTGGCATGCCATGGATTGTTGATTTTAGGAGCTGCAGCTACCCAAATCAGTCCTCCTTTGTCAGGTAGAATATTGCCCTTAGCAGGTGGAGCAGAATGCTCTGCCTTAGAGTGGAGTAAAACAACTGGAACAATGCCCTGTTAGCAGAGGTACCAGTGGTAAATGAAGAAGAGGGCTCATGCTGCTTTTTGTGTTGAATAATGCTGAAACCAGTCTGACTCATCAATCCCAAAGTTAAACATCCTGATAGTGAGATGAAGCTGTGGTAGACCTGGTAACATACCCTGAGAAAGTGTCAACCTGTGAAATATGTTACTAGTGTGTCACAGGAGACAAAAAATGCTTCTGTAATGTTTGGAAGCCTTTAGCTGCAGCATTTCAGTGAGTCTGGACATCTTGAAATACTGCAGTTATTTATTGTATTACTCTTGACACATTTTAATGCTATCAAGAAATGTAAATATGGCGTAGCTAAGTGTTGACTAGCATCAGCTCTGTAAGGTCACACTACAGAGTCAGTTTAGTACTGACTGATGCTTTGGTGTTTGCCATGTTCTTTAGCCAGATAAGCAAGAAGAATGGCAAAATTGCATAAGCAAAAAGCATGAAATAAGATCTCTTATTTCATGATTTCAGACCATTATTGCTAGATTTAAACCAAGCTTCTTCCCATTGCTTTTAATCTGCTCCTCAATGACTGGGATTTAGTTAGGCATTTCGGAGTTTGGAATCCTTCTAATGCTGAGTTTGTGGGACGCACACACCCTCTCTGTGTCACTGAGATAGACTTTGCACTAAACGAGGCAACTTATGTGTCCCCAGGGCTCCTGAGCACTAACCGTAACCACTCCATCTGGTTCCTGGGATCATCTCTTGTAAAGTCTCTTTACAAATCACATTCACCTCTGCCCTTAAATCCAGTTTAAATTTAATAGTAGCACTGCTGGATTTGAGATCAACAAGCCAAACCCACTCATCGTTGTGGACTTTGAAAGCACATCCTAGGTTGCATGAAGCACATTTCTCTAATTCTTTCAATTTGATGGACAATCCTGACTTTTCCTTTACACGTCTTGGATATGCCTGAGCCTCTCTCCTCTGTGTTGTGTTCTGCATTGTCCCTAAGAACCAAAATTCTGCCATGGGAAACCCAGTCTTCTAAAAAGCATTTTTATGGGTTCCTTGTTTGTCTAAAGAGCTTTTTCTTGACTTCTGTGCCTCTACGTTTTTGTAGGGTAACTTGAATTTTGTCTGAGTTGGACAGTGATGCTTCTCCGTTACCCATTTAAGAGGAAAAACAATTAGTTGCTGCAGGATGTTTTTTAAAATTCATTACTGAACACTCCATTATGTGTACCTCAGTCACAAAGTTTTCAATTTCTCATTTATAAGTTAACTTTACAAAGTTTTGCCTTCTCCCAGTCACTGACTACTTTGTGGCAAAAGACTAATCTCTTTGGTCACAATATATATTTTGGGTTGCTTACTTTTTTTAACATCACCATTACTTTTTAGAGGGATGATCTAGCAATGTTATTGCATTCCTCATTACATACAGATGCTTTTTGCTTCACAGGTTTGCATGAAGCTTCATTTTTCTAGTGTTTCGTCCCAGGTGATTCAAAAAGTGAGGTGTGAGAGATCTTTTAAAAAGTTAGATTGAAGCTGATTGTCTTTTTTATTTAGTCTTTTTCAAAGTGAGCCTATGTCTCCCTAAAAGACCTAAAAATTACAGAAAAAATAAGGAATTATAAGGTGTGATTATATTTTTCTATATTGAGTCACGATTTGAATGATAGAGTATTTATACTTTTAATGTAATCCCACAGGTGTTTCCTAATTTTTTCTTAACCCACCTGCTTTCTTATTCTAGGATTAAAGAAATAAAGGAAAAATCCTCACAGCAGCTAACCAGTATGCCACTGAAAGATTGATTTGATATTATATTAGGTTTCCCTTAAAATGTTTCTGAAGGATGACTGTCTGAGGCACTGCACTCCACGTATATAAGTTCATTTCACTGTGAACTTGGACTTTTTACAGAAGCATGTTTTAGGAAGCATTTCAAGAATTCAGCCAGAGATTTAGCTGAAGTGGAAGTTTATAACTAAATGCTTTTATTTTCTCTTCAACCTCTTACCCCTAAGGATGGATGAGTTTGTGTTCTTTGATTCTACTATACTTTTAATTGTGGTGTGCAAATTAATTCCTGAAATTAACAAACTCATATATGCTTGACAATTCTTTGAGTTTTCTAAAGAGAAAGAATGTGTTTTAATTTTGTTTTGTTTAATTTTAACTTATATTTTGGCTTCTTGCCAGACAGCATTTATTTTTTGGAGCTTCTTTTTTCTGTGATTAGAAAAGTTATCATTTTAGAAGAGTGACAGTAACAGAAGGGGAGAGACTGGAAGAGATTAACGTGAAATTCTCATGAAGTTAAGATTTTAAAGGATTAGTTTGAATGAAAAACAACAAGTAACACCATTTCTGTGACAAGATTATAAGATTTGCCCATGACAATGGTGATGAGTGTGACAATGGGACCCATCTGTTGAGAAACCTTGACATTCTGGGAGGCATGCTGCCTCTGAGGAACCCAAATCCTTGGTGTTACTGAAATATTGCTAAGGCTTCTCCAACCTTCTGAACACTATCCCATGCTTATGTTCCATGTGAGTGTTAATAACACTACTGGGAATGAGTTTACAAAGATTAAAAGCTACTGTAAGAACCTGAGAATGGGGAGGTGAAGGGGTCAGGAGCTCAGGTGGCTTTTCTGTCAGTTCCACTGATCAAAGGTCAAGGCTTAAGGACAGATGTGACATGGAGATAAATATGTGAGTGAGCAGATGGTGCTGCCAGCAGAACACCAGCTGCCTTGACCATGGAATAATGTTCATAAACTCTATGGTACAAGGAAGAACTGCACCTCTCTGACACCAATTTACTGATTGGTTAAGACAGTTTCACAAAACCCACCAGATCAATATGAACTTTTCTGCCCTTAAAAAAAGGTCTAGATAGTGCCAAAAAAAGGATTAATATTTACCATAAGGTCAGAGAAGAGGCAAAAGAAGGGAATGGTGGGTTGTCCACAAATATCTTACATAATGATGTAGGGATTAACTAGAAGGAACCAAAGGCTTTATTACATGGCCAAAATTTTGCTGTAAATGACATTTGGTTGATTAAAACCTTGTTGGATGATTCACGTCTCAGTATTGAAGGAACACACTTCTCTTGCTCAGAGGGGGGAAGCTGGAGACTAATGCAGAAACAGGAAGATGAATACCTAATGGACTCAAATTTAAGTAGTTGGAGAGTATTTTGTATTAGGGAGGACAATAAAGCACTAAAGAACCTTGCCTGAAGAGATTTAATGTGGTTTCCAGGACTTAAGAGCCATTGAAATAAACTTCTGTCCTAAGCACCATCAATTTAACTTTCAGAAACATGAATATTAAAAGATCTCAGACAGCTTTAATATATGAGGACAAGGGTCCTACTTCATTTCTGAAGGATGAAGACTTGTCTTCAGGAGAGATTTATATCTGGATTGTTGCAGAACAAATGAAATGGAGGGTGGGAAAGTCCCCAACAAGTGCCACCAGATCCTTTGAGCCGAGGGATGCATATGGATGTTGCTTATACTAGTAGAAGAATGATGCTCCAAAGAAAGCCCTCTTTCCACCCAGCTAGTTGCTGAAGCAGTGATGGCAGAATTCATGTCAAGGAACGGGGATGTGGAAAATTCTCCATCTTAAATACAATGCCCTGTAACACCATCATGCACAAAACTTAAACAAACAAATTTCATAGATTTCTTCAGTGATTGGTTAGATTTGTAGGTGTTCTTTGACTTCTCTCTGACAGCCTTTGAGAGTTATGAAGTCATTTTGTTTAGTGTCCTTTTAATTGTTGGAAGTTCATGAAGAGTTGTGATCATGGGGTTTTTTGTATTTGAAAAAAATGTTTCCTACAAACACTTTTCATAAAGTGCTCTAAACCAGTAAATGTCTAAAACATTAAACAAATGAGGAAATTTTACACAAGAAAAAAGCATGAGTTTCAACAAAATGAAATAAAAATTTCACATCTGTCTATATTATAGTTATAGCCTACAAAATGATGGATTCTTTTAATATGGAAGTAATTCTTTCTCAGTATATGTTTTGTTAAGACATTCCATGGCATGTAGAGTAATTATAATATTTTTAGGTGGTGCAATGTTTTATGAGATTAAATCAATTTCTGTAAAAAACCTACTATTTTAGAGTTACCACATGATTTTTAACTTAGTAGATGTATGTGCAGTGTATGCTATAATATAGGACTAGGATAATTATGAGAAAGATTATAAAAGGGTACGGTGAGTTTTATCTCTGCAAGTGTATATAGACATACTTGTAGTTTATGTCAGCTTCATTTGTAAGGGTAAGAGTTGTTCTGAAAACACTGGAGGCAGAATACTGAAATGAGACAAGGATTGATTTGGGCAAACAGCCAAAACACCTAGCTTGGATGCAAACTGGAGGGAAGGCATCATTACACCATATTCCATTTGCCAGTTTGTTACTGTTCCCCTTATATTCATGGAGTAGTTGCTATATGTTGACATTCCAAAAAGATGAAACAGCTTTATAATTAATTTGATAACCTTCATTTTGCATTTAGTCTTATTGCAATGACCTTCGTTTTGCATTTAGTTCTGATTTTCATTGTAAAGCAGCAAAGCTACCAGTTGCACACATTTTGTGTCACTGTAACACATGAACTTTCTGTGTCCTATCCATGACACATTGTTCTTCATTCAATCATTGTGCTGCATGCTTAAAAATGTAAGAAAAAAGTAATTTTCTCTCTCACTGTTAAAACTTAGTGTTCTTGAAGAGCATTCCTAGAGCTGTTTTGGTTCCCAGTTGAAGCCTGAGTGTCACCATTATCTATTGTAATTAGTTTAGGATATTTGAGTTAAAGGAAAGTTTCACTATGACTTATCAATTTAAATAGTCACAATCTCCTTAGGAAACCAGATGGGTAAGCTGAGCACATGTGTACTCAAGAGTCAGCAAATGCTTTGAAACAGTTTTAGAGGAAGCTGGAATAGGGCAAGATGCCACAGAGCAGGGCAGACGCTTAATCAGAGATACCAGCAGCTAATGTTCCTGGGCAGTGGAACAACATTTCTAGTTCAGTGTTCAAGCAAAATCACTGTGTCTGCTTCACTTAGGGAAAAAAGTGAACACAGCTTAATACCCTGCCTGAAAGGTGCTTTCCCAATTCTTCTTCTCATGAATGCTTGTATATGTCTTCTGCAATGTTTTAGTGCATCCTTCAAGAAATTGGGAACTTCCCAAAGGACTTGAAAGTGAAACAGCAGGATGGACAGCACAGTTTGTCAAATTTGAAGTGATAACAATTATTTAACGGAAAACAGTAATGGCTTTATATTGAATTTAGGATGTGCAGGACTGGAACACAATGTAAGAAAATTTTTGAAAATTTACATTTTTAAGATGAATATCAAATGCTTTATAGCTGGCACTGGGAAAAAATATAACTCAAATATATTTTTATACTGGATCAATGTAACTGCAGAATTAGCCCTTCTTTAAGGAGTAAAATCAATAATTTTCTTCAATTTTCCAACTTTATTACTTTTTACTGGGATAATATTTGAAACAAAGAAATTGTTACTGGCTACATCAAAAACTACTGACTTCCAACATGAGTTGCTTATATTTTTGTTCTATTTAAAAATTGAACTTCCATCTCTGGATACACTATCATACTTCTCAGAAATATATGATACAATATAGAATTCAAACCATATTGTGTTTCTAAGGTAGGAATTTTTCCAATAGCTTTTATAAGGAATCTTTATAAAAGCAATTAAAACTTTATACAGAGTCTTATTTCTAAAAGAGGACTGCTGGTAAAATTGGAAAAGGCTAATAGGATCACATTACTTTTAAGAGCAGTTCCTTTGACTTCAGTGAATATAGAGTACTCATGTAAAAAACCTTCATAGTATGAAACTCAGATCTCAAGAAGAACCTGTCAGATGCATGGTAGCTTTTTTAAATTGACTTTTGTCTGCATTATTAATTCATTGGTGTAACACAAGTAAGCAAGAGTATGAGTCTTAGAGGCTTATTTGGCATTTCTCATAAGATCCAAAGATGATTCGTACATATGTAAACATCTAGGTTTCTTGATTATGTTCATGAGTAATCCTATTGCAAAATTAATAAATCCTAGCCTTAGTCAACTCAAAGTTACGCCATACTCTTCCAGGAATGTTATCAAAGCTAGTCATAGTATATTCTCATTGTTTTTGAAGCACAGTTATGACCAAGAGATAAAACATACTAGATGTATTTTTAAAACTGTTCATCACCTCAGGATGTAAAACGGACATTGCAGAAGGTCATACATTGATATTTGCTTTAGATAAAAAATGTCTTAAAATTGCTAATAAAATAAGTAAAGCTTTGGGGAAAAATTATTTTATATTTTTTAATAGACAAATACAGTAGAAGAAGAGTAAGTATTGGCTAAATAGACAAAAGCCATGTTGAAAGTCAAAGATTCAGGAAGGTGTATATACACTGTGCCTATGTCTGCAATTATTCATCAGCTAGAAATATTGCCACTGGAGGAAAGGTCAGTATTGACTAGAAGTTTCTACTATTACTGAATAATCCTCCATGCTTCATCGCTTTTGTGCAATTTATTTCTGTCAGCTCTACGTATCATGTTTGCCTTAATGTACTTAGTGTATGGAAAGAGAAATGACCAACTGGCTGTGCGTTGCCTTGTCTCTTGGGGTACACTGGCAGAAATGGATGTAGTCAAAGGGGCTTGAGCCCTGACATAGTCCAGTACAGTCTTACTGCAGAGGACTAAACAAATGCTGCTAGAAACCTGCCCTGTCAGCAGGCAAGGCTGAACTCTTTCTGAGGACTGGAAGTCGAAGGAATTTGGGCTGCATTCAAAGAATCTCTATTTGCTGCATTACCTTTGGAAAATCACTGGAATTTTGCTGGTTTTTCTCCTACAAACAACAGTAATTTCTTGGTTATCTATTTGGATAATAAATTTGTCTGACTAGAGATTTATTTTCTACCTAGCATTCTATAATGCATCCATAAATACATTCTCAAGCTTCTAGGTGTTTCTTTGGTAGAAAATAAGTAAAGATAGGGAATTTCAAAAGAAAAATACTCTGTACTCTACAATGTTTGAGTTTATTGGATATTTAAAAAAAAAACCACAACAAAACACCCACATTTAGGAAGTTTAAAAAGGTAATTAAATCCTGCTGCTAGGACAGCTATCTATATTGCAAAAGAAATGGTTCCCTTCTGGTTGTCTTTTCTCCCTCTTCTTCTTGCTGACTCCCCTTCCAACTTCCCTTCCTGGATACAGCACAGCTGGTGTCCTCCCTCAAATGCATACCTTCAGGAGGAGAAAGAAGTAGATGTTCTCACAAAATTATAAGAATACGGAGAATTTGTACAATCCTAAGGTGCTTACTTTAAACAGGCAACAGCTAGTAAAGCAATATGAAGAGCAACATGTTTGAAGATGTTGGATTGACTTGTTTTTTATGGGGCATAGTTGTGTTTGAAATAAGAAAGTAAAAACAAGGGCAGCATTGTCTATTCAGAAATTTAATAGACCTGGCTAGTCTGCAAAATTCTGCTCTGAGTCCTGATTTAACTTTTGCATAACGTCACAGATATTTGCAACCCTTTCAGTTCTGCTGCTCCCCATGGAAGTGAAAGTCCAAGGTTTGGGATGCCAAGGGTTTTATTAATCTCCTCACAACTACTACAGCATCTAAGAATCTGTTTAGACTAAGTCCTTCCTTTAATAGTGCTCAGCATTCACTTTCACTTACAGTAATGTTATTAAGATAGAATTGTATTTTATACCAGAGTTTTGCACAGGCTAGCTTGTTTGTGTCCAGCCAAGGAGGAATGCAAGCATACCTGGGCTAAACATTTAAACTACAGCTAGACTGACTGTTAAAGGTAGAAAAGGATACATCCTTCCTGCCATGACCTGGTCAGGAAAGAGTTTGTATTCTTAGAACTTGGAAAGGCAAGAGAAATATTAATCTACATAAGGAGGACAATGTCTTTTATGACAGTTATCACTCAAGGTCAAGAGTAAATTAACAAGTTTCTCTTTCATTCCACAAGACAGGAGCACTGAAGTTGAAATCTTTGAAGCTGAGCTTGCAATCTGAGAAAATACAGTGCCATTTTTGTTTGAATCAGTAGATTGATCAAAGATGCAATCGATAAATTCACCCTGTAGCAGCGTCCCTTTACTGAGAAACTGTCTTGAGTCCTATGTGATTCAAAGCTTCCTGGAGTTCTTCGAATATAAAAGACTACATTCTCACCCACTGTAAACCAGCATAGCTATTTTGACTTTAAGATGCTACCAATTAAAATGTATTTTTGCAAGGCTCCATTTATTTTCTTGCTCAGTACTGACTTTAATAATGGCTTATTTAGTCTGTACTGGTTTATGTTATTTCATCACGCCATAAACAGTGAGTAATTTCTTTTCCTTCCAGGTATTACTTTCCTTGGTGAAGGTCTTCAGCCACAAAATAATTTTATTGTAAAGTTGCTTTATAGGAACTGATTTTCACAAATCCTTGCTAGGATTGCACTGCTATGCTGCAGTTATATCATTTCAGCCTTAGCAGTGCTATTTTGCAGTTGGCTCGGGCTTGCTGAATTACATTACCTTAATTGGTAAGTATTCTTAGTTTTTCTCTTTCCATGCTGAAAGAGTTGGCATACCACCACATTCCTCACAAACCAAACTTTTCCACAGCAGGCAGTTTCTCTGAATATATTTTTTAAATCTTTTCTGAGACTGAAATCAACATAATGAGAAGGAATGTGAAGTAGGTTAATAAAGGTTCATCAAACAAGAAACTTTGACTACCCCATGGTCTTCTTCCATTTCGGTTCTCTCAGTGTCCCAGGGTAGCTCAGTTTCATTAGAGCAAATAGACAACTTAGGTCACAGGAAAAAAATGAGCAAAGTTGCTGACAGATGGTTAGAACAAAAATAATAGTTCAGAGTTTCCCAGTTTGTCTTCATAGTCAGTGTACACATGGTGCAAAAGAATTAACTTCTCGTCTATTTTTTTGCAAATCTGAGTTATTTCTACATTACAGATTCTTATCATAAACTGACTGCTGCCCAGGTAGGATCCAACTAGGTAACACCAGAATTTTCATCTTAAAAAAAAAAAAAAGTTAAATTTTCAGGAAATTATGGAAAAACTTATAATATTGCACTTGAAGATGTCTATTCATTTATAATATTCATATTATGAAAGTGTGATCATATAGAGTTTGAATTTGTCACATAGAAGTTGTGCACATGAAGCAATGTAGGATGTCAATAATAATAGAAAATACTCCTGGTATTAAAGACTCTCTGTATTGTAAGACATTTTATAAACTAATAATTCTAATATGTGGTATTGAAGTTATCACATTTACCAAATACATAGTAGAATGAATCTCCATTGATAAAATGATTGTAAACAACACTAGTGTTTGCCAAGATATTATGTAATTCTCCTTGCAAGGAGAATTAATGAATTTCTAGTTTGAGTTTTACCAGTGTAAATTCAAAGGCAATTAGATGAAATCAGAGAGCCTAAGCAGCAGTATTTCAGATTTCTAGGTACATAATCATGACTAAAATCTGCTTTGATTATAATGTTTTGCTTGTTTTATAGTTTCATTGGCTTCATTTATTTAATTGATTTGAAAGCCATATAAATAGTAATAGCATTCCATGTAATCTTAGCACTATACAGTTATCCTAAAGCTGTAACAGATTAACTTCTAGCTCAGATACTGCAGCTGATAACATGAAAGCCTAGTTCAAAGCAAAGTAAGGAACTGTGAGAATCTTTTATAGTTGTTACACCTAAATATTTAACTCCAACAACATACTTGATTCTCTATTTCTATACAAGACTAATTTACATTTCCCACCTTGCAAAATGGAGACTAAGAGGAAGTAATCACTTCAGGCAATTTTTCCTTTTTTCTTTGACAGTAAATTAACTTATGAACAAACTGAGAAAAAGAACCCTCCATCTACAACTCATGTGAACACAAGTTTTTAAGTGCAGCAAGCAGATGGCAACAGCAAGCACATGGCAACAGTTCAAAAAATGTGCTGAAAAAAGGCAATAAATAGAGAGCTGGCACTGTTAACAGTGCAAACAGTGTGAAGGGGATGGTGATGGGGTATGTTCAAGGAACAAGTTAGGGTAGAGCTGAGCAAACAAAATCAAAAGCAAAAAAGTATCAACTTCCAATAGTTAGGAACTAAACAGAGGCAACTCTGAAACAACTTACTGAAAAGAGAGGTAAAGGTAGCATGAGCAGGGATATGCATTTTAGATGATTTGAAATGAAGGGAGATGATTATGACCTATGTGCTTTTTCTGTGAAAGAGTCTTCTCCCATAACACATGACATATTTTAAAATAAATGTCAAGGTTAGGTGAGAGACAAATTAAGCATCTTTATTACCTGGCCTTGAGGTAGATGATCTAATGGCATGAAGAAAAGAGTCAATATTGTCACTATACAGCAAAGATGTGCCTAAAGAATAGATTTTTTTGTTCTCTCATTTTCAAAGAAATGGAGACCTTGCTTGTTCAAAGCAACAGTAATGTGAAAGTAAAAGCCTACTTTTCACTTAATGTCAAATATTCAAAAATACTTGCAAAAAAAAAAAAAGGAGATAAATCCAACAAAAAGCTCTACCTGCTGTCGGTTTCACATTGCTGGGAAAATAGTATTCTGATGTTATCATGAAAAGAGAACAGCAGGTGTGTAACTATGATCACTTCTTATTTGTAACAAGCAAAGGGTGGTGAAAGATGGGAGCAGAACAGCACCAAAAGCAGGACAGAGGAGGTGGGGGATTCAAACAGCAATGGGCTAATACAATATTGTGAAGGGAGGGCACAAAAAGAAACATAAACCATAAAGGCAGATAATCTAAACCCTACTGTATAAAACCTCTGCTTTTCAAATTCTTTATTAAACCAGCCATGCAATGAGTGCACCTTTTAAAAAATAATCAGATTGCTCCATTAGTAAGCACATATGCATGAATGTGGTGAGGCAAATTCACAACTCTGACAGTGATAATCCCAGTGCTGCTACAGCTGTCTTTGGGTAGAACCTCCCCAAAGCCTTTTTATTCCATCCAATCGCCTACTGAAAACACATGCCGGGACCTCAGAGATTCACTGGCTTCAACTGGCTTCACTGGAATGCAGAAAAAATAATGAGCCATTCCTACTGAGAGCTTTACTTCTTTGCATGGCTATATGGTGCATAGCACTGGCTTTTTTTATGTGTGTGTGCATGAGAGGGAGAACTCCGAATTGTAAGAAACTGAACATCTCTCAGAATACAGCTAGACCTCCCAAGAATTTTCAGAAAATTATCATTAACCCAAAACATTAACTTCCTTCACTTCTTAAGAGCAGCCCTGGCTTCCCCAGAGCGTGTTTACATTATCCCACTGAGTTGCTTCTTCTTTCCTGTTCCAACTTTCTGCGGTTAACAGTATTACTGAGAGCTTGGTCCTGTGTGCTTAAAAATTCTGGCCTAAGCTCCACAATCACCACAAATATACAAGCTTTTCCTTTTTGCCCCAAGCACAAGCAGAGTTTTCATCCTTGGAGAATTCTTGCGTGTGTGAAATAGAGCAATCTTTAGTAAGGGCAAACAGAGCCTTGGAATTTGAGAAACAGCAGTGATAATTTAATGCTTATGGAAAGACCAAAGAATTTTTGGCTTCCCTGTGATCTTTCCATTTAAGTTGGAGGGAAAGTATCTGTCTGTCTATTGTTTGTAGGGATTTAAATAATTAAGTTGGTTGAATTGATTGATTTGTATGCATTGATTTGTATACATCAAACTTGGAGAAAACCCAGTGAACAAAACTTCTGCAACCACAGACTGCTCCAGGTACCTCAGATTTCACTTACAAATGACAAAATTAGCCTTAATAGTGATTACCACATTAGTATTCCAGGTATTTAGAAGTGACTGCATATTGATACCATTTCAGCAGGAGCAACTGCTACTCCTCAGAAGTATTGCACAACAACTCTGTTTACATGTTGGATAAGGAGCTTCCCTAACTCTTCTAGGGCTTCAGAAGAGTTTTTTCCTGAAAAGTTGGTTTCATGCTTCATGAGTCTCCACAGCTGAAACCCAAATTGTCTGGAACTCCAAACACAAAGGTTTTTATTCTAAAGGTTACCTTGGTGAGTATTCCCTTTTTCCTGCCTTCATGGTCTTTAACAGTCACCTCCCTACCAGAACCACAGTTTGGTATGGGCAGGATGTTTCCCAGATGTGACTGGGAATGGTGTACAAGAAGCATGTGAAAATAAGGCTGTCTATAATTTTCCTTTCCTCCTGAGGAAACAAAGGTTGTTTTTTACCCCAAAAATTCTAGTAGCAGCTTATTTATATTTATTTTTCACCACTCTTCTGTCTTACTTTCTTAGTTCCTTTGTATTTGTCACTGCAACTCCCATAGATAACAAACACTGCCAAATATATGCCCTTTCTTTTTGATGTCCTTTCTCAGATATATCTGAGAAACCAACAGAGACACTGACAGTCTGCCATGGTTGATGGGGGCAATATAGATCACTGCAGGTGTGCCAAGTTCAAAAATATAAGTTTTGTAATTATCCACAAAGTCACTGTAGCCTAGAGCCATGGAAATACTAAAATATATATTTTTTATTCACTTGATCCCCACTCAGTTTTCTCCTTCCATTTCCCATAACTCTCAGCCATCTCAGAACAATTTGGAGAATTGTTACCATTAGCATTGATGAGGATGCAAGTAAAGTGTTTTCTACCAGTGAGAGAATGACTCTTGTAGAAAAGAAAGAGAAGTCTGGAGTATTTTTTCATAGCAAAATCGGTACGACAAAATTCTTCAGTGTTTGTATCTAATATAATTCTGCTGGTGATTTAAAGAATTCTTACTTCTGCTGAAGTGATTCTGTTATCTGTATTACAAAGTAAGCCTAAAGCAATACATTCTTTGGAATTAATGAAAACGTGAAGAGAACAAGCCCAGAGATATGTACATTTGCCTTTGGCTTTGAATTGAAGACGTTGTGTCTGCCAAACTTACCTCCACAATCTTTAATGGCAAAAAAATAAGGACTTTGATGTAAATGCTTTGAACTACTCCTATCTGAAGTAAGCTTCCAGGTACGTGGCACTACCCGCCTTAAAGCTTTCTAAGCATACATGCTGTCTGATTTTGGTGGACTAAAGACTGAATTTGCTTAAAAATACACGTCACTGAATATAAAAACTGTGTTCCTCACAACTAACAGGAAGCTTGCCTTCAGTAGGCAAATTAACTGTAGAAGTGAGAAACAACCCCTTTTAGTTAAAGTTGTGTTGTTAAGTATATATTCAGCAAAATCTAAGCAAAAGGTGTGTGCTAAATGCTAAAGGTGTGCTCATTGATTAGGTCAAACTAATAAGGCTGGAAATCAGTCTTGCTATTATAAAAATGGTATTCGGATGGTTGGAAAAACCAACACAGATGTTTGCAGAACTGCAGATGCCATCTTTGAGCAGTATCACTACCCCTACTCACAAAACAATATTTTAACTGCAAAAAATCATCGTAGAATGATGAACATAGCAGTGAGTGTAGTAGCATCCCAGGATGTTTCTATAACATATTTGGTTGAGCATGCCTAAATTATATGACTACACATTATGACCTCTTTTACAGGACATTTACTGCCAAAGTGTGAGCAGTAACATTCGTTCCATAATGGGTTAATGTATTAATCATATAAGGAAACATTTACGTAACTTGCTGCTGCTATTTCAAAAGAAATATATAACATAAGTATTTCTGGGCATTAACAATATGATGTTATTTCATAACTATTATGATTTGTGAACTGGATAATTTCCAGAGCAGTTTAATCCAGATTCTCTTATAATTTGTTGCATAACCCAAGAGAGGGAAAAAAGGAAAACAAAACAATAAAGCTGTTTTCAAAAATAAGTTACTATTTTTCCCTGAATCCTTGAAGCAGCCTCTAAATTACATCATCCTGAGGTGGAATTCGGGGATTTTATGATGCAGGAGAACATTTTTGGGGTGATTTGAGAGCAAGGTACACTTTCTCTCTGATTATTTCCCAGGTTATTCGTAAAGAGTGCTCTCTACTTGGAGGACTGGCTAACACTGAGGTTTTGTATACTCAGCTAATGAAGTTGTATAGTTCCAGTTCACAGACTGGTAAAATAGGACCATATAGGGTTTAGGATTTAATGTTTTGAATGGCACTGAAGCAGTTTTCTTTTAAAAAAAGACTCAATATTTCTGCACTGCAGTATTTAAAAAAAAAAAAAGTGAAGGAGTCCACCAGAACTTTGCTGCAAGGCATGACCTCTGGATTCAAAGAGCAACTTACTAATAAATTAGCATTAATCAGCACAAGCAATTGCTGAACTTTACTTTGTTATTACTAAGGTTGCATGTCTTGGTTGTTGGTATTTCAATAAAAAAATCAAAATAGCATTAAATATGCACACCTGGAGGGTAGGTGTTAGGGTTTTTTGGCCTGTATAGAAAAATCAAGTTAACTTTAAAAGAAACCACTTTGATTAATTTAGTTTCCCAAGTGCCTACCTTTCTGCCTTCTTTTTTTTCCTCCATATTTATTTATTAATCCAAGGACTGGACATGCAGTGTTTTGGAATATTTCTGGAAGAAATGGATTGATCACATTATTGTGCAATTCATTAGCGTTGGCCAAACCATATTACATTATAGTTAATGGAAAAGAATTTTTTTTTCCTTTGTTGAAAAGGCAACTAAGATCAAGGAGATATTGAGTAATTTAATTAATATTAATTCATCATACAGCAAACAGTTTGGTCTAGAGAAGAGCTGAATACTTTCTCAAAATTGGCTCAGTCTTATTTTTTATTTTAAGAACTTTGGTCCATCAGTTACAGTACCACAGTAAACAGTATTCTTTATCTTGTTTCCATCTGAAAGAAAATTTTTTTTTTCTTTTTTTTTTTTTTCTTCCTGGAAAACCTCAAAGGTGGGTGAATTATCCTTTCTTCCAATCTTTTTCTCACTTATATAGCTGTTTAGCTCAAAAATGCCATTGCATTGACATAAAATCTCAAAAACATCTGAGACTTTGTGTGTTTCACACTAAAATACGTGATGGATTTTTATTTCACATTTTTTAAACAGTGAACTTTATCAGGGCCATGCACATCATTTGCTACAGATGAGAAATCTTTAACTACTAACTATATTACTCTTCACAGACCCTGGTAGCTCTGATGTTATCAGCACTGTAATGAAAGCAGAAAATATGTAGTTATTGACATCACAAGTACAGCAGATGTTTGTGTTGGTACTGCTCTTAGAACACAATATTGGTGGGCTCATATTCTTAGTACCTCTTTAAGTAATCTTGTAGGTGAAAGACTTACTACCCATTATAGTTCAGTGAGCCTGCTCTCATTCAGTCAATGGGACTGGAATGGAGATGTTCCTACTAGCACTGTGTTTCATGGTATTCCATCTCTGAGACAGGCAAAAATTAACACCAAGGTGAATGGAATATTACACTGTGATATTATAAAAAAGAATTTTTATGAGAGGCAGTACAACTGAAGCAGTGCAGTACTGTTTCTCTGGCTTTGAAAAAGGGACAAAGCCCCCTATGATTGAATGTTTTATAAAGTCAGTGTTTGTGTAAAGAACTGGACAGGGAGAAATATTTCCTTGTGACACACTCCTAGAAGAAGCAAGAAAAGGAAAAGCTTTGAAACGGCAATTTACTTCCTAAAATAATTATGATGTTTAAAAGTACATGGAAGTGCTGATTCTAACTCAGTTAAAATGTAAGTATACACACTATGTCCAAAGACAAATATGAAACTTTGTAATGATTATAATTAATTAGGTTTTAGCCTTTCATTTTGTCACCATGTTTGTGCTTTCTGTCATGAAAGCCAACACCTAAACAAGAAGCTGGGTAATCAAGTGAAAGATGAGAATGTGTTTCTAAAGATCTACAACTCATAATGACATATGTACTGTTTTCATTTTAAGTAATTAACAAAAAATATGGACAGAGTACTCCTATAATTTAATGATACTTCACATTATAACTTATGTGAAAAATCATGAAGATTTCAAAGAGAAATAACAATCTTTTATTCTTTTCTCAAATTGATAGGAATAATATTTTTTTCATAATAGAAAGTTTAAAAAGCAAAAGAAAATATTCTCTGCAAACGTCTTTTAAAAATGATAAAGCTCGGAATTAATAATGCCACAGGCTATGCTCAGATCATTTATTTTCTCCCTACTCCTGATTGAGCTATGCTGAAAAAATACCACAAGGTTAAAAAATTACCACCATTCATGGAGAAAAATGCATGGAGAAAAAGGTATTTTTTAAAGATGTAGTTGACCAAGGTCAAAGGGTCAAAAGAGATCAATATTCCTGCTGCACCAGTGTTTGCAACAATACATTGGCAAAGAGTGTTATAAGTCACTTTGTTTCTCTTCACATGTTTTGGGAAGATTATTTTTTACTTCAGTGTAGCTAGTAAAGCACAACTCATACTGCGAATATGTCTCTCTCTTTCTCTCTATCAAATCCTCTACCCAGAAAAAGTAAGGATTGCTCAGACAACTCCCATATTTTGCTCTACATGTGAATAACCATGACCACAGAAAAACAGACATCCAGCCCATAAAAACGTAAAATTTTATTGTTCAAATACTTCCTTGCAATGGTGGATGCTCAGCTGCAAGTCTGATATAGTCCTTCGTGTTGCTCCTCTTATTGGCAGTAGTATTCTAATTTTGATAAACTTTTTATTATAGATACATAGAAATTCAAATCCTTTGATGAAAAGATTTTAGTTTACATTAGCTGGTATTTTCAGGCATAGAAATGTTGGAAGGAGTGCCCTTTTTAGGCAAAATATATTCCCCGTGTTTCCATTGAGAGTGATTTCCTGATGTACAGGAGAAAAAAGCAGAAAAATCAGAATGGGATGGATATGGAGGTGTTTTGTGAGGTTTTTTCATGCTTCTGCTTTATTTTTGTTTCTGTGCTGGGTGTTTGCATATAGATGAGAAACTGAATGAGCACTAAGCCAAGCACAAACTTTTTGTTGTGCTCTGAAAAACGGAGTCTCTAAATCTAATTTGTTGTATTATAAACATTCGAAGCATAAAATCTGCTGAAGCTGAAGTACAGTCTTCTCCTGTTATGAACATTACCATACTCTTTCTTGTGGACAACGCTATTAAGGGATGCTAATGTCATGGATGTAGCATCAATCACTTGAGTAAAGCTGATGAAAAACTAGATTCTCTTTTTCAAACAAGCAGTAGCTTACTGTGTTAGCCCTTACTGTGGCCAGTGCCCTACGCTGCTCAGAGGGACAAAACTGCTCCAAAATTTAATAGAGCTTTGAATTTCATATTTCTTCCAGACACTGCAACCAACACTCCTGCTCTCTTGCAAGAGGTACCATCTATTGACCTACTCCAAACTCTCTCTTCCCACCTTTCCTTCTCCAGGCTTTAGGCCATAAGTCATTTGCTGTTATCAAAGCACACAGCTATCAGCAGAGCACTTTTGCAATCCTTGTAAGCAGAGCTCTTCTTCATGCTTCTTCCTCTGTAAAAGAAAGAAGTATATTTCTAACTGGTGTCTCACACCACAGCTGGTCTTGCTTCCAGCAGACAGGTCCTGGACCAGGAACCTACTCACTGGCAGAGACAATCTCCAGATTGCCTTGATCCTGAGCAGGGGCAGTGTCAGCTGCAGAGGCTAGAGGCTACTATTCAGGGGTCATAGCAGAGAGAAAGCCATCATACAAAAGTGGCCTGCTTATAGCAATGTTGTGGCTTAACCCAAGCTGGCAACTAAGTACCACACAGCTGCTCGCTCACTTTCCCATCCCCACCATCGATAGGATAAGGAGAAAAACTGGGGAAGAAAGCAGAACTTAGGTTTTGACATAAGAATAGATTAATAAACAAGTAAAAGCAAATAATAATAATAATAATAATACAATTGCTTACCACCCACTGACCAATGCCCAGGCATACCCAAACAACAGTTGGTGGCTTCCAGCCAATTCCCTGAGGTTTATATACTAAGCATGTTGTTCTGTAGTACAGAATAACCTTTTGGCTGGTTCAGATCACCTCTCCTGGCTATGCTGCCTCTCAGCTTCTTGTTCACCTTCTCACTGCCAGAGCATCAGATACTGAAAAGTCCTTGACTTAGGGTAAGCACAACAAACAAAACATCAGTGTGGTATTAATGTTATTCTTATACTGAATACAAAACTTAGCACTGCAGCAGATACTAGGAAGAAAATGAGTTGTATCCCAGCCAAAATCAGGGTAGCAATCTCTGCTTATAAACATACAGAGTGTTGATTTTTGTATAAGCAATTATGTAGCTTTAAGATTTTATACCTTAATATTGAAGTCACAATAATAAAACTAACCAGGCCAGTAATAAAAGTCATGCCCCCAATTGCTTGGCAGCTGCAATTCTATGTGTCCCCCGCTACGGTGCACTCAAAGTTTATGATAACCAAGAAGAGGCAAAAATCTCAAAACATTCCCACTTTTTCAGTTCTCTTGTCTCTTGGGGTTTTTTGCCTTTTTACATAGGAGGGAAACAATTTTTTTTAACCAATGAATACTAGCAGAGGAAGGAGTAAAATCAATATGAGCCCCAATTCAGTGAAAAACTCTTTGCAGTCTTCTTGCTCAGAAATGTTTATAAATGTTGGAATTTTGAATATACATGTACTCTCTTAAGTAAAATCAAGATGTTGATGGAGGTTGGAAAGGTAGAAAAATTAGCCAACCAAAACTTGTTATGGTGCCAGATGGAACAAATTTATAATTCATACATCAATAATATGCATTTCTTTAAAATCTATTGTCTGTAAATAATTTTGAAGACTACAAACATTTTTCTCATCAGTTAGCATTCTTTGACTTCAGTGCTCTTTGGATAAGGGCCTGTAGCTAGTCATTTAATGAAACGGTAATGTGCTTGCCCGTAACTCTTGAAGGGAGGTTCATCTGAACAACAACACTATTTTGGCCATAATGCTGATTTGTTCCCTAAAAGCATTTCAAGTATCAGTATGTACCATGTTACAGTAGAAGTGTGCTGTAAGTTTCACTATTTCAATGTCTGAATCCTAAGCCACAAAATTAATCCACCCTGACACATCTGAAACAGTAATTACCTAATGCTACTCACATGGTGTGGAGCTAATTGAAAGAGGTCTTGACCTTCATGACCTGTCAGTTTTGCCTCCTCAGTGTGACCCAGGTCAAAGATTATCTGTGATAAGTTTTGTTTATCAATAAAACCTCACTGTATTAGAAACAGCCTGTGTATATATATGCACGTACACATACATATCATAAGAGTGTGTATATATATGCACAATAATAGTTAAATATAAATAATAAATATTTGTGCCATTGATTTTTATATTTTATTTTTGTTTTCAAATAATATAGGAAATAAGCAAATTGCAGAGTCAAGCCTGTATTACTTTTGTTGGTAGAGCAAATTTATTTTTATCAAAAATCCTTTTGAGAAATTAATTTTGCTGCCATAAAGTTTTCAAATGGTAACATATATTAATATATATTAAACTAAAACTCTTTAATGTAAAGATGAAATTAGTCAAACATAGTGACTGATGCACCTAGTTGTTAGATGGGTCCAAAACTTGGGACACTGGTTGAATTTTATACTTTGCTATTACTGAAGAGAAAGATGTATTCTGTTACCTACCCCAAACTTACTTAACTATATTTCAGTTGAAAAGATGAGTACCTGAAAACCAGGAAATATCAGCATTCCAGTTACTTCTGGATTTACAACAAGAAATCAGAAGTTTTGGCCTGAACCTTATGCTTCTCCTTTCCTAAGCCCAAAGCCACAGTAGGTACAAATCCACTCAAATACTTGAAGGGAGGGTTTAAAGAAGACAGATGGAGGCTCATTTCAGTGGTGGTGGCCAGGGACAGGACCAAAGGCAGTGGGAACAAACTGATACACAGGAGGTTCCCTCTGAACATCAGAAAACACTTTTTCACTGTAAGAGTGACCAAACACTAGTACAGGCTGCCCAAATAGTCTGTGGAGTCTCCATCCTTGGAGATATTTAAAAGCCATCTGAGCACAGTCTGGGTGAACAGCTCTAGATGGCCTTACTTGAGCAGGTGGCTTGGAGCAGATGATCTTCCAACCTCAACCATTTTGTGATCCAGTGATAGGTAAAGTGGAGTTAAGAAAAACATCCTAAGTTCTCAGACAGGATATGCGCAGTTGCTTTGTGTGATTAGGCCATATGTGCTGCCTCCATGAGTCTGTACAAAAGAGGTCAAGGTAGCAAGCTTCAGTACCAGGTGCCTGACCAGCCACATTGCTTAACTGCTGGTTTATTTCTTAATCCAGATAGAACCACTCCAACTAGCAAGTACCCAGGACAAAGCCCACATGAATTACACTTTAAAGTCACAACTGTCAGTATAAAATTTACAATACCTCTAAGATGAACCACAATGCAAGCAGTTAGTAGTGCATTTTCAGTGGAGCAGATCCAGCAAACTGACCTGACAGAGACCCTGTGCATACTTAACCCTCAGTTTTTTATGCATCACATGCACTGTAATCTTGTTTTCTCTGACATTTCTCAGATGCACTAATCCTTTCATCCGGTGAGATCCAATCTGAACCCTCATTGATCTTATGCTAAGGCAACCCGTGGGCCCCTTAGACAGTAACTTCTCATCCCTGCCTATAGTAGGTCAGTTGTGGTTTCTGTCTATTGCTTCAGTGTAAAACTACATTTTACTTGTTAATTCACCTACTAAGTCTGACTTAGACAAGCTCATTTACATCTGTTTCAACCTATTGGCCCATGTGTAATTATTCTGAATATATATTAAAGTAAATCACATAACTAAAGGGATATATTTTCTCGCAACAAAGGACTAAAGGGAAGACTGTGCTGCCAATCCTGTCACTGGAGGATGTGTCCTCATAAATACTTTGTGAACTAGACAGGAGAATAAGACACTGCTGTTGATAATGTTAGTGTGTTGTGGCTGTCCATCACCCACAAAGGCAAAGTATCCTCCAGTTCTAACAAGAGCTGAGATTCTTTGCAGGAAGAATAAATTAAAGAGCGAAAGACATTTTGTAGTCCACAGGAATATAGCTATTGACAAGGCACCAACAAAATCTAAACAGATAGAACTGATGCAGCCTTCAGCATTCTTTTACTTTTGTGTACAACAATGTTCCCCAGTTCCTCTGTTAAATGGATGAAAAAGCTTTAGAAGAAGGTATAAAATGTGACTTGTTTTCTAATATGATTATTAGAGATTGGGGAAGCAAGTTCCTGACAGTAATATTTGTGGAAAGAATTGTTATGGAATTGATTCTGTTGAGTTTTCCAGAACTGTGCAATACTTAATCCCATGAGTGGTTTCAGGAAAGTAGATTGTGCTTCTGAAATATCCTGGTTTTAATTTCTAGCAGATATTATTGGGCTGCATATTCCATTTATAGAAACGGGATATTTTGTAACTGATGTCCAGCTGCTCTGGAAATTTGTCACAGAAAACTATTTGTTTGTTTTCCATTTTTCTCTTTTTTTTTTTTTCCTACAGCTTTTTCTTTTTTTTCTCACATGTTTTCTCTCCATGGTATTCTTGAACTATGATGCATTAGACATAAAAATAATCTGAAACTGTCAGCTGCTGAAGTAAAATATGCATAGGATTCTTGTTGGTGTAGACTTACAGAACCTGCTTAGTCAATGAGATGCATGTGTCTCTGGTGTTTGGGTACTTTCTGAACATGTAGTAAATATTATTCCTGGCATGTGTTTGACTGATTGTTTCCAGAAGGAACAAAACATAAGGCAGCATCATTATGTCTGGTAGATGCAGGCCACGCTCTCAACAGTGGTCTTGTTTCTATAAATTAGTTAAATGGTTTCCAGAGAATGATGTGCTGAACTATTTGGGACACATTTCTTTTAAGCAAATGATGAAAGGATTTCCAAGTAGTTCCAAATGGTCCAAATTTTCTTTGTTTAACATACAGGCATTCTAGTCACCTGGAAAGTATCTATAAAAGATTGAGGCTGTGACAGTCATTTACTTTTATTTAGTCTTTACTTTGATTCTAAGCACTGCATTTGTACCTAATAAGACATTACCATATTAATAAGAATTTAATATAAAATAATGAATGGAATAATTTTGTTTATGGCTTAAATCTGTACAGAATGTTTCTTTACATATATTTGCACCTTAAAAGGCTGCTCATCTAATGTTCAGAGATAAAATTGTTGCCCCATTCTAGAAGAGGATCAACAGGATTTTTTTTTTTGTAAAACATTAAATCTCAGACTAATTCATCCTAATAAAAAGTAAAGTTCTCTAATGAATGTTATCTTTTTTGTGCTGATGGCATAAAGAAGCTAACAGAAGGCATCTGGTTACTCCAAATTGCTTTACTCCTCACAAATTTATAAAAGGGATAAGAAAAAAGTGATAGAAATATTACAAAATTATCAAGGTTCACAGATTGCCTAGGACAATATCATCATCATCATCATGGCTAGGCTTCGCGAACGAAGATTTGGGAAGGGCACTACCCACACTTGCTACAAGCGCGC
>JAWMRA010000001.1:94975352-94994791 GCA_035584735.1 Pseudotriccus pelzelni | reverse complement strand
TGATGGAAGCGTTCTAAGAGACGCAGGTGGTGGCGGTAAATGACCCATGATTCTGATCCATAAAGAAGAGTAGACAGGACAATATATCAAACAGAGAAAAAGCATAGCCTTTGTTTTAATCTTTAATTTTGTATTCTGAAAATAATTTCTCTGTAAGATAACTCAAGAATTATTGTTTCCTCTCCCAAAGAAAACTGGTTTCCATTGCGCTTGCAGTATCTGATCAGATGAGATTGAGATCTGCCAGTATTTCAGGTGAGTCTCTACTGGAATCTGAAGAATAAACCAAAGTGATTTCTTTGAGCAGCAAATGTTGATCAGCATTTAAATATGTCTATATAGAAACAGTTTTTTAAAATCTAGGTTGTGTTGTCATTTGTGTTGATAGAAAGCTGTATGATGTTCTGTAGAAGAAAATATGAATACTCCAAAAGCTAAATTTTTGCTTTAATATGGCCAGATAGAATGAGGCAATGACAAATATCCTTATTAAATGTTTATTCCCTAGTTTCTGATGTTCTAGAATTTCTTATTATCCTTAAAGAAGAGAGGTTCCCTAGTATTCCCTAGATATGCAATGTGTATTAGTGCATCTCATCTAAATTCAGAAATTGGTTCATACAAATTTAATTCAACTTCAATATTTATTTTTTAAATATGTATTTGTGTTTAGACAGCTACTTAAAATGTTAACCTAAAAGACCCCAGAAAATAGAAGGAAAAAGTTGCTGGTTCTGAGCGTGACTTGCTTCCGATGTTCTCACGAACTACTTTGCAAATATTAATGGTTATTGCCCTGATGAGATCTGTACCTGGTAACTCAGACCTTGTGCTTTAAGAGGCTCACTGTTTGACAAATATTTCATATATATCTAACCTAACAAATTATAAAATTAAAAATTCAATTTTCGATGAGGAGAAAGTCAACGGTTCATTCAAATTTGAAAGAGAAAACAAAATATGGGAGAATCAGGAAGTGGATTGAGACACGTCTCCAGGAATCAACACATGCTTTTGAAACTCTCAGAGAAGATCGTTAAATTTCTCAGAGCTACATTTTCAATCTGCTTTGGGATTGTTTTGTTCTGTTTTTTTTTTTTATAAAGGCAAAGGTTCTTTTTTTCCCCCAGTTCACAGGGGAACTAGCTGTTGTTCAAAGTCATACTTTCAGGTAAAAGTTCAGCTTAAAGTGTATGTAGCAACTGCATTACCACAGCTATTCCTTTTGTTGGCCTTGCAACCAACATGGACTTTCATTATAAACCTGCTTCACAATAAAAACATTTTTCTCCCAACTACTAATCCAATAGCCTTTCATTAAAATGCCTCTTTAAAAGTGCAACCCTGAAATAATAATGATCAGCAATGCCAAAGACTTACTTAATCTTTAAATAGTGCCAGCAGCTTTCAGAGCAGCTCAATGTGTTAATTACTTCATACACTTTTCACAATATAGTCTTTCATTTCTGTATTTTTTGCAGTAAAATCAAATCCTATCATTTTAGTTTTCAATTACTATTTCTTTCTGCTTTATGTGGTATAATTTGAAAAAAACCTGAAGAACTTGCAAGCTGCAAAAAGTAAAAGGGTGGAAATTAAGCCTAGGAGAGGGTCTTGTTTCATTTTATCATGACAAAAATTGTCTCTCTTAGCCTGTAAATTTTCTAAAGGAGCAAAAAAAACCTCTAAAATATATGGTGAGGTTTTATAAACAGGTATTGTTTTTAAAATAAAGTCAAAAGGAAACATTGCTTCAGTTGTCAGGAAGGAAGAGTCACTTCGCTAATGATTGAGGATCAGTTAGCTGATATGAAACTTGCATGTACATCCAGAACCACCTTGGATATTCAACATGGTTATCCCACCTCTCCTGGCTGCTTGGAGAGGAAGAAGAGTTTTGATACCCTATCATGTCACTGCTTATTCAAAAGGCTATTATGTCTCTGGTCATATGAGTCCTGGAAGCTAGCTTGCTTTTGCCCAGTTTTTAAAATTATTATATTAAAGCCCCTTTAAAAACTTGCTCTTGGTTCTATATGAGTCCTTGACTAACCTAAAAATAGATTCTGGTTTTCCCATTTCCCTATAGTCCAATCTGAAGCAGAGTGGATAAAGCAGCAACCCAACACAGAGGTTGACTCCATCTGACCTGCTATGCTTCATGTAGTCAGAGAACTTATTGCACAGAGAGAGAAATTACACTGCTATTAGCACTTCTGAGTCAGTGCTTTCAATACTGAGATCAGAGAATATTGACATCAGCCATTTTGGCCATCTCTCCCACGTAATCTGAAAATGGTTCCCAGAACTGATATTTAATTTTAATGTAAAAAGGCTGGATTAACGTCACTGAATAGATGGGGTTGGATTGTCTGCTCTCTTGGGATTGTCTAGTCCAGCTTTCCTGCTCAGGTAGGTTTCTCAGGGTTGTGTCCAGTCAGGTTTTGAATATTTCCAAGGATGGAGACTCCACAAACTCCCTGGGCAGCCTGATATAGTGTTGAGTCACCCTCACAGTAAAAAAGTTACCTGATGTTCAGGCATAGATTCATGTTTGTGCCCTTGTCCTGTCAGTGGACACTATTGAGCAGTGTCCATCTCACTCTTCTTTATTTTCCCCAATTGTGTGTTTACACACATGGATAAGATCCTCCCTGAACCTTCTCTTCTCCAGGCTGAATAGTTCCGGCTCTCTCAGCCTCTCATCTTGTTGAAGATGCCCCATTCGCTTATCCCCCGTTTTGGTCCTTTTGCAGAAGATGATGTAACTAAACAAAATTTTCCTTAATAAGTTTTTCTCCTTTCATGATATTAAAGAGTTGTTCAATATGCGAACTTATTTAATTTTCAAATTGTATTGAGGGGGGTATGTTGAGCAACTGCAAGCATACATAGTTGTCATATCATGACATTGCAACATGTTAAAATGAACCCGTCTCTTGAGTCCTACTGTGCTGTGCCATCCCCGTGCCTTAGATTAACTGGAATGAGACTTAGGAGTTAACAGAGAGGGAACTCCAGTATCTTCAGAAGATTGGCCTTTCTGGAATGGTCAGATTACCAGCATTACAAGTGTTACTATAGAGGACAACTAGATAAATCCAAGTTTTTCAAGAGATTTATGAAAATAATTTATCTGAGGAAATAAGGCTGGGCATGCAACTTATGCTCTGCAACATTGCAAACTGCGGTACATAAATACATCTGGGAGCCCAACTTACAAACACTGAAGTTAACAAAGGGCAAGCTCTACACATTTAAAATTCTAGGGACCTTGTAGATTTATCCGTCTTATTACAGTGAAAGGGATGGACTAATTTGTGCACTTTTTGCACTAGAAAGAAGCAAAGAAAAAGTTGTGCCTAAATAGGAAAGATAAGCCTAGCAATGATCAGATAAGTGGGAAGAGCTAATGACTCAATTAGGATGCTCTAGATAACTGATAAGATTTATATTTGGCAAAGGCTCAGCAGAAAATTGTTCTACAAGTTTTGTAGTGGAAGAAGAGTTACACAGTGTTTATAGCAAAGGCATGTCGGATCTTGTCCTGGGTAGTCTTTTTTCCTTACCAGTACTGTTCCTTAATTTCAGTGTGACTTCAGTTCCTTAGTAAGTGAGAACTATTAACTACGGGAGATGTACTGCTCAAAATATGGCATGATTTCCTTACTTATTAAGCTCATGTCTGCCTAGATGGTCACAAAGCAGAGGCAGGTGGTAAAGAACAGTGAGAACAAGTGCCATTTACTTTACTGTGTACACACATAGTCCCTGGTAGACAGGGAGAGGTGATCCACAAGCATGTCAAAGGAGCTCTGTGTGCTCCCACTGCAGAACATTTTCGCAAGCAGCATATGCTTCTGAAATGTCAAAATGTGTTGGCATTGCACATTGTTTTCCTGTTAGAAGCCGTCGCCCTATCCAACAAACCAACACTCTTCCCCTGCCAAAAAACCCTAAAGATGCTATTCATAGTGGAGTTTCTAGCAAGCTTGATAGACAAGACAGATCTTGTCTAGATCCAGTCCAGATTTTATGGGGACTTGCATATGACATCTTTACAGTGGTCTGGATTGTGCAAACTCTAAGAAAAGAAACAATTTTATCCACCAATCTCAAGTCACTGTATAAGCAGATATAAGTTATACTATCACAAATGGAGAAATAGGAAAACAGAGGTTTTGCTTCCAAAATTTTACAGTGGGCTTTTCCTCCACTGGGTATTCCAAATGGGTGCAAGTCTATAAGTAAAAGAGAGAATAAAACCACTAAGCACATAAAGCATTAGACAAGTGGACTGGTGTTTTTAACAGCCTATATCAAACCAAAATATGAGGCTTTGTCATACTATGTCTGTAAAAGTTCAACATTTTGGTGTTATAAATCATACTATCCTGAGCGCTTTTATTTTTGGCTTCCTTAAGAATCCTTGCAGAGCTATTGTAATCTCAGGGCTCTGAAAAGACCAGTTCATTAAATTGCTGACTTGGCAGCTTGCAGATGTTTAGGGCAGGTGTTCTGTACAGATGAGGGAGTTCGCTTTCTTCTGCAGCATGTTGCACTGCGGGTCAGAGGTTACACCTCAATGGCAAGGTCTCAACTGCATGGCAAGTCTCAGAGGTGTTTGTTAAGGGAGAGAAAGAATTTAGTCTCCTTAAAATTTATGTACTGCAAAAGATAACTGCACCTGCAGACTGCTGCTCTTATTGAAAACACATGGTGGTTGCTGGAAGAAATACAAAATGCTACTCTGTAGTTCCTGTTGAGAATATGCAGGAACTCCATATGATCAGTATTAGACCAGAGATACCTGAATGATTCACGATCCAATAGTAAACAGTTCTGTTAAAAAAAGTGCAACTTTTTGTCATATACTTAGGGACTTGTGCAAATCCACTTGTGTTTAAAAATTGACTGTGGCCAGTGTTGCATTGCCATCCAACAATTTCCTCACTTAGTATAACGTATGCCAGCAGGCATTCCCAATGACCCAGCTAGTTCATAATTAGAAAAGGTTAGTCCACTGTTTCCTGGCCACCTGTATGTTGGCTTTGTAACTTCCCAAATGAAAAGAGAAAAGATAGATTCTTCTAGATGAATGAAATCCTATCAAATGGACCACACGTGTTAGAGAATCTTCAGTCTTAAAAGACCACTGCAGGTTTACAGGATAAATCTTTTATTCCTGCTAGAAAAAGCCACCAGCAAACACCAAGTTTTGGTCAGACCATGTTGCGTTAGTCAGGTATAAACCATAAATCATAGAATAGTTTGTGCTGGAAGGGATCTTAAAGGTCTTCTGGTTCCCAGTGCTAGTGAATCTACATAGTCATAACAATTTGAAGAAATCCATTTTTAATACTAGTGATGAGATAGCTATTTTAAACTGATTATTAATAGGGTCAGTGTTGCTGGCTGGGAAATATGGCAAGAAAAGCAACAAAGAGTATATATAATTTGAATGATGTTTTTAAGAACACTTAATATTTGCTTCAGCTGCATTGTGCTTTCATAAATTATAAGCTACTGCCAACCATAAAACCCTGAATAGTGTTTCATCCAGTTCTTGATGAAACATTTCTACGTGTGTCGTACAGTGTACTGTTGAAGGTTTTAAGAAAACTTCTATAGCCATATTTACCATGAGGCAACAAGGTTCCCTATGCTGCTCTATGTTATCTACAAAGTCTCTGATGGAGGAAAAAATCATGCACAGATTTTATCTTTAAGTGAAGTGTGAGGGCAATGCGGTGCAGAACTGAATTCAGAAGTGGCAATCAGCAACGTGACTGAGGAGCCACCTAAACTAAGCTGATAGCAAACATTAAGAATAGGGGATGTTTATAAATTTTTTTTTTTGTTATTTCTGTTTTGAGTTTATAGCAATGAACCTTCTCCAGACTGAGACAGCCTTTAAAAATTAACCAATATTGGGGGATTTTACAGTTAGCAATTTTTAGAACTTTCTGACAAGAATAGAGAAGAGGAGTTAATTTTTTTTTTCACTTCACCTGTATTTGTAGCACTCCTTTTGGATCTAGGAAACTTAATTTTAGTACCTTTTCTACCTGAAAAGATTCACACCCACATTTTCCACTATCATTCTCATTTGTGTTACGTTTTAAAACAAACAAGTTGTTTTATAGATCTGAGTAATTTCAATGGCCATGAGTGATAGAAATGGCCATGCAGTTTTAGCAACTCTTCTATTTTTCCTCTGGTGAATATCTCTCTCCACTGAGTTATCAGTGGTGAATGTACCAAGTTTCAGTTTTGACAAGCCACGTTTTCTGTTGAAACTCTGTTTTATCAAAGCAATTACAGTCACCCGTTTCCCCAAATCCTCTATTACATATAAAACCTGATATGGAATATGAGCAGAGCAGAAAATCAGTTTTTTAGATTTATAATCTGAAAACAGAACAGATAAATAGGACAAGACAGAGACAAAATGGATTGTTCTGCCGCTAAGTAGAGACAGCTAACAACATAGAGCACATTTGCATTCCTTCCATTAAAAACCAGGGTAATAACTCATCCCATTAAAAGGTAAAGCAGCAAAATTGTGTTCCCAATTTCAAAATTAGACATATGGGGCACATTTGCAAGCATAAATTCTTCAGCTAGCTTTCTAGACTCTACTTATTATTATGATGATTATGCTTATGTTAATTTTAGGTTTTACTGTGGGTCATATAGAGTCTGTCTTAGGGAACATCTTTTCATGTTGTCCATCTTGGTGTTTTGCTCACATTGCTCAATTATTTGAGTCTTATATTAGGACACATGTAGAGAAGCCCAAGTATAAATCTGTCATCATTTGCAGCATGAATCTGAATGTTTTAAAGATTCTTTTTTATGTTTCAACTGTTTTAATTTGAATTGGACTACGTAGCATTTCAAGCATCAAGAAGCTTTCTGTTTTTCTAATTTCCTAATGTATAGAAGCATCATTCATGGGTTTTAATACATTACATTGCTACCATTACATTACATTACATTATATTACATTATTACTTCTTGTTTTAAAAGAAAATGCAGTTGTACAATGCAACAATAAAATATATTCCCTATGTTATCGTATTGTAGTAATCACACCTTCTGTAGGTGGCTTTCTGTAATCTGCACTTCTAAACAGGGTAAGAGATTTCCCAATGGATAAGATTTGATGTTAAAGTAAGTCTTTTTTCCTGCTAAATAAATGCAAAAGAAAAAAATAACTAAAAAAAGAGGAAATGTTCAATGAGGACAATATTTTAATTATAGTTACTTTATACAGCATAGGTCACTTCTTACACATCGTCAGGTGAATCTTGTCCTTGAGTGTTACGAGAATGCAATTGATACTTTTCAGTTTTTTCCTCAGGGCACAACTGCTTCTTTATAAATTGTTTAAGATCTATGAATGACTGTTCTTCCTTGATGTTGCAAATGACAGCAAAGTGTATATAAGTACATCAGCACAGAGCTATGTTTGCATGAACTTCAGCTTCTAAGTTATTATGGAAAATGCTCAGGACAGTCAGTCAACAAGTTCCCCCTTCATTCTGACAGTAGTCTTGAATAAGTACTTAATTTCTTTTAATTATTTTTTTAACTTCTCTGGGCAGCCTCAGGCCTGTAGCATGAGCTTATGTTATGCCAATAAAGCTCTCCTTCACCCTTTGCCTCAATTCTTCATCATATGTGCCATCAGTTCTTTATGAAAAAAAAAAAAAGACCTTGGATGTATGCCTGCTGTTTTCACTTCTTGCCCTGACACCCTGAAATAATGGTGTCTCTGAGCAAAGGTAGCAAAGAGTAATACCTGCCAGATGCTGACGAAAATCTAGTCACATCTTTGGTTTTCTGATTAAGGCTGTGACACATAACAAACTACAGTCACCTTCCCAGAAACTGCATTTGAACAGATAGATTGTCCATTCTTTGACAAAATATACTGCAAATTATCAGGAATCCAGTTATGCTAAACTGTCAGCGCCACACTCCACTAGCAGCAAGAGAGGTGTTTCTAGCCGGTGAATGGAGTTACCCATGATGGAGCAGAGTCAGGGCAACAGACCTTCATCAGGCATTTCCCTCAGTTCTAAGACTACATACAAAATTCCCAGGCTCTCTTCTCTCTATTAGTCAGTGGCACAGTCCACAGGAAAGGCTTGTGTCTCAGATGTCTGGTCATCTATATTCCCACTAATTTGTGTACTACATTGGGAGTTAAGATCAGGGAAAAAGCGGATGCACACAAAAAGTGTCAATATGGGCACATGCTCACACTGAGACAAAATTTAATCTGGCATAATATGGCACATTCTTCAAATTTATGTGTGCAGTTCTTTCCACCTGCAGTTCCACATCTTTCTTCAGTCTTTGTTAGTGCCCAGATGCTGACTTGCCTGGGAGGTCAGTGTCAAAGTCTCTTTATTTATCAGACCAGCTAATTATGCCAAAGCATACGGACCAGTGTTTCTGCCTCTCTCTGTTGGACAATTCAGTTCCCATGCATGTGTTGCTCATAACTCTCCTGATTCAGGCTTTCAGCAACATAATATCTCTTATCAGCAGTAGTCAAGAAGGAGGTATTCAGGTACTTGATGAAGGACTGTCTCTCTAGAAGTCACCTATTAAAAATGTTTGCAGGAAACAGAGTCTGTGTCAGTATACAAAAGAAAGATCACAATAGCTCATCCTTCTTCAGGACAGTATTTGTCCCGGACACAGGAAATGTCACTGCAGTGACCGTTTATTACTTTCTTAAAAAACCCCACAAAGTAAAACAGGACAGCTGTTTACAGCTATCCCCCGTCTGACCTATGTCTTTTCCCAAAACAGCCTTTCCGCTTTCCCAGGGCAAATGATTCCATCAGGAGTGTACATGCAGATTAGATATTTTAGGGAAAATTTTTTATGTCCTCCAGTTTCTCTAACTGGAGATACTCTATTGCATTACTCAATAAATGTGGTGGCTGATCAATTAATCATATCTCTGGTTTTAGTAGCTCATTTTACATCTCCTTGTCTGTGTACTAGCTCTCACTCTTCTCTCCTTGTCTTGATCCCTGCCAGTTTTTGAATATTCATCAGTTTTGATATTCGTTGCCTGACCATTATTCCTAGCCTTGCTTCCAGGCAACAAATAATTCCCTAATTCACTTGGAGCATGATCTATTTTCTATTTAAATCAACAGTGTATTGGGGAAGCTGTTGATGAGAACACCGTTCTAAAGATGCAACAGTTTTAATTTTTTGCCCGGACACTCCTTTTAGGACTCTTTCAACATCGGACAGCTTTCAGCAGCACCTGAAAAGTCACCTGGACCGAAAAACTGAGCACAAACACCACCAGATGATTTCTGTTTGAAGCTCTGTGCTGTTGGGTTTCTGCAGCTGAAGGACAGAGTTCAGATTTGATACATTCGAAACTGCTAGTTAAGTTCACACAATAGTCCAATGATTTGCCATGAATTGTAAATGTGCTTGATCTGAAAGCGTTCAGAGCAGCCTGGGTTTGATTTACTGCTATGAAGTCCTGTAAAGGTGATAAGGATGGTCAAGGGCACTATAAGAAACTGTTAGGCATAGATAGTTGCTTATTGTAAAAAAAAAAAAAAAGTAATCCTTATATGGAAATAAGACCTGCATTTGAAAGACAAATAAAATCATAATCAAGGTTCATCCACATGAGGTATGACAGTATAACAAATAGTGTGGTAATTTGCCAGGATAACCTTCTAATATAACTATCTGCCTCACTGTTTAACTCTACATAACACTGTAAGACAAAGCATCTGCTATTGACATTAATATTTTATCCTAAATCACAGCAGGATTTCCAACATACCCAACTTCCTCATAGCAGACATCGGGGAAAACAACTTGTGATTAATTTCAACAACATGTCAACCTGTGATTAAAAAAAACCCCTGAGCCCCTAACCCCAACAAGCTCATGTTATGAATGAATATGTGTGTAAAACCTGCGAGACACATGATTTGAAAGAACTGACACATGGATGTGCCAGCCAACTAGGAATTGCAGTGTAGGAGGTCTTTCTGAGAACTTTCAGCAAATGTTATTGTAATACTGTTATGCTGCCTTGGGGGCTTGGAAAAAGCTTAACATATCTTTGCAGAGTGAAAACAGTGATAAGATGGATGAGCTATAACAGAATCTAAAGAAGGAAAACTTTACCCTGCTTGTTTCATAACTCAAGAGGAGTGTGATTGGGTCTTTCTGCAGCAAGCTTTAGGTTAGAAGTCAAATGTGCAAAATGCTAAACAAAGGAGGAAAGACCTTCTAGAAAGGAGGTAAAGAAGTTTTGTTTGCATGCTTAGGGCCGTGGGAATCTCCTGTCTGTATGAGCTGCATAGAGCCGTTTTGGTATTTCTGTTCATGAGTAAACTATGTAACTTCAGTAAATCTGAAGTCTGAAACTGCAGTAACTCTGAAAACTCACATGTGACTCCGTACATGAGGCAAATGCATTTATATTTAATTGCATTGCCACATTTTTATGAGGTATCTGCTTTGCTAAAAATTAACTTGGGAGATCATAACCTGTTTTCCTAGGTTATCAACCTTTTTGTCATAAAGCAAAACATTTTCATCTGCTCCATTCTCATTCTGCCCTCACTTCTCTGTTTATTTTTGTTTTGTGGTGGTTTACCCACTAGATCATTAAGACAGAGGTGGATGGATAAGGAAACTGATCTTCCCCCCATCCCCCATCAGGAATCATGATAATATAAAAGAAGTTGAGAAACTTGTTCAGATGACCTTTATTATAGTGATTGTTGTGCCACTATGGCTGAGAAATACTTCTTAAAAATTCATAAGTAAACTGAAAAATTAATAAATTTGAAAATATTTCAGTAATCTGAGTTCTGGATTTCTGGACATATTTTCTTGTGTGTAGAAGCTGCATGTCATTGGCTTCACACCGCATGAATACGTGTTGTTCTGACTTTAAGAGCACATCATAGAAGGAGTTAGACTAACTGCAGCCACAACCTTGCTTTCTGCTATCATCAGAAACTTTCTTTGTCATCTTGATTACTTTGAGAAAACAATGACACTGCAACTGGCTCAAAAGAGGCACTCTTGAGCAGATTTCAGTGTTCTTTCTGCAAGGTGACATCTGTCTTGCAGAGCTGAAATCATCATTTTGTCTTGGTTGAGAGTAGAAACATCCATCTAAGGAACATTTTGCACTTTCTTATCTCTTATATTTGCTGCATAGGTAGAGTTGCAAGACTAGTAATAAGTATGTTCTTTGCTTTAATCTTGACTACATACCAGAAATTTCATGATCTGTTACTTTGAGGTAACATATATATGATTATTTTTATTTTCTGAATTTAGGTAGCTTGATTCATCAGTATCTCTTTACATTTCTTAGGAACTCTTTCTTGGGAAGTTTGTCTTTCTCACTATATCTGATCTTAAACTTTTCTGAACAATCTTCCTTTCAGAAGAAACTGTAGTTTCTATCTGATCAGCTGGACTGAATTAAATTACCGTGCCCTTTTAGTTTGAGAGTAGGGTAGATAAGCTGTGTTTATGTCTTTTTGATTTAGTGTCTCGGAAAAATAAAACATTTCTGTTAAAGTTGCTGTCCAGAACATTGCATATCATATTCCAGGATTCTTAGCAGCATCCAAAGTTGTACCTAGTGCCAGATATTCTTAGAAACTGAAATCAGTGCTGCTACTTGTCCTTTCAGTTAGGCAAGAAAAAACACATATCCAGTGCCATGACTGGCATTTTTTATTTTATGTCCTGACATATAAACTTTCACTTGGATACTTTGTGAACAATTTCTGAAGTATGTATACACAATGCTATTTTTATTAGATTTCCGGCATGCAAAATTCATAGCGGTGAGAATATTTAGCTTTTGATTCCTTTAGCCCCATTTTTTTGATAGCATTTGACTACCACGCCCATTACTGTTAGCTCTATTATATAATGGTGTCTTTGACAATTGTTGATAGACATATTTAACGTCAATATTATATCTTTCATGACTGGCATACTTTTGCCAAAGTACAAGTTATCCTATAAAAGTCAATAAATTGAGGAAAATTAATGTCATCACCCACAAATCATACCCATAAAGCCCCTCTCCTTGTGTTAGAGAAATCTGTTTTATTTAGTCTACCATAATTACACATATCGCCTTCCAGCAACTGCTCAAGAATAATCTCTCATGATTTTTCAGAGCCTCTGTTACCATGATGTCGTTTTGAATGGCAAGAATTTATTTCAGCCTTCTTTCACTCACTTTGATGTGAGTGAAGGATAAATATGTTATTCTGCCTACAAACCAATCAGTTAAATGAAGCAATAGCTGACTTATTTATTTACTGATTTATTTTCTATTTGTTTAAGACACCGTCTTGCAGTCAAATCTTTTTAGCAAGGTGATTGGTGGTAGACACTAAAAATCCTTGTCTTCTTGTTTTCTTTCTTTTTTTCATTTGCAAGAGCAATAACTTTGGGTTAACTCTTTTTTTTCCTTTTTTTCTTTTTTTTTTCCACCCACTTGGACATGTCAGATATTCCTCAGTATAGTCACTGCTCTTCAAACTATTTTTCCAATTATTATCAGTCCAAGAGGATATTTACCCCCTTTGCACAGTCAACAATAATTTGTATCCCAAATTACAGCAAAATCTGTTCACAAATTTCATAACTACACAGCAAGGCACAAGAAAAAAATGAATGCATATATGCATTTTTAATGGCCTGAGGTAGCAAATATACGATTATTGGAAATATCTTACAGGAAATTATGTTGCATCTCATCAGGACATCCAAGGAAGTTTATCTTCCTGTTTTGGATTTATTTTCCTGCTTATTGTTTAGCCGTATTTTAAGTGCTTCAAATCACTACATGAATATGAAAATTTATTCTGTCATTCAGTTGGTCATTAACCATTTGATAAGACTTAACTGGCACTATAGAATGCAACACAAACATTATTCAGCAAACTGAAGCATTTTTTCTGGTGCAGTGATCTCATTTATACTTTTGAGAGTTAGCCAAGGAAAACACATGAAGAACGAAGAAAACTTCTGAGCGTGGTGATACCATAAAATTTCTAAATTTAAGTTTTGGTTATGTAACTCCCTAAATTAGAGAAAGGACTGCGTGAAACCTAAGCCTTTTCAGTCTTATTCTCTGCCAGGTTTTCAGGAGCTCTGTCAAACCAGAGGGAGAGGACTGATAGCCTATTTGAGCTATAGAAAGACAGAGAGACTGAGAAATATAGAGTTAAAAAGATTTCACAATGTTTGCAACAGAAGAGAGACAATAAAGACAAAAAATAGGGAAGGGAGAGACATGTGATCTTTAGCAAGGCACCTTGCAAAGGGAGCTTAATTTACTGAGCTATTTCCCAACCATGGAAGCTGAAGTTCCATCTATATTGCTAAATAAAAGTCCAGGGATTGATCTTTTGCTGAAAGGCTGACTGTTGCCAGCTGGCTCTGGTCCACAGTGCTTAGGGCTAGACACCTCTGTAAGAAATTTGTCTTGGAGAAAGCAAGCTGGAGTATTCCAAAAAGAGGAGCCAGGAAGTGCTGTTAACAATTAGGCAGCAAGGATTATATGGTCCAGTGCTGACCTCAGTCTTTGGCCCTTTTTTAATACAGTACAGAGGTATCTGGAAAGATCTTTAGCCTGGCATTATCCACTGGAAGCTATCTGATTCTCCAGATGAGAAATTTCATGCAAAGATCAGTATCAGTAGTATATAACTAGCTTTAGTTTGAGTTTATATCCAAGTTATATTAATTAGAATAAAAAATTAAACTCATGTATTCTTTTGGTTTCAACCTAATCTCAGAAATGTTTCTTGTAGCCTTCCTGATTTATAATGTTCTGTTTTATTTTGTTCATACATTTTCAATGTTATAACACAGATAATGTTGAAAACCTTGAACTGGCTGCATGCTTAGGTATATGTTTGATTTTGAATTCTTCTGTTGAATGTAATGAGAATATTAAGAAATATTAAGAGCTCTGCTGGATTGGGGCCAAGATTAACATTTCTGGATAGACTAAGCTATATTTTGCATAAGCTTTAGCTAAATGTTCATAGTCTTCCTCTGTAACATTGAAAATGAAAATTGGTCCCTGCTAAGTAGACTACAGACATTACACAGTGTACCACAGCAGGAAGGGTAAGTTGAAGGTTGTCAGTTTGCTTAATGCTGAACGAAAACAAAAGGCTGTTTCTAAATGCCTGAAATAATAGGACCATAGTGGATCTCAAATCCAGTTTAATCCTCTTTGGCAGCATAATACTTTTCTAAAGCTATATAATCAAAGCGTGGGGAAGAAAATGATCAGATTTAACCTATAGACCAGAATTTGGACCTCTGTATAAAACCTATGGATTTCATACATAATTTAGCAGATGCATTTTTCTTACACATATTCTTATATATAAAAATTACAGTATTTATTTAAGACTTTGGTGTTGCAGTCATTTTCCTTTCTTCTATGTTTGTTTTATTTCTCGACAAAGCACCTTATTTTGCCAGCTTTTTCTTCCTGGTGAAACAACCTTTCCAGTGTTTCTCCTGAAGGGCTGTGTTTTATTGTGCTATGTCAAGCTGATTGCAGGCATGTATTGCAAAGCTAACACTTTCAAAAGGAGGATTACATTTCCCAGTTTTGAGAATAATACATTTAGTAAATATTTATTAAGGATCACAATTTTTATTATTAACTTCTGGTGACTTGTGAAGTATCAGGAATGAGGCCCATTGATTAGGTACTGTAATGCCTTTCCTAACCTTATTGAAGTCCAAATAAATACTGAAAGAAAGTTTGAAAGAACAGAAGCAGAACATCCTGAAAGGTTAGCATTGTGGGACAACACCAATCTAGGGGTATAATTTCAGGAAGGGAAATTTTAGGATATGATTAGCTAAATGCTTAAATGAAGTAAAAGGAGAGACCAATTCCTACCAGACCCACAGTCTTTAGGTCTCTGTTTTAGCTGATTGCATACTCCTTCTTCTATATCAAAGTGGGAAAGAAATACTTCTTTAACTACTTATTTTTTGAATTTCCTGTGTGTGAAATCTTGTTTGCAAATGTCTTTATATTAGGAGGGAAATAACTGAGGTTAATACTCCATAAAATAATTAATTTTTTGTTTTGTTTAGTCATCGACAGTGTCAGTATTGAAAAACATGCTTGTCACTAGTATGTTAACTTGGTTCATTTGCAAAATTGTAGATTAAGGATGTCATGGAAGCATTGATGCAGTTCCTGTTGTAGTTTATTTTGCCAGTGATCCATGTGAGTAAGGTCTATGTAAGCATGAAGTGATATGATCATTAATAACTTTTGTACACTTTGTAAATGATCCATGGGTAAGGACAATTTATAATACATTTTGATTTGATCTAAGTCTAGGAAGTGGTGGCAATAAATTTAATATAAAGAATAAATTTCACTTCAATGTTTCTATGTTTTTAATTGTGTCACGTAAAAATTAATAATAAAATCTGCATGAAAGACAGCTCATTTCAAGATATACCATTTCAAGACAGTGTCTGTCATTTTCATTACATTTGTTCAAGCTGCATGAATTTGGCAATGACTGGTTCTATCTCTTTACAATCTACAATTTGCTCCTGTCTAGTCCTAGGGATGGTTTGAGAGAAAAATGTGAAGGACAAAAATGTACACAGGACATACTAGGGATTCTGCTTATTTAGCAGTACAGATCAAGTTCCAGAACTTGGAACTAGCACTGCTGAAATTAAATAGCTTATCCCTAGATCCGTTCTTCATTTGCTGTGTCACAGCATCAGCACCATTGGTAGAACATACTAGAGTTCTCGCTTGAGACTGGGTTTTCATGGAGAAGAGATCTGTGGGGTAAGCTGATCCATTTGCACCATAGAAACATTACAGAATCATACAATAATTTTGGTTGGGAAAGACCTTTAAAAGTCATCTAGTCCAACCCTCCTGCGATAAGCAGAGATGCCTTCCACTAGATCAGCTAGCTAAAAACCCCATCCAACCTGACCTTGAATGGTTTCAGGGATCTACCACCACTTTGGGCAACCTGTTCCAATTCCCTCACTGTAAAAAATTTGTTCCTCATATCTTATCTATTTCAGTGCTTCTCTGATTTAAAACCAGTAACCCTTTTCCTATTGCAACAGGCCCTGTTAAAAGGTTTGTCCCCATCTTTTTCTGTTTAAGTACTGAAAAGCCACAGTAAGGTCTCTCCAGAGCCTTCTTTTCTCCAGGTTTAACAACCTCAACTCAGCCTTTCCTCATAGAAGAGGGGATATGGTCCTTTGATCATTTTTGTGTCCCTCCTCTGAACTCACTCCAGCTGCTCCATGCCCTTCCTATGCTGGGAGCCCCAGAGCTGGATACAGTATTCCAGGCGGGGTCTCATGGAAATGCAGTAGAGGGGGAACTGTAGAGAGCCTACTGCCCAGTTTTCTTTTGATGCAGCCCAGGACATGACTGACTTTCTGGGCTGTAAGTGCATCTCTGCTGTCTTTCAAGCTCTTTCTTCTAATCTGCTGCTGACTTGTCCCTGGTTTTTGATCAGATTGTTTTTAAGTTTTCGCAGAGACAGCTGCAGCAGTTGGGCTATGTTCTCAGTGTTTGCACAGCTTTACTTATATGGTCTGCCAGACACTATTGCATGTGGACGAATAATGTTTACAAAACCATCCCCATACGATGCACTCTCTATGACCAGATGTGTGCACCCGATAAGGAATTTGGAAGAAATTTCATGACTGCCTCTTAGCACTTGTCAAAATGTTTATTGTAAATGTAGCTCTTCCAGTATTGCCAAATATTAGAAGCTGAGAGTGGGCCAATCAATGAAATATAAATTGTTCTTTTTCAGAAATCAGCCTAACTGATGCAACGTAGTTTCATTTAGTGGAAAATACACCAATTTTAGCTGAAGATTGGTTTTAAAATCGGAGAAGTCATCACGAGAAATGAGTGATTAAGATATACATTGCAGTTTTCCTTTCTTAGGGTCTAGTCAGTTGTTCAGATCTCAGCTAAATGAATAGGTTCAAAGTCATTGCAATCTGTAGCTTTTCAATGACTGTTACATGGAAACTATTTCCTATTAAGTTTATGGTAATGAGAAAAATAGCAACTAGTGTTTCCATTAGCAGTTTTATGGGAGACAGACTTGAAGCAGAATTCCTATCTCAGAATAAAACTCATCTCAATCTTGTCTATCTGAAAGACAGATTTTCAGCCTTCCTTGCTCAATAATTTGCCCTTCAGGCCCCATTAGTGGGTGATTCCAGCAATCTACAGTAAACACTGTAGTATTTGAGTAGTTCAAAACATGCTATGCTTCATTATCCATAGCAGCAAGTTTTAATTTCTGTTTACATTGTTACATGTTATCTATGCATCTCTCCAAGCAAAACCCTATACCATTTGAACATCCATCACACTTTTCTAGATCTACCTATTGCATTTCTGCTCTATGACTGGCCTTGTAAACATTCACAAGTCTGAGGGCTGTACACTCTGAGTGTGTGCAAACCCTTGAAACTTAATGACCATTTTGTTAAAATGGGATTTCTTTCTTCCAGCATGATGGAATGCATTTGAATTTTTTACTGGTGCATTAATAATAACAATTGCTGCAATATGTTCAGTAAGCATGCTTAAAATGTTAGCTCCAAGTCAAGAGTATTCTTGTTTTGAAACGTGGCAAATACGCCAATTGGTAATAATTTTAACCATAATGAACTCTGTATATGTTCTGTAAGCAACATACAGGCAGATAAAACTTACATATATAAATATAACTTCCAACATCCACTCTCTGGAGTGGTTCCTAAGTTTTGGGTTCATCAGACATATGACTGAAAACAAGCAGTTCTTCATCTGTGCTCTTTTCCATAAAATTCTTTGTGCTCCAAGTATGCCCATTTGACCTGTAGGTTTTATTTTCTTAAAAGCACCTTTGATCCTCAGCTGTTTACCTTTCTGAAATGGAATCCCAAGCTGTTGTCCAGCCCAAAGCCTGAAACAAAAATTTAATCCATCCATGCATGTGTGTGTGTATACGTGTGTGTGTGTGTGTGTGTGTGTGTGTATATATACACACACATATGTCTATCTATCTATCTATCTCCAAATAATATACTTATGTATTTGGATATATATTCTATCAATCAGTGTGTGTATATGTGTATTAAAAATTGTATTTCTATGTTCAAAATCTATCCTCTTAGGTTGTTATACTGACACAAGAAGACATAATATCAGGGATGTTAGAGAGAGATTTAAAAATTCCACCCCATGATCAATTATACCCCTAAGACTTCAGTCGTGGGTGAGAGATACAGACAGTAGATAAAAGAAGGTTGTTGTATTATTTTTTCATATAAAAGGCCAGCAGACTCTAAAAGACAATGGACGATGTGTTTTAAGAAGTGTAAGCTAATCATTAGTTGAACAAAGCTTTTTATTATGTATGATTTAAAAAGTTCAGTTGTCTCTATCTTGCTGCCTTCATTTAAAGACAAGTATTTTTGCCAGTGTATGCCAGGAAGAAAAGATTTTCTATAGCTTTATATATTTTATGTTTTATATTTACCATATATAATTGGTGCAATACTGTGCCATTCCTTGTATAGGTGGGTATTAGGAATCATCCCACAATAGAAATATTGCAGATAAAACTGAACTGGAATAGATGTGCTACAAAAACGCATAAAGGAGTTGTAATGGTCTTTTAGATATTGTATTTTGTGTTTACTGTGGTTAAAATATTACTTTCACAGAATCACAGAATCGCAGACTATGCCAAGTCGGAACAGACTCACAAGAATCATTGAGTCCAACTCCTGACCCTCCACAGGACCATACCCTGTGTCACACCATGGGCCTAAGAGTATCATCCAAATGCTTCTTGAACTCTGTCAGGCTTGGTGCTGTGAGCACTGCCTTGGGGAGTCTGTTCCAGTGCCCAACCACCCTCTGGGTGAAAAACCTCATAACCAGCCTAAACCTCCCCTGACACAATTTCAGGCCATTGCCTTGGGTCCTGTCACTGGTCAACACAGGAAAGAGATTGGTGCTTGCCCCTCCTCTTCCCCTCATGAAGAAATTGTAACTGCAATGAGGTATCCCCTCAGTCTCCTCCAGTCTGAACACACCAAGTGACCTCAGTTTTTCCTCATACGTCTTCCCCTGAAGGCTCTTCACCATTTTCATTGCGCTCCTTTGGATATTCTCTAGTAGCTTAATATCTTCCTTATACTGTGGTGCCCAAAACTGCCACAATATTCAAGGTGAGGCCACACCAGTGCAGAGCAGAGCGGGACGATCCCCTCCCTCGACCGGCTGGCGATGCTTTGCCTGATGCCCCCCAGGACACGGTTGGCCCTCCTGGCTGCCAGGGCACTGC
>JAWMRA010000001.1:94929925-94968790 GCA_035584735.1 Pseudotriccus pelzelni | reverse complement strand
AAAAAATCCAATGCGCAGGCTGGAAGGTGTAAAGACCTTCCCCGGTTCTTCGTTCGCGAAGACTGGCCATTTACAATTAAAGCATTCTCCTGGGAAATGAGCCACATGTATTTCAAAATCCTTAGGCTGTTTGCAGTCCAGGATCTAGATGTGCTTTTATTTTGAATGCTTTTTAGCCCTTCATCACAATCTTTTGTATTCTCACTTTTTCTGTGCTATAAGCAGGAAAGCAGAATGTTTTTTTTGGTGTTTCTTTTTGAAATTAAGGCAATATAAATGACCCGGTTTACATTGTGGCCTCATAAACAATTGTACCGAGGATGATGAATACTACATTAGTGTGAGAATGAATGCTAAAATAAGGTGTGGGGAATGGACCTCCTTAGCTAATTTCTCAACTAGAGAGAACATATTGTGTTTACCAAGACAAGGATTTGAAATATTTGGCTTATAATTGAATTGATTAGCTGTCTAAAATAATTAGCTGTTGATAGATACAGAAGGATTATTTTACACGAGATACAGTGCCTAGAATGTTAGAATTCCCTACCAGATGTGGGTTTTGATGCCATGGGATCTATTTTGACTGGACTAACACGTTGTTTATGGTCAAACAAATTAATACAACATGTAAATAGGAAGTGTCTTATGGAGTTTGATTACCCCTTTCAGTTGTATAATAACGGCTATTAGCAGAACTTTATTTGTGTATTTATTGCTTTACAATGCAAAGCTCTGAAACAGAAGTAAACCATGCAAACTCCTTGAAGTGAATGATTTTTTCAGTATGTTTAACCTTGTTAAAATTTATGAAATATCCACGTGTGAGTCTTATACAAGGGTTATAGATATCATGGAAGTAAATTCACTCTGGATGTTTTCACCAATGTTGACAGATGTTCTTGTATGTACTCATATGATAAGAGCTACATAAGAAAGGACTAGGAAAATGAAACACAGACTACTCCTTAACAGCTGATTGCAAGTGAGCAGCAAGCTGCAGGGATTCACAGAACCCTACAAAAACCCACTTTATAAAACTGTTGACAAGATCAGAGGTTTCTTAAAGCAACTTACCGACTTGTACAATAAATATGAAGTGGTAAACATGCCAGGATCCCACTGCGCTTTACAGATAGGGCAGTTGCTACATCTAGATATGCAGAGTACTTCTTCAAAGTGACCTGTGCACTAACTATAATACATGGTCCTATGTGCTTTACCTCCGTGAACTTATTTTGCTTTTGTGAACATTTCTATTGGATTTGATGGGAAACACATTGCTAATTAGACTGATTCACAGAGCAGTGCAGTGTCTCTTTAATGCAATAGTTCACATATATGCTTTGCCTAGGCATAAATGGCAGTCCTGGGATTCAATTTGCTACCTCCTTGTGTTCCTGTTACTGGTGCACTGAGGGAAAAGTGTCCTTACTTTCATTCCAAATTCACATCTGTTTCTCCAGTTGGGTAGACTTCTAAGATTCAAATGTGATGGTGCAGCTGTTGCCCTTTTGCACATGCTGTCTCCTTCTTTGGGAACTGAGAATTAATTTTCTCCTTTTACAGAGCAAAAATACAAATAGTTTGCTTCAGGGGCCAGTTTGCATTAGGCTTTTCTCACACTCGGCTTGATGGAAGGGCAATTTGCAGAACACTTTTCTATTTCTGTGCTTTCACCACTCCCTTGTTTAACTTCCGAAAGAGAGAAGGCACCACATAAGGTAAAAGCCATAGACATCCTTTCCCATGATTGTGGGGTAAGCCAGGTGCATTGGAGGGTGGAAGAGCAGAAAATAGTTTACACAGTTTCCTAGACACTGAAAACTGTGCATTTATGACGTGAATCTGAAGTTCATTTTGCAGACCATACTGCATTAAAATACAACCGCAAGCTTTCCTGGTCACAATGAAAAATGTGTTTATATACACTACTTTTTTGTGTCAAGCCCTCTTATATATATGTCTGATCCTTTAGCTTTTCTCACTTTCAAATATGTGATGATTTTTGTGTGTGTGTGAGGCTTGGGGAATCAATTTTCACAGTGAGACAATGGAAAACTGGAAACATGAGGGAAAGTTAATTATAGTTATTCCTTCATTGAAATGTTTTAAAACAACAAAATAATACAAACAATGATTTCAACTTCTTTCAGCTTATTGATAATACACAGTAATATTTTCCTATGAAAATTTATTCTAACAGTGCAGTTTGAAAGTGATTTTTTTACTGGTCTTAATACTGTTTTATAACACTCCTTTGTGTTTTACTGTGTATGCCAGGATACTGTTGTAATTAGGAACAGATGATTTCAGCACCCTGAGAGAACTAATGAAGATTAGTATAAGTAGTTCCATGAGGCATGAAAATAGTGAGATTTTGGAGAGAAAATGATGAATCAAGGTTAAATTTTGCCTCTAAAGAAGAAGGAGGGTGTAGTCAGACTGTCTGAAAAGAGCTGTAGAATCCTTTTGGGGAAAAAGTAGCAAAATCATCTTCATTACGTTCCTGTGATTTTTTTCTAGTCCTGCTGACACAGGCTATTAAAAACCTTGTTTATGTTTTAGGCACTTTTTAAAGAGCACTTTGGAGCTTTATAGTGTTTGTAGAATGTCCTTTATAGTTAAAATTACGTGCTGAGATGGCAGGCTGCTGAGCTAATATATTGTTATACTGATTAAATTGATTAAAAGCTTAATTTTTGACAGGCAAATTGTAGAGGCCGAGATCTCTTTATTGCACATTTCAGTAATTCAGCTCATGTCTTGTCCTGTCTAATAATCACTTCTTTGACTCCCTGTTTAGGAATCATCTCAGCAGCGGGTACATTTTCAAACAGCATATTAGCTTCACATGTGAATTACATGAGTCACAGTGCATTGGCATTACAAAAGCTTTATTCGAGGTAATGGCTTATTCACTGAAACCCTTGAAATATATTGCTTTTTGTTTCTTCCTGGTATACGGTGAACAACAAAAAGGACCCTTGATTTTTAGATCAGAAAATAAGAGATTGTTTTTACCATAGCTGTAGATTGACAGGAGAGGTCATACTGCAGAAACGTTTTATGTCCTGCTCAGAACAACATATGCTTACTTAAAAATGTGTGACAGAGTAGAGCATAAAACCTTACAAGAAATAGGTGAAGATATAACAGGCAGATAAAGAAGAGGATTCAGCAACTGAAATCAGCTGCAAAAGGGATATTTTACAATAAATGTGGAAATAAGGTGAGGGTATTTAAAAAAAAAAAAAGACTAAATTTAAATTACTTTAAATAAATGTAGAAACCTACAGATGGCCGTGCAAAGTGCAAAGTGTTCACACCTTGCCAACAGGAGACTCTGAAGGAAGTCCAAAAATATGAATTGGCTGCTGATAGTACCACACAGATATGGGTATTCAGTGCCAGCCACAAACTGCACTTCTGCACAAAACATTCTCGAATTGAGGGTAAAAGCAGACTTGTTTAGCTGAGATCAGTGCTCAGATCCGTGGCTCCAGTAGATGCAGAATATACTACTTGCTTACATTATAGCATGCAAGGTAAGGAGATGAAATATGTCCACCTGGTTCAGACTGAAGTTCGATTAGTTCAGTACCCTGAATTGTTGACTCTGCTCAACAAATCTTACAACCCAACTTCTGGCTATTAGAAGTTTAAAAACTTCTGGAGTGGTGGTGACATTCTGCTTACTGTATTTGTATGCCACTGATGAAGCTTATCTTTGGATTTTTCTTTTTGAAACTATTCACTGTATCAGCCACATAGTATCCTGTGACACTGAATTCAGTAACTGAGTTATGTTTCATGTTAAACCTGTCATTTTATTTGGAGACCTGTTTTTCATTTCTTTTGAGGAATGATAATTCATCATTTCACTTCTTAATTTCTTCCTACTATCCATCATGTCAGAGAGCTCTGGCTGTCTCCACACATTATGCTGGTAAAGCATCCCAAATACAGCAGCATTTCCAAAACTGCTCCAAAAATTCTGGCAGAGAACTTAATGCAGGTGTAAAGACAGTTAAAATGCTGGTATCTTTCCCTCTGCAAACAGAAATCCAAAAGGGTAAGTGCACAGGAAAGAAAAATAGCTTGGGTTTGGCTTGAAAAGAGGTAAGGAAGGCACTGGAAGTATTTAGAACTCTCAGTCACAAGCAAATCTGTGAGACTGTATCTCCCAGCATCTAGAAGTTGATATCTTTTGGTCTTAATATCTATAAATGGTTCTGGAAAGATGGAGAGGGAGGACGGATGGGAGGGCCTGCTGTACAACACATATGGGCCGTTGGAATAAACTGTCCACAGAAATTTAGGGCAGAAAGTAAGAACTACAAAGACACCTTCTTTGGTTTTTGTTTTTTGGGTTTTTGTTTGTTTGTTTGTTTGTTTGCTTTTGTTTTGGTTGGTTGGTTGGTATTTTAATTGCTTTCTAATGAGCTATGAAAATTAAAAATAACTGTAAAATTAAGATGGGAATCCTATGTCATAAGTGTTCATTAAATGTGATACACAGGTTATAAGGGGTAGAACAATGAAAGCAACCAGTTTAGATTTCCTACAGGGCAGAAATTGGAGTGAGTAGAGATGATGATGGTCATCCTAGCAGCATTTTGGCTAGTACCAGCAACATGTTTCTAATCCCCAGAAGTATAGCATCTAAGCATGCTGGGAATTATTTATAGGAAATTACATTACTTTTCACCCCCTTCCCTAATCTGTACATATGTGTGAACAAGCACATCAGGTATTTTTGATCCCCTCTGCAAAATATATCCTCCACAATCCACAGATTTGGAACTCCTTAGATCAGCCTGTCTCTTAGTCTAACAGTGAATGACATGTCTTTCTTTCCTATATTCCTATGGAAGAAGTTGTTTTGTAGCCTGTAAAGCAAAAGGTTAGTTTGGAATTACTTCATCCAACAGCTATTCAGCAGGCCTTTTTCTGGTAAGTCTGTGCCAGGATAGTGGTATATAATCATAGAATCATAAAATGTTGACAGTTGGAAAGGACCTTAAGGATGTTCTAGTCCCAGTCTCCCCTCCTGTAGGCAGGGACACCTCCCACTAGGCCAGATTGATCAAGGCCTTATCCAACTTGGCTTTGACCACTGCCAAGGTTGGGGCATCTGCACCTACCTGGGCAACCTGTTCCAGTATCTCACCGTCCTCACAATGAAGAATTCCTTCCTAATATCTAACCTGAATTTCCCCTCTTTCAATTTGTACCCATTACTCCTTGTCCTATCACTACGCTTTCTGATGAAGAGTCCCTCTCTGGCTTCTCTGTAGGCCACCTTCAGATAGTGGAAAGTTGTTATGAGGTCTCCGTGCAACCGCCTCTTCTCCAGCACCACCTTTCCCAGCCTGTCTTCACAGGGGAGGTGCTTCGTTTCTCTTTTCAACTTTGTGTCCTTCCTCTGAACTCAGTCCAGTAGTTCCACGTCCCTCTTAGCTTGGAGGCACCAGAACTGTATGCAGTACTGCAGGTGGGGTCTCACAAGGACAAAGTAGAGGGGGAGAATCATCTCCTTTGACTTGCTGGCCATGCTCCTTTCAATGTAGCCCAGGACTCAGTCGGCTTTCTGGGCTGAGAGCGCTCATTGCTGACTCATGCTGAGCTTTTCATCAACCACCACCCTCAAGTCCTTCTCTGCAGGCTGTTGTCAATCACTCCTCCACCCAACCTGTGCTTGTGCCTGAGATTGCTGTGGCCTGTATATCTCCTTGAGTGAAGGACATTTGTGTGTATTTAAGGGATAATTTGACCTGCTATGTATCCCCTATCAGCAGCTAGCAAAACCCTTACAACATTTACCTATAGTTAGAAATACAGAATCACATGAGCCTAGGAGAAAAGTGAAAAGTACAAAGAAAATAAATATCCAATAGACTAATTTTTCCTTTGTCACCCTCTATGAAAGATTACACATTGAAGCTTTTTCATATCAAGAGGTAGAGATTTTACTCATTACTCATGCTGAATCATCCCATACACTGGGGATTTGTAAACCCTATTGACTCTTCATGCTTCCCCTCCCATAATCCACAGATTTTCTTTACCAAGGGTCTCTGTGTGAATAAGACATGGTGCTCTAGACAATATTTTAATTTCTACATTTTGTACTATTGCACACCTGTAGAAACATGTTAATTCTTTCATTAAGGACACTGAAAGAACAGCCAGAGGAACCTTTAAGTAACAGTTATTAGGAATTCTATTCTTCTGTAGCCAATTAACCCTCCTCTGTCTTTTCCATGTTTTATATTGCCACCTGTCAGTTTAATTTCAAAGGTAAAGATTACAGAAAATGCAGGAACTACAGAATCATGTCCAGAAGGTTTTCTGGTATGTTCTTCAACGAAAGTTTGGCACTGTGGTCAATTTTAAGAGCAAAGGCTCATATTCAAGCATAAAATTACTCTAAACTGTGGGGTTTTTTCAGTTTCACCCAATCTAATTTTTCTTGTATTGGAAACTTCACCATGTTTGTTTTGCATATGCAGGCTATGTTCCTTTTGACTGCTGTGAGGAACCCCCACAGATTAATTTTCGGCACTTAACTTTGGCCTTCCCTTTCTTTCCTCCAGATATGGTGATTCAGCAGGGCAGGAACATATTTGGAATAATCTACCTCTTTTTGGTGTCTGTGCCTGGATACTGGTAAGACTATCCTCCCAATTGAGACCTATTAATTAAGTTTAATTATGGTAGGTAGTGCAAATACCCTTTTCCACAAAGAAGCGGCTTTCTACTCAAGTGCACATTTAATCTTGGACTTGGGGACCTACTGAGGAGCTCACTGGTCTACAGTAAAGTGTTCTGGATTTAGGCATGGGATAAATAATATGTTTGCTTGATTGTACCTTGTTTTCTGTTCCACTGATGTGCACCTATTGGTACCCTCTAAAATTTTTAAATCTAGACTAGAAATGAGAATATTTCTGAAAGTTCTATCTTCATGTTTCGTTTCTTACAGTCTGGGCCCTTGCCATTTTTAACTGTTGTTAGCCAATATAGAAGAAATACTGCTTTGTCTTGGGATCTTGATGACTGTTAATACTTACAGAATGAGGAATATATTTTAACAAGTGTATATCCAGCTGGCTCTGGACACCTTGGGAAACAACACAGATGTGTGTTAAAAAATGAACATAAAGACAAACAGAGCAGTAAATTGTGCATGACATTCTTCTGAAATTGTCTTTCTTTCTGAGGTCAAGCAATTGGAAGTAATTTTTGGCACTATATATGACAGAGGCGGGGAAGTTCAAATGAAGATAACATTCCTAGAATTCTCTGGAACTGAAGTGACATATTGTAGCAGCAATACCCTAAGAGGTCATTATTGATAAGCTGAAGTATGTGAACATCTACTAATCAGTTTGAAATCACTGGATGAGCTATTGGAACTATCCTTAAAAAGAAATGTTCCTCATTAAGAAGAGTCTGACAGCCCTGAATCATAAAGCTTTCAAAGATAAAAAACATTTGGTATCCCAGATCAGTTTGGTTCACTGCTGGGATCCACATATCTTCTCTTTACCTATCCATTTTTCACCAGAGCTCAAAGACTTAAGAAAATTGCTGTTGTTATATATTTATTGGTACTGAGAAAGAGCACTATGGAAGATTCCAAGATTCCTTTCAGACTAGATATTAGGAAAAAATTTTTTTATAAAGAAGAAACTTTTTACGATGAGGGTAGTGGTACACTGGTTCCCAGAGGGGTGGTAGAGGCTCCATCCCTGGAAACATTCAAGGTCAGTCTGCATGGGTCTCTGAGCAAACTGATCTAGCTGATGGTGTTCTTGCTGATTACAGAGAGTTTGGGCTAGAGGACCTCTAAAGGTCATTCCCAACCCAAACTGTTTTATGGGTCTATGGTTATTTCCAGTTAGAAACTGAATTACACTAGTAGAAGCACTATGAACATTAGTTAATATTGTGAAACTTTTTCCCATTTTGAAAGATGCAGTCGGTTTTCTAATTCTTGACTGAAGAGCTCTGAAAGCTCTTGATGGATTTTCTGTGGTGCATCATCAACCTATATTTAGGGCATAACTCCAGCCCTGAGGTTGCACTTAGGTCTTTTGTTGCTTGTGAATCCCAAGACATTGGAGAAAGATTTAGAAAGATGGTTTCAGAGACAGTTCTGAATAATTAGAAAAAGTTATGGACTCTCATTAAAGTTCACTAGTACTTTCTAATCTGAAGCTGTGCGACACACTCTTGTGGATAAACAGGGATAGAGATTTTTTCAGCAAACCTGGCCAGAACTAAGCGAAAATCTGGAAGGCACACTGAGTCACTGAAAGGTCTTTTCATTCGTTTCAACAAAGTTGGCTTTGCTCAGGTCTTCACAAAAATGCAGTTTGCATTTGTAGAGTACTTGTAGAGTAAACAGTCAGTGTATCAGAACAAACTATAGCAAGAAAAGACTTCAACCATAAAAAAATGTTGAAAGAAATTGGAATGTGTTTTCAGTTTAATTCTAAAAGAAATCCTGCAAATGTTACATAAATAGTCAGTTTGTTCCAAGTCTAGTAATAATTTTATCCTGTATATTTACTGCAGTGTTAACACTTTCACAGACTCACAGAACGCACAGAAACATCAAGGTTGGAAGATACTTTCAGGATCATGTAGTCCAACCATCAGCCTAGCACCACCATAATCACACCTAAATCATACCCCTAAGTGTCACGTCTGGATGCCTTTTGAACACTTTCAGAGACAGTGACTCCACCACCCCCCTGGGCAAATTATTCCAATGTCGAACCAGTCTTTCAGTGAAATTTTTTTTCTATTATCTGATTTGAACCTTTCTCAGCACAATTTAGGGCCATTTACTCTTGTTCTTTTGATTGACCCCCCCTGCCTCACTACAACCTCCTTTCAGGTAGTCTGGAGAAGAGAAGGCTCAGCGGGGACCTCATTGTTCTCTATAACTAAACCACCCCAGTTATCTTAGTTGCCCTTTATGGGACATGTTTTCTAGACCTTTCACCAGCTTTGCTGCCCTTCTTTGGACACACTTCAGCACCTCAATGACTTTTTTGTCAGCCAGTAACCCCAAGTCCTTTTCTGCTGAGCAGCTTGAAAGCCACTCTTCCCCAAGCCTGTAGCAATGTTATTATAGCCCAAGGGCAAGACCTGTCACTTTGCCTTGTTGATCCTCATGCAGTTGTCCTCAGCCCATCAATCCAGCCTGTCCAGGTCCCTCTACAGAGCCTTTCTACTTTCAAGCAAACATTCCCACCTAACTTGGTGTAAACTTGCAGTCATTGATTTTTTTCCATTAGCATGCTGTTTCACATCTCGCAGTCTACTGCATGTGGCTGTCCTTATATTAATTCTTCCTACACAGCTGATCAGTGCAAGTCAGCCTAAACCTCCCTTGACACAACTTCAAGCCATTCCCTCAGGTTCTGTCTCTGGTCACCACAGAGCAGAGATCAGTGCCTGCCCCTCCTGTTCCCCTCACAAGGAAGTTGTAACTGCAATGAGGTCTCCCTTCAGTCTCCTCTTCTCCAGGCTGAACAGACCAAGTGACTTCAGCTGCTCCTCATACGGCTTCCCCTCAAGGCCCTTCACCATCTTCATTGCCCTCCTCTGAAAACTCTCTAACAGCTTCATATCTTTCTTATATTGTGGTGCCCAAACCTGACACAATATTCCAGTTGAGGCCTCACCAGTGCAGAGCAGAGCGGGACAATCTTCTCCCTCGACTGGCTGGCAATGCTTTGCCTGATGTCCCCCAGGATATGGCTGGCCCTCCTGGCTGCCAGGGCACTGCTGACTGATATTCAACTTGCCATCAGCCAGGACCCCCAGATCCCTTTTCTGCAGATAAAATATATTGAAATATGTTAACTTCAGTATTGTTTTCAAAAAGAAGCTGAAGGTTATGACAGTTGAAGTATATGGTTGTTGGAAGAAAGACGGAAAGGACCATCTTTCTCCAGTGTCTTGGGATGTCCATAGAAATGAACACTTAATGATATACAATTTTGAAAAATACTAAGGAAAAGGTTTTTTTCCTGTAAAGTGTCATTTTACTTAAAATGTTGCCATTTACCATATTAATTTCTAATTTACATTCAAGAAAATATGGCCACAGAGCTTCTGGTAACTTCTGTGGTGGGAGTTAACTACCCCTCTTTTGAGAAGAATGGTGCTTTCTGCTTTGTCATCAAGACATGGTTTGGGTAGGTAAACTCTTTAAACAATTACCCTTGAGCTTTCTGTAGCAGGGAGATGACACCTGACACTTGAAGATGCAAAGATGCAGGAACCAGAACTTCTCTGACTTACCTATAAACAGCAAATATAGAGAAAGCTGTCTTGGAGTCAGGTGGTGTAACAGAGCAGTAGAGGGGTTTAAGCTCATGGAAGTGTGGCAGATATCTGGAATAAACTTCATAGATCATGTTGCCTTGTGGAAAAAGACTTGGGGTAAGAATTTCCCAAAATATAAAATTCAGGTGACTGAGACTAAGAAAATACTTCAATTAATTGGATTTTTCTCAGATTTTGAAGAGAGGAAGCTGACATGTTTTCTGCAAAATGAGAGAGGCCATGAATCGTTCTCTGACTATGAGGCTAAGTGACAAACCCACACCCACACACCTAAAATCTCTCCCAAAACATTGTAGGAATATTAGAATTGCCTATCCAGAATGAAGCTCGAATACACAGAAAATGCCTGGGACATAGTTAGTTGCCAGAAAGGTCAGAAATGTACCAGAAGGTGAATTTGAAGGCAGAGTAAAATTGAGTGCGTTAGAATTCTTCTAGAGAAAGCTGATAATATGAAGTTTGTTGCTCTCTGGCTTCAAATAAATGGAACCTCTGCAGAGATTACTCTCGAGAAAAATGTCTCACTTTGCATCCTTTATTTCTTCTCTAAGTGAGGAACACATCTTTTAAGTCTGAAGAACATTCTACTTTGCTTTTATCTTAGCCTGGTCATGCAAACAGAGCATAGCAACAACAGAAGTGAATCCACACTCACAGAGGGTTCAGATTTCCTGCATTCTTTTCTTTGTTAAGTTTATGCCATTTTTCATTTTTGTAGCTTACCCTTATGCATTATGTCATAATTCAGTCATAAAAATCTCTTCCAGTTCAACATCAAAGCGTACTTTAGGTTAAAGAATGTGTGTTTAATGGATCATATATTTAAATCCAACTGCAGTTATTGGGAAGCTCATCAGTCAAAATAACAGCATAATCTTCTGCTTTGGTTTCTGGGCTGGTCACTTGTCTGTTTTGACAATGAGATGTTGATTCACAGCCTTAAGACAGACTAATGTTGTACTGCACTAAGGAGAAGTAGCTGTTGGTTAGCTCCCCCAGCAGCAGAATGATGCAGAATGATACAGAATACATGGGATCTGAGACAAGGACTATAATACAACATGAGGTAGATAATTTTATGAGCAACTGAAAGAGGTTGAACCAAAGAGTCATTTGTGTTTCTGGATCAAAACAATAATTACTTATTGTCTACAAGAAAAAGTCAAAACTGTGATTCCAGTTGTTGATGGAAACCAAAGTGTGTTTTTTAGAGAGTTTATTTTTGTCAAGGCCATTTAGATTTTATTTAACTTTGTTTATTTTAGTTTCTTGCTGTATCTCATACAAACTGCAAATCTAATGTAATCTCTTTGGGTAGATTTCTTCTTCTGCCAGCTGGGAAGAAGCAAGCAAGATCCTCTCCTAGTAGCCAGAATGGTTATTTATGGAGTGTCAGTCCGTTGCTATGCTCCCAATTCTAAAAGGTGGGAGGGGAGGCTTTCACGGATCAGACAGTGAGACACCACTTGGAAGAAAAGAAAGGCAGAATAAATGAACTGCAGAGAAAAAGGGAAAGAGAATTTGCTTAACTTCTTCAGAAAGTCTTGGATCATTTTCTTTGGAAATGCAAGCTCAGGGGACAGGGAATCACCCTTTCTAAGATGCTGGGAAGCACAAAGAGGTCTCAGAGGAAAACAAGTTACAAAGCTGGGAAATGTCACTAGCAATATATTAGTCTGTTTTCCCTCTCTCACTCCTACTTTTTTCCCATTTCCAATAATTTAAAGTGGGTTGTGATTAGCCTGGTGACCCTGGTGGGTGATTTCCCTGAAAAGAAAGTAAACTATAATATTTAAATGTAGTGTTTGACATAAGCATGAGCCAAGCCTCACCTTTTTATGGCTGGAGAAGAAGGAAACACAAGAGACTTATGATTTCACTTAAACAGTTGTGCTAATAGGTAAATCGGTTGGTGTCAGAGTATGCCCAAGACAGCCCTCAGCATTTTTCTGGTGTAAATGAAGAAAACACAAGAGACACTGTTTTTCCCTGTCTTAACCAGGTGTTTGTTATTTGATCTTGGTAGTGGATAGAATTGTGTATCCTCTTATTTTCCCTCTCTTGCATGTATTGAGTGTTTAATCTCTCTCTACTGAACTGTGTTCTGTAAGTTTTATTCTAGTGTCTATTGAAAGCTAGAAGACAGCAAAAAAGACTTAGCTGAATATTAACTATATTAACTATACTAGACAAGTCATAATAAAAATTTTGTGGTCCATTAAAATTAATTGCCAATGGTCCTCATTATACTTGTGAAATAGAAAAAATTAAGAGAAGTATTCAGAAATGTAGGGCTTGCCATACTGAGTCTGGCTTGAGATACACATTGTCTAGCATTTTGTCTCTGGGAGTGGCCAGATGTTAATTAAAGTACTGTTTTTACATAGAATTTGAACGTGTGTTTCCCTGCTCTGTTGCCAATATAACACCAATTTTGGCAGAGGAAATACATGGCATCTGCTAATAGGCAAGAAAAAGGAGCTTTATGGAGAAAACTAAAATAATATGTCTTTGGCTTTCTGTAAAATAATTCATGGCTAATTGTAAGCAGATACTGCTCTTAAATACTGGGTTACAAACTAAGCTGATGCAAATCTTACAGCTCCACAGCTATCAGCAGGGCTCTTCAGAGCAGCATATGCTCACGGTGTGATTCATAGTGAGAAAGACTGATTGTGTTAACAGAAATTCCAATTGAGAGTTAACTTTTCTTCACTTTTTCTCTCTTTGAAGTCTATTTTAGTGTCCTTTTCTCTCTCGATTCAAAAAGTTATACTTCATTTGAATTTATATAGCAAGTTCAACAGAAGCTTAATCTTGGTCTGATTCTCTACTGTTCAGTACTCTTTGTAGCCACTTCAGAATAAATGTGAAAGGTTTCCACTCGTATTTAGTGGCATTTGGTATTCATTTCACCCAAGTATAAATGACAAAAAGGATAGAGGGCAACATATGATAGAAGTACAAAGCCCCAGTAGAACTAAAGGAAAGCAGTAGCAGTTTCTGTTCATGATTCTTTGATGGCAGTAGATTCTTCACAAAAAATAGATACGTGTTTTGTGAAAACCAGGTGCGCAATATGTTCTGTGCTATTTCAGAATGCTCTCTATATAGGTTTGTTTACAACAGACAACTAAAAGAGGCATAAAACTGTATCAGCCTTATAAAATATCAATGCTAATTACATGTAAATTAGTATACACTTCCATTCACATTATGCATCCAAAAGTCAGACTGCCTTCGAAATCCAGAAAAGCTGAGTTGTTCACGGTGTAACCTCAAATAGTTTAATGTTTTTAGAAAGACTTTCAGCTGTATTTATGTTACATCTGACTTTAAAGATGTTTTCTAGAAATTCCATGCAGAAAAAGAACACCAAAACATGAAATGCAAATATTCAGGTAGGTGAGATAAAAAGTTCACTTGACTCTTTGGTGCCTTAAGCAGATTATGGTTTTTATCAAGGCTAAGGATTTGTAGCAAAGCAAGCAATTTATCTTCTGTCAGCTTTCAAACTATAGTTTTTTATTGCTCTTTGCATTGTCTACCAAGCATATCAAATATTCCACCACATGCTAACGCTATGAGTTGGTTATTTCAAACCTGTTAAGCCATGTATATTTTGGCAAGGGAAGAGAGAACACTGTTACTGAAAGACTCAGCAAATATGGAGAACATTTTTCATAAGTTCCAAAGAAAAGTTAATTAACAAACCATATGGGAGTAAATAGAAATGAAAAAAGATGCTGTGCTAGCATGAAGACATCAGACTGAATAAAAGCAATCATATGTGCATTCCAGAGGAGAAATAAAAGCAGTATCTTTTCACTCAGAGAGCACCTCTGAGTCTGATACAGTAACTCTGGTAATAATATCCTAGTGACTTATGATCAAATCCAAAACAGTTTTAGGCTTTTACATTGAAAAGTATGATCTAAACAAACTTTCCTCAATAGCTCCCTGAGAAGGGAAGCCCTCTGGCAGCTGAGTTCCCTCTGCACCTGCAGGTCTCTATATTATCAGGGCTGCCTAGCCTCAAAAGCTAGTTTTTTAGCATTCACCTAAATCTGGCTAGATCTAAATCAAAACCTCTCAATCAAACTCATTTTGGTCACTTGAAAACATGTTGTCAATATACATGACATTATGTGCTGCAATTAGAAGTTTACAGAAAAAAGCATTCTTCTTGACTAATTAGAAAAGACAGGGTAATATATGTCCTTGCATAGCCAGTACTAGTGAAGGATTAGCACAAAAGAAGGGATATGGTGCCCCGCTCTGTCAGGGCACTTTCACCAGAGCTGGGGCATTGAGAAGCCACAGCCTTGCAGTACTGTTTGTCTGAGTTACAAGAGTGCTTGAGTATGGCTCCTGCCACAGAGTGTGTTGGGATTTTGTTGCTGGAGGGTTTCTGTGGTGGTGTGATCCCTTTGTTTGGCTCTTGGGTTTTTTATGTTTGTTTGTTTGTTTGTTTTGTTTTTGTTTTGCTTTGTTGGTTTTTTTGTTTTTTGTTTTGTTTTGTTTTGTTTTTAAATTAATTAATTTTCTGAGTCATAAAAAAAATGGAACTGGGAGGTGGGAGGTCTGAATATCTTTAGACTGAAACTGGTACTAAACCCTGATTGTTTGCTTTCTGGACAAAACATCTAAAATCCAAACTAATGTATAGCTTTTTAAGTGAAGGAGACAACAATAAGTATGGTTTTTACAGTCCCTTAAACAGCTGTCCTCAGCAGTAATTTAAAAACTTAGGCACAGTTTCTTACATGTGTCTAGGAACCTTTGGTTAATTTCTACCAAGTTCTTAAATAATTCTGAGGGCTAAAGATTGAAGATCCCAGGTCCTGTTAAAAGTCAGTTCAACGTAGCTTCCTAAATGTGTATCAGCTCAGTAGAAGGGATTGGTGTTCTCCTTTAGAGACACACAAGCCTTCCACGTGCTTAGTCCTTGCAAATGACAAGTGTGTTTCAATACAAAGATTCACCTGGAAACACAGTAAGCATTTGCAATATTATATTACAGCAAATACTGAAAAGACTTGTTGACTCATATGGCACTAATTTATGGTGCTGTTACCTACATGATATGGAAAGGAGCTCATATAAATATTTAACTTATACCATTAACAAAGCCAATAGAAACTCCATAAAGCATTTATTTTACCAAATTCCATTTTAAGTAATTAGAACAGTGCCTAGCAACCATAATTCAACTCAGGGCATATATTCATGAAGCAATGAGAAAGCATGATATAAGAGATTTTCCTGACCTCAAAATAAATGATAGAAAACACTATGTATCAGCATTCTTACTATGTATTAAACAAACTTCTCAAGATTAAACCTCAAATCAAGAAAGACAGAAAAGAGTATTTTAGAATTTTTGAAACTCGTCTACCTTATGCCAAACTGGGTCATAATTAACATCCTAACTGGGGAATAATTAATATTGGTTCTACTTCTTTATGAGTTAAGTACAAAGGTTAATGTTAACATTCTCTGACACATTCACACAAGGTAAAGATGCATTCATTTGCAGCTGTGTCTGTGAAATATGTAAGTCAGATCTTTTCGAGTTTGAAATTATCTTTTTGGCAGTGCACTGAGAAAGTGTTTTGGGTACAGTGGTTAACAACCCATTTGATTTTATCTGTAACATCTTTGTGCAAATCTTTGCAGTCAGTGATTCAGTATTCCAAATCATTAGCAACTATTTGGGGAACTTCAAGTTTATTTCCTGAAAACATTACTGCAGGAGAAGCTCATCTAATATCGAAGCAAAAAAGCCAGGCCAGATTAATTTTTAAGTTCAAAGGCACATGGAATATTGTGCAGTTCTAAATCAGTTCTGAAATTATATCACAAAGTCCTCCAAAATGTTCATGCAGGGATTATTTCTTTTAGTGTGGTTTAGAAGGCAAATAATATGTAATACTTTTTTGTTTGTTTGTTTGTGGGTTTATGTTTGTGGTTTTGTTTGTTTGTTTTTGTTTTTGCTTTTTCCTGTTTCCACCTAATTCAACCATGTATGTTAGAAGGAAACAAGCATTTGCTACTGCAGGATCAGAGATAAGACAGAAAATATGAGAATGTTTAAACTGCGTATTGAGGGACTGTTAAGGAAGAAAACTTTGAAAAAGTAGGGCAGATACTCACTTTGGGAACTGCTGTGGAATTGCTCTGTCAATGTCTCAACACCCAGCGGGTCTAGTTGGGAAGGTGTGCAGAAAGGCCAGAGCAGAAGTGATTCCTGCCCAGAGAAATTGCTGCAAGAGGAGGTATCACACCAAGTGTCTGGAGTGCTCAGGCCACCAGCTGCTCCCCTGGGTGTAGAACCATGCTCAGGCAGCAACCCCACAGAGCCCAGGGGGAGAGAGAAAGAACATTTCATTTGATCATCAAGGCCCTTTGCGTCTCATCTAGAGGCTGGAAGAGGCTGTCAAAGCTACTGGCAAACTGGAAACAGAAGCAGATATATGTGCAATGCACATTGCAGTCAGGTTTTGCGAAGATGTGGGGAGACACTCTGGTGTATAGCTAGCAGTCAAGGGCATTTATAGCTTGTGTATGCAAAGAGCAAGAACAAGGGTTGCTGTAGGATTTCAAATGCAAAACCCTCCCTAGCATTTGTGTGTACCCCTCTGCAGTCTGGCTTGTCTCCTTGCTTCTGAACTGCAGCTTTCACAGAAGAGCAGAGCTCAGAGGCTCAGAGGAGAATAATTCATCCCACTGAAGTGGGTTTTTCAGTTTAAGTTGAGCAGCAGTTGACTGTCCCCTCATTTGAAGCTTTAAATGAACTAGTTTGAGTGTATCTGTACTTGTAACCACCTGGGAGGGTAATTTGGGAAGATAAAAGTGCGTATTGCAATTATATAATTCTGTCTCAATTTTATTCAAATTATGTAAATACAGATCTAACTCTTCTGAATTTCATAAGTATTTAAAAGTGCTGAATGGCACATAAAATAGTTCTTAAGGTCCAATTACAGATATGACTTTTACCTCATTTAAAGATCAAAATCTAAGTGTATGATTAGTCTTAAAAAAAATTCTGCTGAATACAGCTGGCTTGCTGGATAGGTATCTAAATGACTTGACTGAGGAATTCAGGTGATTAATTCCTTCTGATGCTGCAGCATAACTTACACGGTGCTGCCAGACCTGTGCTCTGCTTCTGTTGCAGGTGAGAGGGAAGAACAGTATCACAGGTGTCAGTGCAGCATTGTTTCAAGATGAGCAGCAGAAACACAGCCTAGCAGTGCTCTAAGTAGGAATGCCAAGGAACACACAGAATGCTTTGGTCTTGCCACAGTTGATCAGTAAAGCAAGTACTTTCCAGAGTACAGACACGGAATCCAGCTTGGCAAAACCAATTAAGGGTGAAATAGGTTTGGAGACAAAGAATTTACTGGGTGTTGTAGTCCAGCACATTCATGAGACATTATTTCAGTCTGAGGTATCTTGAAAGAAAGGCAATCTCATGTGGAACTTCTGGACCCAGGAGTCAGTGGTGAGATGGGTACTGATAGCTGAGGGTTTTGTCTAAGAAACTAGGAGTAGTATTTACTCAAAGTAAATAAAAACCTGCTTAGAAGCTTACACGCACTGACTGCAATAGTTAAAAGGTATAAAATAATAATAGAAGAATAAATAAGCAAATAATTTTGCAATTTCCAAACCAATGCTTCTGAAGTACCACAATTTTTGTCTTGAAAAGTCAGATTTTTCTACATATACGAAAATGCTGAATAGCAAGAAGAGATTCAACATAGCAATATAAATGGGAAGTCAGTTTATGCTTATTTATAAATCAAGACGGATTTTGTAGGCAACAATGACAGCTCCACCAGAGCTGTAAAGTTAAACCTTTTTTTAAGGTTATAAATTGAGGCAGGAAAATAAACCACATGCATGACAAAATCCAATCAAACAATATTGCTAAAGAATATTTATATAAGTTTCACATATACTCTTTTTTCTTATTAGTTTTTTTTTCCTTCTGTGAGATTAATATGTTGCTAGCTCTTATTACTTTTCCAGACCCAGGTGGATTACCAGTGTGATCTTTTAAACCTTATTTGTATTGCATTTTCTTATAAAGCTTAAGTAAAACAGAGAAATGAAGATTGCAGACAAATCTATAAATTGCTGTCCACTGCTGATGTTCTTCATACTATGACCTTAATAGTGGCCAGTTACAAGAGTTATAATTGCTCTTTTTATTAGCTCTGCTATTCTCATTTTGTACCTACATGCTGTCAGGGGTTCAGTGTTGTCAGGAAATTGAGGAAGCAGTTCTAAGCAATTAGAGCTTTTTGACATGTGTTTCTACAATACATGTACTTCTTAATCTGGGATTTGGGTTATTTTTCAGGCAAATAATACTGGAAAAAAAAAGAAAAAGGTTTGAACCTCTGCAGAACAGACAGAAATATTCAGTGAGAAGTGTGGGAATAATAGGTCACTGAGAAATAAGTGAAATATTGAAAAACATCAAATAAAATGACACAGAAGGTCACAATAAAAGAAGTTTGAATGCAATTTCAATGTGTTAGCAGAGGGAGTTTTTATCATCAATGCCCAGTCCCTCAGCAGCTCAGCAACTGTGACACTTATAGGAAATCTCTATTGGTTTGTTCCTTCAGCTCCACGCTGTGTGAACTTGGTGGTTTATTTTCCGTGAGTTCCAAGAAAAATGTTGTGAATAACAATGGCAATTTAAAGCTAATCCAACCAAAATACAAAAAAGATGTGTTAGGTTGAGTCTTAGTGTTCAGAGAAGGTACATATTGCGCTTACATTTTCCTTATGACTATGAACAAACTTTTTCAGGGAAATACAACTTTCTGTACACACTTACTCTTCAAATTTCTTCAGAATAGAGTAACAGGTATGCCAGGACAGATGCATATGCAACTTTGCTGGTAACTTTCCTCCACTATAACCACCTATAAATTAGTACATAAATTTAGTTCTCATTTAATATCTGCTCACTTTCCATAACAACCTCCAATAAAGGCCTGATAAATGACTTTTGGGCACTTAAGGAGGTTATATCAACTGGGTTTCCCTTAGAGACACTAAGGTTAACCTGTTTGAAGAATGACTATATTCTTTAGGGTAGGACTGTTATAAATGCATGAGAAAGACTGTACTTACGAGTGCCAAGAAAATTATGTTTTTGTGCCCATTATTTCTAATCTTTCTATAAAATTTCATGTTTTTCAAAGATTTATTTGAATTGAAACTTTCTAAACTTCTTAATAATAATATTTTGTTAAAATTAGGTAATGTCATTTCTGTATAGTCATTATCCAGTAAAAATGTACTTGCGAATTTCGATTGCTACATAGAAGGTTTTAGGACAAATTGTCATTATTTTCTTTTCATATATTATTAAATATTAAATATTCCATGAAAATAGCCTCATCTCACTATGCTTTAGTAAAGAATTTTATGAATAGTGTAACTTCAGTTTCTATTATGTTTTTCCTACAGTAGAAAATTAGTTTTGAATCTAAACAAACATTGTTTACAGATTTAAGTAACACAAGTTGACACACTTGCCATCATTATTTTTGTGTATGAATCTGAGGATTATAACTCTTATTAAAATAACTCCAATTTAACAAGCTTCAGCTAAAGCCCAAAGCTTACAAAAGGAGTATGTGCCATAATTTAACCTAAGGTTGTCATGGAATGTGTGATATTTAGTGACCTGTTAACAGCCATTGCTTCTTTTTTCCTTAAACGCTTTAGTTAACTTCTTTTTTTCTTTAGAAAAATATATTTATTTTTTTTTTAAATTGGATTTTGACATGATATATAATGACAATTTCATAGCACATTTGGAAGCAGCTGTTGATTTTTAAGGTCATTGGCATAGGCATGTTTCATATCTTCCAGTACCTGATAATACTATTAACCACGTGAATATTGTGATATTTGTGTATTTTATTACACTGTTGCTTTAACATATGGGAGGAATATTTTTTCCTCTCTCTCCTATTTGTGTTTATAAAGAATGACCTGTGTTTGTCCATTTTTGGAGGTGATTTCTTTATCTTAACTTTTTTTCATCAGGGCTTCCTGAAGAAATCAAACTCAGATTCTTTATGAACAGCAAATTGATAAATCATACAATTCCACTAGGAATATATCTAACAAAACGGGATTTGATGCAATAGGCAACTTCCTTGTCATAAAAATGGGATCTGAGATTTCTATACATTTTTTGGAAAAAGAGAAGGCATAAATGTTGCTACACATCCGAATATAACAACAATGAATTGCTGAGAACAGACTCACATACATATAAATACACCGACCAAAATGTTTCTTTGCAAACATGTTTCAACTCATGGGTTATTTGAGAACTCTTCACTGTCAGTCCAGAGGCTTATTCTTGAAGCTTGGTGATCTGGGGTGTTTTCAGAGAGGATGGCCTCCAAACCTGTTCTGTGACAGGTGACACACAGATCTGACTGTGTGAATTCTGACATCATAAATAAATTATAGTTGTTCTAGAATACAGAGAGAGTTTTATATTCCTCTCATTGATTCTCTTTTTTACAGCTTGTAATGACTGGGTTCAAGTGTACTCGAATGCTTGTTGAACAAAATTTCTAGATCTAGCTGAAATTTCTGAAGTTAATTATCAGAAACTGAGCCATCTGATCTCACTAGTCACTTCTTGGAGATGTTGAAGAGGAAACTTGGCTAAAGTGCAGAATTTTCTGTCTCTGGGAGAGTAATTTGAAGGACCACTTGAGACCTTTGCTTCTGCGCAGAGGCAGTCTTCCATGTTTATCACCAGTTAAAAGGACTGGAGAGAAGGTTAGCACAGATTCTCCCATCTTCTCTTTCCTCTTTGAACTGCAAAAGCAATTCATGGTCATGCTTTCCCACAGCTTTACAGCTCCTTGCTTCAGCCTATTCTTCTTGATTTCCCACATTTCCCAGGCAAAAATGGTACTGGCTCACACTCAAGGCCAGGAAGTGTGGACTTCATGGGGTAAATGTATGTGATACTGTGGACAGAAGTTCACCCTCTATGTAGCTAACAAAGACAGGCACAGCAGAACCAAGAGAGGTGAATTTTGACAGCAAGGAAAGCAGTTTTGCTATTTTTGACCTCCTAGCACTAATAGTTGAAAGGGATTTCTTAATTAATAATAGTCACTATTCACTTTATTTAACTATTTCTATTGTTTCCTGAATTTTCCTTTTTTTCTCAAGTGAGATTTCTATTCTAGGTCCTTAAATATATTCTGCAATTATTTGTTACCATCCATTTCCACAGAGGCTGAATTTATATAGTCAAGTGACACTGATATCACTATCCAGAGTCTTTCTCATTTTAACTGTATCCCGAAAGTGTTGATGTTATGTCAGCATTTTCACAGTTAGCTCAATTACCAGCTATTTATAACAGAGTGGCAAAAATTCTCAGAAGACTTGTAACTGAATGGGAAAGCTTCAGGGTAGAGTTAAATGTGAGAAGTACCAATGAAATAATGTAGCAGCTTAAAATGTTTTCAGGGAATGTACAGTGTAGGTCTATGTGTGCAATTTGCAGTTGCAGCCATTTTCTTGTGAAGTTTTGTGTCTGGAATGGGATGTATGTAGTTTTAAAGTTTATTGTTGTCTATAAAGTGAAATTACAGCTTAAAAAATTTGTGTATTTTATTTGGGAAATTAAATATTCTGTGTACAGCTACAGTCTTGATTTTGAGTGACCTAAGTGACTGAAGCTGCATTCACAGAATTTTAGGCAATGTATGAAAAGATTTTTCTAAATTATTTCCTAAATCCCAATTAAACGAGAGATTCAGTATGTTCCCTCAAGAGAACATTTTTAATCCACAGAAATTATGTGGTCCAGACGACGGTCCCCAAGGCAGTGGAACTGGAGCACTTTATCTGAGGAGGGGCTGGGGAAACTTGTCTGGGTCACCCAAGAGAAGGGATCTCTTCAGGGGTACCTAACAGCACCCCTCCATCTACAAGGGGTCATTGAGGAGACGGATCCGGGCTCCCCATAGCAGGATAGGGTGGGAGGGTGAGAGAAAACATGTACAAGTTGCAACAGGTTCATGCTGGGTATGAACACATGCTGTGTGTTCTCATGAGGAGTGAGACAGTGGAGCAGGTCACTCTGAGAGGTGGTGCCATTTGTTCTGTGGTCTGTCCCCTGGGCTGTACCTTTAGAACTGCACGGTACAAGACTCTGTGCCCTGGATATAGGCCACCGACATAAGAGTCAGAACTTCATGGGGAAATTTTTTTCTCTCAAGTTACATTGCTTTCCCCTGCTTATCTGTTTAATATTAATTCTTTATAAGTTTTGAGGTCATGGAGAAGTGCCTAATGTAAATACTGTAAGTTCTATAATGCATAAAGGGTCCCAGTTACTGTAGAGAGCTACACTTATTATCATTTGATGGGACCATATAGTCACTGCTAGAGGGTTTACCAGGAAAAACAAACAAAGAGCAGAGTAGTTTAATTCTTCCAGGATTTGAGATATGCTATCTTCCACTAGGAAGAATACCAAATCATTGTCAATTCTTGTAGCGTGTCATGACAGCCAGCTCTTTGCATTTTTTCTCTTCTTCAGGGGCTGGTACACAGGCAATGGGGAGGGGAGCTTTACCCAAACACAAGCACTGATCTACAGGTCCTGATCCCTAATCCTCAGAGTCACACCTATGAAAATAACAGCAATATTGCCTCTGATTTCAATGCACTTTGGATCAAGCTTAGGATAAATAGATTTATTCATCATCTCATTTGATGTTAGAACCAATGGGGAAACTCCCAAAGTATTGTCATGTCTTGCTACTTTTTTCTTTCCTTTTTCTTTTTAACTGTGATGTTTGAATCACCCTCAGACAAAACATTTTTTGACATCTCACAATGACATTCTTAGTTAATACTACATTTTCTAAATATTTCTGATGTGACACTGCTATCATTATGGTAAACCACTTCCCTTTAGAAATCTGTCCTGACTGGCCTATGACTTATATTCTTGTTCAAAGATTGTTTTTTAAGTGAACTTGAACTCTGACCAGTCTTGTGGTCTTCATATTCTCCTGTAGAACTAGATCTGCTGCTACCTACACATTTTAATATGCCCCTGCCCGTGAAATCTAATGAGGTAACCATAACCACAAACGACTGTATCTTTCCAGCCTCCCAAGAAGAAAGAAAGGTCCCTTATGGTTTTGCATAGCCCACATTGCAAAGTAGCCATTATTTAATCTATCTTTTTAGGAAGAGGGGTGAAACTCTCATGGGCAATACAAATAACTGCGTTACTCATTTTAGTTGAGATCACCTAGAAACATTTCTGCTGTAGCTCTTTGTCATTCTCATAACATGACCAGATACTGAACCATCAGAGTGTAATAGAAATGCCTCTGTATGTGCTTTTCTTACTTGTGACTGAAACAACAAATAAAAGTTAGTTGTCTTCTATAAGAGCTTCAGGCTCTCTGTTCACAGCACTTCTAGCACTGCCAGGGAGTAATTCAGAGGACTGGAACAACTGAAAAAAATGTCCCAGACTGAAAACAGTTGCAACAAAGATTGACTTAGAAGAAAAAGTTAATTTAGACTGTCAGAAACAGAGAGTGGAATGGTGTTGTAACAGCCAGTTCTTCATAGTAACTGAATACCCAAATGATTTATATATTTGAGATCAGTTCTGCTTTTGTGAAAACCTTGTTTGACCCTTTTCAGAAAATTCCTACAGAAGAATAGGCTTACCTTACAACCATAATTCTTGATCAGTGAGCTTTTATCTGATGGCTGTTGTCACATAAGGTAGCATTTATCTTGCCTAAACCTGGCTCTAAATTTGAATCAGTCTTAAAGAAACCTTCAGATGAAGAAGGCTCTCAGGAGAAAACTTATCTGACTCAATGTTTTCCTGGAGGTTATTTATTTATTCTAATTTTTTTTTTTTTTTACTTTAGAGAAGCGTGTCTTAGGTGAATTGTTTTTCTCCATCAGTTGTGAAGAAGTCCTGAAGGGACTAGCTCAGATGCTTAGATGACTTCCATCATCACTATCTTTTTAGGGGGAAACAACACATTCGCAGATATTTCTGTGATATTTTTATCAGATATGATTTATTTTTGTGTGAAACGCTGAAGTGCAGAGTTTTGCCTTTCTGTGATGAATTAGTTAATATCTCAAAACACTGTAGGATATCCCAGAGTACTGTGGAATGATGCAGAATGGTAACTAGCGATACAATTATAAATAGCTGCCATTTGGAGTCTGATCTTAAATCAGAGTAGGTTTTACATCATGTGCCAGTGAGTGCATTGTGTCATTCCCACAGTATGTAAAAAAAAAATCATGCTGTCTTTGTTGGCTGAAAGCTACACTTAAGTAGTTTGGAAACTGCTCACCTGTTTTAATATTAAAGCTTTCAAATATCTAGTCTAAGTGTGTGAAAATGTGCAAAGTATTTCCTGCAACATGTATCATCTGCTCTAAATATGAATTTGTATTTTTCCACATGGATAGAACTATAAGAATATTTAATTCCACTGTTTTTAAAGATTAAAAAGACCAAAAAAATTCTTTTAATAAGAAGTGAAATTTGCACACGACTTCCAACCAAAATATGGTTTGTTTGTCCTTTTAAGAAACCACTGAATAAGCACATTTTGCCTTTTGCTCTACTGATTGAATTATTTTTTTCATGGTCTTTTTAGCTCATGCCCAGATTGCATCAGCTTCAGAACATAGCTCTAATGAAATACAGTATTGTGAAAGTGTTCTACATAGCTGACTGTAATACATTTCCTAAATAAATACAAATTAAAATCATAAGAGTAGACTGTGCATCAAAAGCCTTCTTTCTCAGTTCTTGGCATCTGTGGGACTTGGCTGGTATTCTGTTTTGCCAGTCAAACCAAGAGTGAGTTGGTATAATGATCCTACTCAGTCTGACCAACATCTTTTGTGTATCTTTGGAGGTTTTTCTCATTGCTTGTGACTTACAGTTGAAGAGGGAAGAATGTTACTCTTTGCAACCCTCAGACACTGCAACACAGTACTTGGATGAATAGTTCCTTTTAATAAAAAAGATCAGTACAATTTTTTATTCGTATTCATATCTCCTATGTGAAAGTAAGAGTTTGCACTGTAACTTAATGCTGTTTCTGAGCGTAAGAAATCCTCTTACTGATCAAAGGATTTATCCTTTTTATTCTTCCTTATAAACACAACTTGTTTATGAGAAAGTTAAGACTATATTGTGTCTTGCCATCATGTAAAACCTTAATTTACATTACATGAATTGAACCACTAACTAGATAGCAGAAGCTAGCTCATAGTTTATAAACATGCAAAATAATGCTCTTCAAGATTATTTTATAGAAAAATACTGTGATAAACACTTTAATATATATGATAAACACTTTGTATAAGTAGCTCCATGAAATACAAACTTACAGCTAAATTTATCATCTCAAATCACAATTATTTAAAAATATATCCACTGTATTTTTCTCCCAAACTTAATTCTCTCTGTTCTTGAACAGGACTGAAAGTTCACACCGCTGCTGACTGTGGCAGTGCATTACACATTTCAGCTATGCACATGGCTGATGGACTCAATACCATATCGCTTCCCAAGTCAGGGTGAACTCCTGCTGATCTTGTTGCAATGCCCTGGTGAGCCAAACTTTCCTCCTCTGGATTCCAGCAAATGTGAGATTTCACTCATTGACACTGACATTGTTCAACAACGCAGCAGGACTTCATGGAGAGCTTTCTATGAAGCATGAATTTGAGGAAGGAGACTAAAAAGGGTCAATTTTTAGTAAAGGAGGAGCATAGAAATGGAGATAATCCCTAAGTGGAGCAATGGATAAAGGAAGAAACAGTACTTTTCTGTAACTATTTCTTCTGAATCTAACTTAACGTAAGCATCATGAGGATAATTTTTACCATCTCTGAAAATTATAGTTGAATTTGTATTTAAATTCTATTTTTATATAAGCATGGAAGTTGGACTCAACGATCCGTACACATTCCTTCCAACTTGAGATGTTCTGTGATTTTATGATTCTATGTTATGGGCTTTAGGGGCATAATGCAGAAGCTGGAACTGTAAATATATGTATGTTAACAAAGGCTGCAATATAAAAGAAATTAAGTACTCTCTGGTGTTTCAGAAGAGGATGTCCTGAGCAAAATACCTCACCTGCCCTAGCCTAGACACAAACAGTAAGGAAAGAATAATAAAAATAAAACAAATAGAAAAAGAAGAAGAACAGACACTGGGTAAAAAAAAATGGTTAGAGCAGGATCCAAGCATGCTAAATGTTGTCTCTCAATTCAGGAGGGACTATCGAAAAACACCTGGATGAGAATGCAGTAATTCATCACAGCCAGCATGGCTTCGTGAGGGGAAAGTCCTGCTTATCAAGCCCAATTTCCTTCTATGACAGGGTAACCCACTTAAATGATCTAGAAAAGACAGTATATGTAATCTTTCTGGATTTCAGCAAGGTTTTTGATACTGTCTCTTACAGGATCTTTCTGGACTAAATGTTCAGCATACAGCTAAATAACCAGGTTATGTGATGGGTGAGCAATTTCCTCACAGGTCAGGCACAAAGAATTACAGCGAATGGAGTAACATCAGATCGGTGACCTGTCACTAGTGGGGTTTCCAAAGGGCTCCATCTTAGGCCCTGTGCTCTTCAAGATCTTCAGAAACCACTAGCATGTAGGACTCAAAGGAATACTAAGTGTGCTGATGACGTCAAGTTGGGAAGAGCTGTTGACTCCCTTGCAGGTAGAAAGGCCCTGCAGAGAGACCTCAGCAAGTTAGAGGGCTGGACAATGACATACTTTATAAAGTTTAACAAGGGCAAATGCCAGATTCTGTACCTGGGATGTGGAAACCCTGGTTGTGTGAATAGACTGGGGAACTGGAGGCTGAGAGGTGCACTGGCAGTCCTGGTCAACAGCAAGTAGAATATGAGTCAGCAGTGCCCTGGCAGCCAAGAGATCAGAAAGATATTAAGCTGTTAGAAAGCATCCAAAAGTGGTCTCTAACTTTCTCTTTGAGAACGGTGGTCAGTCTAGATGAAGAAGCAATCATAGCACCAAGCCTCTCTGAGTTCAGGAAGTATTTGTACAACCCTCTCAGGCACATTTTTGGGGCCAGGGTCAGGAGTAGGACTCGATGATCCTGATGAGTCCTTTCCAACTCAGTAGACTTTATGATTCTAACCAGGGTCTAAACAGTTTTAAGTGCTCTAAACCATGCTCTGCCCTCTCAAAGTCCAACATTTAGCTCTCTGTGCCCAGGCACAATTAGAAGGCTGTATACTCCAGAAGATATGCAGGGGAAGTGCAGACAAGACCAGAATAGTATGAGATAGTTGGGATGCAGAAAGACCTGTCATTAGAAATTGCATTTGCTTAGAGATTATTCCAGGACCTACAGAAGTGAGCAAGTGATTTGTATAACTAATTTTTAAGGTGAGCTATTTATGAAATAAATTCAGAATGGTGAACAGGGAATTAAGTGGAGGATTCTTTTTTAAATGATTAAACACAAATGGATTCTGATTTTCATATGAAGAGGAGATGGTGATGGGCACTGTCAAACAAAACAACTTTTTGAATGGTTTCTTAAAAATATAGCAGTCAATATACCTGCTGAGGAAGAAAGTGGCCTGTAGAAGTGAAAACAGCTCCAAGTGGGTTGGATATTACAGTTTCTGTGGGGTTGACTCTGGAGCATAGTTAAACTAGATGAGTAGATAAATCTGGTCTGGTGCATGCAGCTTTGTACATAGCACGTGTTTGAGGAAATGGCCTGTAGTCAAACTTATCATTCCACTGGAAGACTGGGAGTTCAATCCCCATCTGGGGTTAAGGCTCAGCCTTGGCCCCTGACATGAACGTAACTGAAATCTGGGCTGTCTTCAGGGAGCTAAAAAACCTTGTCAGTTCAAGTAAATAATCAGAAGATCAAAGCTGGCTACCTTTCTGTACTGAGGCTGTGGGGGAAGAGACTGATCATCATTTAACATTATCTGACCTTCAGGCTGGATTTTCATACAAAATCTGAAATTGCTTTGAATAAAAGGACCTTTTAACTTCCTCCATTTTATATCAAATTTGAACTGTAAAATACAATGCATTTCACAGGTATATTACACAGAATTAAAATATCTCCATACTTTTGTGTAATGCACAAATCAGTAACTGGAAATATTCCTCCTTCCTCTCCTTCCTGGGCTATTATATATTTTTACTGCAGCAAACATGGTATTTCTGTAATTTAAAACTGTCTTCTGGAATACATTTTCTTTCATTATCATTGTACAGTAAAAATACTTCTTCCAAGGTCTGTCTGAATCTTTGAAGCTTGAGAAAACTTTGGACTGTTGATCCATTGGTAAAAGAGTTTTGCTGGGTGATGAGTCAGAAAAAAATACTTAAAAATTTTGTAATTTCCCAGACAGCTTAAAAGACTTTGCTATGCAATATTCACACCCAGAACATTAGAAACAAATCTGGGTCAAGTCACAAAATATTCTTTCCCACACCAACAATCCTGCTACAGCTTAGCAATACATCTGAGAATTCACATCTAGTTTACATGGATTCTATGGTTTGCTTTTTGTTGTTTCAAGAGAACTACTGGCTGAGACACTTGGAGGCACCTCTGGAATGCAAGTCATCATGCTTACTGAGAGTAAGACAGCACTTTGTCAGCACACTAAATGTTAAAATAGTGCAGATCCTTTGGTCTTGCACAGCATAATAGACATCACAGTGCAATGGTAATGCAATCTGGGTAGGATAGTCCTCAGTCCTAATCCTGTCTCCCAAGACAGTTCAAATATTTTGGAATTAAAATGTATATCTACTTTATGAGTAGGATATCTAAGTGCATTATGCTACACATGCTTCTATCTTTTTTTCCATCCACCCAATGAATCTTTCATTTGTTTCTGTGCAACATTACTGAGTCTAGAGGTTTTTTTTTTCTTCCAGCATCAGGAGAGGCAAGAGTGTTCAATCAATACAAGTAGGGAATTTAGTGCATCTCTGCATTTTCCTATGAGTGGTAGGAAGGACCTTTATCTGCAACATTAACTCTTATTTTAGGTGAGCTTTAAAAGTGTGAGGCCCGATCACTTTAAATCAGACAGTGTAGAGCTGCCCTGCTGAAGCAATTATGATGATATGTATGCCAAGGCAATGAAGGTGCTTCCCTGCTGCTCTGCAGGAGGGAAGAGAGCAGGAGGTAGCCTGATTCTTCCTTAGGAGCTACAAGTTCTCAGCCTGGCCTCTTTCTTTCCAACTACTCTGCTCGAGCATAAGCTTTAGTAATTATTTGTTGATTCTTCTATCATCTTCAAATGTATTTTATTTTTTTTTTTTATTATTTTAAACCAATACCTGTCTCTTGAAAACTTTTCGCTTCTTGTCAGCCAAGGCTTTTTCCAGGCTGGCTGAATCTCATATCTTTCCTTCACTACCTAGCTTATGACTCTACAGAGAGCATTTCTTGGCTGCCACAATTTGAATAGTTTCATGTGCAACAGCACATTCATGTGCAATATTGCTTAAAATCTTAACATTTAATGAATGTTATTAAACAAACTGGTCTATGTACACCCTACCAGGTTTTTGGAGATAGGGAAAGCAAGTAAGTAAAATAATATGGAAAATAAAATCTCCCAAACACAGCTCAAATGAGTTCAATAACAAAATACTTGTTTTCACACTGTATCTGCTCAGCCAAAAAGTTTGTTTATGAGCATGCCTGTACCATTTCAGAGTTTGTGATCTAGAGTCAGGTCTGGATTCTGTGATATGAAAAAAACAACATAAAAACCCTAGATAAAAATATTCTTATTATTATTTTTTATTATTTTTACATTTTTAAACTGCCAGGCAATTGCAAAAGTGCAACTTACTATTCCAGCATCAAAAAGCAAGAAAATGCACACCCCAAACAAGGTGAAAGTTTCTGTGCTACAAAGTGTTTATGTATAGCATAACCTCTTTGATGAATCTAATTCCTGAAATATTTTTAAAAGCCTCTCACTGACATAGAATATTAAATAATAGAAAACATTTTATCATTTATTACCATTTTTATGTTCTATATCTAAATAAATAGTTAAATAATCTTGAGAGGAAAGTTCATATCACTCCTTGGTCTTGTTTGCTTTGGCTTACTAGGATAAAAAACAACGATTAAGTATGTTTTAAAAACTTATCCCAATTTCCCCTTTTCTCAACAATGCACTCCTATCGTTTAATAAGAATAAAATTAGATCCATTCAGCAAAAATCATATACACATGCTTAATGTTCTACACATGACTAGTTTCAATGAAGTTAATGGATTTTAGTTGTTATTGGATGTAAATGAGAATTCATTATATGAGAAGGTTTCCTCTATTTAGAGAAAATAAAATTTAAACTACACAGTCTAGAAGTAATGGGCTTACTATAAATCAGCTATTTTATTGTAATGCTATGGTTGAGCAATTAAATTAAAACCAAGACCTAGAATGCACAGGAAATCAAATCTGCTGAATCAGATCTTCAGCTAGTGCAAGTTCATACAGATTAAAGAAAGTCAAAGATGCAGTGTTCAAACCATATGACTCTTCAGTGAAATGCTTCTGCAGCAAACTAATCTGAACTTTCCAGTTCCTTGAATATCTTGCAATTAGTACATAGTTCCAATGCCTTTTTTTTTTTTTTTTGCATCGGGGTGATAATCAGTAGAATCACTTGATCCGGAGCCCATGCATGCCTTGAATATTTCTCTTGCATGACATTTACTAATCTCTCTCCAAGGATCTTATTCTAGTATACAAAATTCTAAGTGACTCCAAATAGCTACAGTAATTTTGGAAAGGCTATGAATGATATTGTCTTTCTTCACATTATAATTCTATTAATTCCTCAACAGAATAAATCTGGCCTTAAAGCTTAAAGATTTTAAATTCATGCACAGTGACAAATAGGTCCCTGAAAGCTTCCAAATTATCCAGAAAGCTATACTTTCATTAATAATTTTCATTCAGATCTACTGATGAGCTCAGCCTTTGTCCCACCACATTCACATGTTTGAGTGTTGCCTTTTACAAGATGTTTAGAGAATTCATGTCCCTACCGAAATTCTATGAAAATCCTCATTTTCTTCCCTTCAAAATATGGAACAGCATGCCAGTAGTTTTGCTCATGTACAAATCACTCTTGGTAACAATACAGATTAATAATACCTCTGCATTTCTGAAAATAAAACCTTTAAATGTTTTAAAAAAAAAGGTATATGTTTCATTCCATTCATCTGTAGTATTTTTAGGACAAAAAACCCCAGTATTTTTAAAATGTTGATGACTTCTGACTTTATAAATGCCGTTGAAAGCTCATAATGTGGAATTATACTGATGCCCTAGAATTCTTAAGATTTGTAGCAAATATAGATTTTTAGTGTGACCATATATTTTCCAGCACTTTAGTGCAGCTGACAGTTACCAAACCCTATTCTCATGCTTCACATCAAATTTTCTAAATTCTTCAAGTTTTGTTTGATATTCTTTTCAAGGGAAAAGACTCTAGCAAACACATCTTGTTTGGGACATATGGGCCTGGACCAGAATAATAAGATATCATTATAAGCCAAGGCAACCTTGAAGGCCCAGTAACCATGGAGGAGCTCCAAAGGCAGTGCATGCTGTGAGGAGGATGAAGATGAGGAAGAAAGGGGTCTTGAGACCTCCAATTCAGTTCTGGGGAGGCGTACTGGGGGCAGATCTGAGGAGGTTCTGGGGGCAAGTCATTCTTGGATTAGCACTATAAAATTGTAGAAGCCCTGGACACACAGGTGTGCGCCCATGTACTCTGCACCTGAAAGCATTCTTTAAAGAACTGCTCTCTCTCTACCTTATCTATGCTGATATAGGATGAAGACCTTGGTGAGGCAGGCTGTCACCTTACAGCCCACGAAGGTCCACAGTGGAACAGATATCCACCTGCAGCCCATGGAGAACTGCATGCCAGAGGGGGTGTATGCCCAAAGGAGACTGTGACCCCATGGGAAGACCATGCTGGAGCAGACTCCTGGCAGTACCTGTGAATCCCTGGAGAGAGGAGCTCATGTTGGAGCATGTTTGCTGACAGAATCTGTGACCTTGTGAGAACCCATGCTGGAGCAACCTCTTCCTGAAGGAATGCACCCCATGAAAGAGACCAATGCTGGAGCAGTTCATGAAGAACTGCACCCTGTGGGGATGATTCATGTTGGAGAAGTTTGTGGAGTGTTTCTTGTGTGAGAGACCCCACACTGGAGCAGGGGAAGAGTGTGAAGAGTCTTCCCTCTGAGGAGGAAAAAGCAACAAAAACACCATGTGATGAACTGACCACATCCCCCATTCTCTTTCCCTCTGTGCCAATGTGGGGGAGGAAGTTGAGAACACAGGAATAAGGTTGAATCTGGGAAGAAGGGGGTGGTTGGAAGGTGTTTTAAGATATGGTTTTATTTCTTATCATCGTACCCTTATTTGACTGTAATAAATTGACTGTAATAAAACTTTCCCCAAGTTTTGCCTATGACAGTAACTAGTGAGTGATCTCTGCTTGTCCTTATCATGACCTATGCACCTTTTGTTTTATTTTCTCTCCCCTGTCCAGCTGAAAAGGGGACTAAAAAAGCAGCTTTGGTGGGCACCTGGAATCCAGCCAGGGCCAGCTCACCACAACAGTTAACTTGCTTTTTTTGCCATATTCATACCTTTCATAAGCAGAGAAGTCTTTCTTTACTAAACACAACTGTATGCTTATTGTTTCTCCGGAAATCTCTCTTTCAATTGCAAACCTAAAGATTTCTTTTTTTAATTTTTTCTTTTTTAACTACATGGAAAAGTAGTCTGCATAAACATACTGTTTGGTTTGTTTCAGAGAAATGTCCAGGTGCAGGCCATGCAGGACCTTGTAACAGAGGCATCACAGTGTCAAAACTGTCTATGTGCTCTACAGCTCGTCATCTTCACCTTGGCTAAATTCTCCCAGTGCCAATTCTCTCACTTCAAAAAGACACAGGGAACTTTTTCTCAGAAAGATAAGAGGCTCGCTTTTCTCTGTGACCTTTGCGGGTGTTAGTTAAGAGGCCCTACATGTTTATGCTCGATAGCTGCCCTTATTTTCTGACCTATGTTCCAGTGAGCACTACATTTATTTGGAAATCACAGAATAGTTAATTAAGATCTGTGGAATTCATTCCTTTTAATTTCTGTGGGAATGCATTTAAAACTTTTATTCAGCACAGTAATTAATTGATGTTGCTTCTTGCTATCCATTTCTCTCCTCGGTGTCTCTGTTGTAGCATGGTTGAAGTGGTCATGAAGTAGCGGGAAAAAAAGACATTTAGCTTATGTGACTTCATGTCCTGTATCTATGCTACCTGAGATCTGGGTGTAAAGGAGATTTGAGGATTTTCTGGAGAATGGACTAAGCCTGCCCCAACAGTGAGGTCTATTCAATGCCCAGGAAGACAGGTAGGCAGGTGGTGCTGGAGCCCTCTCAGGTGGTTTCAGGGTTAGGCTGAGACAGAGACATAACATGAAAGCTTAACCTACGAACACAGATTATACAATTGCATTTTTAAATTTAATGCCATAGCGGTGATCACCAAAATACCATGCCATTTAGGGTTATTAACTTTTTAATGACTTACTGCTTGTAACACTTGATGAGAAAGTTTGATCTCCCACTCCTAGCTTAATTTGAATTGATTTTTCATTGCTGTTAAAGAAATTACCACTTAAAAGGCCTCAGTCAAGAGAGTGGAATGCACATCAGCTTAACAGAAACTGAAGGAAATAAAAAACACATCTATTTGCATGTTGTAGGAGTTTGGCACTGAACAGCATAATATCACTCCTGAGTGGTTAGTCACAAGGGTATCCAGCTGCTAAAAAATAAAGTTCAGATTTGGCTTTAAGTCAGAAACTACAGTTTTTCAGCAGGACTGGAAATGTAAAAAGCATAAAATGTTGGGGTGGTTTTTTTTGTTTTGATTTTTTTTTTTTTTTTTTTTTTTTTTTTTGGTGCTGCCAGAAATGGTTTAATTTACACAGAACTCAATGCTATGTGCATGGGACTCCCCCCCGACAAGTTTCGAGAGGAGATACAATTGTGCAGACTAATGGTCTTGATGTCTGCAAAAGGTAAAAAAATAAGTAATCAGCTTCAACAAGCAATGGGAATACTCCTGTTTATATTTTGCATTATTTATTTACCATGAAATGAGAATATGCTCAAATAAAGCAAATTGGAAGTAGTATTCTCTCCTTTTTTATTGTGAAGTAGGAAAATGAGTTTTTTATTGTAAAGTAGGAAAAATTTTCCCTGAAGCAGGGAAAAAATTCACATTTGTTTCATGTTTTTCTCCTTTTTATTATGCATCCTCCTAAGAATGCATAGTAGTTTGCTATCAGCTTTACTTCTCCTTGTTTCAAAGCTAATAATAATCTTCCTGTGATAAGCTTACTGCTTTGTTTTTCTAGACTGGTTTATTGGATTGGTACAAGAGAAATCCCTAAGCATGTGTTTCCAAGAGACAGTGGAAGTTTTATTATTGTTGTTGCTACTTTTTAAATGGATAAATGTATTTCTAAAATTCTTATTCCATTCTTTTGGAGACCCTTTTGATTAAGACATAAAACTACTAAATAGAAGTGTACATGAACAGCTCATATGCTCAGGTATAAACCTTTATGACCCACTGACATGTATCATCTTCTTCCATACTCTCTTTCATCAAAAGTTTTCTCTTGAGAGTTCTAGCTGTACACTCTCAGCTGGCTAGCTTGTTCCTACTTTATAACTTGGTTGCTCCACTCACTAATTACCACTTCTCCTGCTCCTGTAGATAGTTTTGTTTCTAGCTCTGTCCCCTCTAATGTTCATCTCTGCTACTGTTGTAAAATCAGTCATGGGACATGCAGTCCCCTATCCCTCTTTCTAACATTTTCCAAATTTACTATCAGATTTGGCAGTTAGCATTTAAAAAAATTGTCTTGTTTCTGGTTTCTACTTTTAATGGCAGGGTTGGAAGGGACCTTAAAGATCATATAATTCCAACTATTCTGATGTGAGCAATGGCACCTTCAGCTAGACCAGGTTTATTGAAACCGCATCCAGGCTGGCCTTGAACACTGCCAGGGATAGGCCACCCACAACTTTTCTAGGCAACCTGTTCCCATGCCTCACCACCCTTACAGTAAATAACTTCTTCCCAATATCTAATCTAAACCTTAGTTCTTGTCCTACCGTTACATGCCCTTGTAAAAAGTCACTCTCCAGCTCCTTTGTAGGCCTCCTTTAGATACTGGAAGGCTGCTAGAAGGTCTCTGCAGAGCCTTCTTTTCTCTGGGCTGTACAATCCCAATTCCTTCAGCCCTTCCTCATTGGAGAGCTGCTCCATCTCTCTAACCATCTTGGTGGCCCTCCTCTGGACCCACTCCACCAGTCTGGTGTCCTTCCTGTGCTGGGGATCCCAGGACAGGATGCACTGCTCCAAGTGGGAAGCAGTATTATAGGCAGGAGGATTACAGAAATTATAATTATATAGAATCTTATATAAATAATATTTCTATGAAATCTTTCTGCCTGTTCATGGAATCTTGCTTTACTTTGACCTCACTTGTGAGAAAGAACTGACTGCACACGTACAAGACATTTGAATGTGTTCATGTGAGAGTTTATTCTGTGAATGTTCCCTGCCCGATGGCCACCCAGCTGTCTGACCTTTAAAGAGGAAGAAATTCTTTAGGACATTATTTAAGAAGGAGACTGTAAAGGCAAGGAAAGCTGATGAATACAAAGCACAGGAAAACAGGCTCAAAACTGACTGTATTTTAGACTTACAGACCAATTTTTTTTTGTTTCTGCACGGTTTCTTTGTGCTTTGTTTCTTTATAACATCTAGCTTAGAAAAAGAACAAAAAGATGGCAACAAAGCTCATATACTATCACAACATAAAAAAACCTAGGCATTAAATATTTCCACGCCCCACTGCTATTTTACTCATTGTTCTGTCCATGTACTCAGATGTCTGCTTTTGATATGAGTGTGTTTGAGAGCCACTTAAATGTTCTGCTTCTGAGCCATGAATTTCCCTCTATCTCTGATTGTCATGCGCTTGGCTGGAGCAAGAGAAGTACTCAGGTGAGGCAGGAGTTCAGTGAGGCTGGCAGCAGCAGCTTATGGCACGTAGGATAGCTGAGATTTTGAGCAGGGTTAGGCACTATAGTACATCCCTGAGGCTATGACAGATAAAGTGGAGTCATGTTACAGTCCCCAAAACTTTCTGGGATGGCTTGAGGCTCAGTGCAGCTTTGTTGTCAGAGCCCTTACCTAGTTTTTCAGGCAGGTTTGGCTGCAGAGTGATCTCTGTGCTGTCATAACTGTATTACTTACAGCATCCATCACTCCTATTTTAATGTTAGGGTGGATTGTGACAGGTAATGACAGCTTCACAGCTGCCTCAAGTTGAAAATAAAAGAGCAACAGAGAGACATCATGGGTAAGATGATGCTTTTATTTTGTTTTGGGCCATATGCCTGTAGGACACAAGCCTGAAAATGCATACCCCACAACTGGGTGTCTCTTCTTACCCAAGGCTGGGAAAATTGAGTTCTAGGGTCACAGACTGTGAGAGAAACACAGAGGAAACCCACCACTCCGAAAGAAAATCCTGGAGAAAAAAGTAGTATCCTGAAGACTTTTCGTGTGATGCCTTTACTTCTCCAGACTGGGACAACTGATTTCCATTTCTACAGCCTGTAACATAATGAAATCTGAGATGCCTTCTTTCTAGGTGCAGCACTTTCTGGCCCAGACCTGCTCACAGAGTCTGAGATAAGAGATGAGTTCATGCCAAACATCTAGTGGTACTTTTTCTTGCACTGATTTCCTTTGTAATTCAGAGCAGTAACTTAGGAATCAAAGTTATAACTGGAACAAAACCTAAAGATGTCAATCTAAAAAAAAAAAAAAAAAAACAAGGCCAAAAAACAACTGGCTTGAAATGTTCACCTCTTAAAACAATAAAAAATATCAGTGGTAGAAGAATATGACCATTGATATTAGATGTGAATTTGTACTTCTTTGAATAATGCTGGAGTATCTTAAAAACATTACAGTTAAAATAGTTAAAATTTAAGATTTCTACTCTCTTTTAAACTAATACTATATGTTACATTTATCCTGATATACTCAGAATATGGGGATTTTAGAACAGGAGAAACCATAATTTTTTTCCCAGCTGATGACTTCGTATTGAACTGACATAACATACTGTCAGAAAGTATGAATTTGCAAGAAGTCATTTGATTGATTTGGAACTAAAAGATGAAGGGCAGAAAGGACTTATTTATGAAGGTACCTAAATAATTCTTTTAGTAATAATGAAGAAGCACAAGGACACTGAGTGGTACAAAAACTCAGTAAACATAATGGAGGAAAATGAGGAATCAGAAAATAATATATTATATACATGTATATATATATATAAAGAATTTCCATATGAAAAAAAATCTTCCTGCCTGTTACTATTAAGCCAAAGTGTTTGTCTCCAAAGACATTTACGGAAAGCGCTGCTGAAGAATTAAAGAAAAGAATGAAAATATTTGAGATATTTATGATAGGGACATGCCAAGGTGGCATGAGCTCAGCCAGAAACATGGAGTCTTTTCTATATCTATCATTCACAGTCCAGATTGACAGACATGTATTTGTGTTTACCTCTTTCTTTCTCACCATGGCAATAACTTTTATTTCTTTCCTTCCACACCTTTCTTGCAGATTGCTTTTCTGTCCAGGTACTTACTTTTAATGAAACATCTTTTAGGTTTCTCTTTCACCTACATCTACTTTCCTTCTGTTGACAAAGACATTATTGCTGTTTTTAGAGTAGCTTTATGATTATTACTCACTGGAAGCTTTTGTGAGGCACGAAACTGTATAAGAATTTATGATTTTTGGAACACTTTTCACTAGAAAGCTGTGGGGTCCTAAACAAGTAAGAAACAAAAGACTTTGTCCATGATATGGAGATGTACACTGCATGTTTTAGAAATCTATTGTCTTTAACGCGTTTTTCCAGTTTCATCTCTTTAGGCAGTAGAACTACATTTTTCTCCTTTCTACACCTGTTTTCATTCTTTTTAGTTCTTTTGCTCTCCCCGCTTCTTTCTTCTAGTCAGTTTTTTCCTTCTGCAATACTTCTCAGCAAAGTGCAGTGCACTGCATCATTTAGCCAGAAACCAGTCTAAGATGTTAGTGCCAGGCAGTTGCTGCTATCCTCTTGTGAAAAGCTTTTTCTTAACTCCTTATCTCTTTGAGGGAGCCCCTGGTGGCCTAGTGGTTAGATCGCAGGACCTTCACCGCTGAGGCCTGGGTTCGATTCCAGCCAGG
>JAWMRA010000001.1:94844355-94915803 GCA_035584735.1 Pseudotriccus pelzelni | reverse complement strand
ACCTTCACCCTGCACGTTGTGTCTGTGTCTTGTTCCTCTGGGACTAAACACGTGGAGCTGCAACTCAGGAAAAGGACTCCGCTGGTCTCGGATTTCTACCCCACACCCATAACCGGGACAATAAATAGCTAACTGTGATGAGAAAAGCAGACAGAAAGAATCCAGTGGAGTTGGAGGCCACATTGATAAGAACATTCATAAATACCCCAGGGAACCTATCTACACTGGAAATATCCTTTAGGATCAACTTCTTCCAAAGAAGATTGCAAACCTCTGTGGTAAGTGCAAGGAAACTGAGTCACAAATTAAAAGATTTCATATCTTATGGGCTTTTAGCCTCATACTTACCAAGAAATGGTTGGCCTAACACGAAAGCCTAATAGCTAAACCTCTCTCCTGACTTTCCCCATGTGCTCCCCCAGCCCTTCCATTCCCTCTGGCTAACAACCCAGCCTTACTGAATTAGGATGTCTAACTAGTTTTTCGCATCTATCTTATTTGTCCCATTTAGCCTCTCTCTTCACTATAATACCCACTGATGTTGGTGGCTACCTATTTATCCCTGTTTAGCTTCATATAGGCTTTAACTTAATTTATTCAATTTTTATTCAAAAAAACATACTTGCCTCATCTCCATCTCTCTTGTATCTTTGTTTGCACTGCCTTTTACCTGCAAGGCTTGGACAAGTGTTACAGACATTTAGAGAGAGTTAAAATGATGGCAGAGAAAAACATCTACAGGATTTGGGCAGGGTTTACAAAGGTTTTTTTGTCTAAGTGGTCAAGGGAGCTTGTGTGCATGTATAAAGTAAACCATTCAGACACCTGGGGATTTTGCACATCTAAACCTGAAAAAATAGCTGATTAAGGTGTTAAGTAGCTACTGAGATCATGGGGAGGTTGCTGAGATAAACTGCAAAGCCCGATTTAGTTGTGTAGTTCCACCTCCACAACTGATTCAGTGAAGAAAACTCTAGATACAAATATAGGTTTTGTGGTGATGCAATAGCAACCAGCCCTGAAAGTTGACTGGCCTTAAGAAAACAAGATTTTTCTAAGAAGCTGTCTTACATTGTGAAAATTCACAGTAGAAATGGAAATAAATACTTGCATAAGTAGTAAGAAGTTTCATTTTATCTTTCACTCCCTATGTTGAACTCACTGAGGATTCACAGAAAATTATTACACATTTTGAAAACAACTGTAACTCAGGATCTACTTATTCCTCATTAAAGGCGAAGGAATCATTAATGCAACAGCTGTCTTTGGATTTCATATGAAGTTTTGATTTAGTTATAGCTCCTGGATATACTCACTTGAAAAAAGTACTTTTTTCAGGAATTTACTCTTGAGAAATAGCAACAACTGATGAAATAAAATGTACCAACCAACACAGCAGGTTAGTATATGGCAGGAGGAGGTTAAAGTTTATAAAATAATTAAATATAAACTAACGTTTATTTTCCATAATTGTCTTGTGATGTTTTACATCTGATAACTATGTATCAGTGGGCTATCACAACATGTATGAGTATATATGAGTACAGAGACAGTACTTATTGTAAGTAATAGGATACTTATGTTTTGTAAACTTCTGGAGATTCTGCTTTACACTTTGACTGCATTTTCAAGGTTACATAAGTAGTCATAATAATTAGCTGATTTTTAAAACCCTTGCAGAGATTCTGTGATGGTCAGCATATCATCTTGTACCCAGTTCCCTTCAATGTGCCGTGACAGGCATTTCACTCATCCGTGCCCAGGTCTGCAGCTATAAATCCAAACTAACACAAATAGAGAATTCAAGAAATCATCACGTCTCTTCTGATGTCTCACAAAAAAAGTAAGAAACTTAAAATTTCCAAAGAAACATATATTATCATAATCAAACATAAATTCTTCTTAATACATCAGAAATTTCAGAAATTCTACACTTTCCTCTAATTTGTATCTGTATTAATCTGGAGTTTTGGACTGAGTTTGCTCCTATTAAGTCCATTGCAAACTGGAGATGATTAAGACATCAGTCTTAAACCTAAAAACTAATATGAAAAAAATTAAATTAAATCTGTTATCTTTCTGCAAACATAAACATCCATTTAAGTAAAGTGGGTTTTTTTCCAGTTCCCAAGGAGATCAGAAATGTTCTGGGTAGTTAGGCCTTGGAGTTCCTTGTCGATATGCTTGACAATGTCCTTAGAAATTACTTAAAATCTCTGAAGAGAGAAGGATCCATGTAAGTATCAAATGCCAGTATAATTAATCTGGGAAAAACAGGCACACTTGAGTGACTGGGTCTTACATGAGGATATACTGATCTGTGGGGATATATTTAAGAATAGAACTATAAAATGGATTAAGAGAACATTTTAATTGTATTTTTAATTAATATTGAATAGTAGCATTTTTTTCCCCAGAGCAAAACAAAAGAAAATTGGTATATTTTCCTTTGACAAGACCATGCAGCCTTTGATACAAGGACCTGAGTCTTACAACACAGATTCTTTTGTTGCTGACCATTTTATTCCCTTAAAAGTAAAAAAAAAGTATGCTTTTAAATTACTTCTGGTACCACAAAAGATATTTATAGACTGCTTCATTAGCAGTAAGTAGCCATGCACTAAACCAAAATTTTCTCAACTTTTTTAAATACTTGAATTGTAGTTGCTGTAATTTTAATAATGATAATAAATAAATGTTGGGCAAGTCTTCAGTATCTATGAATATTTTGTTATGGGCTGTTTCTGTTATCCTGAATGGATGTATGCACGTGAAGCTACACAAAGTCACGAAGAACAATAAAGAAAAATCAGGATATTGCTTTCGGGATTTTTGCACAGGGCAGAATTTGGAAGGATGTTTCTGGAGCTCCTACCTAAGTTTCTAATCACATCTGCTCCACCCAAACAAATTTTCTTCTGTTTGCTTTGTGTTTGGCACCCACTCTAACATGGGTTTTCCATCTTTCCATTGAAGGGGATGGATGGAAAAAATGATCTTGGTTGGGAGGCCATGAGGTTTTGTAGTTATGGTGGTCCCTGGTGAGACGAAATGTAATCCTCCTGAGTGGGACAGAAGTCTAGAGCTGTGCCTCCTCCATCTCCTGAGGGGCTATTCTCACCATTTGACTCTTATAGAAAAACCACTGGTGTCATATCTTACTTTAAAGCCTTCTCTGAGCAGAGTCACAACATAGAAGTATTCATCAGACTTTAAACATTATATGAAGACATATCTGTATGGTTAGTGTGGGAAAATGACATGCTGAACCATTGTCTAAATGTCAAGATGCTGTTAAGACTCTAAATTGTCTCTCAGGTAGGCTCTCGGTGTGCTGTTTGTCATTTCCCATGTCCTATACACCTAAGATGGAATAGTAATTCCTACACATAGCAATGTTTTATATGTCTGAAACTATTCTTTTTAGATCTGAAATTTTCCAGAACTGAGTTCTGTGAAACAGAAAGTTCTGTCTAATGTTTTGACTAAAGACAGTTCTGCTGAACACTGTGCAAAAATACATGCTTGACAAATTATGGAAGTGTTCTGGTAACTTGGAATGATGTGAGAGCAAGAAAAGTGCTTTGAGTGAGATATGTTTAAATTATGACTGTGAATATCACAAGCTGGCATGGTTAGTGTTTGTCTCATTGGATTTTAACTTAGCACCTGAGGTGTTCCAATAAGCAAGGCTGCACTGGGCATTCATGACTAATATAGATGTCGAATAAAATAATTGCCAGTAGTGTATGTGAGTTATCTGCAACACTCTGCTCTTATTCCCTGCAGCTGTTCTTAAATGTTCACAGTTGTGAAGTCTCACACAGTTTTACAGTCATAAGAGAGAGTTTCCCACTTGCCCTTCTGCAGATGGTCCTGATGCAAAGCAGACCATAGTCTGTGACTCCAAGGATGGGATACATCTGATCTAATTTCAGATGTTTGCAATGAGATTCATATGAGTCACTGGGATGAGGTAAATCCCACCCTGAAAATTCTTCTTTTATTCTGTTGACAATAAAGGTTGTCTAATATAAATTGGTTCGGTAGTGAATGTTTACTTTTTATTGCTACTGACTTCAGTATATTTGCACCAAGGACAAATGGTCACTACAAATGTCCCTGTGCTTGTTTTCTGCAAAACAATGGAAAATATCATATGCAACAGAAGTCAGTTTTGATGTAGGTGTCCTATACGCTATAATCAAACAGAAATGAACTTTTTCATCTGAATGATAACATGCTTGTAGATTCTCTGCTTACTCTTACTATTGTGAAGTGGAAGTAATCTTGCAAAGGTCAAGAGAGGGAAACTGCTGACATGATGTCTATGGTTTCCAAAGTCTGTTATTTCTCAAATATTCTGCTTTTGGTAATCTATTGCTACAATCATATACATTTACAATATAAGAGAATCTTGAATTTTGGTTAATTTTGTGTCAGTCTGATTTAAAGTTACATTTTGTATACCATTTTCCTCAGGTCTTCAAATGATTTAGAGTCTAATTTCTATTGTTCTTAATGTCTTTGAGGGTCTTGAATTTGATGAATATATTTAAGTTTGTTCATAATTTCCTTCAACCATCAAACTCACTAGTCAGTTAATAGGTAAGTTACTGTGCATTTTTTAATTATACAGATATGCAACTTCCTTCTTTTCTCAGTCTTGTGAAAAACAAAGGAAGTTCCATTTTAGTGCTTGAAAACCCAGTTAAGTGAAAGGAAAATTAGATGCAGGTTGTCTTCTTTCCTGGGTTCTTCCAAATCTATTTGCCTTCGGTTTTATTTTTACTACATTAAAAAATACATTTAAAATGGAGTATATACCAAAAAATTCTATTTATAATTCACTTTTAGGAAACAAGATTTTGATAAAAGTCCAGTCAAGAGAATCAGAATAATTATCTCTCAGTTTTATGAAATTTTAGAAAATCTAATAAAATTAGGAAACTAATAAAATTTAGCAGCTGCGTGGACGGTCCAGAACCTGAAATAGATTAGCATAAATAACAATTAATACTAACCTCTGCTTGTAAATGTTACATTATGAAAATGAAGGCTATATTTCAAAATGCTTTCAAGCTTAACAAAAAGCTTAGCTATGCAGAATCTTCAAGTGAAGAAGACAATACAGGGTGTGTCAAGGACGAAGGATGGAGAAGAACATACATCTGCAAACCACAGACGCCACAGTACAACCCAGCCATGAGTAAATTTACCCAGCTGGCAGAAAGAAAAGTTCAAATCAAGACCAAAAGTGCCAAACAAAATTATTCTAGTTCAAATACAAAGTTCCAGACCTGAAGCTGTCCCCAAACTCTTCCCAGATGTCCTAACCCCAGTCAAACATTTCATTGTGGAATCATGCTGTGAGCCCTCTCCAGCTTATTTATTCAGGGCTCCAGCAGGGGAGATGAGTTCCAGCAGCTTGGAAGGGTACATCTGGAGAGGCAGATGAGGTACTGAGCTGCTCCAGGACTATCCAGTTTAGATTTCACTAGGATGAAGGCAAGTTTTAGGGAAAGATAATAATACTTAGGCAAGCATTAACACAGAACATAGTTCCAAAAGCATTAAAAATACATTATTCTTGTCCATTTAATTTATATTACTCTTGTAAGGAGACAGCTAATGGGTGAGTTATTAAATACTTACTTCTCTGGTACATATGTAGTCAAAATACCTCATAAAATAACATACAAACGTGTGTTACAACACATTGCATCCATACGGTTTTCACATACCATCCAAAGAATGACAGATTTTTCCCAGTGAGAACTCACCATTAAATCAGTGTAGAATTTCCTTCAAATTAAAAAAGCACACCTTGTTTCCAGCAGTTCTCCTGCTATTTCTTGATGTTGATTATATTGAAGTTAAGATTAAAATCTTTGGTATAAATAAATTCTGTCTAAAATTTTACTCAGTTCTCAAACTTGTAATAAAATGATATTTTCAGATGGATCTGAACTCTTAGTAAGGGTTATGATGGAGGAGAAAGGAAATGGTCCTAAGTTTACTGTGTAGCTTTTAATTAGTATGTTTATATGTCTGTTTATATATATATAAGAAATAGTCTGGTTTAAGTATTTCTACAACATTTATCCTACTTCCTGTTTTGGGTGACCTTCTGAAACAACGGTTGCTGTTACTGGGAGTTTTGTCCTAAGCATGGTCTCTTTCACCACTGTGCAAGGAATATGCACAAAACCAAGGTGATAACTAATGTATAGAAATATCTGAAAGTTATCAGAGGTACCCAAACTTACGTTTCCTCAAAAACTAATCCAAAAATAATAGTTTGGACTAAATTACAGTTAATAATGTTGTTTGATTTTTTTTTCCCACAGTGAACTGTCCAAAAAAAATGTTTTGTTTGTTTTGTTTTATTTTATTTGTTTTCCAAATAGAGGCAGATCTCAAGGTTTTTAGAAAGAAGGACAAGAGACAGTGGGCAGAAACTGATGAACAGGGAGATCCATCTCAGTATGAAGAAGAACTTCTCTACTATGTGTGTGACTGGAACAGGTTGCCCAGAGAGGTTGTGAAGTCTCATTTACTGGAGATATTCCGGAACTGTCTGGACTCAGTCCTGTGCCATGTGTTCTAGGATGACCCTGCCGATCAGGGAGGTCAACCAGGTGACTCTCTGTGGCCCCTTCCAACCTTACCCGTTCTGTGACTCTGTGAGACCCCAGGAGATTTAAGCAGCTACAACATTAATTCTTTACTGTACTACAGACAGCTTGAGTCAGGGCGGAGGGTGTTATGAAGAGGATGTCTAAACTGGACAAAGCAGGAGTATTTCCAGAGCTCTGGGTCTGGGTGCACATATAAATTTGCATTTTGACAGTCTACCAGGATGCAGCCACGGTGTTTACCATATACCTTGGTACTGTTTTGTAAGGATACCTGAGACTGCGGGCCTGCAGGTCATGGGTGGCACAATGTTGGATCCTGGTCTAAATAGCCATGTGCCAAGATAACAAAATAGCCTGGACTGTGCACAGACTTAGCGTAACTGAGGGTGAGCTATCAATACTAACCTTTATTTAAATGAATTAAGGGCTTTTTAAAGGCCCACTCTAGGCTGGGAGCCTGATGTAATGACCTAGCCATATGTCTGCTCGTCATCAAGTCCTGAGTTCTGATCTGGCCTTTGATGTTCGTGGCCTCTGCGGTCTTGGGCAAATTGTTTCTGTATTCTGTGCCTGCAGAAGGGAACAATGATATTCCTCCTCCTCCCCCTTCTCCTTCTCCTCCTCCTCCTCTTCCAGAGAGGAGAGGAGGTTATGCAAATTCATTAGTGACTGTTTGTGAAGGGCTTTGAAGTAGAAAATCACTCCATAATTGCTAAGTATTATTTAATAGCTTTTATAGCAGGCATTTCCTTCTGAATTACCCTGCTTGATGTTTCATTAAAATGACATCATGCTCACTTCCAAATTATAGTGGTAGGTCATGTACACTTGTCAGTATAATGAAGCATGAAGAATTATAGACATCCCTCCCCTTAAATAAATTAATTTTCAAGAAGTTATCACTACTGCGGTCAGAGTGTAAGTCTAGTTTCTCACACCCATGACACTAGTCATATGCTGATTCTTATTTGTTTTTATTGATTATTTTAACATTAATTTGAAATTGCTTTTTTTCCTCAGTACCATCCAAGAATTATTCTTTCTGAGATAATTATTAACATTATTAATCTGTGTGTGATTTAATATTATATTATAATATTATATAATATCATATATTATATAAAATTAAATAACAGAAGCTGGAACAGAACTATCATTTGCAGTAACTGCACTCTGTGCAAGACCAACAAACAAAAAAGGAGAAAACCACAAGAAAATAAGAGTAAAGTTATGCTACTTGGCATTGTCACAGGGCAATTATTTGGCTCTTATTCTATAATTTTATGAAAAGGAGTGTAGGAGAGCTGTGCAGAGACCACCTCAAAACTTCTGCTCCAGTGTATTCCATACTTTGGACTGTAGGTCTGTGTCTGAACTGCTGGATGAGAATGCCTTGTGCTGTATTCCCCAAATACATCCCATCCAGGAAGCTGTAAGTCCCTCCATGTCTATTCAGGTCTTCACTGAAAGAGCACCTACACATACAGGTAGGACTCAGGCCTTGGCTCAGTGTGCAGCTCTCTAGAACCAGGGCGAGTATCTGGGAGCTGGGACTTTGGAAAGAACCATTTAACCCACAGCTAGAAACACATCAGGATTCCAGTGCCACTGGGAGATTAGCCCTTCTGTGATTCAGAGAGCCACAAGTTTTTTCTAAACTACTTTCATGGCTGTGCTACTTCATTATTTATTTCAACGAGTCCATCCTTACCTAGCCCTGTAAAAACGTTATTATTTTTATCTCATATCACTATAATACTCACATTGCATCTTAGGATAACAACTCCACAGAATTGAAGAGGTGAAATCAATTTATTGGACTCATAAAAGTAGTCTTTTGTTGTGTGAGTTTACTACTTTTTGGAATAATTTTTTGGCTCATGAGGAGGAAGCATTTTCAAGTTATTGCTTTACAAACATGGATTTCTATTATTGGATACAAAACTAGGGCACATTTCAGGAGAAATATAAAGATACCGAAATAAAGCTTAGGCTTTTGCATACTTTTCCTATATTTTTTTATACTATTCCAGTATAAGGATTGTATGTAATGGGACAAAGAGTAACCATCAATGTCTCTATTCTCAACTAAATGGAACTTAACAGGGAAATAATTTCACATAGGATGAAAAAAGCACATACTAGGGGACCTTCATTCCCCAAATGAAAACTGATATTCAGGACAGATAGCAAAACTTAATGTTCTGGAAAGCAGAACACACTGTTAAGTGTCTATGGCACCAGTGCAGGGGGAAAATGTCTGGACATGCTATTTGCCAAATAACTGTTATTTGTGAAGGAGTAACTCCAAACTCATATCCTACTGCTTTGGCACACTGAGTGATCGATTAATTGAAGACAGATGCTGAACCTGGTCTTGACGTACCATATGTAATTAAAGATCTTAAAGAACATTTTCCTAGTAAATTAAAAAAGAATGTATATTTTTTAACTTTCAGTATTAGAGTGTATCCTTCTTACTATCCTGGTCAGTCTGTCTTTTGCGGGGGTTTTTTGTATTCTTTTTTTTAGTGGAAATCCACTGAAAACCATAGAAAAATGAATGAAACAGTGAAGCTGGAAACCCCAAATGCAAAATTTTGATTTTATTTCCCGAGCTGTAAAACAAAAGAAGGCAGATGAGTATAAAAACCCCAAACATATTAACATTGTAGATTCAGATCATTATTCACATTCAGTTGCTCCAACTAACTTTTGTTCCCTCAAATTAAAAAGGTGAGTTGAATTTTATCCTCTTAGCAGGGGGGAAAACCAACAACATAGAGAAAGAAGCAGCTCTGAGTGTTCAGATTAAAACCTTACATCCTTAGATGGTGCAACCTGGCCATTATATACATCTTGTCTTGGAAACGAGTTTTCCTCCTACAACTCATCTCGATAGCCAAAGAGACCACCCTCTGCAGGCTGCTGGCAGTGGTGTCATCCAGAGCCCTCAGGAGCCTGAGACTTCATTTGGCAGTCAGAAGTAAGAATCTGTCAGATAAATCAGTCATACAGCCCTAGTTTTCCTGTGTTATTGAATTCATGTTAATTGTGAAATCTTTTAATTTAGAAAAGGCAAATAAAAAGTACATGTGTACCTTGTTTAGAGTTGGCAATTCCTTTTTTTGGCATGATTCCTCCTGTATAAAGTAAAGGGCAAAGCTCTATTTGCACATTAATGTGCCTTTCCTAGTCTTCACATAGCAAGAGAGATTTTGTCTGTTTATTTCTGTAAAAGTTTATTACATGTTTTTCTTCTGAAATAGGTGTTGCACAATGATTCTTGAGAATATAAGTATTCTCTCTTTTTAAAGTCTGTTTTTTATGGATGCAAGTCTGCTTTGCTTCTTAATGAAATGCCTATATTTCACATAGCCTTCAGCCTATCAGTTATTTCCAATTATTGCAGGTCACGCTCAGTTTAAAAATTAATTGAAAAGAAATTAGTCCGCAAGGATATAGCTGTGAACTGTAATTTTGACAGACAGTGGCATAAAAGACTGTGGATTTAATCATGTCACTTTTAAAAGCATTTTACATATGTAAAATTTTTAAATTTGCCACAAGCATATATGGTGTTTAATTGATCTTGGCACACATCTATTAATCTGTGTAATGCAGGAGCACTGTAGGAAAAAAATACTGTAGGAATTACTTTGAGATACCTGTCACTAACTATTAACTTCATCAAATATGCAATTGTCATTCTGAAAAAGGAAACCAACCCAAACCCCAACACAGATCCAAAAAACAAACAGCAAGCACTCTCTCATTTTCTAATGATTTACTAGATTTACAGTCTTTCAAAGGTCTGAGACGTCATGGCAGTGGATCTCTAATACATGATGTACCCACAGCATTCCTGATGATGCAAGAGACTGAACAATGAGAAAGACAGTAATACTTAACAACAGTACATGAAACAAACAAAATTTTGCTCATGCTCTTTGTGGTTCATTAAAGATAGCTCAAATGTTGGTCATGACAAACAAATGGAATTGGCAAAATCTGAAGGAAAATGTAGCAAGGCACTGAATTTGGACCTTCAGGTTGAACCATCAGGTTCCCCTAGACTCAGGTGTTTTCAACATGGGGTAAAGGATAAGGGTGTGATTCCAGGTGTGGGTTAGCCCTTTAGAGTGAGTAAGAACTTTCTTTCCAAATCAACTTAAAAGGTTTGAATTCATTCCAGACCTTCATTACAGCCTGGTAATGGCACTTTGTTCTGCTAAAGTGATGATACACCCAGGTGATACTTTGACTGTTTAAATTTAGGATTTTGGGAAATAGGAGGGGAACTAAATGTGTTCCTCCTAGGCTTCCTTTTCTATCTTGCAAAGATGAGGTCACTAAGGTGAACAACAGCAAAATCCTTAGAAGACTTACAGACACATTACTTGAAATCTCTTTTAAGATCTTATCCTAATGCTTTGCTTTGTCATCTGCTTCCTTCTGCAACATAATCCATATTAAAATATCTACAATCCAGGCTTGAGCATGTTTTAAAGTTGCTGCAGCAGCCTGAGGATTTAGAGAGGGAGATCTGCTTTTACTAAACAACTGCAGTGAAGAGCTAAGATGACATATTCAAAAGTCAGTTTTGACGCTGATCTTTAAGTACAAGCAGTCTCTTCTTTTAGGGATACAAGCAAGACTGATGGAAGAACAGTCTTTCTCATTTCCCTTTTAAGAATCTACTGTGTAAGCACCTAGAAATATGAGCTCAAATTAAGTTGATAGTGAAGAAGAATCACATAGGTGACTACTTTACACTAGGACAATACTATTCTGTCTAGGAACCATCTGTCAATGGCTACAGCGTTTTACAGACAAAGTTAATAAACAGCCAAAATGGTCATCTTTCCACTGTCTGTTTAGTCTGAGAACAACAGATGTATTAAGCAATAAGTGTAGATGTAAAAACATACTAAGCTTAATTTCCTATTTAGGAAATTAAAAATGAGTAAATGTTTAAAACATTTAAAACACTGTTTGGCTTTCTAGGGTAATAAACTTCCTTTAAAAATATGGTATCTCAAAGAGGATCAGGAAAAAATGGAGTTTCCAGCAACAAAATGGAGTTTCCAGCAACACAGATATTCTGGATTTAGGAGAAGCAGGCTGAAGCTGTAGGAAAGTGTAGCTTTAAATGCTTTAAAATTGGATTATTTTTTTCCCTAGTTACCTAGAACTCTCAATTTGATGGTGAATTTTATCACAGATGTCAGGAATTATAGAATCATAGAATAATAGAATATGCTGAGTTGGAAGGGACATATCAGGATCATCAAATCCAACTCCTGGCCCTGAGCAGGACACCCCAAGAATCACACCATGTGCCCGTGAGTGTTGTCCAAATACTTCTTGAACTCTGTCAGGCTTGCTGCTGTGACAACTCCCTGAGGGAGCCTGTTCCAGTGCCCAAACACCCTCTGGATGAAAAGCCTTTTTCTTATATCCAACCTAAACCTCTCCCAAATCAGCTTCATGCCATTTCCTCAGGTCCTGTCACTGGTGACATGAGAGAAGAGATCAGTACCTGCCCCCCTACTTTACCTCATGAGAATGTTGAAGGGCACAATGAGGTCTCACCTCAGTCTCCTCTTCTCCAGGCTGAACAGACCAAGGGACCTCGGCCATTCCTCAGGAAATAAAGATCAGAAAATTAAATGAGGAAAAAAAATCTAAAGCTGGCAAAATCTTGGATAGAAAATGGATGAATGAACTATATATTGGCTTTCTATTACGAAAAGTTTTGAAAAAGAGAACAAAAAGTCACATGCAGAAAAATCACAGAATGCGCCATTCCCATGGCCATCTGGTATAAGGATATGACTGTCCAGCTGTGCTATATTGTGAGAAGTGAGAAAAATGACCTCTCAGACTGGACCTGCAAAGAGGAAAAAAATCCCTTGACAGGTCTGAAATCTTGTATCACACCTCCCTCACAGCAGGGGTTTTCTGTTCCACTGTATCTTTTATTAAACTCATATCCCAGGACAAACCTAAGTTTTAAAACCTGGTGATTCATGGAAAGCAAAAGTAAGTTACAGTGATCACAGGACACAAAGGAAAACAGATTAAGTAATGGACTGAAAGCAGAGTTTCTCCTAGTTCTAAAGTTTATCACAGATTTGGGAATTGTCCCCAGTATTTAAAAAGATAAATGTTGGTGTCCAAAGAGCAGAATAAATTAATAGACCATACCTTTCCAGTACCCTTGTAAAATGTAAATAAACAATATTAAAAATAAACAATCAGAAAAAAAAAGAATGGCACAATTCAGTTTCGACTTAAAACCAAATACTTAAGTCATCTTTAGAGAAAGTCATTATCAAAAATTATGTAACCTGTGAGGATAAAGAACAATACCTTTTTTTAAATCTCCACCACATCAAGGAAAGATATTGCTGAAAGATGCTGAATCAAGTTTCTGTCAGTTCTTCTGAGGCCTTCTGTTAAAAATTTGCTTTTCCTGTCAAATTCAACTAAAAAAAGAAAACAAAATAGTCAAAAAAAATCCAAAAACCCTCACTGCAAGTGTTGGGATTACACTTTGAGTCAGGTTACCTGGAGAGGAGAGATGAATTCAGTGGCCTTAGGGAAGCTGCAGGTCAAGAACTACAGGATTCCAGACTAACCAGGCATCTTCCAAAGAGTGTACATGGTGAGAAACTGAAAGAAGCTGAAAAGGATCATAGGCAGAAAAGAGAAGAAGGTGACCAAAGAGTTAATCACGAACAGGAAAAGTTTATAAGACATTTATACTGCTGAAGCTTTTCGTTTTATTGTGCTGCTTTGGCAATAGTGTGATTATTTTCTCTGATGTTATGTGCAGAGGCAGTATTAGATAGAAGTAATAGGTTGAAAAGTTCTGAGAGAGCTGTGTGTCACCACACAGCTGAGCACTCTTAATAGATATGAGGGATCCATGCTTGCTGAACAGGAACAATGTAATTATGGCAGTCATCCAAGAGCAAATGAAAGAATGGGGATATGGTTTTTAAGGGCTTAAATTTAAAATACTTGGTTTCCAGCTCTTTGATAGACAAAAGGGAAAGAGAACTGGAGAAGGCCACCCTGGAGAAGACCTATGGCTGGTCCAATTCTTGTAATGCTCTTAAATCTTGACATTTCAATGAAAAGGGTGTGGGGTGATTTGCAGTGCACACATATTTTCCCAGTGGCTGTAATAGCTATATCTCTCATTGGATTTTGTAGCTTCAATGAATGTGTCTCAGTTCACAATTGAGAAGAAAAGCTAAACACACACACGTCATCTGATACAATGGCTCAGTTGAGAAGCAGTCACTTGTCACATTGTCAGAGACTTGGTTTCTTTAGACCATGTCACCGTGTCCTTAGAGTGGTAACCGATACCTCACAGGTAAAAGCATTTATGTGTTTTACTTCAAAGTGTTCATTTTAACCTTAAATACGAAAGAACTGGCATTTAATATTGAACTCACAGGGAATATGTGGGTTTAGACACTCAGATTTCTAAAGAGAGGAAAAAGCTGTGACTACAGGCATTTTGCCTGCACCCTTCTGTAAGAAGTCTGGGAAGCTGATCCAACAGATGATGACTTGTTTGGTTTCCCTTTGGCTGCAGAGGCCACATTTCTTTTCAAAGTAAAACCTGACATGAAGAGGAAAGGTTGCTGCATGCCCAGGTTGTACCCCATATGGAAACAGGAGGTAATTGGGGTATATTCCAGCTCAGAACCAGGAATTCAGAAGTGCCTCTATCCCTGCTAGTATAGGCGTAGTCTCAGAATGAAAAGCATCATTGTTTCTTCTAAGGCATTTGGCAGAGCATGGTGAATGTGACTGTTTCCCCCACCACATGAAAGCAAGACAAACTTCCTAAGAAGTGGTATTGGACAAATGCTGGGAAGCAAGTGACTGGCTAGGGCAAAACCAGACAAATTCATAGTCCAGTAAGCATGTAAAAACCAGAAAACTGACAATGAGCCACTCCTTTCACCTCAGCTGAAGTGTATTAGGCATGTTGAAACTTCAAAACTGTTAGTTGTGCCAAGAGAGAGGCACAACTACATTGTAAAATCATTATTTAAATTAACTATTGCTTTTTAGCTGGAGTGTAGTATATAAGGGGTTTGGCTTCTCCCAAAAAGAAAGGAAAGTCAAAAAAAGATATCTATATATTATATATTTTAAAAATTAAATGAAAAATCCATGCCTAGCTTAGTATGTTTTCAGGTTTACTTTTTTTTAAAAATTACATCATTGAACTGTTTCCAAGATTTTTTGTGAAAATCTGAAGGCAAAATGCAAATGATACTGAGCAAACACCTAATAGGCAGCTGCTCTTTACGATGGGGACAAACATGAGCTGGTGTGAATGTAAAAGCTGCATCATTGTATTAATTTGATGCTGGGCCACAGGGCTTTAACTCTATGTAGTCTTCATTTAAATAACATTTGCTGCCCTTACCATGTGCTCACTGTTAGTGTATTTTCCTTCACTTGTCATGATTTTGAATCTGACCTGAAGTCAAACAGCCTTTTGACTAAAATCAGATCTTGGAGCTATAACTTTGGCAATTTTATAAAAAGAAAATTGACAGGTGAACACTGTTGTGGGAGAAAACTGTTAACTCACACAGTTTAAATCAAATCAGTATAAAAGATGCTTATTGAATTATTAATGTCATGTAATTAGCCAGTAAATATAAAACTATAAATTCAGGATTAATATAAGGAATTGAACAGATAAATCATGACTTGGAGGTCTTACACATGCACTCGAACCCACACACATGAATTTCCCAGCAATACATATACTATCTATATGAAATATCACCAAATGCAGTCTTCTACATCAAAGGCACCATATGGGACAAGCTTCACAAACTTCTTAAGCCTCATCTTAATCATAGTTACCGTTTTACCTTCATTTACTTCCACTGAAGGACTACCAGAATCCCATAATTGTCGTGCTTTAAAACTTGGTTCGAACTTTCTGCCTAAATGTATTTTAAGTCAGACAGAAAATTTTTCTTCTGGGATAGCACTGCCCTTTACTATTCACAGATGTTCTGGTCCTTGGTGCTTTCTCTCTTCCTCACCGTATATATAAAGACAGCAATCTGTATCCCAAAAGTAATTATAGAAACATTAATGGAACGAGGCCTCTACGAGTTGTTCTGCCCCAGACTCTGGTGAAAATTGGGACAGTCGTATCAGGGCAGATGGGCTTTTGTCTGTACAGCTTACCTTTGGAAGCCTCACAGGAGGGAGATTTCACACCTTAGTGGGGCTCAAGAGCCAGGAATGGCTCAACCTTCAAGTTACCTGCTGGGCTTGTCAATCCAGCTCTTTTAACTCCTGTTCTCTGGGTGCTAGAAAGATGCACTGTCCTCTGAAAATGCTGATGGTGAAGCACATTACAGAACATATTTATGTTTTGTTCCGTATGAAGTGGCCTGTGGTAATTCTTGACACCATTTCATCCTGCTGAAACGATTTTGAAGAAAGTTGCATGCAGTATTAGCTTGTTCCTCAGCTGTAAGGAATACTGAAATCTCTTATGCTGATAGTGCAGAAGTGACTTTCAGTCAGATTACACACGTTCATCCTCTTGATAAATATTCACAATATTCCTAGTAGGTAGATGCCTGATTTTCTGCCAGAGCAGAGGGCGATCTACTGAGCAAGTCTCTGTATTGTTTCCTCAGTCATGCACTAAACATGCGTCTTTTGGATAAAATGTTCCCCAGTGTTGATATTAGCTTCCTGAGGGGACAGATGTTCTAAGTTTAGGGTTTTGTTTACTTGCAAGGGCAACATTCAACAGGCACACCACATGAAAATACCTGAATGATCACGTCTCAGTTAGAAACAAGGAATTCTCTTCCTGAGTTTAAAGGTTCAAGAATTCCTTGTTCCAGCCTAAAATTAACTTGCAAGTGCAGGCCGTGTATGTCCAGTTTTCAGAGGAGGGAAAGGAGGATGGAATGAACATCATTATTTCAGTATAATACTTATCCTATTTACATGTTTTAAAAAGGTATGTTAATATGTAATTGGAAAGAAATCCATGAAGAGAAAGAAAAATGAAATCAATCCTGCTGTATGAAATAGTGTAAATTGCTTCTTTCTATTTTGTGTCTTTGTCACAAACACAATGTCTTTATTATTGCCTTAAGTGTCCCATGTTCACAGAATCAGAGAATCAGAGAATCAGAGAATCAGACTGGTTGGAAAGGACCTCTCAAATCATGAAGTCCAACCCTTGATCCACTACCACCACAGTTACTAGACTGTGGCACTAAGTGCCACACCTAGTCTCTTTCTGAACACCTCCCGGGATGGAGTATCCACCACCTCCTTGGGCAGCCCATTCCAATGCCTAATTCTCAATATTCTCATCTCCCATATTGAAATTTCTTATCACAGTCAGAATTTCCATTGATTTGGCAATGGTAGATCATGTAACAAGACAGGATAGCATTTTCAACACATTCTTAGGTGTGCTGAAATGTGTTACTGTGCTACATTATCATTCAGAAGTGGTAGTAAAGCCTCCTATTCTCATAAAACATAACTATTAGTATTCTCCAAGCAGAATAGAAGTTCAATAAATGAACAGCACGTTGTGGAATATGACTTGTTTGCTAACTGCGTGATGATGCAGAAGCACAGCTTTAAAATCTCCAAATGGAAGCCTGCAACCACATGTAATGGCTCTAGCTTATGCTTCCCTTGTCTTTCTGTGTGTTCTGTCTATCCAAGTCTCATTCAGATGTTGTTTTTCCACAGTGAGGAAACTCTAGGTAAAAAGTCACTGAAGTGAATTTTAGAGTAATTTTTTTGTGGCATACAAAGACTTGTAAGCAATGGAGTTTCAAAGCATATCCTGAAGTCGTTCGAGGGCAGGTAGCAGCAGCTCTCAAAAACCTCTCTTTTGAGTCTATGGCTACATTGTGTCTGGAGCATTTCTTTCTCTCTCTCCCTCAAGTGTACCAGATGGACTTTTTGTACATAACTTCTCAAGTTCTGTTGCAAACCGTTCCTGTTCAACCACAGCAATATGTTAGTCGGCTGACAATTCGTGATAGGGACATTAGCTAACAATATTGTCCTTGGCAGGAATTAGTCTCAAATACTGCCCCGCTGAATCACTGATCTCTACTTATCCCCCATATATCACAGGATATTATAACCAGGCACATTGTGTCCTTGAAACAGTTATGTTGTAGGCCTTGTGTCATTTTCCCTCTCACTGTGTTACATGAATTTCTGGGTATCTGGAAAGCAATACTTTTTTCCCCAGAGTTCTGCAGTCAGCCAGCGATGTCTAAACTAATCTGACACCTGAATCAGGTACCTTTTCTTCTTGGGGAGGTTGGAGGTGGGTGGGATGGGGAAAGGATGGTAGTATTTTTCAAGTGTTCCGTGTATAGTCTGACTAAAGTAATTCCGTTCTGCATTTAGTTTGTCTAGCCAGATTTATACCAGTGTTCTGACTTCAGTGGGATTTAGCTATTTTTCTTTAAAATGCATGCTTTCTTTGTGCATTCATGTACTTATGCCTGTCCTGTTCTCTACATTTGGATATGGGTTTCTTGGTCTGTGTGTTTAGGTTTCAGCAGAATTGCTCAGAACCCTCTGAGAATCTCTAACCCTCTTCAGTCGTTTCCTGAAGACAGAATTTTCTGAGCATTGAACTATGGTATTGCTTAGATTCAATCTGTGAAACCTTCTAACCAAAAGACATTTTCATCCCAGCAGAGAATGAAAAGCTTCTCTAAAGATACTGCGTATAAACAACAAAGGTAACTGCTATCCCCATTGCACACTAACTGCTTCAAGGTGGTGTTTTGCACCATGCTGATTGATTTGATTTCCCTGGGTGCCTCTTTCTTGTGCAAGCTCACGTTATCCTTTTTCTGCAACTATGACCATTCTTGTCTCAATCCATTGCTTCCTCAGCTCTGGGAGGGCTTTTTAACAGTTTCAGGAACTAATTTGAAAATATCTGATAAACCCTATATTTACTACACGTTCAAGAGTGAATGGGGAGAGATCTTCCTTTTGTGTACTTTTCCCATCTCTCTATTGTAATCAGAAAGCAATATCAGTTTCTTCAGCTCAAAAAAAACTTTCTTTGAGCTGAAGAATCAGCCTTCAGACTGGCAGCCAAGGTACAGATTCAAAACTGTATCAGCTTATAGTACTGCAGCAGGACCTTGATATCTTCTGTTTCTGAGCAAAAAATATGTAAAATATTTGTTGTTTGTTCTTATAATATGAAAAAGTTGTGCCTCTGGTAAAAGATGAAATGCAAAATATCATGACCTGGTTAAAAAAAAAAATCCACGAAACGTTCATCATTGCTTTCGCTTATTTACCTCTGTAGTGAATGTTACTACTCACTTCAGTAAGGACATGTTGGCAGTGTGAGAAATCCCATCTCCACTCTTTTGTGTTTGACAACACACATAAGAAGCCTATCTAATTTTATTTTATTTTCATCTCAAAGGACTAAGCCTAGGAAGTTGTCCCTGCATGAAGCATATAATATGGAAATATACTGAGTAAGCCACTGCCATCTCCACATCTGCTCTGTGCTGTGCCACACCATCCCCCTAGAGGGATGCTGCTTTATCTCTGCTTAGTGCCATCAGATTGCAGATGTGCTATCAAAATATAGCTGTTTCTTCTAGGATTGTGCACCTGAAAGTCCAAGATTTGTATTTAGCTTAAAATATTCAATTGTACATTGCAAGATGACATGCACAGTAGTTGATGTTTGGAGCGTGTGGATCACACTTAGAGATGTGCCAAAGTTGTTAGTTTGGGAAACATCTGCTGCTTGGGGAAACATGATGCAGTGCAACTGAATTTGAAGCAGAATGAAGTGGAATTCCTATATAATGTGTCTACACTCTGAATTGTGCAAATTTCAGTTCTTTTTATTTTGATCCACCCATATAAAATGAGGGAGTGGTGCTTCAAAAAATGCATTTGACATTTCCTGCTTTCTCTTCCTACTGAGATCACTATAAAACTGTCTTTGTCAGAGTTAAGTGCAGGCTGTGATTTTCCAAGAGTTCTCTTTGTATGCTCGTGTGCCAGAGAGAACATAGGAATTTATTTCCCAGTTTAAAAGAGCAGTGGATGTTTCTTCTAAGCGGTCTCACAAGACATTATAACTACATATTTCTTCATTGAGAAGCAAAAGACCTCAGTTCCAACACCACCGTGAAGACTTACATCAAGCAGAGAATTACTGACTTCTGCAAGTGGCTGGCTTCTCCCATCCACCCATGTACTGTGCAGTTACACCCAAGGCTCCACTCAGCGCTCAGATGCCTGGACTGGCAGTCTTCTGTGAAAGTGGTACGCTTGACCAGTGAAACAAAGAATGACACACTTTCTTCACTTTCTCCTTCTATTATCAATAAAGGTTAACTGCAGTGAAATCTGAGCCTGGTAGAATCCATACCCTTTCACTCATAAAAAAAACCCTAATGAAAGTCAAGAAGTAGAAGGTGGAGGAGGCTTCTATAGGGAAATGAGTTCAACTTGATATTCCTAAAAGCATTTCAAAATGGCAGGATCAGAAAGGTTTAGCTAAGCTATTAATCTCAGTTCAAAGAACACTGAAGTAAACTCCCTGGTGGACAGAGAACAAGATTGAATCCTTATGAACACACTGACCTGTTGGCTCTGAGCATTATAGAGCAAGCAGAAACAATTAAAAATAGGGGAAAAATAAGCAGAATAAATATATTATTTTTCTATATAGTAGTAGTTTCTTGCCAGCTGGACAAATTATATCTTTCTCCTTTTCTTTTTCTCTAAAATAAACAGAATATAAGAGGTTTAGTTTTCCCTTTTAGTTTTCTCTTGGTAGTAATCTTCATCCATTTTGTTGAACAACGTTACTCTGTTCGCAGTAACAAGCAATATGTCTCAGGAAACTTTGCTAGTTATTCTTTGCAGACAATCTTTCTTCTTATACAGAAGCTGTCTGAGTCTGGGTGGTCAGATTAATATCTCAACATTAGTTCAAGTAGACTGGAAACAAAACAGTGTAAGGAAAGTACAGTGCCAACCAAGAAACCTTAGATAGTTTTTTAAAACATAACTTCTTGGGGTAAATATAGATACAGTTATTTATTACCTACGGCCCCCCAAAAGTGTCAGACACGAATACCTTTCCTGAGTATTTTAGTTATAAACAGGTCAGAGTCAGAGGCAGGAGAACTAATCCTTGGTCATGTCAATACCTCTGTAGATATAGTCAAGAATCATATTTTGTAAAATGGTTTAAAGTAACTTCAGTTTAATATAACAGAAAATAAGTAAAAGTGTATGTAAAAGAAAATTTTAACATTTTATATGTCTGACAACAAATATATATATGATGGCTTAAGTGATACTTTTCATTAGCTGAAATTAAGACAGTATTAAAATAGCTTAAACTTCAGAAATTCAGGTATTCTATGTTCATAACAACGTGAAATTCACTAGTATGAATTGTTAAATTGAAGAATTCCCAACATTTCCTAATGCTCAATGCACAGGAATGTCAACTGCAACAAATTACACTTCTTTTCTACCATAAGGGAGGCAAGAAAACACAGGTAAGGTGAATCTGTAGAGTCGAGGCATTTAAACTAAAAATGGTTCAGCTTTTAAACAGATCCTTTCAGGATCAGAGGTGAGTTAATTATAACTATAGTATAACTATAGAATAGCAACAAGTCCAACAATTCATGCCACAATATTCAGTGAGACATTTAAATGCCTAGTGTACCTTAGTTTGTAGTTTCTGATTTTTGTTGTGTCACATGAGGAGAGGTTGAAAGATTCTGGGAATGTTAAGCCTGGACTAAAGAAGGCTCTGTGGGAATCTTCTTCATTCCTTTAACTGTCTAGTGGTTATTTAGGCCAAAGACAAATTCTTTATATATGGCCATGGTAAAGGAATAAAAACAAATGTTTGAGCAAAGAAAATTCCAGTTGACCATATGGAGAAAAGTCCTCACTGTGAAGGTGGTCAAACAATGGAACAGGCTGCTTGGAGAGGTTGTAGAGTCTATCCTTGAAGATACTCAACACCAGACTCAATGTCCTGGGTAATCCCAGAATCATAGAATTATCAAGGTTGGAAGAGACTTTCAAGATCATCTAGTCCAACAGTCAACCCAGCACCACCATAAGCACCCCTAAACCACATTGCCAAGTGCTACATCCAGCCAGCCCTTGAACACTTGAAGAAATAGTTGACTCCACCTCCTCCCTCGGCAACCTATTCCAATGCTTAACCACTCTTTCAGTGGTTTCTGTCTAATCTGTACCTCCCCTGGCACAACTTCAGACCATTTCCTCTCCCTTCACTTGAGACACAACAGAAGAGATTGACTGTGAGAGACTGAAATTGGTTAACGGCTTAAACATTGTTAAAATCACTGAAAGAATTCTGTCCACTGTAGAAAACTGTGCAAAGAAGCAACCTAAGCCCACCCCTCCTCAAATATGCCCACTAATTTGGATTGTGACAGGAACTTGAGATGAGATAAAGGTGGTACTATTGTTCAACTATGCCAGGAGCAGGATGTATCCACAAATGTGAGAGACTGGAATGTTAATGACTCAGGTAATCAAGGTGCAAGCCAAATCTAATATAACTTTAAACCTAACTTCACATTTAGTAGGGGATATAATTAGATAGCTTGTCTCAAAGAAAGCTTGTCTCATTGGGTCTCAAAAGCTAAGAAGTTTGTGAAAGCTGGAAGGCCTTTAAGAAAGCATTATCCTGCTGCAAGGATGATTTATCTTGGTGCTTGAGAAGAAAAGTATGTTATTTATAGCTTGCCCCAGTTATCTGTCCTCCTTTGTGCTCTTTATTGACAGAGCATCCTCATTTGTACTTCAGATATATTAATTTGGGGCAACATGGGCCTAGTTTAATTCATATCAATGTGGACATAGGTAATGTTTTACTAAGGTGACCAAGGATCTCACTGAAAACATAAAACTAAGCCATGAAGAATAGTACACCATTTTATCACATTTGAATCCCATGAAAGCAAGGAATTCTATGATGAAACAAATAGTTTGTATTGGCATTAAATAGAAAACAAGATAATTTCAGACAATAGGGACATTTATTCTGCTGGTTTGTTGTTTTTTTTTCTGGGTTTTTGTTTTTAGTTTGGTTTGATTTTTTGCATGTGTGTTTTCTTGTGGTTTTGTTTTTTTTTCCTTTTCTCTGATGTGACAAACCTGTTCCTTATAAATTACTATTAGGAAATTAATCTGAATTATCACTTCTCAACCCATATCAGGAGACTGGCTTGGCTAGGATAGCTCGAGTCCTGATGCAGAAAGGCAGCACATGGGCTGGAAGCAGGGACAGACTGCGCAGAAGGAATCTATAAATATTTCCGAGGCATATAGAAGTGGTGTCAGAGAAGCTGAAACTCACTTGGTTTGAGCAGGAAGACCCAAATAGACTGATGTCTGAGCAGCCTGGTCTGACCCCAGAACTGTCACTGTTTTCGGCTCAGGGTTGGACTAAAGATATTCTGAGATCCCTTCTAGCCTCAGCTATTCCTTTCAGTTCTGAAATAGGCACTAGCCTGCATTATTTTGACCATCTTGATTTTTTTAACCTTCTTTTGGTATTTGCTAAATCTCTGTCCATGACTTGATGCCACTGAGTCAGAGCAGGTGTTTACCTACATCTCTGTAGAGTCAACAGAAAATATTAGAGGCAGAAATACACAAGGCAGGAAGATAATAAGAGAAGTTTTCAATACTATGTACAAGATGATACTTAAGAGACTCAAAGACATTTCAAGCAAACAATATAAAACTAAATTTAGCTATTGTTCTGATGTCTTTTCACTGTAGATTGCATTCTTGAAATTACTGTCATGTTTTCTTCCAGCAAATCTAATTTTGAAATGCACAGCCAGCATAGCAGTGCAAACTAATATAAAGCAAAATGTATTATATCCTCTCTGAATACAAAAAGGCCGCACTGGGACCTTGTTTCATTTACAGCCAGAGCAATCCAACTTCAGCTTGTCACACGGTCATACTTTTGAGATATCCTAATAGAGGAAGCTAAAATTTTGTGTAGGTTTTATATTTCCATAGTGATTTTAAGTGTTCTCTTAAAACAATTATTTCCACACATCTCATCCACAACTTATTATCTCTCACGTGTTGAGAAGAAAAGACAGAAAGTGTCTTGCCTTTCTTCTTTTATTTTCTTTTCTTCTTTTATTTCTTTGTATTCTCTCTCCTTTTCTTCTGCTTCCTTCTGTTATTTCTACTCCATACTTTTTTTCCCAGTTCCTTGTCTTTGTCTCTTTTCCCTATATATATCCACTTCCGACACTTTCCTCCTTTCCAGTGTCAGTATTGTGGTTATCTAAGAGGGACAAGCAATAGCAACTGTGCATGAACAGTGCTTGGTAAAGTTATGAAATGGTAAAGCAGAATTGGTATGTTAAATATGTTGTTTGGGTTGAAACTGAATCATCATTTTTATTTAAAACTATCACAAATTAAGTAATTCCATTAAAGAATTTTAGATATATCTAACCAAAAGTAATGCATAACTAATCTAATGACTTTTACCCCAGAAATACGGAGGTTTCAAAAGAAATTATAAGAATTAATGAAAAGATGGAAAGAAATGTAAAACACTGTCATAGGCAAGATAATTTAAATTTCATAGTTGCAGTCAGAATTTAAACATTCTCCAGTAAGTGATGAAGCAGTCTTGGTCTAGACAACTATATGTCAACCACAGACACTTAAATTTTATAATGTAGTGCTTCTTTCTTTTAAAATTATCAGTTGTGTGTATTGCATGAAAGATCCCAGTGGGGAGTCTTTACTGTTGAATCCTTTGAAAGCTCAAAGTTCCAACTGCACATGGGTTGAGTATTTTATTATCTCCAGTTGCAGCTCTTTTCTATATTTGCTACAACTGTGTCTATTGTTGTAAAGGTAATGGGTACGAAACTTACAGTTTTATGTCTGCATTTACAAACAGATTCACTGGCATCAGGCTTCCATCTGCAACAAGATTTCCCTAACACCTCAAAAATAACTTTTTTCAACGTTAATAAATGCTTTTTATTTTATTCCTACGAATAGATAAATATTGTGTGGTGGCTATGAGCAGAATACCACTACATTTCTCTTGTACCATAGGTGAGTATCTGCTCGCTTTTGTTGAAAAATAAATTCTTATTTTGCCAAGATTGAAAGCATGTAAGAATATCAAAAACTGGGGGAAAACTCCCGTGTTGTAACAACTGTGTTGCTTTCCATAGAGAAAATAAAATCCTTACATAGTTAATAAAATTCTAGGAACCAATTCATATTTTCTCAAGTTTCAGTTTGAACTTTGACTTGTGTAAAGAATATTAAATGTAAAGCTGCTACAGGAGCCCATTAAAACCCAATTAGACTCCACTGCAAACATCTCCTGGAAGAAAAAGAAAGAATGAAAAGTTTAAAGTCTTTGTTTTAGTTAACATTTTGAAACAAATCTCAAAACATTTGCTAAATATATGCCAAAGTAATACAACATGAAACATGACTGAAATTCTCTCTAAATTTCTGCTATAGTTAACATAAAAAAAAATAATCTCTTTTTAGGTACATAAAAACATATTACTCCACCAGGACTATAAAGTTATATAGTACTGAGCACTGGAAGGTTATATGGATAATCCCTTCTTCCGTATAACTGATGTCAGGTTTGACATTTTTAACCTGGGTGCTTCACTGAACTATTTCTGAATGGAAGAAATAACAAACACATTAAGCAGCACTTTCATCTACAAATGGTACTCTGTATCCTCTTATTTCAATGGTCCAAGTATAAGAGGCGTTAGATGGCCTAGGACATTTTCAGCTTACAGTTAATTTCCAAATTCCTACTATGGCATAAAGTCATGTGCAACCGATGGCTGCTTGAAGGTCCAGGTAAATATCCCAAATATGCTTACATTCCTGTTACTGTAGTTGTTAATACAAATGCTTCTTTGGTCATTTTGTTAGTGATGAAATGGTAGGGAATTATGATTATGAGCAGATATGGTCCTATGTACCGTCATGTTGAGCAACAGTAAGAATGATTTATGATTTCTAGTCATGCATGACTAGAAACTGCATGACATGCAATTAAAATACAACTTCATTCTGCAGATTTCTTTTTCTTCTGGTAAGTATTTTGCAGGTACTTTTTCAGTCTAGAAATTACATAACCCATTGGTTTATTGCTTAAGGAACATACTGGAGACTTCAAAATGCAGGACGGTAAAGAAAGATGGTTTGCAGTTTTTCAGTAGGTATATTAGTGCATTTTTGATGATTTACAGCTGATTCAAAAACTGTGGGCTTGAGATAACTCAGGTTGAACTTAGGAAAGTAAAACTAAGTGTCTTGTCTACCAGCTTCAATTAAGAAACAAATTGACCTGAGGTATATTTTGAGGTGAAGTTATACAATAACAGGGAAATAAAAATCATGTGGAGAAGTTGGATTAGTTGTCACTTATGACAGCTGCAAGGAAAAGGGAATCTTAGGGAAGCATTAGCAAGAAGTTCTGAGATACAATACGATTTTCTTTATTTTAGTAGTGTGATTGCATAGATGCTGAAAGAGCCATCAGTTTCTGGGATTCCTCACACTGTCAAACCTGTGATATTGCAAAACACTTTTATAATTTTTTTATTTGCTCAGTTGTCAGAAAACTATAGCAGCATCTATAGATGCCCTTGAAAAAAAAGCTGTCCCTGTTTTTCAGCACTATGAACAAATCAGATCTTCATTCGAGAATTTTTTTGGTCATTTATTATTTTCTCAATGTGATATTAAGATAGTAACAAGTGAACTACTCTCCAAACCCATTTCTTCCTATTAGAAAAGATTATTTTTCACGATTTATTTAAACATCTTTCTTTTTTTTTTTTGGAAGTTGCTGTAGTTGCATTTTAGAACATAATTTTTGGGGTTAAACACATCTAAATCAAATAGACATTATCCAAAGTATTGATCTATACAAGGTATCACTGACAATATTACTGATTTTTCACTGTGTTAAGAATGCTTAACTTCATTAATAAAATGGTGTCACACATTTTATGTATGGAATCCAAGACTCTCATCCATGATACATTACAGATACAAGGTCTAATACTGTTCACATTCATCTTTCTTTTTCCCTAGGTCCAAACAAGGCCAAAGATATTTTGATATTTTTTTCTTCTGTTCATACCCTTTTTCACTTGTTTTCAGTAATTTGTAATATTTTTATAGGTTTTTTTCCCACTCTACATTAAAGTTCTACTGTATAATAAACTTATTTTGAGATGATCAGCCACTTCTGCCAAAAAAATTATTTCGAACAGTCCAAGTATTACCAAAGCAGTCACATCCCACCTTTTGGACAGAAAACATTTCGTCACAAATCTTCTATCTAAGCATCACTTAATGACAAGAAGTCGCATTCTGAAGTTATTTATGGCTCTCTGTATGTTTATGTACAAGTGTGAAATCTGGAAAAAAAAAAGTAGTTTTGACTGTGAGGTTCTTGGCTTATTTGCAATTTTACCTTTCAAGTGGGAAAACAAAACAAAACAAAAAATGGAGTGTCTACACAATATTTGCATCAAGTATATCTTCTGGGAACTACATGGCCATTTTTTTTCTTTTGCATTTACTAGTTCATAGCTAAAGAGGATGAGATTAGGAACAGGCACTGCAGAACAAACCTCAGAACAGAGAAGCCCTGGCTTGCACAGCACCTTGGGCTAATCTAGAGGGTCATCTGGAGTAGCTGCTAGCTGAGAATGAATGCCTCAAGAAGGGAAAAATAATAAAATCTGCCACTACAGGTTCTCCCAGCTTTCAGTGGACTGTTAGTAGCTGACAGGTTTTTTACTGAAATTCCCACTTTCTTTGCAGAGAATCATAATTTTATTCTTCAAGATAAGCACTGCAGAGGAATTTTTTTAAGGACAAGTCAAGTAATTTGTCACTCTGTGACACTGCACAACATAAAATCTCAGCTAGGAATCTCTCTCAGACAAAAAAAAAGAAAAAGAAAAAAACACAACACTCAGAAAGGATCAACAAACAGCACACAACAGAAAAAAAAAAAAGTGAGTTATAACCTTAAATCTTTGTTTAAGTATCAAAGAGCAACACTGTCTTGCTTCACAGTGACTGAAGTTCCAGGCAGTGTTGCCAGTAAACAATTGTGCTCTCTTTGGGAAATATTTTACTTCTTTAATATGTAAGCCCCAACATACTATATGTAAATAATACACAATTTTAATGACATTAAATTGTGTCTGGCTCCCAGCGGGTTTCTCAGAGTAGGCAGTGTCTGTGTAGGCCAATACAATGATCAGCTGGCTTAGACTGGAATACCTGATGTGCTATGAAGGTGTTTCAAAGACCTCGAGTGATTACCAAGTAGGGTGTACTTTCCTTCTAAATTACAACTGAGCCAACATCCCCTTTCAGGGTTTCTATATCTTCTGCAAAATGCAACATTTGAAAAGTTGATCAGATAAATGAAATTCCACACCACGCAGAAATCCTTTTGCACAATGCTACTTATATATCTAGTATTTTAACTATCGGAACTTTGACTTTCAGCAAGAAAACATATAAAATAATAATAAAGATCTTAAAAATATCTTTCAATATATCCCTTCTTTCAAGACAAAGACAAAAAAAAATTTCTTTTAAATGAAAGCAAATTTCTTTCTTGCCTTCATTTTTTATTCCCTCCCGTACTTTGACTTCCATCTGCAGAAAAAGCAGCTGATCTGCATAGTGAAACATAGATATGTTAATCTACAAATGGAACACCTTAAGCTATTGTTTCCAATTTGTAGTAATGTTTTCCAGCTGAATTTCTATTTTTCTATGAAAAGTGAAGAGGAACTTTTCTAGTCTCTCACTTGTTCCCATCAACAACCCATAAATCACTTTGGTGAGTAAAAAAATATTAAAACAAACTATTGAGAAGATAGTTCTAATTTTTCCTTCAGATTGTTTGGAATTTGATATACTCCTAAGGCACTAACTGCAACAGTCTGTGAACAATTTATGAAATAAATGTACATTGCTCTTGAGAATAGAGCTATAATTCTGAACAATGAATAAATTTTTCACCCTCTCTGTGACGCTTGTCATCCTATAGCTATAGTAACTTAATGCTTTTTTATCCTCCATGCTCTCAAGAGTGAAATCAGAATGGACACGTTTGTTGTCATGGCAGCAAAACTCTACATGTGTTTTAACCAAAGCAGATGCAGAGAGTGCAAATTCCTGGATTCTTTGGTTTTGGAGAGCTTTGAGGTGGCTCTCTTAACTGTAAGTTCCTGCATGAAAAATAAAGTGGAATATTACCCTTCTTTCAAATGCAAAAGAAACCTACGTATTCTGTACCTCAACTTGTAATTGCCCTGAAAATTGACATATGAATTGTTACTGTATTTTTTCCTTCGGGGCAGGCAATGAAAGCTTGTTGTGGTAAATTTGTTGTTTAGAAAGTGAGATCATTTTTATATGAAGCTTTGTTACAACGTAAAGACTTCCAGCTTGTAATAATATCGTAGTAGTTCACAAAATAATGGAAAAGGAGGGAAAAGGAAGTTGATGTGATTTATGGTAACCTGAGGAGTAAGACTGAGTACAGTAGGTACCTTAGAAGGACTGCCCAGCTGGTGGTTAAGACAACTGTGTAAGCAAAAGGAATACAAGAAAGTGGTGGTTTTTTAAATAATTCCTCTTTCTTCATCTCAAAAAAAAATTAGGTGTCAGGTAACATTCACCTTCCTTTGTGGTCCTCTTCACCACAGCATATCTTCCTTCTGGGTTGCTCAACCCTCTTAGGAAAGCATGTGCTTAACCTACGACAATACACAGCAGACATGCCTAGGTATGAGATGAAATAGTCTGAAATCTAGTAAGAATCAGGTGTAATCTGCTGAAACCACTAAGCAGTTTCCCTTCTACTAACTCTTTACCTTTCTCCCATACCTAAGCTACTACACCATTTCTGGAGGGTACAAAGTACATTTACAGTTCAACATGGCTCTGCCTTGCACTCATTTCCTTCAGCTGCTGTAAGGATGACTTGTCTAAACTGGGTTAGACCCCCTTTCAATTTTTATAATCCTATTTCAGTAATAATTCTGAGGTCGTAACTTGCATAACACTATTTTGGCTTCAGGAACCATAATTAGGCAATATCCTGTAGAAAGGGCATTATCAAGGGCTGAATCCACCTGAATGGATAAAGACAGGATTCACCCCACTTCTTGTTCAGCAAATAAGACAGGTCTACCCGGTGTAAGAGAGTGCAACTCCTGAAAGTGTCTGCAGACAGCTTCTACGGTCTCTCTCTGTAGCTTACTTTGCAGGGAAACAAGTGCTCTGAACTGTCCCAGGACAAAAATATTAAGGTACAGTCTCTCTTTGGCAACTATTGAAGACCTCTGTTGAATATCCCTTTAGCCTCTTCTCTCTATCCTTCCTCCATCCCAAATATTGCAGGAAATAAAAGGATCTCCTAAAGTTGAGAGCAGCTTGTGGAGTGAATCTAGTAGTGATGAAGTAGGCACTTTATTACTAACCACTTAAAGTTAGCCTCAACTGCAAATAATTAGAAATGGTATAGATGGAGGACATAAAGATATCCAACTTTGCAAAAAAAAACAGCCTAGAATTTGTATTTAAGGGGGAAATTTAATATAAGAGTGACATTTTCTGTGCTTTGTACTTCATTGCCAGTATTTTCCACTTTGGCAAATTAAGAACTGTTATTTTACTTTGGTTCACTGTTGTTTAGTACTGATTATATTTCAAGCAACACTTTTTTACAAAGGCTTTAATATTATTGTTTGTGGCATAATATTATAGGAGTGAATGGCATTTCCTAGCATAAAGATAGCTCAAAATAAAAGGTGTATTGAATGAAATCCTAGAAATAAACATTAAAAATCCAGACATTCTTACATATCCTATGTGCTTGTTTTATCCACTGACAATATCAGCTAACTAGAACTGTTAAAACAGAACGATTATATTCTCTGAGAATGATCCTTTGCAAAAGAGGTATCAAAGAGACAGTCTTCCCTTGTGTACATTACAAATATCTTCTAAAACAAGAAAACAGAAGAGATACTGGAAAATTTGGCTGTCACTGTGGAATAACTCCAGCAAATGCAAAGCTGACTGTTACATGTGTGTTATCCTGTTGAAAATATTCTATTCTTCACTCAAATTATGAACAGCCTTGACCTGAGCTGAAATGGGGTCCAAGGTAGGGGAGTGTTGGGAGACTTGGCAGGGATAGTTAGCCCTGGTGGTGTGCTAAAGGCCCTGCCAACAAACTCTCCTGCCAGCAAGGTGTGTCCTCCCAACTTACAGGTGCTGGGTTTGGAAGTTACTCCCCAGGAGCACCTTCCAATATCTGCCTGTGAACAAGGTGGTATTCTTTGGGAGGCCATAGCATCAGGAATCAAGCTGCAGAACAAGTTAAGCATCTGGTGGAGCAATGAGTGCTTCCTGAGGGAGATGAAGTGAGCTTTCTTAGCAAAGGGGTCCACAGTCATGAGGTCTTTGTGTTTCCCTGCACTTCCTCTGTGGTGAAGTCAAAAAGTGCTGGAAGGTGGCTGGAACTTTAATGAGAACAAGTGGCACCACAGGACACCTATAGTGGCCCTTTCTGGAGCAGAATGCAGTTTTTTGCTCACGCCCTTTCTACACGTGAAGTAAATTGTAAGGTCTTCACAGGTTCAGCTTGGTTAATCGTCAAGCCTCTGAAGGCATTCAGAGAGCTCAGGGAGGAAAGGCAACGAATGCTGGTTCCTCACTAGCAGGTCTGTAATATTCTCCCAGGCTAGGATCCCCATAGTTCTTTCTGATAAAACATAGGGGTACAGCAGGAGAGATGAAGGGACAGGTCAAACTCAGTGCCAGACTGTTCTTGAGGTACTTCTCAAGGGCACAAATTTAGGATATGAAAAGGCACAGATGTGCCTGAAGGGTACCTTCTCTCCTGGGATCAGGGCACTGGGCAGTTGTGCAGGCAGTGAGGAATCAGGGTTTCTTTCCCTCTCCTAAATCCATCAGCCATGTTTCTGTACTCCTAAGGGTGCACTGAGTAAGACAAGGCTTCTTTTGCTCAGGCAGGGGCATGGTCATGGGACCTGGGCAGGTCAGGGCTGCAGCCTATGGGGCTGGGCACAGCAAAAGGACCTCAGGACTGGGGTTATGGTCAGTTTAGGACATGGTACAACCAGGGATTGTCACACTGGGTGTGGCTATTGTGTAATTATGTTTGCCAGGTGGAGGAGAGTTGCTGCATTCAGTGGGTCTCTTGGGCAGCACTGGGACCTGCACGGCAGTGGGGAAAAACTGCAGCCTTGAGAAGATCCTAAGGTTGTCGTCAGTCTCTGTGTAACTCCTTTCCAGAGGCACCACAAGGATCCTATGTGGTAGTGAAGAAGGAAAGTGTTCTTCCCCACTCAGGGCAGCCCAGCATGAGGGCATAGGAGCAGGTGGGTGTGATGAGGGCTGTGTAGGAGCTAAGATTGGCTCAACAGGAACCATCACATGGTGGTATCTCCCGGCTGCTCCTCCTACCTGCAGCAGTGACAGTGGTGGGATGAGTCAGGCTGAGGGGGTCTCTGGGCCCAGGGACTGGGGTGAGAACCCCAGAACAGGCTGATCAGAAGACTCTTTGGTATCACTAGGGCCAGCCTTGCCAAAAGGTGACAATTTTATAAAAATGATGCTGGTACTGGACTGGAACCTTGCTCTGGAGAAAAAAAAGGTTCTTTTTATCATTGTTCTCAGTGGGTAAGGAAGCAGAAAGTGATCCAAATGAGGGCAAAGGCTATCATAGTTTTGCTTTTGCCCCACGAGGAATTTCATATTCATCAGTTCTGAGAAAATTCCCTCACATATCTTAAGTGCAAACTGAGAGAGCATTCGGGGGAGCCACTTAAATTGAAACCATTCTTCAGCTCATAATGTAACCAGATGATACATCAAACCTTTTTGCTTATTAATGCAGGATTTTGAACATGACACTTTGTTCCATCTTCACCAATTATCAATCAGTCCATTCAGCCTGAACATCCACGCAGGATAATGTTATATTCTACCTTAAATTTCTATATCACCACAGGAAAGTGCTGAAAAAACTTCTATTCTCATTCAGAAAACTTTGATGTGCTTCAGAGATAAGAGCACTTCATTATGTTCACAGAAAGTAAAAGTGTCCTAGTATGACATGAACTCTTTTAATATGATGATTAAGTGAAACTTAACATTAGTTTCAAATGAATAAAAGCATTTGCTGATGTCAGGTCATTGTTCATATTTAACCCTCTTCAAGTCCCCGTTTCTCACTGAAAATGCTTACATCTTTAAAACAGATTGGGTTTTGTTTCATAGCATATCATAGAATTACACTGACTTGATTTTCTTGCAGTAAGATGAAACATTAAATTGACGCTAGAAATAAAAGATTTCCAATTTACTATTGAGAAGGCCATCCTCTCTTTTATGTAGCAGACATAGCTTACCGGCTGCCTTGACCATTGCATTTTTAGAGTCTCTGGAACAACTTTGCAGTGACACAGAATATGTTTGACACTATCCTTTTTTTTTATTTATACTAATGAATTAAGTGAATCTGTATTAGAAAGGATGTATATTTCACTATACAGAAGAAAGCCTAGCACAGGTTTTCACCCTAACTAAATTATGCACAAACATTTTGTCGCTTTTTCAGTAATTTTCACACTCTAATGAGAGGAAATGAGCAAACATTTTTGTACTTAAAACTGTCTATTCATATGCTATCAACCTATAAAATTCATGAAAAATTGTTACTCCATTTGTTAGATATCAATCAAACAAATGGGAATTAACTAGGAAACGAGAAAGCCTTATCCCTTCTTATGGAGTGAGGTCTGTAAAGGCATAGTAATCTCATTTTTTGGTTCTCCTTCTCTCCTGCTAACAATTTTCTCTCCTGTTGTTAATTACTCTGACATTCATGTCTCCTGCTGCCCCAGGGTCCCTCAGCAACAAGGATGTGTTATAGCTGATTCTCTTAAAATGCTTCCGTTTTCCTTATGCTCATTTTTTAAAGAACTGCTTTACCATATGGTACTTACGTTGTAGAATCATGTCTGTTATGGTCATGTCTAAAATTCAACTGGAAAGGAGTTTAATAGTACCAAAGCTAAAACTGTATGCATTGCAAATGTTTGAGAATTATGTGAATAAACGTTATCTGCTTCTTAAATGTATCTCTTTGCTAGCTATGTCCCCTTGAAGTATTATGAATCTTGCTTTGTGTATTATGAAAAGAATTGAGGATTTAATATCATTCTGCAAAGACATCCAAAATAGGTGAATCAGAGTCTATAGTGTCTGTATCTTTGTCGAGAACAAAATGGGAGTTTAAGGAGACCAGTTCAGTTAGATTCAAGATCTAGGTGCAAGATGCTTGTGGGTAGGTGAGATGAATTTCTCCCCTGCTGACTTGGATCAGGTTCACTTGAGCAATGAAACTGAAACTTCTTATGTGACCATCTCATGAAATTTCAAGCTGTAGTATCTACCAGTAATAGTTTCAAAAATTATATTAGTTTTATTTTGTTTTGACCTTGTCAGTGCAATTCTGTGCTTATTAATCAGAGACACACAGTGTTTGCTGTTTAAATCAAACATTTTGATTGCATTGCTGCTCATGAGACCTACTTAGAGGCAAAAATGCCATTACAACTCTCTTGGGATGGGAGAAAATAGTGTTGGCTGTGTTGGATGTCTTTCCACATGAAACTTTAAAAAATGAGTTCACAAATGCCCATGTGCATAGTAAGGACAGAATCAAATACTGGAGGCATTTATGCTTGTAAAATATTTGAATAAATATGATTTCTGTAAATTTAATAATGAACTTAGTTCAAAGGCTGTATTCTATGGTTCACAGCAAATACAAGCTTTCACTGAGCTAATTTTCATGAAGCTGGAAGAATAAAAGCATGACAACCAGTTAAGCATGTTAAAGCATTCTGGATTTTCAAAGTCATACTTTTTTGGGAGTATGTATTTTTTTCTTCTCTCAGATAAAAATTTACTTTTTTTTTTTTTTTTTGGTTTGAAACAAGGTTGTTGAGATACTTTCTTGTGTTTTAGCTTAGTGGGCATCTCAACCCCACACAACTGCTTGTTCATTCTCCCACAGTGGGATGAGGGAGAAAAACAGAAGGCTAAAAGTGGGTTTTAACCTTCTCGAGGGTTGAGATAAAGGCTGTTTAATAGTAAAGCAAAAGCTGCAGGTACAATCAAAGCAAAATCAGGAATTCATTAGCTAATCCCCATGAGCAGACAGTAATGGTTAGTTGGGAAGACAAGCACCATACTTCCAAAGTCCCCTCTTCCTCCTCCTCCCCCCAGCTTTGTATGCTGAGCATGACACCAAATGGTGTAGAATACCCTTTGGGTCAGCTGGGCTCGGCTGTCCTGAATGTGCCCCTCACAACTCCTTGCCCATCCCCTGCCTGCTTGGAGGGACAACCTGAGAAACAGAACAGCCCTTGAAGCTGTGTAAGCACTGCTCAACAATAACTAAACCATCTCCGAGTTACTCAAGACATAGCACTACGCCAGCTATCCCAGCCAAAACCTGTATACCTCTACATTCATGTCCTTTACACAGAGTTGCAGAATTTTCCATGCTGTCTCTAGTTAAAAGCAAAATGACAACAGAGGATAAATATGAGCATCTTACAATTCAAGTGTGAGATTATTATCTGTCAGGTCGCTATGGTTCAAAAAACTGTACCTAGTGGGACAGACTTTGAAACAGACACTAAGGGATTTATCTTTTTTTTTTAATCACTCTATTTTTATTTCAAACTACATATGAAATAGTAGTTCAGATAATAGGACATACTATTACAATGGGAAGTATATGCAGCATATGAAAGCAAATGTATGCTGTAGTTGTAGCTACCAGACTGTCATCCCAAGACTTCACTACATATTTGAATTCCCAGTTCTAGGCTGAGTAAGCGCCACTTAAAACTAGACTGTGCTGTGAAGAGGTGAAAGTGTCAATAAAGCAGAATAAAAAGGTTGCTGGATGAATAACCACAAGTTTTTGTCCTAGGCTACAAAGCCATAATGCCTAAAAAGTAGAGATACTGCTCTCTATGTGTATATGTATATATAGATATATTTATATATGTGTATATAAAAATGTTTAGTGAATGGAGATCAGCATTATGCAGTTGCATTTTAGATTACAAATGTAAAATATATTCATGATCATGAATTGTAAATGAAGCAATAACTTCTGACTGTGTAATTAATAAGTGTCCTGTTGATTCAATTTGTACTGCTTTAACAGTTTGGTTCCTTTTTATGCCAAAAACATTTTTTGTGTGTGTGATAAAGTCCACTGCAGCAGAGAAAGATATAAAACCAACCATCAAGCTGCATATATCTGCATTTCAGGGAAAACACAGTGGCACTTTTTAAAAAGAAAAAGGAATCTTTATCAGATTCAACATAATTGAAAAGCTCTATATTCTCTATTAGATGGGCTCAGGAGAATTTTGACTCAGATACACAAAGGTTTTTACAATCCTAAATCCCACTGGAATCAAAGGAGCTGGAAATTGGAATGTCCTTGTGGTTCTTGCCAGTGGCCTCTCTTTGTCTGTAAATCCACAGGCTGATTTCAGTTCTCCTTGAAGTGCTCTGTGCATAAAGTACTTACCTATTATGCTTTGAAATCCTCAGCGGCAAAGTTAGATGACCCATATATTCAGTGAAGCACATCTTAGATATCTTCTGGTCTCTAACATATGAAAATGTTGATAGGAATAATTACAGGATGAAATTTCCAGCCTCCAGTGGAAGCTCAAGAGAAACTGAGGGCAGTTGCATAGGGATAGCCTGCACTGGCCTTAGTCCCCGAAGAAGCCGTATGCCAGCTGTGATGTCAGTAAGCAAAACTTCTAGCTAGATTTCTCTAGGAATAAGACTGTGTTCAGGGACTTTGAGAAATGACAAACTCACAGACTGAGCTGTATGCTTAGTTAACGCTATAGTCTACAGCAGCAGGTGTATTTGCTATTTGCTTTCAATTTGGGCAAGTTCAGAACAGTGCAAGTGATCATCTTGAGTATTTGTCTCGATACCATTAAAATCTTCTTTTGTCACTTCCAGTTCCTGCCATTTTGTGTGCTAATATACAGGAATGAAATAATCTTCAGTTTCATTGATGATAACAGTTTGATAGTCTCTCAAAGATTACCACAAAATCTGTGCCTGATGTAACAATGAGGCTACTGCTGGGAGAGGTGAAGAGGGAGGAGGAGAAGGAACTTTCTTTCCTGAATCATAGCAAACTGAGTAAAAGGACTACCATCATGGCTTCACGTCGTGCAAACTAGTTTCAAAACTGGCAAGAAAGCGGCCTTTTTTACCCTACCTGTGACTAGTTTATGGTTCTTCAGTCTATCACATAATTTTTTTTCCTTGAGAGGCTTTCTGTCTTAAAGTTGTGTTTGATTCACTCAATCATTGATCCAGTTTCTTACTATTACAACTAGTCTTATTTCCATGTATTTATAACATCAGGAAGTAGAAAAGAGGATTTATAAAGAAAGAGTGAGTAACAATGCATCATAGAATGAAAGACATAGAAGTCAGACATAAAATCTGGAAAATATATGTAAGGGTTTGTTTTTGTTTTGTTTTGTTGGTTTTTTTTCTGCTTTGTAAAGTACTTTGGGATTTTGAGGAAGTAAATTACTTTTTTATCAAAGAAATCTTTTAAAATAAAGTCCAGCATAAGCCTTATGTTTTTTCTAAAAGCAAGTCTTAGAATTCTTCAGAATAGAAATGGGTACCTTTTTCGAATCATGAATTAAAGAAACACAGTATCATTCTTGTTAGACTACTTAGTAAATGGTTTTGAGTGTTATTTCAATGATTTCCAGTTAGCCAGTGCTCTTACAGTAGATAATATAAATTTAAACAAACAATTTGTGTCACTACTATAGTAAATACGTTGTCATTATATAATGTGAAACGTGCCTTTTTATAAAAAAAAGGTATATAATCATAAGTTATTATGCTATAAATACTATTATAAGCTGTGCAATAGTAATATTAAAAAACCTTCAGAACTTTAGAAGTTATTGTTCAGACATTAAGGTTTGTCTGGAGTTTCTTTGTAGGGGTAAATATACCATATACACGGATAATAGAAGAGGGAAAACAATACATCTGGTGTGATGTGTTGGCCTTTCTAGTAGAATTTTTTTTCCTAAACAGAATAAAAAAGTAGGAAAGATCTTTTTGTAGCTCATATTGTAACATTTTGATTTTACTTTCAAGAAAGTTGTTTACAGTAGCACTGCACTCACTGCCCTAACAAATGCTAGTAGGAAAGACAGAAGTTAAATAGCTTTCAAAAATCAGATAAATTATATTGGTCTCCAACAAAAAGACCTCACTTGTGATTTTCATTGTCAAATTATATTGATAAGTAGCCATATATGATGAATTTTGATAGGATCTGCAAAGATGTTTCTTTCATAGTAGCCATCATTTGTTCAGTTCTGAACTGAGCATTTTCCCAGGCAGTTATTTTGGGATACAAATTTTTTTAATCCTGTTCATTTATAATGTTTAAACCAGCCTAAAGTTTTTTTATTGCTTCCACTTCTAGGTACTTGCCATCTGATTGATGGTGATGATTTTTTTTTCTCCATATCTTCATACAAATTCAGCTGGTGAGATCTGACGACTGTGATCTGAAGATGGTTATTTCAATATAGATAACTGTGTGATGACACAGAGAAACTGAAAATTATATCAAGAGATTTTAAAACTAATTTTATGGGGAAAAGGTTAGAAAAAATACAGGTAGCCTTAAGACTTAATTCAAGTCACAAAGATAACACAAGAAATATTCAAAGGGCGAGGGAGGGGTACACAGAAGATGACGTTGTGCTGTAGCTATAACACAGCTATAACAATAGTGTTGTAGTGAGTTAGTTTTCAGGAACTACAAATCACTGACATCTTAGAATGTTAGTATTATGGATTTGCAGTAGTATTTGATTTGAGTCCAGCCCAGTTACCATAGGTCTCCCAAAAAAATATTGTTTCAGTTCTGGGAATCTTTGTTAAACTTCACAGAGTTCTTGTTTTCCACTCTTCCAGCTTGTTCAGGTCTTTCTGTAAGATAACTCACCCTTCTGACGTGTCCACATGACCCAGTTTAGTGTCATCAGCAAACTTAGTGAGAGTGCTTTCAATCCCAGCACCCCGGACATTTATGAAGATGTTTAAAAGAGTTTATGAAGGTGTTGATTGTGTTTAGGACTAGATTTAATTATATTATTTTGTGGAAAACTCATCTGAATACATGTTTTGTTAAGAAATAAAAGAAGTTCATTTGTAACTAGCAACTCCCACTTCTAAATAAGACCATTTATGCAGAGTTGACAATCTCTATTTATATTACTTTCTAAATGCTTTGCTTCATCAAACATGGCCAAATATTTCTGTGTTAGTATGAAAGAAATCTAACAGTGTGTAAAGTTTTTATTTCCTTTATTAGTAGTTGGTGTATGGGTGAAATAAAATAAATAATGGAAGTAATTCAAAAGACTTCCAAATTGTGTGTGTGTGTGAGGTCATTATATAAATTGTATTAGTTTTGTGTTGGGCTTTTTTTAATATAGTTTTTCTTTCTATTAGAACACAAAATAATTAGTCAAAATGACAACCCCTTTCCCCAGCAGACTCAGTTTCCCATATCTTCGTGCTTTATTATGAACCTTGTGGTATCATTTGACATCGCTAAAGAAGAGTAATAGCCAAGCTGCAAACACATGCCAGCTACAGAATACAAATCTACAGTATATTAATCTGTTGACCTTTGCACTTAGAAAATATCTAATATTTATAAAAGCCTATCAGCAATACCCTGTTACAATGTTATATATAGTAAGGGCTGTATATATCAGTTGATCTCTGTGTATGGTTTATGGCATCTAAGGTGTAGTAAAAGGATACATCAGGGTTTATCATCTGCACCCTGCTGGTCATTTGACAGGCATTTCTGTTTCAGATATATGCCAGAGTAAAAAGAAAGTGTATTGAAAGAAGAAAGGTATCTATTAAAACAGTCCAACTGGCAACATCTGGGAAGCCCATCAGTAGAATTTTATAGTCTGCATTTGCTTGAAGTTAAGGTTTATTACATGAGATGTGTGTTAAAAGAATCATGTAATTTCTCACCCAATTGTTAGAGCAGAACATGAGGACTCTGTGTCGTATGCATTCCTACAATAAAATTAACTTCTTTATACACACACATGCACATGTACACACCCCTCAAGTGGTTCATCTGGCTGGTGTGTGCTAAATAGTGAATAAAACCCTATATGAATCAAAGATTAATATCCATCTATACAAAGCTTTTAGAAAAAAAAGTAAAGGATCCGTATAAACCAGTACTCTGGGGATTGTGTGCAGATTAGTGCACAGTCATTGCTAGAAACACTAAATCTGATACTACTGTGGGTTTGTTTTAAAGGACGAATGAATAGAACATACTGCGTGACGTGATTAGAAAAAGAAAGTTGGAGATACTTCTTGCAAGCTAGGAGAAAAATATGAAGAGTTATGAAAGCTTTTTTAAGGACAAACCCTCAGAAGTAAGAGTTCCTTAAAAAGACTCAGAACCCTTTTATCATCTGATTTAACATGTTCACTTCTTCGTCGAAGTGACATTGACACTAAAATTTAGAAGTACGCTTGAACTGCACTTAAAAGATGTATTGATTTCCTGCAGTTTCAGAAGTCATGATCAAGATGCAATTTTTGCCTGCCTTCAATGTTCAAAGATATAAAAATTTGTGTCCTTTCTGTGTATATAAACTGACTGAGCCTTCCAAGAGATGAGGAAACCACTACTGCTGGGATCATTTCTTGCCCTTTATGTAGGGCTGAATTTCAATATATAAAATTAACAGTTTATGAAAACATCATATCTTGAAGATTCAAGACAAAATGCAAAGGTACAAAACTAAACCCTGAACAATGTATAAAAAAAAGTTTTCATTTTTGGAGATTTTGGTAGAAATTATGAATAGACTCATTTCCACTTTCTTAAATAAAGGATCTGTTATGGAGGTCACATATTCAGTGCATCACTTAATCACCATAATGAATATGAGTAAAAAGTTGTTATAAGGAGGCATGTATAGAAAAAGGATGTTAAAATTTCTACTCCATTAAGAAATTGCACAAACTACTCCTTTCTCACCAGATATGAGAGCCACTCAATTCCTTTTTATTCCAGCAGAAGCTGTTCTCTATTCAACGTTTTGTGTACAGAGAAACTGGAAATCAGAATACTTATTTAGACATATAACTATGTATTTCTTTATCCTATTTAGAAAATTTTGGTGAGAAACCCTCAGGTTCTAAAATTTGGTTATTTTGGAAACAATTTAGCTTTATTACTTATACTCCTTTCTAGGCAACTATTTTTTACTTTAGTCAGAGGGTTTTAACTCGCTTAGACTTAGTGTAAGTTTCTTTGCAGAGCTGGATTAGTTTGCTGAATTGTCCCATATGGTTAGATATTTGGTTCTTCTAAAACATGAATTAGCTATGGCTGTGAACTATAAATAATACAAAAATCCTCTCCTTTTTTTTTGTATGTATAAGAACAGAATATTGGTCAATTATATCATCGTATTATATTGTTGTTCAGGAATTTTTTATTAAAAATAATAAATATGTAGACTCCTTGAGCTGTCCGGATGTTAAAAATCGGTATTAAAATAATCCAAATAATAAAGGCTGCTCTAAGAGCGTAATGAATACAAAAGCCAAATCATAAATGTAGAATTCATTAGGGTTTTTTAATTTTAGAAAAATTGCCAATGTTGTTATATTTGATTCTTTTAGAAAAATAAAGTTTTGTTAATAGCCATGAATCTTAAAAGTTTCTATTCAAGGTAGGAGTGAGTTAAGTATAAAGTATAGGATAAAGTATAAAATAGTTATATTAATAAAAGCTTATTTGTGTTCAGAAGTACAGTTGCTTTTTGGGTAAACATTTTGTATCATTATTCAGTCCAAGTTGTTCTGTTTTTCTAGTATTGTATGAAATGCCTTATTGGTCTTATACTTTGCAGAGATGGCTTCACGTACAAGTGAAAACAGAAGGAAACAAATGGCTGCTCAGATCTTGTTAAGCATCCTCTTTTTCATTGTCAGCATTAACTCTTCCACTCCCAAATTGAGCTAGACATCTCATAAACACAATTTCTCAGCTACTTTTATTTTGTAGAAACCTCTTCATTAAAAGGATGAAAATTTTCCTATTTAATTGTTATGATGTAAAATAAGAATGCATATTCAGAGTCCAACAAAGAGCTACCTTAAGTAAGCTTAATTTATGTCTATATAGCCATATAAAATGGATATATATTTCATTTTATAAATGCACTAAAGAACAAGACAGCATATTTTTTTCCAATGAAGTTTTTTTTAAAGGACAATGTAGTAGACTGGAACCAAACAAGCCCACCTCCTTCTCCCCCTCCAGTGTTTCTGTGTGTCTTGCAGACGGTAGTACTTACAATCCCCTACTTGCTGGCAATTATCTGACATGGTATTAGTTCTATTTTGATTAATTGCAATAATGCTTTTCACAGTATGAAGCAATTTTAAGTTTATGATGGGAGGGGCACAAAGATATCACACTTTAAATAATAGCTTTCATGCTATAGAGTAGTTAAAGAGCTCTCAATTTCGTCTGAAACTTTCCTGAAATTATTTTTTGATACCCAACACAGTATAGCACTTTCTATATCATGTCTTATTCACCTAAAGTTTTATCTTTAGATTAATAGACAGCTAGTTTGGATTATTTTTAATGGAGGGAGAAATCTCATTATACAGTGAGAAGATATTTCTGAAATTAAAGATAATAAGCCAAAGGCATTAAGCTATCAGCTGTCTCTAACAGCTAAGATATTGACACTTCTGAACATCAAAGCTTGGTCTAAATTGTCTCTTTTATTCCTAGATTAGGGGAAAAAAAAAGAGGATACAGTCTGAAAATTATCTTTGTCAGGAAATTACCATATTTTCTACTTTTTGCATCTACACACTACGGTTATGAATAGTCCTTGCTGAAATTGTTTGACTAATAATAGAGTCACATTTTCCTGGCTCTTTTAAATTATGTAATAGTTGGATTGTTTATTAAAAGGGAAAATGTATACTGGAATGAATAACGCTGCATTACAATGTGAAACTTTGATTGTCATTTTTTATCAGTAGAAATAGGCAATATTTAACATTTTGAATAATCAGAGAAACAAGGACATTGAGGTGTATGTTTCACTTTGCCTAAAAACAGAAATTTCTTAAGTGGTGTACAGCGTGTTTCTGCCTTTTCAGTTCATCAGCATTATTAATTTCCTCCTTCAAATTTTTTAAGAGACACTTCTTTTCATTTTTCAAAGTTTATGCAGATTTTTAGCATACCCTAAAAACATAACCACTTTGTCTGTCTTTAATATTTAATAATGTTTCACTTTTAGAAGACAGCTTGTAATGGCAATAGCTTAGATTATTTGTCAATGTCAGTGTTACATCTCTAGTAATTTTGCGCATTTATATGTAAAGATTTTATGTTGGGATTCAGGGACTTTCGAAATTGTTTTGAGAGACCCCTACAGCTGATTTTCTGCTTAAAAAAACACACACTTTTTTTCCAGGAATGGCATAACAGACAGCTTGAAGTACATTATTTCTCATTATGTCTGTTATTTCAGTTAGATGTGAATGGAATTTGAACTCATATGGAAGATTATTGTAAGTGAACTGTGCGACTGACAAAACTTTATAATGTAGCAGTGCAGAAAGAACAGATTGCCAATAGCAGTTTTCTCATTATGGAATTCCAGACGAGATGTTGAAAGATAATGGTTCAGGTCTGACTTGTTTTTAGTCTTTTCACCTATATCTGTTAAAATATACTATCTAAAACCTAATGAAAGTAAAATGGGTTGCAATAAAGGTCCATGTCAATAGTGAAAAATTTGATCAAAATAATGAGCTATCACATACAGGTAAAGAAAAATCAAAATTCTGAAGAGTGAAGACCATGTATTTAGAGTTTTATATTGTAGTTTTAGTACTGAGAACACCTCAAGGTGTGAGAGTAACAAGTCGGAGGTAAAATCAAGCAAGTGTTCCAAAATTACCCAGAATGTAACATCCTCTTCTGTGTTTACAAAAGACTATATTCTAAAAGAAGGTGGTCTCATTGTCAAGACACCATTTCTGTCAGGAGACAGAGAATATCAACCTAACTTGAAACCCAACTTGCATACTCTGCTAAGAAAATACTGTTCTGTTTATTATAAGGGTTCTCAAATACTGAACTTGCTCAATTAATTCTGCAATGCAGCTTTAGAGGATGTCAAGGATCTGAGAGACGATGCTGCTATTCAACAGTTTCTACTTGGACTGCCCCCAAAATAGTGATTTTGAGATTTTATTAGCATATATGACTACTCCCATCCATACCTCCTTTGTGACATGTATTAGTATATATTTATATAAAGGTACACTGATATCTAAAGCTGTAGTGCTTTCCTTTGCTCCAAGAATGAAATTTGGATTTCTTTATTAATTTAAATGTCCACTGTTCTGTCTTTTAGTCTCAGACTGCAAGTCTGAACATCCTCTCTGATACACATGGCCTCCCCTGAAACAAAAACCCCACGTAAGAAACAGAATACAGCTCTTTATTTGTGATTATTACAGTTTCTAGGGTGAAAACTTCAAACTTGTGATGGACTAATATATTCAATAATTGTTAAGTGGTAGTAACTCCAGTTCTAATACTGCACATTCATATGCAGTACAACAGCAAAGTTTTCAATTAGCTTACTTTTTCTGTCCCACAGGAGTTTTGCTCTCCTGCAAGGATTATAGTCAGATTAGAGTTTTACCTGTAAATTAGATATCAGGTCTTTAAAAAGCACATTTAAGTTACTTTTCAAAAAGCACATTCAACTTATTTTTCAGTCATCAGCCTGAAAATCCCTGTGAAAATCCCCCTGGAGTAATGAACAGAAGGTAAAGTTGATATAGCCATTTGTAATCACTGGTTGTATTAGGCTCTCTCAGCATTAAAAAAACTGAATGAGAAATATAGTATTGGTGGTTTATGTAGAGAGCAACAAACCACACATCTTGTGTGAAAGCAACAAGACAACTGTCATTTAGAAGCTTGTTATCACTGAGGTACCTGGCTAGTGCTTTATTAATAAAGGCATTTTTAATGTTTCCTGGCTCATGCTGACTTAACTGATTATTTATTTAAAAAAACACATGACAAAGTTTTGAAAATAATGACCAAATGAGAACCTCATTGAGCCTACTTCTTCCATACATTAATTTGAGAAACCTCCCCGACTTTCTCCCCAAAGAAATTAGGGACCGATTTTAATGATTTTTTGTTGTGAACAGACAACTCCTTTCTATCTTTCTAACTGATTATGAAGCTATCCCTAATTATCACATGTGATATATTTTATTCCAAAATTTTTATCAGTCTACGTAAAGAAACCCTCTGCCAGTTCCACATTATTTCATTCTGTTATGTAATCTTCTGTTTCTTTCTTACTCTTCTTAGAGAAGCATATGTTCAACTTGGAAATAAAATAAATTAGATTTATAGAGATCACTGGGGATAAAAATCTCTTAGGATAGTCAGAGAGAAGGGTGTGAACAGAGCCTTGTTTTCAATGTGCAGGCTTTTTTATGTTTGCTTGGTTTTTATTATTAAACAATTTTATCTCTTCTTGATATTATTTTGGAAAGCAGAGTCCAACATGTTCTTTTGAACATAGTGAATAATGCTAGCGCTAATACTACCCTTTTTAGGATCAAATATCCTGTTACAGATGTATTTAAGGAATAATTACATTGAGATAATTGATAACTAACTCCAATACATACTGGGCTGGGAAGCACACAGCTGAACTTCTCTGATTGTCTGAAGACATGAAGGAACAGAAAATTTTAGCTGAGGATCAAATAGCATTATTAAAAAGACAAAAGGGAGAAAACTGAGAGGGAAATAGAATTAAAGAATATTAATCCTAATTATAAACTTGATAGTTGGCTGAATATTCATATATTATGTAAATCTGTTATTCTGGTTTTAAACCAGGTATTCTGTATTTCATACTGAAATTATATTGAATGCTTATATGTTAGAGGCTGGTAAATTCATGCAGGCCTTTGATAGATTTCTTGGCTTTGAAGTGATAACTCAGATAATCAGAATGTATAGGACAGGCACATGTAGCAGGCCAGGGTGCAAAAATCAAGATGTTCAAAAATATTGGTTGAGATTAGATAAAAGCAATTTTAAAGGCAGAAGTCTTTCTCTTTTTAAATCACTCCTCAAATTTACATTCAACATAACTGAATGTTTCCATGGAACATTACCGAGTGGTTTTCTCCTGAAGTGTACGTCCAGCACCACAGTAATCAAATTATCTGAGACTGCATCATCTGCATATTACCACAAAATATTGCATCTGATTCTGGCTAAGTAAAGGATCAAAACTAAACCAATCAACAGCAACACCCCTTTTAGCTGGATCCATACTCCAGAATGAAATCTGCAAAAATAGGCTCTGTTTCCAGATTTGTACTGAACTTCAGAACGACACCTCTGGACAAGCTCAAGCTCTTACATTTTCAAGATGAATAATACAGTCACTGTGGTCTTTGTACAAGTGTTGCCCTTCTTATTCCCTTGATCACCTGAACAAACTAAGCAAAAAACCCCTACATTAAATCACTGAGCTCTCAGAATTGATATTCTATGTTACCACTCTTATCAATTCTAGCTTTTGGGTTCTGATGGGGCATATAATTAAGAGTAATGCTTGCTGAAAACAAAGGAACTCATATTGCATGTAACAGGAGCTACAGGCACTTACTTTATCACAAAATGAAGGAAGAAGGCAAAAGCTTTACTTCAGTGAAAGTTTCTTATCATTATTGATACACAATCACACAGTTGACAATGGGCCAGGAACAAATATTTCCTTTAACTAACCAAGTGAAAGCTTGAATACATATTATAGTTTACAGGGCATTTTGTTCTATTAATGGTATAGAATATAATTGTGTTACTTGAAACATGTCATAGCTTTCTGGTAAGAATTCACTTGAAAAAAAGTATTGCACATACCACACTACTTAGGTATCTTCACTAATGAGCTAATATTCCTCAAGTTATTTAAGCATATGGAGGTCATTACTTACAGTTGAGTTTATGGAGGGGTTGCTGTTTTCCATCCATAACTGCTGTAAAGTGAGATGAGCTGTGAAGGAACCTCTGAAGTGTCTGATGACTTTGCATGTGCCAGCCAGAAAGTTTTCCCTGTTCTCTATATTTGTTTAATAGTCCCAGAGGCAATAAAAGCAAAATGAGTTGTAAAATACGACATATGGACAAACTCGCTGTTGCAGCAGCTATGGATTATGTAATGAAAGACATAAAATATCTGACAAGCAAGGAGCATCAGCTAGGTGCCCAGCCACCCTGTGATATTGACTTCTAGAGTTTCTGTGTTTGAATAAGTGGCATTTATCCACAGAAAAGAAATCTGTAAGTTTATCCTAATATTTGCAGCCATCTGCTGTCTGATCTCCTACCTGCTAGCCAGGTAAGAGAGATGTTAGTTCACATCTCAACATGTAGGTAAATAAAATTACTAATACCTAATAGGACTGGTGTGACTATTTTAGTTCCTTAAGACAAGTTCAAGAAGTAGAGCAAATCTGACAAGGTACAGGCTTATGGTGCCATATTACTGGGTTTCAGCCCTAGTAGGTTAATCCAGTAATAATGCTGTGACCTTCCAGGCATTCTGATAACTAAAAAGCACTGCTGCTGTCTGTATTTTCCTGTGAAGTTTTGGAGCTGATGTGCAATTGCAAGTGTTACTTACAAAACTACAAATATTTGTGGCGGTTTTTAGCTCAGCAAAAAAAATGCCATGTGGTATCATAAATATACCTCGTGTCTCCATGGAAAGATTTCTTCATCAAAAAATCTAGTTGAAGTTTAATTTCTGATCATCTGATGTTCCATGAACAGATCCTGTCATATTTTACATGTTGGTGAAAAAAAAAATAACAAAAAACAGATCTTATCTTGATTCAAAATTTTGCCTTTAAATGTCTGAATTTGTACTGCAAATTCAAACTGGCAATGGATCTTGTGCTTGAAGTTAAGTCAACTTGGAGTGAAATTCACAAATTTTTATACCTTTCTTTCGGCTGCTTTACCATATTCCTATAACCTGTTGTTGTGAAAGTGAAAAAAATACCCACAAAACATACCCATATAACCTTAGCTGTTTAGGGGTTTTTTATTTGTATTTTGAGCAAAGCAGAACAGTTTAGTAAGTAATTGTTTTGTTTCCTTGTTTTCTGTTTTAGCATCCTTGAAAGTATATTATTATTTTTACCGTTTTATAGAAATTAAGCAATTATTTGTTTAGGCCCATAATTGTTTAACTTCAAATCCTAAGCTTAAATTCCACTAGGATCTATAGATTAAACCCATGCTTAAAGTGAATGTTTGATTAGATGTTTTACTGAATTGGATATTTAATTGCTAATTTATTTTTCTTTTTTTAGTAAAATTTTACTGAGATCCCAGTTTATTTAAAGGAGGCTTTCAATGTAAGATTTCAGTTACAGAATTTCTGAACAATTGCCTACATGAAAGCATTGAGATAGGATTAATCATTAAGAATTTAGAGACAAAATCAAACAGGGAGCCAGAAAACAAAAGCCATACAACCAGCTGATGTAATCTTTTTGGATTTCAGTAAAGCTTTAAATACAGTCTCTCACAGGATCCTTTTGGACAAAATGTCCAGCACACAGCTGGATAAACACATCCTGTGGTGGGTGAGAAATTGGCTCCTGAGCACAGAGGGTAACAGTGAATGTGGGAACATCAGACCGGTGATCTGTCACTAGTGGGGTTCCACAGGGCTCCATCCTGGGCCCTGTGCTCTTCAACATCTTCATAAATTACTTGGATACAGGACAGGAAGGGACACTAAATAAGTTTGCAGATGACACAAAACTGGGAGGAGCTGTTGACTCCCTTGAAGGCAGGGAGGCCCTGCAGAGAGACCTCGACAAATTAGAGGGCTGAGCAATCACCAGCTATATGAAATTCCACCAGGGAAAGTGCCAAATTCTGCACCTGGGATGGGGCAACCCTGGATGTTGGTACAGACTGAAGAATAAGATGCTGGAAAGCAGTGCTGTGGAAAGGGATCTGGGGGTCCTGGTCGATGGCAAGTTGAATATGAGCCAGCAGTGCCCTGGCAGCCAGGAGGGCCAACTCTATCCTGGGGGGCATCAGGCAAAGCATCCCCAGCCGCTCAATGGAGGGCATTGTCCCACTCTGCTCTGCACTGGTGAGGCCTCATCTTGAATATTGTGTGCAGTTTTGGGCAGCATGATATAAGAAAGGTATTAAGCTGGTAGAGAGTGTCCAAAGGAGGACAATGAAAATGGTGAAGGGCCTTGAGGGGAAGCCATATGAGGAGCAGCTGAGGTGACTTGGTGTGTTCAGGCTGGAGAAGAGGAGATTGAGGGGAGACCTCATTGCAGTTACAACTTCCTTGTGAGGGGAAGACGAGGGGCAGGCACTGATCTCTGTGGTGACCAGTGACAGGATCTGAGGGAATGGCCTCAAGTTTTGCGAGAGGAGGTTTAGGCTGGATATTAGAAAAAGGTTCTTTATGCAGAGGGTGTTTGGGCACTGGAGCAGGCTCCCCAGGGAAGTGATCACAGCACCAAGCCTGACAGAATTCAAGAAGCGCTTGAATGATACTCTTGGGCACGTGGTGGGACTCTTGGGGATGGTCCTTTGCAGGACTAAGGGTTAGACTTGATGATCCTTGTGGGTCCCTTCCAACTCAACATATTCTGTGATTCTGTGAAAACTGAAACCCCATGTATTTCTCTTAGAGTTTTTCCCTTCTAAGAAAAGTGAAGTGTACAAACATGTTATTTCACTAGTGATGTTCTTCAATATCTGTTTTCCTCATGTGTGGTGAAGTAGATTTATGGTTGGCAAATCACGAAGGAGTGGGTTGGGGTTTTTTGTTGATGGTAGTTTGGGGGTTTTTTTGCATTCAAAATCTGCTTTACCATAATAAAAATGACAAAGTAAAAATAAAATAGATATAATGGAAAATATGAAAATCCAGAATTTACCCTTGTAGAAAAGCAAAAATATACAGGTTTCCTTTCCACTAAACAAAAAAAATTACTAGGAAAAATCTCAACCCAAATGAGAAATTTCAAAGATTTCACTATATGTAAAATGAAGAGTGTATCTTTGATATAATTTTGTGATTTATAAGGTTTATACATTTTTATTTTTTGCTTCAACTGTGTTAGCTACAACTAGCACATTTATTATTCTAGAGTCAGATGTTATGTTTTAATGAAATCAAGACACTTTCACTTCAATGAGGCAATGGCCTCTTTTCTTAATTTATCTAATATATGAAAGTCCATTGGAATGAACACAAGACGTTGAGTTTGTGATAAGCAGACTGGGTATAATGCAGGCCATTCAAATTCAGGTTTTGTATATTGTTTATTGCATGCACTTATATATGACATTTTACCTGGGCTTTTAGCTGAAACGGTGATGAAAAAGAGAAACCACGCAAAGCCTCTGGAGCAGCCAAGTCCATCAGCTTAATCTCAGTGCTGTGCTAGTGTCACCTTGTGGCTTCCTTTTTTTTTGTAAGAGTAGGAAAGATTTTACCTTTACCTGTAACATATGGATACCTCCCATGCAAGTTGATAGCAAAAGAACCTTCTCAGTTTTGTACCAATGTAATTGCTTGCACAGGTATAATGGAAGACCACAGGGAATACAAGAGCTATATCTAGAAGAAAGATTAAAAAATTATCATTCTGGATCACCCAAGATAAAATGAACTTCTGGGAAATACTAAGTCTGAGTACCTTGTAGGAAAATTCCTTATTGTTGGGCATTTCACATTAACTTGGAATCTCATTGGGGAAACATATTAAAAAGTTTTGTTCACTTTTAACTTGTTCAGAAATTCCAGGTCAATCTGAAGGACTTATAAAAGTGCATGTAGAGTGGATTAAACACATCAAAAGTTGACATAATTTAAAACAATTCAGATTCCTCAGAAAAAAAAACCAGTAGACCGCTTCCCAAACCCATTAAAAAAACAGGCATTATTCTGTGTCTAACTAAAAACTTTTTCTAACATTATATATATATATATAAAAATATATAATACAAAAATGTTATCTATTTCAAAAGGGAAATCTCCTGGGGAGTAGTAGCATTTTTCTGAAATACTTTGTCTGAAAGATGTCACTCAAATAATTAGCTGATTGTGATAAAAAGACTGAAGAGTGGGATCCTGCTTATTCAGGGGAATTACTTTGGTATTTAAGAGATAATGGTCCAGTTCAATTTCCTGAAGAACCAAAGCAGCCATCCAACACTGGCAAGTATAAAACAAGCTCTGCAAGACCTAAAGCAGCAACCAGGGAACACACAGGATAACGCAGGGTCTCTCACTTGACCTGTGAGAGGATGAGGCTGAGTGGATAGCTGAAAAACCAATAACCACACCATTTTTCATACTGAAGAATGCTTGTGCAGTGAGGGAAGGAGAGCTGGAGAGAGCAGAATCACCAGTCTCAGTCACATTACAACAGGAATGGGATCTTCCTACCTTATGGCTTAGAAATCTAATGATGTAGGGGTTAGAAATCTAGTTATGTAGAAGACTACAAAGAAAATTTAAAAGGGAAAAAAAAAGTATTTATCTGAAGACTTTAACATTTAACACTGAATTCTATATTTCACTTGGCCAGGTCTTGGCTCATTCAAAAAACAAGCCAGAGTACTAAATTGAGGTGGTAGAACATTTCATAGTGAATATTCTTCATAAAAAGTCTGAATCCAGATTCATCCAAAGCTGAACCAATTTAGCTGAAGCTTTTTATAACACATCCCCCCCAAGCTACTAGCAAATTATGCAAAATATGAACCCAAGGGAAAGGCAATATAAAGAATCTGTTAGAATTCGATGAGAATTGTGAATGTTTTCTCATCTATAACTCTTGTTCTTAGTCTGTTAATAATGAACTCTCTATGAAGAAAATACCATGACATTTCAACATATACAGTAAAAAAAAAACAACCAAACAAAAACTCAAAAAAACCCCAGGATCAAAATAAAACAGTTTTTGTCTTGTGTGAACTAGTGCATAAGACAGAATGGGACAACTTGAAAATGAAGTTAACACTTTTCTAAACATGCTGTCATACAGAAGTAAAAGATGGCAATTTTTTCTTATAGAAGACAGGAAAATACCATATGCTATACTGGGTTCTGTTTTCACGTTTTTCAAGCCTTTGTCACTCCTCCTTTCACTAAGTATGCAATCTATTTTCTTTATTCATCATCTGACAATCTTTCCTGAGAGCACAGGAGAAGAAAGTTATGAATAAAAGGCTCCATTTCTTGTCATGTTCATAAACAACCTACCAAGTTTGAAAGAAGGCTTTCACAGCAATTTAAACAGCCAAGTGTAACAGCTCATTTAGAACACTCTTTGGTGAGAGAATCTTACTTCGCATGCAGCCAAAAAGTTGATCCAGATTGATGAGGAGTTTTGAAAATATTGTGGTAAATTCCTCTGTTATTCAATATACAAAGTACAGCCTGACTAGTTTTAAGGGAGCTGTGGATTACATTTTCAAAGATGTCACGGATATAGTTGTGTACAATTTCCAAATGCTCTAATAATAATTATACAACAGATCACCCTTAAAAATTATTAGAAAATATTAGTTTTGAATACTAACAGTGTTGACTGATCATCTCCTTTTCACCAAGTAATATATTTCACAGATGGTACATACCACCTCAGGCGGGATAACACGTGTATATTGAATACAATACCTTCAGGATCGAATCTGTTATTATATTCAGGACAGTGGCAGTGCATAAGGATTATTTTTACTCATTCCATACAACTGTCTTTAAGGCTTTATCTGTTTCATGTTTAAAAGTATTTGTAAACTCTCTGTTATTGAGTAAATTAGACTAAAATAAACACTGACAGCTCCTGACGCATATATAAAAAATTCACATCTGCAGGTTTGTTCCTTACTTCAAAGCCAGTTTCTGAATCTGTATGTTAACAATTTATTAAATTATACTTTGTATATAAATAAATATATGTACATATGAAAATCCAAGCAGAAATATTCCAACAGCACAATAGGAGACTAGAAAATCATCAAAATATCAGGAAAACTGGCATCTGAGGTGAGGGAAGAATGGACATTTGACTTTTGGCTGACACTTCCAACCATATGTGACACTTCCAACCATATGTTATAATGAATATAAAAAATCAAATTTTACACTTGACTGAGCAAGATCATGGGAAAAATTGTAATCCAGTTGGTTTCTTTATACTGAAAATGATACCTGATTTCTAAATATGATGGCATTGCATAAGGTATAAGCTGATCTGAAGGTAATTCTAGTTTCATCTTTGGCAGAACTATCCCTATGAACCCTATGAGATATACTGCATTTGCCAGCAGCAATAAAATTGCTTTACCACATGGAGAAGAAGCCAGAGGGGAGAAAAGAAATTATCATTTGGTATGTTTTAAAATAAACAAATGCATTGAACAACTTGAGATGGATATATTAGTTTTTTCAGTGTCAGTCCACCAGTTTGCTGAAAATCATTATCAAGGTCTGATACCTCAGAAAACTGGAAGTAAAAGTCCATGTCACAAACATGGGAGTCAGAATGAGATTCAAAATTTGTTGCTATTAAACTCTCTCTTAACTGTTGAACAATTATAAGAAATTCTTCAAAGGTCAGTGTGCTTACAGGATTTCCTGGTCCCCTAAAAACCCCATTCCCATTGTGTTTGTTTATATACAATTTCATTCAGATTTGAGTGTATTAATAATTGCTGACTGATTCTTAGTAGCTGACTTAACCTAACAATTAACATATTTCCTTCATCTTTGGTTGCATTGTAATCATGTTGCAAGTGAAGTAGTGAACTGTCCTCGACTAGAAGTGTAAATAATATAGTCCATTATAGAGAAGCCTTAACGTAACAAGTAACTTCCTTTTCTAATTATATGATCAGGTGTAGCCAAGTATTTTACCGTAATTTTACAGGAGTTGGGGATTGACCGCTTTCCTAGCAAAGGACTGGAAAACATACCACGAAGACAAGTACACAAATACAAGGACAAATATAGGCTGGGGTAAGAATGGACTGAAAGTAACCCTAATGAGAAGGACTTGGGGATGTTGACTGATGAGAAGCTCAACATGAGCCAGCAATGTGCACTTGCAGTCCAAAAGCCAGCTGTGTCCCGGGCTGTGTCAAAAGCAGCATGGTCAGCAGGGCGAGGGAGGTGATTCTGCCACTCTGCTCTGCTCTTGTAACACCCCATCAGGGGTACTGTGTCCAGCTCTGGGGCCCCCAACATAAGAAGGAAATGGATTTGTTAGAGTAGGTCCAAAGAAGAGCCACAAACAGGACCAGAGGGATAGAGCGCCTTTTCTGTGAAGACAGGCTGAGAGAGCTGGGACTGTTCAGCCTGGACAAGGCTCCAGGGAGACCTTACAGCAGCCTTCCAGTACCTAAAGGAGGCTGAAAAGAAAGCTGGAGAGGGAATTTTTACAAGACCATGTAGCAATAGGATGAGAGGTAACTTATGTAAACTGAGTGTAGATTTAGACTAGATGTTAAGAGAGATTCTTTACTCTGAGGGTGGTGAGGCACTGGAATAGGTTGCCCAGAGAAGCTGTGGATGTTCCATCCCTGGAAGTGTTCAAGGCCAGACTGGACGAACCTCTGAGCAAAATGGTCTAGTGGATGGTGTCCCTGCCCATGTCAGGGGTGTTGGAACTAAATTATTTATAAAACACCATTTTATGATTTCTGTCATATATCTTATAATTTATGAGGAATTACTATGCCAAATAAAAACCGTATTCACCAAAACTAACCAACTAAACAAGCATACAAAAGCCAGGCATGAAGCAAAGAAAAAATTCCCTACATTTTTCCCTGTTTGACTCCTTCCATAAGTTTAAATGACATTTTAGGGAAAGAAATAAAGAGAAAAGGAAGTTGTACTGGTGAAGAAAACAGATTCATACTGTTCTTATTCATACAAAGTCACAATGCAAATTCTTTTGGTAAAATAAGTGTTAAAAATAAAACTACCACTGTTTTTAACTAGAACTCTGGAGTAATCAATGCCTTCAGTAGACAACATACTTACTTGGGCATCTTTAAGCTCTCTTCTGAACTATTCTTTTTTGAAAACATTGGTCTTGGCTTATAGTATTTGAAAGATTGTAAAGGAACTCTAATAACTCTAGCTGTTAAGCTGCATCAAAGGAGAGCTTTCTCAAAATTCAGAAAAACAGATAAAAATTTGTTTCCTGGGAACTTCTTTATCAAGAAGGCAGACTGACAACAAAATGTTTCAGGAGAGAAACTTCTAGAATAGATAAATTAAATAGAAATAATCCTTTCAAGCATTATTCTGAGAATAAAAAATTAGAAAGACTATGGGTCTGTCTACTTCAGCATTTCAGGTTAGGGTCATGAGTGCAATTTTCGAGTGAATGTCCCAGTTGGCCTTTGAGTACCACTGTTTTTCTTGATATCACAAGTCATTTCAGAGCATGTGACTAAGTTTGCTTTCAGAAACTAGACCAGAAGGTTCCTTCTTAATTCAATCCAACTGCTAATGGTCACCAAGACTCTAAGACCAGACTGAGAACTATTCCAAAAGTAAATCCTTCTTTGTGATTTCAGTGTGTGCAACTGCTGCAAGTGATTTTTTCCCTTGACTTTGTACTGTAAACAGCTATGATTAATTTTTTCTTCCTGTGGCCATTCACTAGGTTTGTACTTTTTTTTGTGACCCATACCACAACAGTTATTACCTTAAAAGTATACATAATTTGCACTTTCCCTGCTCTTTGGTCATGTTACTGTAGCTACTCACAAGCTACAGTTTAGAGGGAGACAAACCATTTTATGTTCATTATGTGGTTTTTCCCTTAATATGAAAACGGAATATATCAAGCAAGCAAAGAAGTGAATAGGGAGTTCATTCTGACATCAGTTTAGTTGTTAGTTTTTCCATAGCTGTATTTAAGGCTCAAGAGGGCTTGGTATTCATATATTATGATGGCTAAAAAGCCCTCATTAAACATATTTAAGTATCATTTCTACTGTTTTAAAACTTGCTTGGTTTAATAACTGTGTAGATAAATACCTATATAAGTACCTATATAAATATCTATATAAGTACTGCCTGCACATACATATGTTAATTTTCACAACACAGATGTGATCACTTATATTTTTTTTAAATGAAAAAAATAACTGCAGAATACCAATAGGTGATAAAGGCCCACCTGTCCACCCCTGCCTTCCCCCTCCACCCACTAAAACAACAATAAAACCCCAGTAATTAAAGTGAGAAGCTCTAACTCGCTATAACAAACTGTTAAAGGAAACAATCTTCAGACAAAGCAGATGTTGCACTGTTCTCAGCTGAGTAGATTTAGTTGCACTTCTTCAACCTTTTCAGTCAGTCAAAGGGGATTTCATGCTTATGGTTACTCCTTACATCATGTAAACCAGGCAATTGAGCTTTTTAAACTAGAAACATGCAGTTCTGAAATAATGACTCATAAAAGAACATGAGCAAGCTTTTAAGGAATAAAACGTCTTTGCTGATACCTTGATTTTAGAACAGCAATGCTTTTTTATGAACTCTGTCTTCCATGTGTCTGGAAGAGTCAGTGTTTCCTACAGTAGTTTTTCATGTGACCTCATGAAGGAGGTGGTATTAATATTTTTACCACCCCAATTACTTAGCACAGTAAATTATAATTAAATTATCATGTGGAAAACTATATATATATATATATATATCACCTGTAAATGTTATAAAAAACAGTTATATTATTTGCTGTTGGAATTTCATCTGACACTAGATTTCGATTATGGATGACAGTACAAAATTTCAAGGTTTTTGCATTTTTCCTCCTCAGGTACTGAAATTATTTTCTTTACTGTCATATCTTTCTGTTCCCATCAATCCTGAAAGACACAAAACTGGGACTATATCAGTACTACAATGGGAAACCAAGCTACAGAGGAGACAAGTCACTTACTTAAGTTGCACGTGTAGCAGTGAAGTGAGTTGAAGTCTTGTAAATCTTATAGCAGCACAGTAAGCACTGTACCATCTATTTTCTGGACTGAAAAATTATGGTTTACATCAGCTCTTCTCAGTGTAATGAACACCTCTCTAGAGACATGGTACAAAGAGGGGGAAACAATCCCCAAGGCCAGGAGTAATATATCTCAATACAAATCCCATATTTTAAGAAGAGTTATGCAGAATTATTCTACTCTAGTAAGGCCAAATGTATGAAACTGGTGAAATATAGTTTTAGATATCCTTATTGATGCCATTTTTTCTTTAAGCTGTAGGAAACAATATTTTCAACAGAGGTTAAGAAAAATAAGAGCGAACAATGTATTCAAAGTTCACTTCTTGAAATTATTGTTGGGTAAAGTCACCCGTGAATTCTGTAGCAAATGGAGAGTGCATACTACTATCATGACGTGTTATTTTTGCATAGATATTTCTCTGTTTTCAAGTCAACACTTGTACTCAGAAAACTAAGATATGTCATGAATTGCACCACTGACTGTAAGCCTTACAATTAGAAAATGTCTCACTTGAACCAGAGGATAACTCAGGTAGGAAGGTACATCAGGAGGTCTGTAGTCCAACTGCCTGACTGGAGTAGTTCTGGGGTCAGACCAGAATGCTCAGGGCTTGGTCTGAGCTTGAAACCCTCCCACAACTGAGAAGAAGGAAATTGGGAATCTCCTCAACAAGGGAAAATTCCAGGTTTTCTACACTATTTCCTCTGTAGTCAACTGTGGTGAAATACATATGGAACTTTGGGTTTGGTGCTGGACTTCACAGCATAAGAAAGGTGGAGTCTTACTGCAGTAGAGTCCAGTGCAGGGCCACAGACATGATTAAGGGAACACCTGCCATAAGAGGAGAGAATGAGAGAGATGGGACTATTGAGCCTGGAGAAGAAAAGGGTCAGGAGGATCTTACCCACGTATATAAATATCTGATGGAAGGAGTAGTGAAACTGAAGTCAGTCTTTCTTCTGTGGTGTGCAGTGACAAGAAAAAAGGCAATGGGTGCATGTGGTAACACAAGAATGAAAGACAAAACTATTTTCCTGTATTGGTAATCAAAAAAGGAAATAGGCTGCCCTGATAGGCTGTGGAGTCTCCATGGTAGGAGATAATTTAATGCCTGACTGGACACAGACCTGAGCAAACTGCTCTACCTGACCCTGCTTGGGCAGGACAGTTGGACTAGATGATCTCCAGAGGTGCTTTCCTGCCTCAGCTACTCTGTGATTCTGTGATAGAGGGATATCCTCAGGCTGTTTAAAGTAGACTTCATCCCTCTCCTTAGTCTGACCTGTTGGTCTGTAACAAAATTCCAATGGATGTGATTGTTATTGACCTTTCCAGAAATGAAAAGGGGGTGGGGAGGGATTATGTTAGTATAATGTCAGGTAATAAAATAAATAATAAGATAAAACTTAATGTCCAATAATCATGGGCTTGGCAGAACATGCCTGCAGCTGACATCTTGGACAATATTTATCTTATATATATTATCTGGCTTTTTAAAGGGATCTTTTTATACTGGAAAGAAAGCTGCTACCTTGCAGGCCAGACAGAAACAAAAAAGAAATACTCTCCATGTCCAGATCCAGGGGATATTATCAGCCACATTCCCACTTCTTCCATAACACCAGATGATTTGTTACCAGTGGAGGAAAGGAGACAACATTATTAAATGTTGGGCATTGCTAGTTTCAAGTAAAGCTATGAAAAAAATTACGTACGTTCCCTGTGTCAATGCAGCTAGGGAGCTAATTCCATAATAGAGATTGTCTTTGCAGGCTGCTGCCTTTGTGAGCCTCCCTCCTTGGTTCTTGTAACACATCTAAGGAATTGCAGTTGACAGAAATGTTGCATACTGAGATAAAGAATCATGATCTGGTCACCTGGAGTACAGAATCTCTGTTTGCGCATATTTGCACATGATGTCCAGTCTTGCCCTGAGATTCAATGCCATGAAATATGAGTGTAGTGTTCTGGATACGGACAGTACTCTTGATTTCACAGAAACAGTACAAGTGCTCACTCTACCTAATAGCCTCAAATTACAGTCAGTCACATCCAAACTATCCAAGGAAGTGGCAGAGAGGTTTCCCACATAGTGTGCTGTGGTACTGTGACTGCTACTTACTCCAATTTATCTTCTTTACTGTAAATAATTACAGAAAAGCTAAACAGAAGAAAAGAAGTATTTGTTTAAAACACATGTAAGGAAATATTTAATTTTCTGAATAAATTGTTAAAGTTAGCACAGATCTGGAAGTTGTATTTACCTTTAAAAGCTGATGCATTGAAGGTTGGGAAAAAGCCAATTTTGACTGAAAGTGTTACTTTGTGTTTTAGCCTTAAACATTTATGATGCCAGAAAGCAGTTTGAATGTGGTAGAAAATTTTAAAACCAGGGTGGTCAATTGTCAAAAAAACCCAAGGTATCCTGTGTGAAGTCAGGCCTCATGAACTTGTGCCTCAATGCCAGCAAACTCCAGGTGGGGTAATTATTCCCAGTGAACTGGATCAGTGAACTGATCAGTATGGGACTTTCATTGCCAAAAGCTGATTTTAGGAAACTCAAGCAGTCATAAACCATTCTTTCCTGGCTTTAAGTAAGCCCTGAACTATTCAGTTAGGTTTGTATTCATAACTGAAGTCAATTGAAATTAATTTAAGCTTATAAGAGGCCCCTTTTATAGGCAAGTCAAAGAAAGGGACATCTCTGAGTTGTGGACTCTGACATATATATATTCCTACCCTAAAGATTTTCTTTTGACAATGCTATTCCATAAACAGTATTTAAATCTTAAAGCTAGGCAGGTTCTTTTTGATTCCATTAAAACACTATCAAATTTCTGAATAATTTTTGAACCTTTTTTTATAAGTCATAAAAAGTTCACAGGACACAGTATTCTGTTACGGAATTGCCGTGATCATTTTCAGTTGTGGAAAGTTCTCCAGGACACAGAGTGCAGAATCATGTGCCATCTACCCCAATTCAACATTTTCCACAACAATTTTATTCTATATCCATTGCTGTAAAGTGGCACAGATATGAGGCTTTTGTTTTAGTAACCATGAGTTTTGCCTGAAACAAGCAAAACTTCTAATTTTTCATTCGAGATAATTTAAGAGGTAGAAGTGACCTGACAAAATGTAGCCCTAACCAGTGAAATTGAACTTCTATGGATAGGGTTGCAGTATCTCTCAGCAGAATTTACATGCTAATATGTATTTCGGTGTGTTTTAAGGTCTCTGCCCTCTGCAAGCTGCTTTCATACTGTGCTCCACTGTGATAGAGAAGAAACCTGAAACTTATAATCTGAGTCATCCTGCATTTCAGAATCTGATACATGGAGCTGGTTAGCATTGAGATCTGTTCTCTAATGGCCCAGCAGCACTCCAGTAGTGATCTGGTCTCCTCAGTCACCTGGTAATGGGGCAGGAAAATGATTCTGATAGTATTTCATTATTCGCCCAATTCATTGTGGTATTACAGAATCACAGAAAGGGTAAAGGTGGAAGGGACCACAGTGGGTCATCTGATTCAACCTCCCTGCTTGGGCAGGGTCATCCTAGAGCACATGGCACAGAACTGCATCCAGATGGTTCTTGAATATCTTCAGAGAGGGAGACTCCACAATCTCTCTCACTGTTCCAGTGCTTGGTCACCCTCACAATAAAGTTCTTCCTCATATTCAGGTAGTAATTCCTGTGCAACAGTTTCTGCCTGTTGTCTCTTGTCTTATTAAACTGACAGTCCAAATCCAAGCAAAACAATGTTTTAAACATTTGGATTTATTCACGATGATTAGATTTTTCTGTGACTTTTAGAATGAATATACTATCCCACTAAACCAAAAGAAAAAACTAAACCAAAAAACCACAAACAAAACAAAATAAAATTAAACATAATACCGCAAAAAACTATTAAGCTGCAGAAGCATTGATATGAATGCTAAGGCTGTGATCATGTTGTAAGTGCCTTGTTTTCACAGAAGTCACAGGCTGAAATGGGGTACCTGAAGAATAACTAGAGGCAACTAAAAAATCTATAGTAGTCCCCCTGGCAACGTTAATCAACTCTGATTTCTGTGGCAGTCTGGCATGCAACTAAGTGAACATTCAAATATATTTTTGTAACACCACATGCCACCATCAAATCTAAGTTATTAATAGACCTCATTGTGAGAGAGCCATTCTACAGCAGATGCTTCCTTAGCACAACAGATTTAAATCTTATCAAGTGCCACCTTGCCAACTATGTTCACCTAGATTGCCCATTTGTCAACTTTTCTTATACACACTGTTATACTTTCTCCCAGCATAATCTTCATGCACAGAATGTACTCACTGAAAGAAAATTCAAAGACCACACTATTAATCTTCTTCTAATCACTTTTCAAAATGCAGCTATGTTATGATCGGTACAAAACCACCTGGTGATATGTACACGGTGAGTATACAGTTCCTGTAGTCACTTGTTGCTAAACTGTATTTAATCATTATTTCACTTAACAATCCTCACACTGTTTGTGCTAGGATGAATACTCTTTTGGACAGGAATTGTCTTTCTGTTACTCATTACAATATGATGTCCTGATACTATTTCAAAAATAAATTTTATTACTGAACAAGTGGCCTGCTGTCACACATTGAATCAAAATGAACAAATCATTTGGTCATTTTGTCATGTGTATTTTTTTCTTTGATTTCCTTTCCAAAAAGAATTTGAAAATGGTTATGGTATCTAACGGAAGTGAATATGAGTACCTGCAGTTCTAGCAGAACTGTGATATACTGCACTATTTGATCAATAAAATCCATCATATCAGTCTTTCTTGTCTCGTTCAATTTATTCTTCTATTCCAAATGGATTGGTTTTATGTCATATTTTTAGAAGATAATGTCATGAGAATACTAACATGACTTTTAATTAAGCATATCCCATATTTTACCTGTCTTTTTATGACCAGTTAAACTGAGACATGAAGAAAGGAAGATGTGAGACAACTCCAAATAGCAAACTAACAGCAAAAGTAGCAGGGTAAATCTTACTTTAAGTCTACAGAACAAAATCAGATTATGTGACAATAGGAAAAGATTTGATGTGTAATGTCCTTTGCACTTTCACCAGATATCTTAAGATTGTACAAAAGGACTTAATTATATATACTAGCATTCATAAAGGCACTGGAGATCTTATACTCTAGGATCGTATTCTGCAGGAGGGCTGATTGTTTTCTGCAGTGAATTTGTGGCAGAGATAACAAAGTTTCATAAAAGTCACCATTTGCTGTAGAAAAGCAAAGACCCAGAAGAAATGTAGGCCAAGAAATACACTGAGAAATGTATCAGTGTCATCAAAAGTAGAGCCATGGGAACTTGGAAGAAATTGCCTAGCAAGAAAGCACATAAACCTTTTGGAGAACTTAATAGAAGCCATGGGAAGTGTTAAAGACATTAAGACAGTAAACTGAGGTTACAAATGAAGAGAAAGAAGTGATTAAAAAGAAAGCAAGAGCAATGACATGGAAAGCTGTGTTCTCTAGTCTGTTCTTGAGGTTTCTTAAAAGACACAAAATAAACTGGATGCCTGGCTGTAGTGTGAAAATACTGCACTATCTTCAGATAATGAGACTTAAATTTTCTCTGTTGCAGTTTAGATGAGCTTTGATCACTGAGGTGACTATAAATTTTGAGACTGCATTACATTACAACATTGCTTTGGACATCCATTTCTGTTATCTAGTAAGGGTCTTTGTGGAGAGTTGACTTCAGGGATGATTGAAAGTCATCAGTCACCAGTCCAAGATTAGAAGTTTCTAACTCATGAGACCATATGAAGACCATCCAGTATGAAGAAAATTAACATATAGATGGTTCTATGATTCATCAGGTAATCTACTATATTTGCTTAAGGTTACAAAGAATGTTTTAGTAACCAGCACTATTTCTGATGTCTTTAATTCCTTTCAGGCTGGTTGTAACTTGCATATGACCTCTGTAAAAAACACCTGTTCTTGGACAAGATGTTTATCCTGGTTTAGGGTGCAACCAGTGCCTTCAGCGCAATCATTATAATAATGTTCTTTGTTGTTTTCAAGACCTCACTGGGAGCTGTAGAGACTATTCTCCTCTGGGTTCATTTTGATTTCTTGGAGAGAAATTAAAGAAGGGGCAATACTTTCTGCTGTGCAGGCTAGTGGTTGTAACAGAGGAAGAGAAGCAACCTAAAACTCTAATAAAGACCATATTTAGTCCTTTTACTTCAGACCTTTGCCTGTAAATTGTTGATAGAGTTCATAGTCCCAGAATGATGTTTCATTAACTTCAATTTCTGCATGTAGCAATATTGCTGTGCAAGGACCATTTCGATTCTACTGTGTCTACTGACTGCAACATTATTGTCTGAGCTCACTATCATCACTTACAGATTTACCATTTCAAATCCAAATTGCTAGAGACCACTCTACAGTAAGCCATGTATTAAACTATTTCAGGTCCTGCTGACAAATGAGAATGCAGCAGCCTGTTATACAAGCCTTGTGCTGGATGGGAAACTAGGGCAGGATTTGAAGACGTGAGAAGAGGAAGAAGCAGGTGGTTACAGACCACTAGTTGCCTGCTGTGCCTTGTGTGCTCAGTGTCACTCTCTATAGGTGAGGCTGCATCACATCACAAGCCCATTTTTAGTGCTGTAGCTATATCTCACCCACAAATGCTACCTGCCATGTGTTGCATTTTTGTAAGGGGGGTGGCTGAGACATAGATTTCTTCATGTCTCAGAAAAAAATTAGGAGCCAAAACTGAATGTGTCTGTTTCTAACCTACCTCTGTTTCTGTCCACCTACCTCTTTTTGCTAATGAAGTGGCAAGAGGTGCTCCTTGGGATGAGAACCCAGATCTCTGAGGGCAGCTACCTTTCAGAAGCTGCTGGGTTTCTGGCATTCAGATCATGATGTAAACCCTCATTTTTCCTCTGACAGGAAAGGGAACAATATAAATGCTGCTGTTTCTTCGGTTTGCATTTCTGATTCTTTATAGAGCAATCTTTATGAAGTTCTGTGTCTAAACCAAAGGAAGGGTGGATAGAAATGTGTACCTGCACATTTATGCCCCTTCAGCTTATAAATCACTTCAGAGTACATCTATGTGGCCTCACAGACCTAGCACTAAACTTATGCTCTTCTCTAAGGGACTGCTTTAGCTCTGGAATAATTGAATGGAGTTTAGAATTTCAGTCTCAAGAGAGCTTTGCTTAATACCATTACATTGCATGTCCTGTCTGCAGTGATTTTTGTCTGCTTGGGGTTTTTTTGCTTTGGGCTTAGAACATCCTTATACCCAACTTAAAATCTAAGATGACTTCAAAGTACTGAGGTGAACACATGAAAACTACAGTTGCAGAAACAAAATGAGAACCCAGTTCTTGAATTGCTTCTTAACTCTTGTGTTTTCCATTATACCAATTGAGATGCTCCCTTTTCTTTCTCTTTTAAGTTGCTTAGAGTCAATTTTGGTAACTGATACTTGGAATTATTCCTTCATGGTGGCAGGATGACTGCCAAAAATTTAGGGATCTTCTAACAGTAGAAAAAAGAAACAGCCTTCACTCACTTTAGCTGAGCTCAGTTTCCCAAGAGCTTGGACAATTATCAAACCATTTTATTACATTGTCATGCTGGTGCAACTGTTTTAGACAAATATCAAACTGATAAGCTATTTGAGCAAGAACACTCCACAGCCACAAACACCTAGAAATAGATGAGTTCATAGCCACAGGATAGTAGACCAGCAACATCAGCGCATGAAACATGGTAGGAAATACCTTTCAAAATGATGCTGTAAGCAAGCTTAAGCCATTGGAAGTAGTGCAAGTTACATTTAGTTTTCCGGTGATTAAGACAAATAAAGAGGGACATGTATCAACTATATGGAGATTTGATGTACCTTCCCTGATGAGCATTTCATTCTTCTGCTATTGGCACCAGATAACACTATTTTTCATGCTGCTATTCAATCTGATTAATACTTACTCTATTTGCCCAAATCTTCTCATAGTCATGACTACACACCAGAAAGTACTGAATTGCCTTCTGTTTGTGTGTGTTAATTGCTAAGTTGAGATCATATTAATAATTTGTACTAGAACAACTAATCTGATTTTCTAAGATTTTATTCACACAGGGAAGATGTACTTACCCCATGTGGGGTTACACCTTCCCAACATTACAGTTTAAGATCACCATAAATTGCTTATGACTCTCAAAATTATGGCGCTCACTAATAGTTAGTGACTTGGAGGAGGTCTGACTTAAAAAAAACCCTACTGTTTCTTACAACAGCTCCTGCTTTAAAAATTTGAAGAGTTAAACTGTTTTAGGACCTATAAATTTTAGCTACACTTTGGCAGTGACATATGAAATTGACTGTTACTTGAAAAGGAAGCCACCTAGAAGACTGAAACAGTGTTATAAAATGGATATTTAAAAGCAGCCATTTGCTGCTGATGCTCTTTACCATGTGGAGAGGAAACCAGGTGTGCATAGCATCTTATGAGACACTCAAGAGGTTATAGTGCAAATTGAAGGGAGAAGATGCTTTTTTTGGTCTTGTTTTACCTTAACTTTAACAGGTTATAATTTTCTTTTTTCCATTTTCACATACCATGAAGTCTCTTCAGGTGAATGATAAAATAATATTTTCTACTTCTTTTTGGGCATTACAGTATTTGTCCCTTTGGAATTTCAGCACAAAACCCTCAAATTCTTCCTTAGAGATGGGGTAGGGGGGGAGTATTATTCTAATAATTGGTATTTTTCTAATATATATTGTGACATTTTCTGTGTGCAATACCTTACTTATTAAGAACAAATAATCATCATGAATGACACTTTTTCTCATATGGTATTCATAGGAAAAGAAAAAGTTATTTCAAAACAAAAAAACCCACTTCTTTTCCCCCTATCACCTCTTCTTTCTGACAATGAAGAAGGAAACTCTCATCCAAACTCAGGTAGGAAAATAGGAAAGTCAATTCCTAAAAGGTTATGAAACTTATACAAGGATCAAGATAAAAGTTACTTTCAAACTAAGAATTCTAAATCCGAGACAGGTTTTCTGACTCCTCAAAAATGTTTCTTTTTATAAAGAGCAGTAGACCAAATCATGGCAAGGTTTTGCCAGGCTGGTATTATCACATTGCAAAGGAGAAGAGAAACCACTTGTGAAATGGCATCTGGCGGGTCAGACTTCCGTTCTAATCAATCACATACAATAGTATAGAAAACTAAGCATTTCAGGACCATCATCTAGGGTAAGAAGCAAAAAAAGTTAGCAGTAAATAGGAAAAAACCTGCACTAAATAAAATCCTGCTTTCTGAGAAAAATTGCGTTTTAATTATTTATCCGTTACTCTGACATTTCTCCTTCAAAAATGTGCCATGCTTGCCAAACCAGAGCTGACAGCTTTATTCTCAAAGATTCAACATTGTTTTGATGCCAGCATTTCTCAGTTCCATACCACCATAAAATTTGTTCAGCTGAAATCCATGAAATAGGCTGTAACTTAAGGGAGGGAAGGAAAAATGCTCCATGGAATTCAAACAAACATATTTCTTCTTTTGTTGAAATGACTGTTATGAAATCTCGTTTGCACACATTCAACAGCGGCTTTTTTAAAATATGCATCTTCTGTCTCTATTTATTTTTAGTGTTTTCTCCAGAAGATGTCTGGAAATATTAAACACAGATGTTAGGGTGCCAATGCTGGAGAATCTGTCCGTGAACAAATCAAAACCTATAAGGATCATAAGGTTTGCAACAAAACTGAACATAATATTGCAGCAATAAAAATTTATTTGCGAAGTTTACCGTTTTCCCCCTTTTGATTCATATTCCACTTCTCATTTTGCCCTTAGAAAAAACTTAAGGAAAAAAAAGAAAGCAAGCATTGTGCATTCATCCAGAAAATAGAGTCAACTCCAGAAGACTCCTTTGCTTTATACTGTGGATGAACCTGAGACAATTTAATATCCTGATAGCAATGAAAAATCACATTTTCTTGATAATAGCTAATATAAAAAGGGAAACAATTCTTGCAAAAGATTTGTTTCACAGTTAAATCTTCTGTGTTTTAAATCATTTATGTGCAAAGGTTTATAATATATATGCTTTGTATGATTTTTACCATACTCAAAAACCCCAGTGTCAGAAGTTACATAAAAAATGATAGAAAAAAAGGCACATCCTTACCCTGAAAAAACCCACAATTTTCTTCTTTCTTATTCAGTTATTAATTTAAAGAAAAAATGAGACATATTTATTGAGTATTAAGTATTGACTTATGCCCTGGAATCATAGTTTAACAATTCCCTGACAGCTTAATGAATTTTGAAAAAAACATGCTTTTGGTGGGAATAGAAGGTTTACTTCATTGTTCAGAAGGCAAAATTCATTCTACTTGAACATCCAGTTGCTGTGACGTAATTAGGTTGTAAATATAACAGACAAGAGTAGTTAAAAGACTGAAGGAGGCAGAACTTTTTCATGCTTTGCCACTGTTAAGCCACCAGATTATGAGCCTTTGTTGATGAACCTATTTCCTGTTATCATAAAGGTATTTTTTATGAAGGGCATATCTTAAACTCAAATGAACAAAATGTTTTGTGGGAGGATGAACTGTTTGTTTAAAAAAGATTGCTCATTTTAGATCTTTGCCAGCACTGCACTATTTTAGGTGAGGTTAATCCTGAGCCAAATGTCCAGTTCATTATAGTACTCCTCCTCTCATTTCAGTTAATGACAAAAAGCTTCCCTCACTTCATGAAAATAAGGTCAGACTTTAAGTGGGCTGCCTATCACTCAGGCCCATGATCCTTTCCTCATTGCACTGTGTCACAGCAGACTCCTGAGCAGCTCATTACAGATCCAGAGAACATTCTTGCTATAGCACGACACATGCTGTGCAGAACACCTAACCCATCTCCACCTGTCCTGTCTGCGAGAAAGTTAAGAATACGTCTCTTGAGCCATCAGTCTTGAAGATTGACTTCAGCCTTATGCAGGGCATATTCTGTAACTACAGAGTCACAGAATTCATTCAAAACTGTAGAAAATATTTTTAACGTAAAAGATATTTGATTTGGCATCAAGCTCTATGAGTCTTGTTAGCAATTTATAAGCAAGCAAAAACCTTTCTCCTTATTAATTGCAAAGAAAACATGAATTAGAGTAAGTACCTGTATTATAGAAATAGCTGAAAGTTATTCTGTCATCTGATACAGTGGTTTTTTACTTTAAAAAGGCAGTCAAATCCTGACTTTGCCTAACTTGGTAGTTAGGGTGTCATTTAAGTCTTTTCCCTTGTGTAGTCTGATCAAAAATGGACATGATTTATTTTAACATCATTGAGATTTAGCTACCATTAACATCTATCAGACGCATCTAACTATAGTCACCCTAAGGTTATTACATAGTCAAATGTAATAATCACGTTCAACACATAATCAGCACATGGTCAGTTTTAAAGTATCGGTTATTCCCGTTACTTGTTCCAGATATGAAAGCAGCTGATACAGTGTGTGAAACCCGCATGAGGGAAACTGAGCTTCAACAGCTGGTTCACATGTAGTAAACATTTATATTTCACATACCCAAATTTCATCTGGCTCAATTAGGAACTGATGCTTACCATATTTTTACAGCTAAACTAGATCTGATTTTACAACAGGCCTCAGCAATTACGCGGCAGATGAAGCTGGTTGTGGATAGAGAGCTCCATAGGTTGCTTCTAGACTAGCACTGGAAGAGTACACACACCATAATTCCTCAATCAGGGTAACATGAGCCTTAGCCTGCATAATTCTGGTTGTGACTGTTGGGAACGTATTTGCTCAGGTAGCCACAGTTTTGAGTTTCACTGTCATTTGGCAAACCAAATTAAAGCTAGTGAGTTTGCTATAGATGCTGCAACCCAGGCCCTACATCCCCCTGAATGGATGACAGATTTGTACCATGGAGTGCTAGAATATGAACCAGGGGAGTGTTAAAAGAAGGCAGTGCTAATAGAGTCCCTTTTTTTATTGTACAGCTTTCTGATTATACAGAAATTATTGGGTCATTTTTTAATCCTAGAATTGTACAATATCTTGAGCTGGAAGAGATCTGTAAAGATCATTGATAGATTATTGCTTTGAAGAATATGGGGTACTTAGCTGCTGTTCCATCTGAAAGCCCTATGAAGGGGATTTTTCTAAGGAAAATATGTAAATGAAAGAAATTACTATTTTCTTCTTTTGCCCTAAACATTACATTTTGGTATGGAACATGAGGAAGACAATGTAGCTTTAAACATATACTACAGAGCTCTGCCATCTTTATTTTTAATTTTAAAACTTTATTTTCTTCCTTTTTTTCTATACTATAAACTTGAAGATTATGACATATCATTATTACAGAAATAATCACCTATTATTTTTATAGTAGTACTAATTATATTCTTTGTATCTTTAACCTCATGTAAATTATTCTCACTACAGTGTAAATATTAATACCATTGGATACTTGTCATTGTGTAAAAACAAACAAACAAACAAAGAAAATATTACAATATGACAATTTGAAAACAAGTTCTTATCTAAAGATCAGATTTGCTTTCCTTTAAACCCTTTTGGAAAAAATATTACTTTTATATACTTGATATTATCTACTCCACTGAAATAATTTCAACCATCTTCCAAAAGCAAATTGTCTAGAGTATGTTTTTTGATGCAGGGAAGTGTATTTTGAGAATTAATAGATATTCTTAAATCTTAAAAAAAAATCTGGAATTTTCCTAATTATTTAACACATCCTAAGAGATGTGATCATTCCCCAAAAAGACATTGCAAAAGTAACAAAACAACCAGACTTGATATTAAATATTGCAGCTCAGAAAGTTGAAAAAGAGAGGCCTATTCACTTAAAAATTCAACAAACTTGATCTGGAAAACAGTTTGATTTTCTGTGTGGGTATGGAATAGATTTTGCCTTTGCATTTTTCCTTTATGTTACTGGGTCACACTGGTTAAGCTGCTGTGCTCTTCAGTGTGACTGCAAGTCTTTCTGTTCCTGTGCTTTTTTCAGAGTATAACACACTTGAGGCCAGGAGTTCAATTCTCAGTTCTGAAGTCAGGACTTTCATGTGGTGCTGTGGTAAAATACATCATAATAACTCAGTTCCAGGGTTTTGGTCACACTCTCACACTGGAAAGTTACCTGCCTGTGGCTCCAGGCTTGGACATTGTTGAAGGTCTTTTGGTCCCTGGTCACTTGTTTCACCAGTCTTCATCCTCACCCCAACCTGTGGGCTATATCCCGGCCAGACCTTTGTCCACCCCACTGCTGCAGCTTTGCCAAGGATTTGCAGGGCTTTAAGCTGGGCCGGGTCACTGTTCCCATCCCAGCCCTGCTGTTCTGCAGTGTGCTGCCTGGCATGGCTCACATGGAAAGGGCATGGTCCTGCTGGACCTATGTCCTAGGGCTGCTCTCAGCTCCCAGCTGCCTTCCTCAGGACAGCCATTCCCTGTGGTGCCCTGACACTCCTGCATTTTTTACAGTGTCATCTTTGCATAGAACTAGATGCCATGTTAGTTTTAACTACTTAAAATGAAGCACACTGGAGAATGGCAATGAGAAAGACAGTGGAAAACAGTTCTATTAAAGTACTCTTTACTTTAACGATGAACTGATTGATTAGTCATGTTACATTTTCCCTTATAATTTAAATTACTACTTTAAATAATTTATATAATTGTTTTGCACTATCAATAATGAAACTTTAATGGAATTGTGTCCCTTTTAGTCCAGCGTATATTAAAAACAGAACTAAAAAATATTGTCCACTGTCATCTTTCCAACCTGTGATAGTTCGGACCTGACTCTCTGCCAAATGCCCGAACCCACAGTGGCAAACCCCCTTCCCCCCTCCCTTTTCCCTCAGGGCAAAGGAAAAGAATTATAAAAATTGAAGAGCCCGAAATCAATCTAATTATATAAATATATATATATATATTACAGTTCTATACAATTGAAATACTATGTATACAGCGAAGTGAGTCCAAACACCCCCGAAGGCAAAAGGAAAGGGAAAAGAGGGGAAAAAGGGACAAAAGGGGCGCAGAGCAAATATACGCAATCAAACCTGAGACTTCGCAAAATAACTAGTGAAACAAATCTCACCACGTCCCTCAGAGAAGCAAGATCACAAGGCCAGCACTCTCCAACCTCCCGCATGGC